>OU015497.1:32905887-33113937 GCA_907164885.2 Dolomedes plantarius
TTTGTAAATACTTAATAATTGAAACAAATTTATCTAATTTAATCATTTGTTTACTGACGAATTCTCTCTCAAGAATTGATAATTTTTTTAAAGTTTAGACTTAAGTGTAAAAAAATCAAATTTGTTCTTTCCCTTTATTTATTTATTTTGGCTTCAGGCTTCATTAATTCCTAACAGGTAAAATCTGTTAAAGATTTATTTAAAAAAAACTATCACAAAAGTAGGGAGGTGCTTCCACAAATATTTTATGACAGCCTTTACTCATAATTATTGTTTTAATATAGCAGTATCAATCATAAATGATAATTTTTAATTTAAGGAAAATTTTCTATTCGCGTGTCCTTATATTCCTATAGCTCTTCGTATTGCTGGATTCTTATCATAGTTGATAACCTACTGTATATCGTTACCATCGTTATCAAGTTCACAAATTACCATTAAATTTCTTTCTATTAGAGTTATTGTATGTTACAAGAGTGAGTATTCCTTTCCATTTTTTATTAAAAGTTAATTCTTGATTTTGTAATTCTAACAGCTGAACAATACAAGGGCTTCCCCGAATTCAAAGTCATACCTGACGTTCTGTTTTTTATTAGGTCACTTGTCGGTCATAGGTTATGAAGAATTCAAGCTAATTTTTATCTGACCTGAAAGAAATATTTATTTTGAGGTAGTTTGATAAGTTCAATCTATTCTTGTCTATATATATAAAACAGTTCCGGAACTGACTCATTCATTCACTGACTGACTGACTGACTGACATACAACGCACAGACCAAACCGCTGGACCTAAAGGGCTGAAATTTTGCATGGCGATTCTTCTAATAGTGTAGGGGTGCACTAAGAAAGATTTTTCAAAAATTCTTCTTAGATTTTTTTAAATTAAATTTTTAAGCTGTTTTTTAAACTTTTTTTACGTTTGCATTTAAAATAATACATTGAGGGTTATAAAATTTATATCACGAGAGAGATCATAAAAATTCCTTCAAAATGAAATTTTTTTCGAATTTTTACCTCTATTTCCTGATTTTTGGTGAATTTTTAAAGATTAATTTTTAGAATTTAATTTATGACATGCTGATCACGTGATTTCTTTTTCTGGTACTTTCAATAAATTTATCGTCACGTGCGTAACAACTAAATAGACAAAAAAAATATTTTTTCTCTTTCTAATGCAACATACGATTGGATATTATCCAAAAAAAATGCATATCCCTTACGATTTTTTTTATAAATATATATATATATAGATAGATAGATATATATTTTACATCAATTGTATACATTGATCATCGCATTTATTATAAATATATATATTTATTTTTTGGCATAAATTGCATACGTTGACCGTTGTATTTAATTTGAATGTACTCCGTAGCGAAGCGCGGGTTTTCAGCTAGTATTTCATAAATCTTGAATCGGAATCCTTCCTCATTTTTTCGATAAGTAACTACTCTATGTTCCCTGAGCAATGTTTTTAATAATATTTTTCAATAATTTTAAACCACTCGTACATTATACACTCTTTTCATCTGCTTACAGAAACATCGAACAAGAAATCCCGAGTTAGCACCATTTCCCTTAAAAAAGAAGTGCTGTGAACAACAATTCCTAATTTAACCGATAGATGGCACCAAAGACATTTGAAATCCCCCAGTTGTGTTCCTATGCTTAATGAGGAATAGACAAAGAAATATAATTGCAAATAATTATTATCTTTGTTATCTATCACGTGATTTAGTGAAACTTGTTATATTTAGCTTCAACTCATAACAAAGACTCCGTATTTATGGTCCGCGTTTTCTCAATGCTTGCAGGCAAATCGAGGCAAGCAAACTCAGTATCGTTTTCAGGCGTCAAAGGAATGTAAATATGAATCCAGATATGGAATTTTCTTAAATTATTCCTCGAACGTCACAAACACATTAAATGCCGCTATGGGAAAGAGAAAATGATTTGAAAAAACTTATTTCTTGTTCTCAAAACTTGTTAGCCAGTTTTCAAACGAATCAAAAGAAAATTGATGTCTTTCGAGAATTACATTATTTTTCTCTTTCTTCTTTCAAATTGTGACAATGGTAAATGTTATAACTAGAATTGCCATAAGTTTGACTATTACGAATTGTAAAAATTTAGTATTTGTTATAGAGTAAAATCATCAACACATCAAATTACTCTCATTTTGGTTGTTTTTTTTTCTTTTTCTTTTTTTTCAAAATATAAAGCGTTTAATTTCTTTTATACTCCTTTTCGTCGTTCATTTTGGGGAAATCATTTTAGTTAATATAGTTTTAATGGGTTTTATATAACCATGTACCAGTTAATGAGCACATTGCGTGAAATAGTTAAACTGTTCAATATAAAATGGAAGAACGAAGTGTTAAAAGGTTAAATCAAAAGCTTAAGTACGATGCAAAACGAAGAAGTGATATATAATTTTACAGCGGAAGTATTTTAGAGTATTCAAATAACCTAAGCATATGTTTATGATAACCAGTCTTTGAAAATTGCAGCTTTTAAAACAAAAATTACAAAAATTACAGCTTTTAAAAGCATACAGTTCCTAATTTTTCCTCATTAATGTCATCTTATTTAAATCAAGTTCATAACAACTGGCGGCATCTAAAAGGAAATTCTAAGAAGATAAAGGATTTTTAGAATTCCAAATTTCGCATGCATTTTTACTTTTGCATTTCCTTTCATGAAACATAAAAAAACTAGAAATACCTATTTATGTTTGAAGTAGAAAACCTGTTGCTCTCTTAACAAAATACTTCGCTATTGTAACGCGAAAATGGCTGAAAAAAGAAAGCCACTTACGCCATTTAAAGAGTTAAATTTGAGTAGACTAACCGTAACCCAACGGATCGTCATTTGCCATTAATTGATTACAGCTAATTTTTTCCTTCAAATACTTACGTTGTAACATTATGCATCACTTATGCAGTTTCTATGTTTTTAATCGCCTTTTAACCTTTGATTTAATTTTTTAGCACTTCGTTCGTCGTTTTTCTTCTGAAAGGTTAAATTTTTTTTGCATATTATACTCATTTACAGATACATGATTGCTGGACCAAAAGAAAGACTTTTTTAGGATAATGCAATTATATAATCAAAATATTTGTGTCTTTGACTTATAAAAAACACAAATAGAAGATTACGAATGTCAGTTTATGTTTGCCATTAAGAAAAAAAACCTATTACTGTTGCCATCAAAATAAAATACTTCATTAAATAAACTTCAAATTTTCTTTAAAAAACTTTCTTTAGGTATTTTGACTTCCAAAACTATTCAATATTTTGAAAAAAATTCAGCTGTCCTTTTTTTAAACATTATTATTATTTATCTAAAAACTTTAAAAAAAAATAGAAATGCCTATATGTATATATAGTTAAGAAAAAAAATGGTGGTCTCTTCTAACGAAACTACCGCGGGTTATTAACGTAGGATTTCTTATCGTTGCTTACCCCTTTTGTATGTGTATATGTATGTGTTACGTATTTATATATATATGTATATATGCATATGTATATGTCAAAATTTTAACGCATTTTGGTACTTTTCTGTTTAACTGTTACAACGGAAGTATTTTAGAGTATTCAAATAACCTAAGCTTATGTTTATGATAACCAGTTGAAGCGATACAGACTGGGTTTGGCACGCTGCCAAAATTATAACTCGCGAGGACGGATGGGCGGACAGTTTTAGCGTCTGAAATTTTGCTTTCCGATTACCGTTATGAAGGAACGTAATCCTACGTTAAAAATAGTACTTCGTTACAATAACTCTAAAATTGCGTACGATAGAAACTTACACATTGATTACACAGCATAAACTGAGACATCTGGCAATAGCTACTCGAATATTTGGAAATTTTCAGAAAAATCTGCCTTTATTAAAACTACACAAATAATTCCTGTTTTGATCAATAACGCAAAGTACGCGTGCAAAAAAAAAAAAAAAAAAGCGTCCCCTCGATATATCCGTCATATAAACACATTTCTCGCAAATTAAATCGGATAAAATTCCTGATTTAGCGCCACGTGGAAAATAAAAGAGTTCCGTCACGAAATACATAAAACGCGTTTATTTCCTCCGAGTGTTTGGGCCGGCAATCATCTTAGGGGAATCAAATTTAGCATGAATTCAAATTTGTATATTTCCTCTGCCTCCCTCGCACGTTCAGTCAATTTATCACACCCAGGATGTTTTATTGGTTTATTTCTACAATGCTCCGGGGAGCCCTAAAAACGCGCGTTTCTTTTCCAATCTATTTGCGAAAAATTTTATTTTCCTCGTTTTTAACTCAAATTCAATTTATGTGCTTTTATCTATTCCCCCTCTCCAATGTCGCTTTATTGCGTTATATAAGAGCAGAAATATATAAGAATTTCATACTTCTACGTTCCTCTGACGGGGTGGAATTCGAAGGGAAAGGGTGCATATGGACGAGCGTATGTAATTGTGTTTGTATCACAGCGTCCGCCTTTAAGTTGTTCGTTGCGTGTTGGCCATGTTCTTTCCTTCGTCTTATACTGACAAGAGTTTTGACGAGGCAGAAGCTAGTCGGGGAAAGTGACAGTAAACGGGAAATTTTTGGAGTAAATATCTCCCGTATTATGAAAGTTCCCGGTTCAAGTATTGGACACGAGATTCTAAATGCCTGAGCATAATCGATAGTCAGATCTATGTAACGCAGATAAACTTTTGGGCTTCCCCGTCAGATCGAAACTGAAACCTGGGTAGACACTGGGTACGTAACGCCTATAAATGTAAGGCCTATAAATGAAACACAGGCATGCATATGTGGATTGTTTACTCCCACAATCACACCGATGCCCCTCGACCTGGTGATGAATTATTAAACAGTTTTGTTTTTGTTGTTGTTGTTTCTTATGCCACTTGACAGACAGCAACATCAGATCAAGTAAAGGTGTTACCTTGCGGAAGGTTATTTGAAAGAACTTAACAGTTGTGTTTACATAGAAATGTACATGGAAAATAAGCGTTTAATCTATTAATTAACCAGAGTTTTGTCCACAAAATTATAGTAAATAGGGTTATTGAGTCCTAAGGTAACTATCAAGGGGCATCAGATAGAAAGCGTGGACTTAAAACCTGAAAAACTTTGAAAAGCTTCCAGTATGTTCCAGGTATGTTCCAGTAGAATGTGGCAATGTAAGCTTATATAGGCAAAATGTCCTTTTCGCGTGCATTAACTTACAGTTAAGCGTTCTCCTGCTCTGATCCTGAGGAAGAAAGCAGATTTTCTTTTCGAAATTCCCGGAGAGATTTAAATTTTCTCTCATTTACAATCAACATTTTAAGGTTTTTTTAAAATTCCAAATCAAGTACATTTAAGTAGTTAATGGTTAAAAATTATGAATGCCTTGATTTGCTGTTGCTTTTGTTGCTTAGGCCACTTGACCGACAGCAACATCAGATCAAGTCTCGAAGGCTATGGACGACGAAGGTGCGACTCCTGTTTTGATTGGCACCACAAGGGGCGGAGTCCGACTTGGCCAAAGGACCAGTCCCGTCATTTTGAGCCGGGTCAAGTGACGAGAGCGGAACACTTGACCCCGCACCTCCAAAGTTAATTTTGAGAAGTTGGAGTACATTTAAGCCACGACAGGTTTTACGTGCAACCAGCCGCCATTAGTGTACACGCCAGTGGATTTGTCAGCGACGAGCATCGAACCAGTAACTTTCAGATCACTAGCCCGCTGCCCTTGCCAACTTGGCCACTGCGTCCGCATTAAATAGAGTGGAACATGTAGTCACCTATCTTTCATTTTTTGGTGGAATTGAAGACGTAATCCTTACTTACATGCATGCATGTCTACCTTCTTAAAGCTGTTTTAATCATTCTGAAGTAAAGTCCGCATATAACAAGTTTCCGCTCAATGAAATTTCTATGTCACAAATTTCCATCATGTAAGTCTTTAAACTGAACAAAATCCCTTCAAAAAGATCCAGTTTGAACGAATTATCAGGTGTATTAATTCCGCTGTATCTAAGAAGAAATATTTGTGACAAAGTTTTATTCGACATAGATGCTGAGGGTACAGTTTCAAGAAAGTGATAAGCTTAATGGTCTTTCCGAATAAGAGAAAACTTTCATGAGCAAAAGGCTTTTGAAAGAGAATCCCATACAAAGGAGAAATATAATTTTTTTTCTATTAAGAATTGTAGTATATGGAATACAAAATGTGGGTAAGTTAAGATTTAATAACCGAAAGTTTGGAAACAGTTTTAATAATCGCAAAATTTTGTTTTATTTATGTACTATTTGTTTTGATTAAAATTATACCTGAGCGTAATTTTTTTTTTCTTTTTTTTCTAAATGATCGCAAAATTTTAACAGAAAGGCGAATTCGTTTTCCTGAACATTTAACTTTCTTTAAACTATGAATATTAGTTTAAGCTTTTAAAACATTTTCCATTTTATTAAACAAAGGTATTACAACTGAAGTTAAAATTCATTTTACGAATATTTTATAAAACTACAGTTTTGGCTGGTATGATAGTTGGAGAGAAATACAGGTTGACTGAAAGATCACCGCATTCCTAATAAACATATAGGAATCAACAATACATAAATAAAACATATTATTAACGTTATATATATATACACGTTATTATATATTTTAACACACACACACACACATATATATATATATATATATATATATATATACTAGCGGAACCGAAAGACGTTGTGCTGTTCAAACGTTGTAAATCCAAAAACAATAAAATTATTTTAATAGACTATAAATTATTTGGACCGTTTTGATGAAAAAAAATGTAAAAAACAATTTTTTAAAAAAAATGCTTACACCACCAAGCGTACAGTTATCACAACTCGACCTATCTTAAAATTAGCAAGAATGTGGACGAAATTTCATTAATATGGCTATTTGTATGACTAATCAATGAGCTGTTCAATACTTCATAAGTTGCATAGAATCAAATGAGAATTGACAATTTAAATTTGTAGGTTAAGGTAATTGTTATTCAATGCACGTGTATACAGCATTAAAATTCACCAAAAAAAATCTGAAGCGCGATTGCAGCGCTGCCTACCGGATCCAATTGTGTATCTAAACTAATCAAAGATCAACAGCAACACATAAATAAGTAAATTAATTTTAAAAAAAAAATTCTATCGGATCAAATTGTGGATCTAAACCATTCTCGAATCAACTTAATAGCACACAAAATTTCATTAAAATCAGTCCTTCCGTTTAGGAGGAGTTCAGTGACATACACACGGACAGAAGAAATATATATATAAAGATATATATACGTATATATTATGGCAATTATGTTAACAGAAAGTATCTGCGGAAGAATATATGACAGAGTTTGAGTCATTGTTACATAAAAAATGAAAAAAGGCGCTTTAAGAAGAGAAAAACCCTTTAATTTATGTTCTAAATCTTTCTAAATTTATATACCTGCATTTTATTTCATTTTCATATAGCTGATGAAGTTCCCAAAAGAGTGTTTTTCCAGCTCTCAATTTTTTGTCTCTCATGGATGCAAATGGCTTTCGGTGGCTCACAATTAATAATGTAGACAATTTTTAAATAATCTGACAAACTGCCATCTTCATATCTTATCGCAAAGGAAAATTTATCAACAGCCTTAGAATAAAAATCTCTAAAAATAAAAGCTGCACGTTCAAAGTCATACAAGCTTTTTATGGTCTCTGAACATCTGCGAGATAAGCTTTAAAGCTCCCGAACATAATACTCTAAAAGCTAATATCATCCTAAATAAATTGTCAACCATGTATATCGCCCACGAGTATTAATCACAGCAATACGCCTTAGTTACACCCTGGGAATTACCCGTTGTCATTGCGATCTAGAAACAATACGGGAGATAATCTAGGAAGGTATTATCGTTAACCTTTCAAAACCCGGAAGATGAAAAGCGTGCAAGTTTGAACCATATTTTCCCCCTCACAAACTTTTGCCCTTTGTTTCGTCTCATACGTTTGTGTATGTGCGTGTGTATAAACGTGACTGAAAACTGAGCATGCAAGTAAAACGTGTTACAGTATTCTTCAAACAAAACTTTTAAGAATGAATTATTTTGCTCAAAACATGAAGACTCTTAATATATATATATATATATATATATATATATATATATATATATATATATATATATATATATATATATATATATAACAGTTCCGTAACTGACTAAGTGAGAGACAACGCACAGACCAAACCGCTGGACCTAAAAGGCTGAAATTTTGCATGGCGATTCTTCTTATAGTGTAGGGGTGCACGAAGAAATATTTACGAAAAATTCTTCTTAGATTTTTTTAAAATTAAATTTTTTAAGCTGTTTTTGCAACATTCTTTAAAGTTTGCGTTTAAAGAATGTTGCAAAAACAGCTGTTGCAAAAATAGCAGTTTGCAAATAACAATTTGAGGGTTATAAAATTTATATCACGAGAAAGATCATAAAAATTCCTTTGAAATGAAATCTTTTTCGAATTTCACCTCCATTTTCTGATTTTTGGTAAAATTTTAAAGAATAATTTTTAGAATTTAATTTATTAAATACTGATAACGTGATTTCTTTTTCTGGTACTTTAAATTAATTTGTCGCCACGTGCATAACAACGAAATAGACAAAAAAAATATTTTTTTCTTGCTAATGTGGCAGACGATTGGACATTATCCAAAAAAATATTAAAATACAGTAAAAGATATGTTCCTCAAACTGTACTATATTAACTGTACTATATTCTTTAGTATGTTCTATTAGATTTAATTTGAATATTTTCTCCTACGTTATTTTGTCTATAAAAATATCCCTTCCGATTTTTTTATAAATATATTTTTTTGTTTCTTTTACATCCATTGCATACATTGATCGTTGTATTTATTATAAATATATTTATACATATTTTTGGCATTAATTGCATACATTGACCGTTGTATTTAATTTGAATGTACTCCGTAGCAAAGCAAGGGTTTTCAGCTAGTCTTGCATATAAAAGCTATTTCATGAAGCTAAAGTAATTAAAATACAAAACTGGTAGTAAAATTAAGTAAAAGCTGTATATTGTCAAGCGACTTTTCATTATCTCTCTAATTAGAATTTACCCCTAATTAGAACTCATTAAAACTCTTTAATTCTGTTTTCTATGCAGGGAAGAAACATGCTTGTTTTTTTCCCTTGAAACATCTTTGAGCATTCGTCGCAATGAAAATTTCAATCTGCAAAATACGTTGAAAAAGATTAGAACAGATTACCGAAAACAGGCAGCGCTAAATAATGAAACATAAGGCACACAACACGGGTACATTCCAACGATTAGTAAAACAGATTAAAGTTGCAATTTAGTTATCACTGAGTAAAACAAGTGTTTGAGTTCTCAAAACTAATTTAAATATTCATGAAAAAGAAATGCGATTGCCAAAACGTTTAGGAGTTTTATCTTTAAATGATTCCTTACATTATTGATATATTTTTCCTACCTTTCCAACTTTTATTCTTATCATTGTACTACTTTATTCATACGTCATAACGTTTCATTCGACTATTACCCGTATAGTTTATGTTCCACTTTAACTCTGTGATTAACAAATGAAGTAAATGTCATGACATAAGAATTTAGGATTTTTATTTTCAAATGATTTCTTACATTATCGATATATTTCTTCATTCTTATCTTTATCTATTCTTAGCATTGTATTACCATATACATTCGCTAAAATATTTAATTCGACTATTACCCGTATAGTTTATGTTCCACTTTAACTCTGCGATTAACAAATGGAGTAAATGTCACGACATAAAAATTTAGGATTTTTATTTTCAAATGATTTCTTACCTTATTGATATATTTCTTGATTCTTATCTCTATCTATTATTATTGCATTACTTTATTCATTCTCCATAACATTTAATTCGACTACTATTCATATAGTTTATGTTCCACGTAAAATCTGATATTAACAAATGAAGTAAACGTCATGACATAAGAGTTTAGTATTTTTATTTTCAAATGATTTTTTACTTTATCGATATATCTCTTCATTCTTATCTCAATCTATTCTTACCATTGCATTACCATATCCATTCGCTAAAATATTTAATTCGACTATTACCCGTATAGTTTATGTTCCACTTTAACTCTGCGATTAACAAATAAAGTCAATGTCATGACATAAGAATTTAGGATTTTTATTTTCAAATGATTTCTTACCTTATCGATATATTTCTTCTTGCTTATCTCTATCTATTCTTATCATTGTATTACCTTATTCATTCTCCATAACATTTAACTCGACTTCTACTCATATAGTTTATGTTCCACTTTAACTCTGCGATTAACAAATAAAGTAAATGTCATGACATAAGAATTTAGTATTTTAATTTTCAAATGATTTCTTACCTTATCGATATATTTCTTGATTCTTATCTCTATCTATTATTATCATTGCATTACCTTATTCATTCTCCATAACATTTAATTCGACTTCTACTCATATAGTTTATGTTCCACTTTAACTCTGCGATTAACAAATGAAGTAAATGTCATGACATAAGAATTTAGGATTTTAATTTTCAAATGATTTCTTACCTTATCGATATATTTCTTGATCCTTATCTCTATCTATTCGTATCATTGTATTACCTTATTCATTCACCATAACATTTAATTCGACTATTACTAGTATAGTTTATGTTCCACTTAAACTCTGTGATTAACAAATGAAGTTTTGTAAATGTCATGACATAAGAATTTAGGATTTTTATTTTCAAATGATTTCTTACGTGATCGATATATTTCTTTACTGTTATCATTATATTGCCTTATTCATTATTGCCTTATCATGTTATAACTTTTAATTTATCTACTTCTTAAATAGTTTAAGTTCCATTTAAACTGTGTGAGTAACAACTGAATTAAATGCTTCGACAAAAAAAAAATTTCTTTATCTTGTGTATTAATTTAATTTTTTATGCTGACTGCGTCCTCTGAGCTGTTTCTCGTGGAATATTTATCCAGAGGCTCTGTATTACTCTTTATCCGATAGCATGAACATTGGATTATAATGTAAGGGAGAAAAGCCAGCTGTTCACTTTGGGGCGTAACAACTCTAAAGAAAGTTTTCAAAAATATGTCTCCTCCGGTTGAAGCAAGGAAGAGACAACTGACTTGGAATAGGTCATAGCAAAATGGAGGATTAAGGGCTTTCTGAGCAGATGCTTTCCGCATCACTTTATTGCAGAAAGTGTCACCTGTGCGTTTGATATTTTTCTTCATATCTTTCCAAGTTTATCAGTAAAAGTTGAACAGTGGAACCTATCGCTAATAGAGGAAAGACTTCAAAATATTTATCAATGGTTTAGTATAATTAAAAGGCAACACCGCAAACCTTAAATGATAGATTTGTCTTTACCTTTTCCAACATTGTTTTTCAAGAATTTTCCATTTTGCAAACTGGTTTTGCTGAAAATTCTGGCGATGCAAGAATCGAAAGGTAAAATTTTGCTACATTTTATAAAAAGGAAATTTTTTTATCGCAAACAATTCAGTGCTTGCTTACAAAATATTTTTATGATAGTTTCAACAAATATAAGGCCAAAAGGTTGGTGGACTGAGATATAGGTGTCAGTTACCTATGGGAAACTGCTAAGAAGCACACTTCTCATTTTCACTGGGAATAAAAGACGAAATGCGTTTCCATCCATACCTCGCTTTACGGCCTATATACGTTCCGGAAAAGTTGGCCGTAAAACGAAAAGCCGTACAACGAATCAATTATTTTGATACAAACCCGTACAAAATTAACTGGACCTGTTCCAGTTTTTTATAAATAATATAATTTTTAGTTCATAAAGCATTTTAATTTTTTTATTTCCTATAAAAAGGCTTACATAAAAATAAAAGTACAAAACAAAGTAATAATAAACAGAAATTCAAAAAATAAACATATAAACAAAAACAAAAGAAATCATATGCGCATATGTATACATATAATAAAAACCTAAAATAAAATGTTTAAAAACTGTTTTAATGCGATGACGAACATTAACATGAAGAATCACTAAGCTATAATATGCTGCCATCACCACTTTCCGCTATTTTGGCCGTATAACGAAACATTGTGGGGCGTAAATCGAAAAAGTGCCTTATAAAAAAGACCGTTATAGCGAAATGCCGTATTAAGAGCGGCCGTATAGCGAAGTATAGGGGTATTACATTTTTTTACATGCAATTGCGCCATGTCTTTTCCCCTTTCCTCCACTTCTATATCTTTTTTTGAGACAAACCAACTGACAATGTGAACTAAACAGAACATTTTAATTTCCTTATCTCACTAACATACTATACATTGCATTTGACATAGTGAGCTAAATTTTTTTTAAACCGAAAGCTTTTGCAACAGTGCTTAAGTCGTTGTACAGGCATATCCATCTTTCCCTATGACCAACTAAACGAAACCGATGTTACTATGTAACAAATCGGTGATCCTGGCTGAACATGCAGACATTCCGGCTGAACATGCAGACATCGGTATTTAACTGAATTCAGTAAACCCATATTCGGCCTAGGAGCTTCATGAATATTTGTCCAGAGAATAATATCTGGACTGTAACAACCTCTGAACCGACCCTGGACGGTTTATCGACTGTTAGGATGATAGATGTGCATTTATCAAATATTTGTAGTTTTCTAAGCACGTACTATACGCATAACACTTTTCATTCTCCTAAACATTTTTGGCATAAGATATTCTTTTAGCCTTTCAGATCGTTTGTTGCTTATTGCCATAGATGAGATTGAAATACGTCACTGACACATCAAAAATTTCATTTGACATTTTCATTTTTCTTTTATTTCTTCAGCGGGCGAGCCAATTTTTGGAACACCAGCAGGCGCGCGTGGCACAAAGTGCAACGCCTCTTTCAACCTTGATTATTCCTTTTGTAATAAACTTTTTTATTCAAACTGAAAATAAAAATTCTGCGTTTTATGACAAGATATAAAATGTTGATAATATTGAGCAATATTTATAATTTAAGGCCAAAGAATGCAGATACAATCGCCCTATTTAAAAACTGTCCGATTTATTGGATCTAAGGACAACTTGCGAATGGATTCCTATTATATCCAAAAACCTAAAAAAAATTGGGTTTTTCCATCTTCGTGATAAGGGGGATACCGTGTAATAGCTGCACATTGGATCGAGTACATCAACTCCTGCTTTTGTAGTATTGTAATCCAGTATAATCGTCGGTTTACCACTGTTAAATCACGACTAACAATAAATGAAAAGGAATACAAGGGTCAGAAAATCAGACCTGCATTAGAAAGGGTGTAGATATAAATAGAAACTGCTTAGAATATTCAAACCTTACATGTAAAAACAAACCATTCAAAATTGCGAAAATGTTCTACTTTGTACACGCGCTGAATGGTTAAAGAAAAAATCTGATAGCGTTATCTAGTTATTGGCGATGAGACTGTCCATTATTGAATAATCTCCAGACTTCCGTATTAAAGAGATTGCTAGAACCAAACATAAAAATACTTCATCATGCAACGATTTCTAGAAAATGTCAAGTTTGACCTCTACACTGGATGATGTATTACACTGCGATTTCTATAACGCATTTGCCGACATGCCAACAAACATTTTACGCCCAAAAGCATCCTTTTAGATGAGCTCTAAAGATATTGCACGAGTGGATGATTTAAACAAAAGTATTCGGTCATGGTAAAAGGAAAAGTAAAGGGTTTCTATTTATCACAAATTTTTAGTTAGTTGCATGTAATGCGTTCTTAGGAATAAACTCTTTTTTATAAAGCAGCGCGAGGATTCTTGTAAGGTGTTTTTAATTTTTGATTTTTTTTCCTCCAAATAGTTTTAAAACTAAGATTGACATTATATATTTTTAGAACTAGGGAAAACTGCTTTATATATCATTTGTAGAAATAGGTGCAGCTAAACTGTTGGTAGTTCTAGAGTTTAACATGATGAAAAGGTCCCGTCATTATTGGAGACAGACATAACTTATAAATGTAATATATTGTTACGAATTTTACGAGTCTATGGTAATCTCGCCAAATATAAGAGTTATCGCTAAATTGGTGATTGATTTGGTGACTTATTTTGGTCGTCAAATTTGGCGATATGGCACCAAATGGTCGCCAACCTTCTGGACCTTTCCAGGAGGTTCTGGATATTTATAGCTGGTTGGCCGATAGGGGCATTTTGGAAATCTATAAATATACCTGAGATTGGCATTGGAACTCAGTATTCTTTTCTGCTGAGAATTGAATTTATTGAAAGCGCGGCAGGGAGTATTGTATTGAAGACACTGTTATCCTGACTTGTATTTTTAGAGTTTTCTACTGTATAGAAGACAATTGTTACGTGTTTTCTGTTGAATTTGTGTATGCGCCTGAAGAATTTACAGAATAATAAATTTTATTTTGTGTGAACATTCTGAAGAGATTTTTATTCTATCCTATCGACCACAGGAAAACGGAACGATATGGAACGGTCTTACTCGTGGCATGTTCATTAAAGGACAAATTAGAAATTTAAACTTTTAAAATAAATTAGCGAGTTTGTAAAACAGGAAATGCATTTAAGATATATAAAAATGCATCGAACCTTTCATCTTTAAGTACAGACCTATATATCCACTACTGATAACATACTTCGGTATTTTCTGTGATAAACGACTGAAATTCAGCTTGTATAATTTCAGTTAATGTGTATCAAATGATTAAAATAATGCCTTCCATACTTTAGTGTTGTTATTTGACTGAAATACTTGCTGAAATAAGTTTTTCAACATGTCCAGAAGATTATCAAGTTTTTTAGTGTTAAGTTTATTAAAGTTTTGATTTTCTTTTACTATAACGAACATGTTTAAGTCTTTCAGATGCATGTGAATATGTGATCTCTACTTTCGAGCTTTAAGAAAAAGAAGCGAAAGAGTAGTGTCTTAGTATCTTCTCAGGATTGGTTTTTTGGTTCGAACAGCTACAGTTTTCGTTTACAACATGCTTGTCTAAAGTGCGGCCCAAAAGCCTTTAAAATGCGGCCCAAACGCAAATTATGAAAATATTTAAATTTACACATTTTTATTAAAAAAATAAATGTTTGCAATATTTTTCATATATAATCGATTCGTTGACATTTATTTTGAAATAAAAATTTAAATAAAAACATCTTAGTATGCCATGAGAATTTACGTTTCGAATTATGAGTGTATCCACTCGACGGCGAATTTTTTGAAGAATTACAAAGTCATCCATCTCATTAATTTGAATTTTTTCCATCTTTAGGAAATCCAAACTAAACAAAACGAAACTTTTACAAATTTAAAATAAATATGTACCTATACATATCTAATTCAAATTTTAAAAAATTATAATAAAAAGAAGTTAATTTATTTTAATAAAACTACATAGAGTTAATTTTTATTTCAATTTGTTGAGAAAATATTGTATGTGTGGCCCAGAAATATTTTTTCTTTTGCAATGTGGCCCTCAAACGGTAATAGTTTAGACACCCATGGTTTACAACATAAGAGCTAAACCTTCTCTCCAAGGACTCATTTCTGAGTAGTTTGAAATTAAGTATAGTAAACTGGAGTACAGTAAATATTTTCTGTTATAATAGGTCTCAGCACAGAGGGTTGTATCAAAGAGGATTATATTTCCTAGGCATGATACTTTAAGGGAGGGTAAATGTCTTTGAGGGGTGGGGTTGAATATGCCTTTAAAAATACTATTGCTATCGGGAAATAGTTATTGTTATGAGTTACTATATGAGAAGCGAACTATCAACAGTCATTTCGATACTGACTGTAAACAAAATAAAGAAATTTCATGGATAATTGCACAAGAAGCATAACATTGATATTACCTATATAATTTGTGGTGGAGTAATTTTTGTAATCTGTCTCCGTTTTGTCAACGGTAAGATTTCTTTGTACCTTGAGGAAAATAAAAAAAATTCAATCACTCTGCAATCTCTCAACAAAAACTGAATGGGTCGGTGCAACTACATACCAATTTTGATATTGCAAAGAACTCTGACTTCTCTTATACTAAGGAGTGAATTTGCTGAATAAAGTTAAACGGTCGTAAAGAGTTCTATAAAATAAGCTGTGAACATAAATATTTTAATGCATATTCTGATATAGAAATACATTTTTGTGCTTGTAGAATCTAAATTTTACAGGTGACCATCATTTTTAATTATTACTGATGTTGAAATATGTTTTAAATTAGGAAGTTTATCAAACTTTTGAAATTTCGCCATCTTTTGAGATGATTTGATTTATGAACGACCCGGTCGTTCACTATGTTTTTTGACACTTTTATTGGATTTTCTACACACACCACTCTATCGTCTCCATCCAGCCTCTAACGCCTTTCAAAGAAACGATAATTGTAATTAAAGTAGTATTTTACAATCTGATATCTGCAATAACTATTGGATACTTCGTTTAGTAATTTTTTTTTGTAATTTAATGCACTTTTGTTATTCATAAATACTGTCATAAAAATCACAGTGTGCGTTAGAATAGAGCAGGGGTGGCCAACCTTTTTGGGAAGAGTGCCTCTATCTGAAAAAAAAATATTATGCGTGCCACTTCCAACTTTTCCAACATACAAAAAATATAAAAAGGTGAAAAAATGTTATTTATAGGCTGATTATTGGGTTTTTACACAAATAGTAGATTTTTTTTATCTGAGTAGTGGAGATTTAAAAAATAATATGATAAGTAAAACAAAAGTACAAACTTAGGTTTTATTGTTAATAAACATTTTTAAAAGTTCAGTCAGTTAGGTTATGTATAAAATAAAATGAATAACTTGAAACATTTAATTCTAAATAATTATTAAACAGTCAGTACTTCATTAATGTGGCTTTTGAATTTGTAGTGTTTTTACCAAGTCATCTACATTAGGATTAGTTCTTGAAGATGCTAACCAAATTAGGTGTTTTAGGTGCATACCAGTTAATCTTGATCGATATTTTGATTTTATTATGTTCATAATAGAAAAAATTTGTTCAGAAACATATGTTGATCCAAACCTACAACATTACTTGACAGCCAAATCGTGTAAATTTGGAAATGACCCCGCTGTCATAGCGCATAGTTGTACTGGTGTTAAGTAGTGCCGCTTTCCAGCGCTGTTATTTTCAGAAGCGTATGAGTAGGGTTTTTACAGATTTCGACAAATTATTATTTTTTCAAATTACTTAATTTTTCAATAAGTCTCCGCGTGCCACTGTTAAAACGCCGCTGTGCCACACTGTGGCACGCGTGCCGCGGGTTGGCCACCCCTGGAATAGAGTATTGTGAATAACTCATTCTGCCATATGTTTATATCTGAAACAAGTAATTATTTTTGGCACGTTATTCGAATTTTTTTTTGTTCTAAAATGGGCATGATTTATAGCCCTCAATTTAATGATGCTTTTTAGATTTGAATAAATATGGTATGCACTTTGGACCAAACAACTGTTTCCTAATTAGTAATTTTTCTTAGTTAAAGGAATAAAAAGTACCTGTTGAAGTTTTTTTTAGGGTGTCTCTCCTAGCGTCGTTCCACTTCCTTAAAAGTTATCCCTCTGAAATACTTTTTTTATTTCCAATGGCAGACAAAATACAAAGGTACAAAATTGCAATAAAAAACATAGGAACAAAGAACAAAAACAAAAATAGAGAAAGGATAATCAGCATTTGTCCAAAGCTCTATCACTCGCCAATACCTCTTGAAAATATCTCCAGCACAAAGAGCTAAGCAGCGATATAAATTCAAGACGTCCATTTCCTGATATGAATTGATCAGGGGACAGAGCGTTGAGAGTATGCCTATCTTGAACAAGTGTTTAGCGAGGCAGTGGACAGTCGAAAAAATGCCACAGCATTACACCTGGGGCATCTGGAGCATATCTCATGTTGTCAAGGCAGGCCTTACTGTGATTTTCATCAATCCTCTCCTGAAATAAATACAGACTCATAGTTTTTCGAAGGAATACATGCAACTAAACTCGTGAATCCGGCACATAGACGCCGATTTCACGATATCTTCTGTAAACGTTTAAGGCAAGAAACATGCAAAAAGAAATGAAACAGTAGTGTATCTTTAGAGTCACTGAGAGAAGTCAGTAAATTATTTAAACGGTTCTTTCCGGCCCCAAAAAGCAAAATATGTACCAGAGTCTGCGAAGGAATAATCCCATTGAATGGTATGGACTATTTGAGATTAGGGACTACTGGACTATTAGAGACACTATACTATTTGAGATTAGGGTGACTGAAGTACTTTTCTTAGCTAAATTAAATGCAAACTCATTACCAGGGATTCCCTAGTGTGAAGGAATCTACCATGAGACAAAATTGTTTAACTGAGACTTTAACGTATGAATCAGAGATCGACATTCAAGGATATTATTATCAGTGTAGGGTAAAGATGATGTAATACAATTGATTGCTGCATTGGAATCAGAATAAACCCCCACAAATTTCTTGTTAGTAAAAAGGCGATGCGTCAGCTGCACTAATGATATTCGGATGGCCTCTATCTCACCATCAAAAGCGGTGGCAAATTTACCAAATCGAGCATAAAGAGAGAAGATATCGCTATAGACTCCATCACTAGCATCCATCTGAAATATGGGTTATGGCATTCATTCTTTTCATAATTGATTCGTGGAAATTTGTTTTCTGGTGTCTATAGTGTCAATATGCGTGTAACTTCAATTAAATCCTTTAAAATTATTCCATTGATGGCATCGTTTTGTCTAACACATAAGGCTCTATTTACCAATTTAAATACTCCTCCATTTTTATCATCGGATTTAAATCATTATTTAAATTCGAATTGTTTAAGTGATTCAAATTAGCATGCATTTTTTCCTTTTCTTGATGTTAGCATCAACCAAATAGCAATTACTGCCAGCGTTACTTTCAGGAAACAATGTTTTTTTCATCTCATATGAATTCTTTGCATGTAATCCAGCAAGTATAGGTGGCAACATGAAATTTTTTCTTCTGCTTTTCATATTATATATATATATATATATATATATATATATATATATATATATATATATATATATATATATATATATATATATATATTCCCTCATTTTGCCTTATGTTAAAAGCGCTACGACAGCTCGTGGTGCAAAACAGAAGAAATATTATATAATTTAGTATACGAATTTTAATACTGAAAACATTGTAATGATACAATTGCTTTTGTAATAAATGACATTTAACGAACTATAGATTTTTCTCTCTTTTACAGACTGCCCTTATTCTCTGTAACAGACTGTCTATACTCTCTGTGACAGACTGTCTCTACTCTCTGCAAGAGACTGGCTCTACTCTCTGAAAAAGACTGTCCTAATCTCTGCAACATACTGTCTCTACTCTCTGTGACAAACTGTCTCTACTCTCTGCAACAGACCGTCTCTACTCTCTGCGACAAACTGTCTGTACTCTCTGCAACGTCTGTCTCTGTGACAGTCTGTCTCTACTCTCTGTGACAGTCTGTCTCTACTCTCTGTGACAGTCTGTCTCTACTCTCTGTGACAAACTGTCTCTGCTCTCTGCCATAGACTGTCCTACTCTCTGTAACCTATATGAAATGAGTTTCTTTTTATGAAATGGATCAATTTAGATATTTTATTTATATAATATCAGCAATCCATGATATTTTACAAACATTCTAATTTATCATTACGTCATCATGAAAAAATTTCCTTTCAATAATAAAAAAAATATATCGTTTGTAATGTGGAACTACTCCTCCGTTTCCAAAACCCCGTGTGTTTCTATTTGCTTTTTGCTTTTTGTAGCTTTTAATTTCAAATTAAAATTTTTTTATATTATTCCGATTTCTTTCAATTTGTGATAGAGATAGATGATAGATAGAAGAGAATGAAGAGAGATAGATTTAGATATTTTATTTATATTATTTCAGCAATCCATGATATTTTATAAACTTTCTAATTTATCATTACGTCATCATAAAAAAATTTCCTTTCAATAAAAAAAATTATCGTTTGAAATGTGGAACCACTCTCCGTTTCCAAAACTCCATGTGTTTCTTTTCTGCTTGTAGCTTTTAATTTCAAATAAAAAAAAATTCATATCAATCCGGTTTCTGTCAATTTTTGAGAGAGATAGATGAGAGATAGAAGAGAATGAAGAGAGATAGATTTAGATATTTACTTATATTATTTCAGCAATGCATGATATTTTGCAAACATTCTAATTTATCATTACGTCATCATGAAAAAATTTCCTTTCAATAATAAAAAAAATATATCGTTTGTAATGTGGAACTACTCCTCCGTTTCCAAAACCCCGTGTGTTTCTATTTTGCTTGTAGCTTTTAATTTCAAATTAAAATTTTTTTATATTATTCCGATTTCTTTCAATTTGTGATAGAGATAGATGATAGATAGAAGAGAATGAAGAGAGATAGATTTAGATATTTTATTTATATTATTTCAGCAATCCATGATATTTTATAAACTTTCTAATTTATCATTACGTCATCATAAAAAAATTTCCTTTCAATAAAAAAAATTATCGTTTGAAATGTGGAACCACTCTCCGTTTCCAAAACTCCATGTGTTTCTTTTCTGCTTGTAGCTTTTAATTTCAAATAAAAAAAAATTCATATCAATCCGGTTTCTGTCAATTTTTGAGAGAGATAGATGAGAGATAGAAGAGAATGAAGAGAGATAGATTTAGATATTTACTTATATTATTTCAGCAATGCATGATATTTTGCAAACATTCTAATTTATCATTACGTCATCATGAAAAAATTTCCTTTCAATAATAAAAAAAATATATCGTTTGTAATGTGGAACTACTCCTCCGTTTTCAAAACTCGTGTGTTTCTTTTCTGCTTGTTGCTTTTAATTTCAAATCAAAAAAAATTCATATCAATCCGGTTTCTGTCAATTTTTGAGAGAGATAGATGAGAGATAGAAGAGAATGAAGAGAGATAGATTTAGATATTTCCATATATTATTTCAGCAATGCATGATATTTTGCAAACATTCTAATTTATCATTACGTCATCATGAAAAAATTTCCTTTCAATAAAAAAAATTATCGTTTGTAATGTGGAACTACTCATCCGTTTTCAAAACTCCGTGTGTTTCTTTTCTGATTGTAGCTTTTAATTTCAAATCAAAAAATTTTCATATCAATCCGATTTCTGTCAATTTTTGAGACAGATAGATGAGAGATAGAAGAGAATGAAGAGAGATAGATTTAGATATTTACTTATATTATTTCAGCAATGCATGATATTTTGCAAACATTCTAATTTATCATTACGTCATCATGGAAAAATTTCCTTTCAATAATAAAAAAAAATATCGTTTGTAATGTGGAACTACTCCTCCGTTTTCAAAACTCGTGTGTTTCTTTTCTGCTTGTTGCTTTTAATTTCAAATCAAAAAAAATTCATATCAATCCTATTTCTGTAAATTTTTGAGAGAGATAGATGAGAGATAGAAGAGAGATAGGTGAGAGATAGAAGATAATGAAGAGAGATAGATTTAGATATTTACTTATATTATTTCAGCAATGCATGATATTTTGCAAACATTCTAATTTATCATTACGTCATCATGAAAAAATTTCCTTTCAATAAAAAAAATTATCGTTTGTAATGTGGAACTACTCATCCGTTTTCAAAACTCCGTGTGTTTCTTTTCTGATTGTAGCTTTTAATTTCAAATCAAAAAATTTTCATATCAATCCGATTTCTGTCAATTTTTGAGACAGATAGATGAGAGATAGAAGAGAATGAAGAGAGATAGATTTAGATATTTACTTATATTATTTCAGCAATGCATGATATTTTGCAAACATTCTAATTTATCATTACGTCATCATGAAAAAATTTCCTTTCAATAAAAAAAATTATCGTTTGTAATGTGGAACTACTCATCCGTTTTCAAAACTCCGTGTGTTTCTTTTCTGATTGTAGCTTTTAATTTCAAATCAAAAAATTTTCATATCAATCCGATTTCTGTCAATTTTTGAGACAGATAGATGAGAGATAGAAGAGAATGAAGAGAGATAGATTTAGATATTTACTTATATTATTTCAGCAATGCATGATATTTTGCAAACATTCTAATTTATCATTACGTCATCATGAAAAAATTTCCTTTCAATAAAAAAAAAAATTATCGTTTATAATGTGGAACTACTCCTCCGTTTTCAAAACTCCGTGTGTTTCTTTTCTGCTTGTTGCTTTTAATTTCAAATCAAAATTTTTTATATCAATCCGATTTCTGTCAATTTTTGAGAGAGATAGATGAGAGATAGAAGAGAGATAGACGAGAGATAGAAGATAATGAAGAGAGATAGATTTAGATATTTACTTATATTATTTCAGCAATGCATGATATTTTGCAAACATTCAATTTTATCATTACGTCAACATTAAAAACAATTATAATTTAGATATGTTATTTATTCTCATTTACATATTTAAGGTATTTTATTTACATAATTTCAGCAATACCCGATATTTTGCAAATATTATAATTAATCATTACGTCATCATTAAAAAAATTTCCGTCGAATAAAACAAAATTTATCTTTTGTAATCTGGAACCACTCCTCCGTCTCCAAAACCAAAAGTGTTTCTATTCTACTTCTAGCTTTTCATTCCAGATTTAAATTTTTTGGAATCGATCCGATTTCTGTCCGTTTGTGCGGGAGAGAAAAGTAAAAATATCAAATTTCGTGGCATTAATAAATTAGTTGAGGATGAAAGGTAATTGTTTCTTAGAGAGATGGATTGCCCGATAATCGGTCAACGTGCAGATATATGCCCATTATCCCGCGATGCTGAAAACGTCACCACACCCATGTAATCTCGGGAAGATATGCCACTTTATTTCTTTATGTAAATTAATTTCGCGTTGAAAACTGTAAACAAATTACTTTTATTCTGCTGTCACTATAAAAGAAGCGAGAGTATCAATCAAGCCACACAGCTTGTGCTGAAACGGCAATATACTAATGGTTTTTTTTATTTTCCACCATGGGTCAACATCATTCCTTTATGGCTTTCTGTTGATCTACGGGTTTGTTACGAAAGGAGAGATAACTAGTGGCCTTACCTTTGTCTGTCTGAGCTGGTTAAATGAAGTTCTTGAACTTCTTATTGTCTGGGACGGGTGTATTTAGTTATGGCACCCACGCATTCTCTAAAATGAACGCCACAGAACGGATTGAACTGCAATAATGACCTGTGCATTCACTTGCATATAGACAAAAGAAATTCATGTACCCAAAATAAGCATTGAAAAAGGAAAGAAGATTGTTTAGCGCTTGACGTTTCAGTTTGATTACTGTGACGTGCAGTTGCTTTTCATGATACAGGGTTGCTAATCCACCGTGTAATGAAAATTGGTTTCTGTACTGAGTGATATTAATATTACCCCACCTCTGAAAGTCAGAAATTCTTTATTATTTATTATGGCTTAGCGTGATTCTTATCTAGTCACTAGTTCCGGGAAATTGGGATGGTGTTTTATGTTGGTATTAATATCCTTTGTTTTGTGGGAGGGAGGAGCCTTAAGTACGCGGTTTGAGATTGATATATTCTGTACGCTTATTTCAGAGTTTTATATTGCATTTTTGCCCGATAATGCTATTAATTTCAGAATGCGTATAAAACTATTTGCATTTCAAAGGCCGGCAGAAACCCTCGGGTATTTTTTAGCAAATAGTCCTCATAATCCAGTTAAATTTTCTATAATCCACAAATTAAGCTTCCCAGACGGTCGGTCTATAAGCAATGTTTAGCCTGAAGACCAGAAGCTGCGTAGCAAAACCTGCAAACTCAACCGAGGGTTGATTTCCCCTGTTCAGTTATCTATATATATAAAACAGTTCCGTAACTGACAACCGCTGGTCCTAAAGGGCTGAAACTTTGCATAGCGATTCTTCTTATAGTGTAGGGGTGCACGAAGAAAGATTTTTGAAAAATTCTTCTTAGATTTTTAAAAATTAAATTTTTAAACTGTTTCAGTAACTTTTTTTAAGTTTGCATTTAAAATAATACTTTGAGAGTTATAAAATTTATATCACGAGAAAGATCATAAAAATTCCTTTACAATGAGATATTTTTCAAATCTTTACATCCATTTTCTGATTTTTGGCGAATTTTTAAAGATTAATTTTTAGAATTTAATTTATTAAATGCTGATCACGTGATTTCTTTTTCTGGTACTTTAAAGAAATTTATCGTCACGTGCATAACAACTAAATAGACAAATTTTTTTTTTCTTTCTAATGCGGCTGACGATTGGACATTATCCAAAAAAAATATTAAAATACAATAAAAAATATTATGTTCCTCAAACTGTACTACATTAACTGCACTATATTCTTTAGTATGTCCTATTACATTGAATTGGAATATTTTCTTCTACATTATTTTGTCTATAAAAATATCCTTACTAATTTTTTATAGATATATATATATATATTTTTACATCAATTGTATACATTGATCGTCGTATTTATTATAAATAAATATATATATATATATATATATATATATATATATATATATATATATATATATATATATGTGTGTGTGTGTGTGTGTGTGTGTGTGTGTATATTATTTTTGGCATTAATTGCATACATTGACCGTTGTATTTAATTTGAATGTACTCCGTAGAGAAGTTCGGGTTTTCAGCTAGTTTTTCATATGGGTCTGGACGCAGGACGGACAGTACAGATCTGCCGACCAAATTGGGCAACCCTTAAATTTTGTATAATTTTGAATATGAGAAACAAAATTGGGAAATTCGGACTTGAACACAAATATATCTGAGACAGACATGTGTTTCGTTTTTTTATTCGCAATCTAACATCATTTTTTCCAGCATAAATCTTATTGATAATCTTGATTCGTGTACGCAATACCTTCTCGGAACTAATTATTGAAAGATGGTTCCTAGCCAGATTTTACATCATCTGAACTCACTCAGGATTTAAAAGATCGTTGTATCTGAGAACCAAATTTTCAACTTTTGTTGCCCATCTGTAAGCCGGAGAGATATATAAGCTATACAGCTATGTGAGTAATAAATATTAACAGATATGTTATCCTCGTAATGGATAATGGGAAGTTTATTGAAATTTCTTATTTATACAGTTACTGGAGTCCATAACATAAATATTCAAAAACACTCAGTCATTAGCATTTGTGCTAAATAATAAATAATAATAACTGTTAGTATTAAGAATAGTTGTTTGAATCACAATTCTTAAAACATTGAACTAAAAAACCTTTGTGATGCTATATGCTTTTAACTTATGTGCTTTTAAGTTTTTGTTTTCTCTTTCAACCCCTAAAGGTTGAATCTGAGGGGTTTGTTAAACAAATTGCATCGAAGTTTTTCAGTGTAAATTATAATAGTCTATTAAATGAGCAATACCTCTTAACTTTGCAGTACCACATGTGATACGTTTTCAAGAATGGAAAACACGTTATCTTTAGTGATAATCTACTGAATTGCAAATAGCAAATTTAAGATAATTTTCGATTCAAAATAAAATAACCGCAGAAATTTCTTGAAAATCTTTGGAAGGTGTCTAGTTTGTAATACGATGACAACATGTTACCTGATTAGTTATATAATGTATTTACCTTGTACATTCATAATTACGAATATGTTAGTTGTATTTTTTTTAAAGGAGATCAAATCGTAGTTATTATACCCTGGATAATTTCTGTTCTCTTAAATGGAGATGTTGGGAAGTTCCTAAATCGACCAATGGCATTTTTATTACTATAGGAGCAGAAATTATTGTAACATTTAAAAATTATTCTTTTATAAAGTTATAGCTTGGGGTGAAAGGGCATTTCTTTGAATAGTTTACTACACTGAAGTGCCACTGAATTAGGGATACCTACCTAGTAACGAGTTGGGCCTCCTCTGGCCTTGATAACGGCTGCCACACGACGAGGCATAGATTCAACAAGTTTCTGGAAACGTTTCACGGGAATGGCTTGCCAAATATTGGCTAAAGCTGTCTATAATTCAGTAAGGTTCTTTGGTGCTGTGTGATGGCCTTTCACGCCTTGTTCCAAAACATCCCAAAGATGCTCAATAGGATTTAAGTCTGGTCTTCTAGGTGGCCAATTCATGACAGAGAAGTCAGAGGAATGCTCATCCAACCAGCCAGTAGCCAACCGGGACTTGTGAGTGGTACAGTTGTCTTGCTGGAAAACTCGATTACCGTGCGGATAACAGAACAGCATAAACGGATGGAGGTGATGACCCAGCAACTTTACGTACCGAATTGCATTGAGGGAGGTTGGTACACGCACCAAAGATCCCAAACTGTGCCACGAAAAAACACCCCAGACCATGATTGAGCCACCATGCCCTTGTACAGTTCCCGCCAGGCATGCAGGATCCATGGCTTCATTAGCCTGACGCCATATTCTCAGCCTCCCGTCGGCGTTAAGTAGTCGGAATCGAGACTCATCTCTCCATGCTACTCGTTTCCAGTCCTCTACACTCCAGTCTCTGTGCTCTCTTGCCCAGGCAAGACGTGCAGCCCGATGGCGAGTATAGAGCAATGGTACTCTCGTAGGTCGACGGCTCCCGAAACCCATACGGTGAAGCGAGAGTTGCACAGTCCGTTTACTGACTGTACGACTGGCACCGTCATTAAACTGGGTGGTAATTTGAGCTAATGTTTGGCTTCGCTGGCTACGTACAATACGCCTGAGCCGTCTCTCACCACGCACTGTCAAGGCTAATTGTCCTTTGCAGTTTGCCCGATCGCTAGTTTTTTTCCACCATCCATGTATTCTTGGTATACTCTTGACACTGTCGACCTTGAAAATCCTAGCTGTCTGACGATTTCGGAAATTGAATGGCCCATGCGTCGCGCACCTACGATTTGTCCGCGATCGAAGGCGTCTAAATCAGGCAGTTTACCCATACTGGCAATTCCAACAACTAATTCAGAACAACCACAGTACGCGCTATATATGCAGTTACCACAGCGCCCTCATTTACGCATACATGATGCGCAGCACTACACAATTTGCATAGGCTCTGCTATCCCTAATTCAGTGGCACTTCAGTGTATTTTTTTTTTCTTTTCATTTCAATCCATCATTTAAAATTCATCAAAAGGATTTTCAGTGGTTTGTTTTTAATTTTCTTTTCTATGAACAACGATGACAAAGAAAGATAGTAAAATACCACATTTTGAGTCGAGAGGATTTTAACGAACATTAAACCGACACTCAATACTTTAATGACGATATATGATACTCATAATTAATTAACCGAAGGCATAATTCAGAATAATTTGGTGATGAAGATGGACTTTAGTAACTGTATCAATTAGTTCTCATCGAAGACTCGAGTCTAATGAATATCCTTAAGGCATCACCTCTAGTACCATTTCGCAAACGAGAACTCGTGCCTTTCTAGTACCATTTCAAGAGAGTCTCTCAATATAAATTTTAATTTATAAGGTATGTTTGTTTCTAATATAAGCATATGAAATCTTAATTATAAGGGATGTGAAACTAATTATATTTGGGAATCCTTGATGCAAACTGAATGTTTTATTAAAGAATATGGAGAGCAGGTGGAAGGATTGAAAGACTGCTATTCATATAAAACAGTATCAATGGCTTAGTATCATTTTTGCCTATTACGAGAAAGAATACTATTTATATACACTGAAATGTTAATTATATATTTACAAATAATATTTAACGATAGTTTAAAAAAAATAAGTTATTACATTTTAAAGTAGCAACACTTAAGCCATTTGATTCCTTAAATGTAGTCATTTCAGTTATTTAAGGGGATGGTAGACTTTCAAATTACCAAAAATCGAAAAAAATTGGAAATTTTTCGGGTGTGTTAATATTTTAAAAATATGTAAATATTGGAAAAAATAAAATGGTGTAAAATTATATGGCTAATGTAAATAATGGCGTAAAATAAAATGGCTAATCTATATATATAAAACAGTTCCGTAACTGACTCATTCATTCACTGACTGACTGACTGACTGACTGACATACAACGCACAGACCAAACCGCTGGACCTAAAGGGCTGAAATTTTGCATGGCAATTCTTCTAATAGTGTAGGGGTGCACTAAGAAAGATTTTTCAAAAATTCTTCTTAGATTTTTTTAAATTAAATTTTTAAGCTGTTTTTTAAACTTTTTTTACGTTTGCATTTAAAATAATACATTTGAGGGTTATAAAATTTATATCACGAGAAAGATCATAAAAATTCCTTCTAAATGAAATTTTTTTCGAATTTTTAGCTCCATTTCCTGATTTTTAGTGAATTTTTAAAGATTAATTTTTAGAATTTAATTTATTAAATGCTGATCACGTGATTTCTTTTTCTGGTACTTTCAATAGATTTATCGTCACGTGCGTAACAACTAAATAGACGGAAAAAAAACATTTTTTCTTTCTAATGCAGCAGACGATTGGATATTATAAAAAAAAAATAAATATTCCTTATGATTTTTTTATAAATATATATATATAAATATTTTTTTACATAAATTGTATATATTGATCGTCTCATTTATTATAAATATATATATTTATTTTTTTGGCATTAATTGCATACATTTACCGTTGTATTTAATTTGAATGTACTCCGTAGCGAAGTGCGAGTTTTCAGCTAGTAAAAGTTATAAGGTATATCAAACATACCTTATAAATTAAAATGAAATAGTATAAAAGGCACTTAAAATAAATAATGAAATGTAAAATGAAAACTTTAGAAAAGTAAATATTAAAGGTAGGTGGCAAAAATATCTCTTAAATGGCTTTTTATCAAAATGAGTAATTTCCAAATTTGAAATCTTTTGAAATGCTCCTCGCGTCACAATTTTTGACGAAATTTTATAAAATTTATAATAAAGACTCTTCTTGTACATTAAATTAAAGTTATGTATCCATTTCAGGTTTCGACATCAATAAGACTATCAAAGTTTAACTTAAGTGTAGAAAAGAACAAAAAATTCACGAAAATCCAGAGTACAAGCATAAAAATATTTCCTAAAAATTAACTATTCAACGAAAGCACAAAAAATACATAACTCTGTTCAAAATGTATTTATAAGCAATATAAATTCAAAATTAAGGGGTGAGGTTAAAAATTGGATCGCAAGGAGCTTTTTAAAAAACAATAAAAATTTCAATTTTTAAAATATAAAAAAAATTAAAATATTTATAAAATTTTATGAGGTGTTTGATATAGTTATACTTTAATGAATAGATATACAAAATTTCATATCTTTGAGGTAAAAATTTCAAAAATTGCTTTGTAATGTCCACCATCGCCTTAACTAGACTTAAGAAATTAGAAATCTGTATGGGTCATAAGTTGAAATCTTTGTCCTTTTATATATCACTCAGCTAAGGTGAATGCCTACATTCGGAGTCAATTTTTTTAAAAATATTTTTTTAGGGGATTTTTTGGTCTTTATGGTAAAATAGCACTTAAAAATTAAAAAAAGGAACAAAAACTTACCTGTAAATAGCATACTATTTTATAAATTGGTCAATTTGAAGTAATTTTTAATGAAATTTATCCAAAACGCCTATCACTCTGCACATAATCCTAATGTTACTATTTTAATTTCCTTCTCACACATGATATATATGATAGTCATCTTCAAAATTACCTAGAATCTAAGAGAAATTTTAAAATACAAAAATAATACACGCAATTTTATGTTCCAGTATGAAAATTTTCACCGATTCGTTATTCCTTTCCTTATAAAAACAGCCCCAAATAAAAACTATGTATTATATGCCAATTATTGTGCGTCATTTAATTAACAATAGCATCTAAAACATTTCCTGAACATTGTATCAAATTATGTACATTATTATGTGAGATAGCATGACAACCGTAGAGATCTGTACTAAAAAACATAAGTCTGAGAAAAACGCATTTAAAGTTGTTTGTCACTTCAATTTTGTAGCAGAAGATGTTTTTAAAATTGCTATGACTCTGCTTCTAATTGACGTAGAGTGAAAATCAAAGCAGTTTTGAAAAGAGAAAAGATTGAATTACATGATTCTTGGCAAAAAATGAAATTGACCAAAATAGTCAAAAAATGACATTTTTTAAATAGGCACCTTAAGGCTCGAATCAAGTATTCAACCACACTAAAAATCTGTGATTTCAGCAATTATCCTTTAAATGCAACTTTAAGAATGTGTATAGCTATTTTTAATTGTGGAGAGTAAGTTCCATATTTATGCTTTGATTTTAATCCCCAGTCTGTAAAGTATGTAGCAAAGATTTCTACAATATTTCGTTAAAATTAAATTAAAAACGCATAAGCATGTTACAGAATTTTAAATCAACAACGAATTCAAGATTCGAAAATTTTGTCCCTGAATATAAGTGAGCTTAAATAGTCGGTAAATATCTGTAATGTAAATATCTAAAAGTCATTAACGATTGAAATGTTTTACCATCATTATAGATCCTTCTGATACACTTTAATATTTTTTCTTCACCTTATAGCTGATTGGTTCTGGAGTTTGAAATTCGACTTTTGAATAGATGTCTTATATTTTTGCATCACCAATCCATTGAATTTTTACCCTAATCAGCCTCACAAGAACTCTTGGTGTGTAAATAAACTTTTAAAATTAAAGTAGCATAATTTATTGAATATAAATGTAACTTGTAGTGTAATATAAACGCATACTACCCAATTATATCACTCCACATTACGATTTGTTTACAATACACCAATTATTCTACACCTGTACGAAGTAGCTTCAAAATTACCTGGTCTGATACAGCACTACCAAATTTGGCAAATGCAAGCATTTTTTAAAAATCCTTTTTCAAATTACTGGGATTCAGAAAAGATAAACTTTTGGCAGACTTCGCACCATATGTCATAACTTTCCTAGAAACATGTATTGGCGACAGGTATCAAAATATAAATCGAAGCTGAGGCATGTTTCGCCCACGTGACGCAAAAGATAACCGCTGTGCTCAGATCCCACAATTGCCTTATTGTTGTCTGATGAACCAACTAACTTGCGAGTCTGCTTTGACGTTTCGAGAAACAATGTGTTCACCCACTCTCTAGTTTTTAACTTGTTATAGGATTGCATGACTACTTTTGGTCAAAATTCCAACCTCTTATGCAATCTGGTCGACTGTTTGACATCAGCCTTTTGCAAGATTTTCCCGCACCATTTCGTATATTCAACCTTGAGATATACTATGCCACTCGTCAACAAGATATTTACGTCTTTCTCTGAGCTTCTTAGACACCTCAGCAATTTTCATCAATAAAGCTTCCCTACATACTCATCTTATCATTTCTACGGTTTTACCCAAATGTCGACAGCATTTGAAATTTGCCCTGATCTCTAATCTTTTGACTTCGAAGATTGAATGCAAAGTACATTTCCCCAGCGTGTGAAATATGAATATTTTACCCAAATGTCGACAGCATTGCATGACTACTTTTGGTCAAAATTCCAACCTCTTATGCAATCTGGTCGACTGTTTGACATCAGCCTTTTGCAAGATTTTCCCGCACCATTTCGTATATTCAACCTTGAGATATACTATGCCACTCGTCAACAAGATATTTACGTCTTTCTCTGAGCTTCTTAGACACCTCAGCAATTTTCATCAATAAAGCTTCCCTACATACTCATCTTATCATTTCTACGGTTTTACCCAAATGTCGACAGCATTTGAAATTTGCCCTGATCTCTAATCTTTTGACTTCGAAGATTGAATGCAAAGTACATTTCCCCAGCGTGTGAAATATGAATATTTTACCCAAATGTCGACAGCATTGCATGACTACTTTTGGTCAAAATTCCAACCTCTTATGCAATCTGAATATTTTACCCAAATGTCGACAGCATTGCATGACTACTTTTGGTCAAAATTCCAACCTCTTATGCAATCTGGTCGACTGTTTGACATCAGCCTTTTGCAAGATTTTCCCGCACCATTTCGTATATTCAACCTTGAGATATACTATGCCACTCGTCAACAAGATATTTACGTCTTTCTCTGAGCTTCTTAGACCACCTCAGCAATTTTCATCAATAAAGCTTCCCTACATACTCATCTTATCATTTCTACGGTTTTACTCAAATGTCGACAGCATTTGAAATTTGCCCTGATCTCCAATCTTTTGACTTCGACGATTGAATGCAAAGTACATTTCCCCAGCGTGTGAAATATGAATATGGTGACAATGAAAAATTTCAAATTTCATAGCGGGAGAAGATGCCAGAAATCTCAGTCAAATCCCCCAATTTGTCTATTAATTACTTTCAAAAATATTTTGGAACCTTTTGAATCTGCCTCGTACTGTTATGATATTAATTTGGAAAATCAACATATTGGTCGAATTAATTGGTTAATCAGACTAATTGTTTCGGGTATTGTTGTAATGTAGCATGTAAAAGCTGTACTTCCTCTATCCAAAAATAAGTATAAATTAAACACTTGAATTCAATGTGCAAATATTGTGATATAGAAAATAGTAAATACAAAAAGATCAATAGTATCCCAAAAATAATTTTGAAAAGAATTTCGGGGAACTTAAATTACATATGCACTATAACGTTGAAAATTAAATCGTCAATACGAATGTACGAAAGGCCCTGTATTACATTTTTAAAGTATTAGTTTGTACAAGTTTGTACAACATTTAATACATGTTTTGTAAATAAGCTACGAATAATATATAAGTATATATAGGAGTTCCCACATAAATTGTATTTCTAAACAATAATAGAAAATTTTAATTATGCAAACTTTCATAGAAAACACCTCTAGTAAATTGTGTCAGTTCCTCTGACATAGTTTACTATGTATATATATATATATATATATATATATATATGTATATATATATATGTGTGTGTGTGTGTGTGTGTGTGTGTGTGTTGTAAAACGTCCAAAATTTAATTTGCTTCTGTCTCTCACAGCACAGCTCCCTGGATGATAAAGCGAAAACCAGACAGGTATAAAAACTAAAAACGAAAATTCATTTGAGACGAATATCAACGATCTCTGACATTTTCTCATTACATTAGGTTTTATGGACTTGATTTCCTTAAACACGCACTAAATTTCTTTAATATTTCGAAATATGCAAGTATAAAAATCCCTTGCTGAAATCGCAAAAGGATAAATTCCCCTGTCACGAAGCTTAAGCGAAAACGTGGTTTTGTGACTCTTTTATCATCATTTAATATTAAATTTGGATAAAAATTTTATAACTGTGACTGTTGAATCAAGAATCTTCTTTTCCCTCTCTCAACCTACCCATCAGCATTTTTTATTGGTTTATTTATTTTGTGAAACTCGCAAAATGTAAAGACATTTCGTTCTTTCCATAGAAAAGATATTTCTTCTATTTTTGTATGTCTTGTTAGAATTTTTTCGTAAAATTCAATTTCTATGCGAACTCAGATATACTTATTTGGTAACGTCGATGTATTTAAAGTCAAAGCACTGTATGTATATATATATATATATATATATATATATATATATATATATATATATATATATATATATATATATATATATATATTATAAAAAAGAATATGTTAAGGAAATAAACGGTCTGTAACAGGCAGATCGAATGGGATTGAAGAACATGGAAATAGTTTGATAAACGAATATTCAAGGGATTATATATTTATAGTTTAAAATATTTCAGATTTGAAATGTTTCGTCCATTGATCTCGAAATATTATTTCTCGTAGTGATTAACGAAGGTGGGATTTAAGGGTTAAATAAAAAAAGAGTGAAATTTAAACATAAATATATAAAAAATATTTTTGTGCATAAAATGTTTTATGTTCTAAAAGCTTATACACGTAATCTATTTTCGAAACCTTTATATCAAGGGATTTCAAATTTCTCTTTAGATGCAATTTTGTGAAAAAGAAAAATTAAATGAATGCATTTTATTAACAGAAACGTGGAAATTTTTAAATCATAATAAAATTTAATTTTTTTTTCATATAGAGGATTTCATGTTCTAACTAAGCGAAATTTTGGTAATGGATAATTTAATTTCAATCATTGTGGTCCGATGCCGGTTACATGCATTTAAGATGAAAAAATGAGTACAGTTCTTTTTTCTTGTTTGTTTCCCCAAATACTAATAACGATGGGAACATTGCCGTTAAAGTTTTTTAATCTAAAGAAATGACCTACAATACATATGTCTTTTTCCTCTGAACTTTAGAACTTTTCATCGTATATCTTGCTATCTTGGATGGGATTTTTTTGTGTAGTTCTCTATTACTGTTGTTTCAAATATTTTCACTCTTAATTGACTTCAGATTGTTTGCATTTTGATATTTTGTCACTTTTTTATTGAATTTTATAATTTACATCGCAATATGAGTTTATTTCTCTTTATTAGTGTTTCCTTTATCAGTACAGCATATGGTTGGAGAAGCTTGCGCCTTTGTAGATCTTGCGCTATTACATTTAAAACAACCAACCTAAAATACATATAAGTAATATGAGTGGATCAGTATAGTAGTAAATACTTTAAAAAGTCACATGCTAATGCCTGTTTTAGAATCGGATCTGATCGTCGTACTGTGGTTCTAGTTTAGTATATATTAAGGCATAAAAACTATTGCTCTGTTTTAAATAATGTACATCAAAGTTTTACACATTTAATTGCGCATTAATAATATTCATGAAAAGGTACAAAGGGTATGTTTAAATAAGAACGAATAGATTTAAAAAAAATCATAATGCTTATTCATTCGCTTTTATAAAGTATTTTTCTGTTTCAATTGAAGTTTTTAATCTCTTGTGTTAGCACCGCTTTCATACTTTTATTAACAATAAATGTCTGCCGAGTAAGGTTTTTGAATTAATGAAGTACTATCACGGGATGTTCACGAATTTTATTTCAAATTCCTCTGTGCAGAATATTTTTGAAAAAGTTCTGTACGATCTCGCGGGGGATTCGTTCATGCCTTCTAAATAATGCTAAATGTTGAATCTGTTCGCATGAATGAACCTTGACAGATATTTGTCATATAATAAAGCTTATATATTTCAACTAGCTGAAAACCCTCACTTCGCTACAGAGCACATTCAAATTAAATACAACGGTCAATGTATGCAATTAATGCCAAAAAAAAAAATATATATATATATATAATAGATACGACTATCAATGTATACAATTGATGATATATATATATATATATATATATATATATATATATATATATATATATATATATATATATATATATTTATAAAAAAATCGTAAGGGATAAAATCGTAAGGGATATTTTTATAGACAAAATAATGTAGAAGAAAATATTCAAATTGAATCTAATAGGACATACTAAAGAATATAGTACAGTTAATATAGTACAGTTTGAGGAACATAATATCTTTAACTGTATTTTAATATTTTTTTGGATAATGTCCAATCGTCTGCCGCATTAGCAAGAAAAATTTTTTTTTGTCTATTTAGTTGTTATGCACGTGACGATAAATTTATTTAAAGTACCAGAAAAAGAAATCACGTGATCAGCATTTAATAAATTAAATTCTAAAAATTGATCTTTAAAAATTCACTAAAAATCAGAAAATGGAGGTAAAGATTCGAAAATGATCTCATTTTAAAGGAATTTTTATAATCTTTCTCGTGATATAAATTTCATAACCCTTAAATTATTATTTTAAATGCAAACTTAATAAAAACTAATTACTTAAAAATTTAATTTTAAAAAATCTAAGAAGAATTTTTCGAAAGTCTTTCTTTGTGCACCCCTACACTATAAGAAGAATTGCCATGCAAAATTTTAGCCCTTTAGGTCCAGCGGTTTGGTCTGTGCATTGTCTGTCAGTCAGTCAGTCAGTCAGTGAGTCAATCAGTTACGGAACTGTTTTATATATATATAGATAATTTGACAGAAAATATTAAGATTATAAGCGTTATTTCTTACGTTTCTATCAGAGCACGTATTTTTATAGCTCTAAAAATCGAAAAATAGACTTAAATGAACGAACACGTTGCCACGTCTATTGTCTTCCGTACAACTTTTTTCTATTTATAAACAGATCGCAGTAAGACTGTAATAAGTAGCTTTTATTTTGCATTTGTAGATTTCAAATCGTACACTTCCAAAACGACATTATGAATATTTTCACCCCTGTTTAAATTTGAATGGTAAATTGTTCAACTCTTTTAATAATATCAGGTAACTAATTCTACAAAACAAATTATTATTTTTTCCCTCACTTTTCAGTACTTAGCTGTCACAAATCTGACTTTTCGGAATTTTGCAACCAGTCTTAGAAAAGAAATTTTCACGTGTTTTGCTGCCGACTGCTATTATAAAAGTTTATAAAACTTGGTACTGCAGTGAACACTGTTTCACATTATTTATTTCAATTTATAAGAACTATGAATTTCATCCCATACTAAACGTGTACTCAATGTTTTTCTCTCGATCTGAGTGTCTGTGAGCATGATGTATTAGGCCACATACTTTATAGTATCAAATTTACTGAAAGTTTAAATTTTATGAAATATACGGAGTTGCTATATAGTGTATTTTCCTTTACAATAGTATAATGTATTTTTCTTTTCAAGTCTATAACATTAAGTTTTCACATAACAGCAGTTTTGCTGTCTATAACAGTAAGTTCAACAATATATACAATTCATGTGCCTGCAGATATTCGCGATTATTTCACTATCACGTCGATTCTACCCACAAAATGCTTCAAATGTGGAAATCTTGGACTGTAGGTTTTCTATATTAAATTTGCATGTGAAATTTTTCTTTATCTATTGTGTCTTTTTAATATTTTTCCTCGTAGTTTATTTCGCCCCCATTGTTTTTAACGTAGGATTACGTCCCTCCATAACGGTCATCCGGAAAGGAAAATTTCAGACGCTAAAACCGTCCGTCCGTACCTCGCGAGTTATAATTTTGGCAGCATGCCAAACCCAGTCTGTATCGCTTGGACCAGCAGTAAACAGTCAAACAGAAAAGTACCAAAATGTGTCACAATTTTGACATACATATATGTATTTATATACATACGTACATATATATAGATACATATATACATAACACATACATACATATATACATACAAAAGAGGTAAGCAACCATAAGTAATCTTACGTTAATAACCCGTGGTAGTTTCGTTAGAAGAGACTACTGATTTTTTTTGGGGGGGGAGGGGGGATTACAGTAAAAGTAAATTCATTTTCGACATTTTTACGACATATTCCGGTATGTTTTCAGGTTTGAATCAGATCTTGTTTTAATTGAATCTTCCTTAATCTAATCTTAAAATTTAATTGAAAATTTATAAAATTCCACATGTTTTACTTTAAAATAAAGAACTTCACTTCAACTGTAAAGCTGATTTGTGAATTAATTATTGTTTTTAAGTGACCATAATACATAAATTAACTTTCCTTGCATTGAATTACTGTTTATTACCGAAAATATTTTTTGCAAAAATTGTTTTTGAAGTTTTATGAAAACAAAATTAATTCGTTTCATTTGATTTTTATGTTCCGGTATAAATATTTTAAATAACAAAACCTGGGAGAACTTGCACGTTATTAATAGCACGCTGTTTCTTTAAGCAAATAGATCAAGATCTTTTGATTTTTTACGTCAAAATTACTTAAAAGTAGAATAAGACGTACTAGAAGTGAACTACTATAAGTGAACTACTAGAAGTGATATACTAGAAGTGAACTACTTTAAATAAAACATAATGTTTCTTTCTATTGACTATTTTTCAGGAACACATATCATATATCAGGACAATACTACCAAGTAATGACTTCAGATGCAATTTATTTATGATGGCAAATTAAAGAATTTTTTAATTTTTTCCCAATGATTTTTTTTAATAAATCAATAAATTTAACAAACAGTGACAGTAAAATACAGATATTAACCTGAAAATTTAAATGCAACACCTTCATTTTTACCACGTTAGATCTTGATACTTTTAATATCTATTTCTTTCATGCAATGATCCATTAATCTTCAAATACAAACCTTTTACCAAAGTCATTAACGTCATGAGTTAGTCTTTTCATTAATGCATAGGTTTACATCGACCTATAAATACATAGTTCATGGTTTGTTTATGATTCAAATATCATGATTTCATTTCCTTCTACAAACCTTACAAAGGTTACATTACATCCTCTCTGAAACCAACGTTTATTATGGTTATAAAATTCGTATATATTTTTAATTGTTAATGATGAAATAAAAATACTTTAATCCATTTTTCTATTTTTTCCAGAACATTTAAGCAGTTTAAGGCTGCTATGTACTAACCCCATTGGATTTGCTCATCTCAACGTTAACCTATGGAGAAAATTTGCCCACGGATTGCCGATTTGGATTCAAAGATTTTTTTTTTAAAAATTGTACTCCGTCATAGAGAAAGAAATTTCACTTTTGTGTACATTTTTCGTTTTTTTTAAATGCAATTAATATTTTAAAATTTAAATTAATCGGGGGGAAATGTGGTTTAGTGTGTTTTAAACGCTCATAAATTCCTTCGGTGGACGAAATTCATAAAATGATTCCTGTAGCGCTTTGCAGAATAGATCAGGCTATCTGACAATACCAATTTTATTTGATTATCAGCATTTATGTACCTGTAAATAGTTGACAAAAATATATTTTAAATAAAAAATTTGGGGGCAGCGCTTAACCCCCGTATAGAGAGAGAGAGCCATTACAATCCCTCAAAATGTCAATCCTAAGGGGTGGAGTTCTTGAACTGTCAACTGGACTTCTCCCACCACAAGAGTCTGCAAGAACAGGAAAAGGGAAATACGATTTTATTTCTTAGTACATGGCAGCCTTAACTCGTGAAAATTACAATTGCAGTCAGATAGAAAAGAAAACGTGACTACAATATACATAAACATTCAGCTTAAAAAAAGCCATTTGATGACAGATTAGTAATACCATATATTTAAAATATTACCTTGATGTCCTCATTTGTCACTATCTGAGGAGCCTCTAATCTACACTTGACTTCTTAGTCGAAAATTGCACTTTCCAAAGTGTATGAGTTCAGTGAAAAGAAAAACTAAAAGTCATGGGTATTTGTTTCAAAGCTTACAAAAACTGAAACACTGAAGTACAGAATTTTCAGAGTATTAGAACTGATTAAGGGTAGTAAGATGAACATATGATTATAGCAACGATTTTTTTCTTAATTATAAAATAAGAAAAAAAAATTTTTTTTCGTAATTATATTCCCCCAATGCACGATTTTTTTCTTAGTACATAGCAGCCTTAAGAAAAAAAAACCCTTCAAAATAAACAGGCAGTATATAAGCAACATCGTAAAAGTGTTCTGCATTCCGATTTAAATTATTCCCAAGTGTCAAAACAGGCATTCAGCGTTCAATATTGCTGCACATATTTTCAGTGGTATCTTAGGATGGAGTAAAACATTTTTACTTCCTTGTCAAAATCCTTTGAACGATCCGATGATAAGATTTTTCGACTGCCATTCCGTTTTCTGTTAAGTTCATGTTAACATTTGAGAAACGTCTTTTGAAAGTTAAACCCATATATACTCTTGACAAGAAATATTCGGAGAATGAATATTGGAAAAGTACATAGAAAATGATTGAGAGTATAAAATGTGAGCACTTGAGAGTAAAAAGTTTCAGTCAAAATGTTTATTCATATATTTCATTCCAGATGAATATTTTCCTCGGGTTAATCTATATATATATATATATATATATATATATATATATATATATATATATATATATATATAACAGTTCTGTAACTGACTCACTGACTGACATACAATGCACAGACCAAACCGCTGGACCTAAAGGGCTGAAATTTTGCATGGCGATTCTTCTTATAGTGTAGGGGAGTACTAAGAAAGATTTTTCAAAAATTCTCCTTAGATTTTTTTAAAATTAAATTTCTAAGCTGCTTTTTAAACTTTTTTTAAGTTTGTATTTAAAATAATAATTTGAGGGTTATAAAATTTATATCACGAGAAAGATCATAAAAATTCCTTTAAAATGAAATCATTTTCGAATCTTTACCTCCATTTCCTGATTTTTGGTGAATTTTTAAAGATTAATTTTTGGAATTTAATTTATTAAATGCTGATCCCGTGATTTCTTTTTCTGGTACTTTAATTAAATTTATCGTCACGTGCATAACAACTAAATAAACAAAAAATATTTTTATTTTCTTGATAATGCGGCAGACGATTGGACATTATCCAAAAAAATATTAAAATACAGTAAAAGAAATGTTCTACAAACTGTACTATATTCTTTAGTATTCCATATATTAGATTTAATTTGAATATTTTCTTCTACATTATTTTGTCTATAAAAATATCCTTTCCGATTTACGGGGTCCGTAGCGAAGTACGGGTTTTCAACTAGTATATAATACAAACATTCGGGTGCGTTATTCTAATACCATAAAAGAAACTTAAAAAAAATATATTGTCAAATTTATCAATTGAAATCATCCAGTATTTATATAGTCTTCATTTTTTCGGATATGAAATTGCATAATGTAATTGATAACAAATTTTTGTTAGACAACAAAAGTGATAAAGAAAAAAAAGTTTCAGAATTTTTTAAATATATTTGATAAGATCTGAAATCAATTAACACAAAGGAACAACTGCATTGTCACTAGAACTCTTTAAAGTAAAGGTTAACTCCCCTTTCTGAAAAAAACAAAAGAAATTACTTTGTATTAACTTTTATAATTAGTGGTATATAAAAGTTTATTATTTAAAAACTTTTATAGACCACTTTAAAAAAGGTGGTTTTAAAAGTATATTAGTGGTTTATAAAATTTTATAATCATGGTTTTATAAACTTCATTATAATTATCCATTATATAGTCTTCATTTTTTCGGATATGAAATTGCATACTGTAATTGTTAACAAATTTTTGTTAGACAACAAAAGTGATAATGAAAAAAATTTTCAGAATTTTTTAAATATATTTGGTAAGATCTGAAATCAATTAACACAAAGAATAAACTGCATTCTCACTAGAACTCTTTAAAATAAAGGTTAATTCCCCTTTCTGAAAAAAAACAAAAGGAATTACTTTGTATTGACTTTTATAATTAGTGGTTTATAAAAGTTTATTATTTAAAAACTTTTACAAACCACTTTAAAAAAGGTGGTTTTAAAAGTATATTAGTGGTTTATAAAATTTTATAATCATGGTTTTATAACCTTCATTATAATTATCCATTATATAGTCTTCATTTTTTCGGATATGAAATTGCATATTGTAATTGATAACAAATTTTTGTTAGACAACAAAAGTGATAATGAAAAAAAAGTTTCAGAATTTTTTAAATATATTTGGTAAGATTTGAAATCAATTAACACAAAGAATAAACTGCATTCTCACTAGAACTCTTTAAAATAAAGGTTAATTCCCCTTTCTGAAAAAAAAACAAAAGGAATTACTTTGTATTGACTTTTATAATTAGTGGTTTATAAAAGTTTATTATTTAAAAACTTTTACAAACCACTTTAAAAAAGGTGGTTTTAAAAGTATATTAGTGGTTTATAAAATTTTATAATCATGGTTTTATAAACTTCATTATAATTATCCATTATATAGTCTTCATTTTTTCGGATATGAAATTGCATATTGTAATTGATAACAAATTTTTGTTAGACAACAAAAGTGATAATGAAAAAAAAGTTTCAGAATTTTTTAAATATATTTGGTAAGATTTGAAATTAATTATCCCAAAGGAAAATCTGCATTGTCATTAGAACTCTTTAAAATGAAGGTTAATTCTCCTTTCTGAAAAAAGACAAAAGGAATTACTTTGTATTAACTTTTATAATTAGTGTCCATCCCAACATATGCAATCTAAAAAAAACCGATGTGCTTAAATTGAAGATATAAACAGTATTTAGTAAATCCCATTGGAAAATATTGCGTTCATAATTACAAAAAAAAATTCAACATAAATAAAACAGAGCTGCAAAATTATTACCGTAAGATGGGGTTACTTTGTGACTGCAGGGGTAACTTTGTGACACCTAGTAATTTTTTCGTATTTCGGATCTTGCGCCACGCCCGTGATACCTGGCAGGCAAAGAACAGCGCCAACAGCTTATCAGACATACAGAGACACCTAGTGGCCAGTGTCCGAAGCTTCTAAGCGCCATTTGTGTTCGCTGGCCAGTGTATTGTTCAAACCTGTTGTCAAGATATTGACTCAAAATTCGGAAACTTAGTGTGCTGAAGCCTAATCTTATACAACTAACTACCGCAGGTAATTATTTTTTATTGTCAATATGTTGGTTAGATTGTGGAGCAATATAACTTTTGTGTAGTGATATTTCCGAGAGATATGAGAACATAACCTAAATATCGAAAGGTAACGGGGTTACTTTGTGACACATTGACACTGTCACAAAATAACCCACAAAGTCGACCCACCTCCTCCAGCCGCTCGATAGTGCATTTTTCCGTCCTCTAAAATGCCCCTGGAGAGAAAGAAGTATTGACTATCTGGAAAAAACTACCCGAAGGAGCAGAATGTGCCGAAAGACGAATTTCCTCATCTTCTCAACGAACTAATGGCTGCCCTATGCACCCGAGATCTCTTTGGTGTCAAAGTTATAGATAAAGCTATCCAATATTTATAATAGGTATATATAATTGTGTATCAAGCTTTTCATAAGCGTTTTACTGTCTAACTTTGTATCAAGTAATGTTTTCTCTTGAATTTCAAGGCGAAAACTCAGATGTCACAAAGTAGCCCCACTCGGGAAGGCAACTTTGTGGCACATTTTAACTTTAATTTCTCAATGATAATCAAATATCCGGGTTAGCGCAATGCATTAATACGTAAGGAAAGAATGTACCAATGTTTTGCAATTGTTCGTTTTGGGCTGCTTTTAAAACTATTCTATTATAACATGAATGAACACTGCCTTCATATCCTAACGTTGTACAAAAAATATTACTCTTGTCTTTTATGGGCAAAATGTATTAGTTTATGCATCCACTTCTTTCTAGTGAAGCATAGCTGAATGCAGTTACAGAGCAGACTAGAATACATGAGATAACTGCGTATTTCCTTTTTAAATCTTCACTGCGTTTCAATGCGGTTTAGCAAACACCAATCGCAACCTTCAAATACTGACAATGCTCAAGAAAGTTTGATTGCAGCTTTTCTTTTCGAAACGTTCGTATCCATCGTTGGTATCCATCTTTATGCCTCCATCCATTCCAAGTGAGGTATAACATGATGCAGTGCCGTAACGCTAGAGAATATATTAGATCACTGGGTTAAAAGGTTCTACTTCGTTCATAATACAAAAATGCTATTTTACTTTAAACAGTCTCCGAGGATTACAAGCAATGTATTAGATTCCGACATAATAAGATTTCTTCCAAACAACACGGTTCTTCCGAAATTTGTAAAGCATTTAAATTTTGATGTTTCTTCCGCATCTACTGGATCGCATAAATTCCTCCTGTTTTCCCCCACCCCACCCCCCTAACGGCATCATTTTTCTTTTCGGCTTCGTAGAATACAAATCAGTATGTTTAGTATCAAATTCTTCCGTTGCTGAAGGAAAATCTTACTTCCCGAATTTTTCGAGTTCAAATTCTATTTACGCTGGCATTCTCCTGGATATCTCGTCTTTGCGATTCTTTGAAAGGAACTTCCCGTGTTTTATGTTTTTATACATATTTTGTTTCCTTGGAAAAGTAAATTTAATATGTTGCGGAATATTTTTCCCGATCCAGTTATGTATGAGAGCGCATCCTGATGCTTTCCGGGCATCCTCGAATATTTGTATTGACAAAATTCCAATAGCAGTTATTAGACCTCAGACGGGAGATTTCTCCAACAGTGTACGGTTACAAGTAAGTTCCAGATGGATATAGGCATTCGGAATTTTATAACATCCAACAGTTATGCATATGCAAACACCTAAGTAAAAATTGCGACTTCAGAAAAACCAATTAATCGAATTCAATGGTTGTTTTTATTTATTCTCTTAAAAAGTAATAAAAACACATTAGTATCACAAAAGATTACAGCCTATTTTACCAGTAGAAACTGCTTGTATATAATAGCTAAAAACAAATCCTATTAAAAACAAATTACTGATATAAATTTTAACTCGATTTAACTGAGTGCAACAAACCTCAATGCTCGCAACCTCATGCAATTAAAAAAGATTAGTCTATTTTACCAGTAGAAACTGCTTGTATAGCTAAAAACAAATCCTATTAAAAAAATTACTGATATAAATTTTAACTCAATTTAACTGAGTGCAACAAACCTCGATACTCGTAATCTCATGCAATTAAAAAGATTACAGTCTATTTTACCAGTAGAAACTGCTTGTATATAATAGATAGAAACAAATCCTATTAAAAGCAAATTACTTATATAAATTTTAACTTAATTTAACTGAGTGCAACAAACCTCACTGCTCATAACCTCATGCAATTAAAATCATTACAGTCTATTTTAGCAGTAGAAACTGCTTGTATATAATAGCTAAAAACAAATCCCATTAAAAGCAAATTACTGATATAAATTTTAACTCGATTTAACTGAGTGCAACAAACCTCAATGCTCGCAACCTCATGCAATTAAAAAGATTACAGTCTATTTTACCAGTAGAAACTGCTTGTATATAATAGCTAGAAACAAATCCTATTAAAAGCAAATTACTTATATAAATTTTAACTTAATTTAACTGAGTGCAACAAACCTCGATACTCGTAATCTCATGCAATTAAAAAGATTACAGTCTATTTTACCAGTAGAAACTGCTTGTATATAATAGCTAGAAACAAATCCTATTAAAAGCAAATTACTGATATAAATTTTAACTGAATTTAACTGAGTGCAACAAACCTCAAGTTCATTAATAGTATAACAAGGCTGCCTAGAATTTGAGATTCTTTTATTTTGCACCTCATATCAATCAATTATATTCTTTAACATAAATTTAACATACATTTTTATATCTTCATATAAATTTTTAACACAATTTTTTATAACTAGCCGATATAGATCTGTGTTCATCTTTAGACTCGTGATCAATTATATACCCACTGAGGATGAATAGGTTTTAGCGTTGACAAACTAGTCGGTCTAGAGTTACACAGCTCTACATAGGTTCAATGCATTGTATATCAACACATTATATTTCCTCCCTTTGCCATTATTAATAGTTTTTGAAAAATTTATATCACAGTAGTCCATCTGTTTTTTGCACGTTCCTGACAGAATAATCATCATTGATGTTTGATATCTATGTATCTGTGGCTTATCCATTCTCTAGGGTTCTTCATTTTTACTTCCTCTTCCTAGTGTCTGTTGATACTCACTATGGCTAACTGCCACCGCTCAGTAAACTTTTTGCAGTTTCAAAAACTGTCTAATCGTAAATATTTAACCCATATCAAAGTCACTTTGCTCATAACATACAAATTAATTGCATACATTGACCTTTGTATTTTATTTGAATATTTTCTTCTACATTATTTTGTCTATAAAAATATCCGTAATGATTTTTTTATAAATATATATTTTTTTATTTTTGGCATTAATTGCATACATTGACCGTTGTATTTAATTTGAATATTTTCTTCTACATTATTTCGTCTATAAAAATATCCGTAATGATTTTTTTATAAATATATATTTTTTTGTTTTTGGCATTAATTGCATAGATTGACCGTTGTATTTTATTTGAATATTTTCTTCTACATTATTTTGTCTATAAAAATATCCGTAATGATTTTTTTATAAATATATATTTTTTTGTTTTTGGCATTAATTGCATACATTGACCGTTGTATTTAATTTGAATATTTTCTTCTACATTATTTCGTCTATAAAAATATCCGTAATGATTTTTTTATAAATATATATTTTTTTGTTTTTGGCATTAATTGCATAGATTGACCATTGTATTTTATTTGAATATGTTCTTCTACATTATTTTGTCTATAAAAATATCCGTAATGATTTTTTTATAAATATATATTTTTTTGTTTTTGGCATTAATTGCATACATTGACCGTTGTATTTTATTTGAATATTTTCTTCTACATTATTTCGTCTATAAAAATATCCGTAATGATTTTTTTATAAATATATATTTTTTTGTTTTTGGCATTAATTGCATACATTGACCGTTGTATTTAATTTGAATATTTTCTTCTACATTATTTCGTCTATAAAAATATCCGTAATGATTTTTTTATAAATATATATTTTTTTGTTTTTGGCATTAATTGCATAGATTGACCGTTGTATTTTATTTGAATATTTTCTTCTACATTATTTTGTCTATAAAAATATCCGTAATGATTTTTTTATAAATATATATTTTTTTGTTTTTGGCATTAATTGCATACATTGACCGTTGTATTTAATTTGAATATTTTCTTCTACATTATTTCGTCTATAAAAATATCCGTAATGATTTTTTTATAAATATATATTTTTTTGTTTTTGGCATTAATTGCATAGATTGACCGTTGTATTTTATTTGAATATGTTCTTCTACATTATTTTGTCTATAAAAATATCCGTAATGATTTTTTTATAAATATATATTTTTTTGTTTTTGGCATTAATTGCATACATTGACCGTTGTATTTTATTTGAATATTTTCTTCTACATTATTTCGTCTATAAAAATATCCGTAATGATTTTTTTATAAATATATATTTTTTTGTTTTTGGCATTAATTGCATACATTGACCGTTGTATTTAATTTTAATATTTTCTTCTACATTATTTCGTCTATAAAAATATCCGTAATGATTTTTTTATAAATATATATTTTTTTGTTTTTGGCATTAATTGCATAGATTGACCGTTGTATTTTATTTGAATATGTTCTTCTACATTATTTTGTCTATAAAAATATCCGTAATGATTTTTTATAAATATATATTTTTTTGTTTTTGGCATTAATTGCATACATTGTATTTAATTTAATTGTATATTTGTTGTATATATCCGTAATGATTTTTTTATAAATATATATTTTTTTGTTTTTGGCATTAATTGCATACATTGACCGTTGTATTTTATTTGAATATTTTCTTCTACATTATTTTGTCTATAAAAAGATCCGTAATGATTTTTTTATAAATATATATTTTTTTGTTTTTGGCATTAATTGCATACATTGACCGTTGTATTTAATTTGAATATTTTCTTCTACATTATTTCGTCTATAAAAATATCCGTAATGATTTTTTTATAAATATATATTTTTTTGTTTTTGGCATTAATTGCATAGATTGACCGTTGTATTTTATTTGAATATGTTCTTCTACATTATTTTGTCTATAAAAATATCCGTAATGATTTTTTTATAAATATATATTTTTTTGTTTTTGGCATTAATTGCATACATTGACCGTTGTATTTTATTTGAATATTTTCTTCTACATTATTTCGTCTATAAAAATATCCGTAATGATTTTTTTATAAATATATATTTTTTTGTTTTTGGCATTAATTGCATACATTGACCGTTGTATTTAATTTGAATATTTTCTTCTACATCATTTCGTCTATAAAAATATCCGTAATGATTTTTTTATAAATATATATTTTTTTGTTTTTGGCATTAATTGCATAGATTGACCGTTGTATTTTATTTGAATATTTTCTTCTACATTATTTTGTCTATAAAAATATCCGTAATGATTTTTTTATAAATGTATATTTTTTTGTTTTTGGCATTAATTGCATACATTGACCGTTGTATTTAATTTGAATATTTTCTTCTACATTATTTCGTCTATAAAAATATCCGTAATGATTTTTTTATAAATATATATTTTTTTGTTTTTGGCATTAATTGCATAGATTGACCGTTGTATTTTATTTGAATATGTTCTTCTACATTATTTTGTCTATAAAAATATCCGTAATGATTTTTTTATAAATATATATTTTTTTGTTTTTGGCATTAATTGCATACATTGACCGTTGTATTTTATTTGAATATTTTCTTCTACATTATTTCGTCTATAAAAATATCCGTAATGATTTTTTTATAAATATATATTTTTTTGTTTTTGGCATTAATTGCATAGATTGACCGTTGTATTTTATTTGAATATGTTCTTCTACATTATTTTGTCTATAAAAATATCCGTAATGATTTTTTTATAAATATATATTTTTTTGTTTTTGGCATTAATTGCATACATTGACCGTTGTATTTTATTTGAATATTTTCTTCTACATTATTTCGTCTATAAAAATATCCGTAATGATTTTTTTATAAATATATATTTTTTTGTTTTTGGCATTAATTGCATACATTGACCGTTGTATTTTATTTGAATATGTTCTTCTACATTATTTTGTCTATAAAAATATCCGTAATGATTTTTTTATAAATATATATTTTTTTGTTTTTGGCATTAATTGCATACATTGTATTTAATTTAATTGTATATTTGTTGTATAAATCCGTAATGATTTTTTTATAAATATATATTTTTTTGTTTTTGGCATTAATTGCATACATTGACCGTTGTATTTTATTTGAATATTTTCTTCTACATTATTTTGTCTATAAAAATATCCGTAATGATTTTTTTATAAATATATATTTTTTTGTTTTTGGCATTAATTGCATACATTGACCGTTGTATTTAATTTTAATATTTTCTTCTACATTATTTTGTCTATAAAAATATCCGTAATATTTTTTTTATAAATATGTATTTTTTTGTTTTTGGCATTAATTGCATACATTGACCGTTGTATTTAATTTGAATATTTTCTCCTACATTATTTTGTCTATAAAAATATCCGCAATGATTTTTTTATAAATATATATTTTTTTGTTTTTGGCATTAATTGCATACATTGTATTTAATTTAATTGTATATTTGTTGTATATATCCGTAATGATTTTTTTATAAATATATATTTTTTTGTTTTTGGCATTAATTGCATACATTGACCGTTGTATTTTATTTGAATATTTTCTTCTACATTATTTTGTCTATAAAAATATCCGTAATGATTTTTTTATAAATATATATTTTTTTGTTTTTGGCATTAATTGCATACATTGACCGTTGTATTTAATTTTAATATGTTCTTCTACATTATTTTGTCTATAAAAATATCCGTAATGATTTTTTTATAAATATGTATTTTTTTGTTTTTGGCATTAATTGCATACATTGACCGTTGTATTTAATTTGAATATTTTCTCCTACATTATTTTGTCTATAAAAATATCCGCAATGATTTTTTTATAAATATATATTTTTTTGTTTTTGGCATTAATTGCATACATTGACCGTTGTATTTTATTTGAATGTATTCCGTAGCGAAGCACGGGTATTCAGCTAGGTTTTTTTTTAATAAAAAGAATAGTAATAATGCATCCAGAATGCTTCATGAGCTGAAACACTGTCAGTATTTTAAACAACCTATGGTTTGTTTGATTTTTATTCCGACAGGTGTAGTCTTCATATAAACAAGGGCGCTTTGAATTATTCGGCACAATGTTCCGTCTTAGGGCAGATCCCCCAAACTATTTTTCGTATGATGTAAATAGATTGCGTATAGTATGTAAAGATATTAAACAATGTAAAAGTCGTGGTTTTATTGGGTCATAATCAACAAAAATTTAGGATTTTGTTTGTTGTTTAACTTATAAAGTTTGAAATGCTTGCTTGCTTTGCGTATATCAATGAAAGCAGAGTTTTTTTTCCTCCAAGAATATTATTTCCATGGAAATTATTAAATCATTCACCATTAAAACATTGCTTTACTCCATATAAAATATCAATAATAAATCTCTTCCGAGAAAGATTTTGTATCCAAGGTTATCGAGCTATCAGCAAAAATTGAAATAGTTAAACTAAACAAATAGCTCTATAAATGTTAGAAATAACGTTTCAAGTTTTTACAAAGCTACTCTAAAATATGACTTTATGAATGTTTTTTCCCCCAGAATTATTTGAAGCGTGATATTTCAGACACGATTAAAACAAAATTTGTATGGAGACACAAGGAAGTAAATCATAACTGACAACTAATACAAATTGGTACGGGCAGATGCCAAGCGCAATTTATTTGAAATTTTGATAGAGCTATCCGAAGCCATTCGAGGATGCTTGTATTACGGAACATTTCTTCCTTTATTATATCAGTTTACGTCATATAGAAATGGAGATGTATGAAAAGATTTACGAAAAATGCAATGCCAGGGTATAATTATTTTTTAAAAATTGCGTTTACAGATTACGATCATTTACATTTTAATGAATTATTTCCCGTGGATAAGGGGCTTCTTAGTAGTTACTTATTTCGAGGGTTGCAGTATTATCACAGTGTGATTTTTATTCTTATGATGAAGTAATTTGGATATTTGCTATCGAAGTGATTGTCAAAATCGGGGTTTTCAGTGGGAATCGGATGATTTTTTTCTTTCCTAAGAGATGTTAAAATAGCCCGCTTAAATTTTACCTGCCATGCGTTTCTCCGTTTTCTAAACGGAGCGCTAATTCTAGCAAATGAAATTCAATTTTAAGTAAATTTAGGCAAATATACACATAAAGCTTTTAATTTTAGTATTTGCTAACGGGCTTATTTTTCTAACCGTTCGATAAAACTAAGCCACTTTAACCTTCGGTTTACGGGGCCCGTTTTTCCCCGTTTTTATATAAATATTTATTTATTTATTTATTTATTTATTTATATATATGTAAATATATGCATACACACACACACACACACACACACACACACATATATATATATATATATATATATATATATATATATATATATATACATATATTTATTTATTTATTTATTTATTTATTTATTTATATGTATATATACATACATACATATATATATATATATATATATATATATATATACATACACATATATATATATATATATATATATATATATATACATATATACACACATATATATATAAATATTTATTTATTTATATATATATGTATATATATGCATATATATATATATATATATATATATATATATATATATATATATATATGTATATGTGTGTGTGTGTGTGTAATATTAGCAAAGGAGATGTTGGATGACAGGAAGAGACCTCGAATCATTATTTAGTCGTGGAGAGTGGCTGGGAAAGGCTTAGGCAGAGAGTCCAGTCGAGGAACACAGGGTCCACATAGTTGGTTACATAGATCGTTTATTCTTTTTGTAATACTCCGATGTTTAAATACACTTCATTATATTCATACTGTATAGTTACTATAGGACCATCATACGTGAAAAATATCATACTGGGGCTGTCGAAACAGCACATAGAAATATATAACCCGCAGCGAATTTTACGACATGTTTTACGGACTAGAGCAAAACACAAAAAGGCCGCGAAAACCCTAGGTGCGAGTACGGGCGCGCTGAACTTTTAATTGGCCAAAAGGTGACACCTGACCCAAGCACGTGATATGGGGTGATTGTTCGTCATGGTTCTAGAACATGCGTTGTTATATAACATGTAGGCGCGTGGCTTGTTTAAGGGGAAAACTAATAGCTTACTTCGGAGTATCTAGATCCAAATCAAATTGAGGAATAACGTTCTGCTGCGGTAAGACAAAGTTGGTGAAGGGAAAGGTTTATCGTTTCATATATATATGTATATATATATATATATATATATATATATATATATATATATATATATATATATATATATATATATATATATATATATATATATATTCATATATATATATATATATATATATATATATATATATATATATATATATATATATATATATATACATATATATATATATATATATATATATATATATATATATATATATATATATATATATATATATTCGTTCTTGGGATACATGCTATCCCAACCCATAAAGAAAAGTTTAATATAATACAAAATAATTTTTTCTTGTGATATGGGAATATTCTTATTTTGAAGGAAGTTTAAATTTTGTACATATTATTCTGGAATTTTACATAAATTATTCATCTTGCATAACAGTGCAATCACAGAATAGTATTAAGGCGCCAAAAAAGGCCCTAAGATACGTGCCTACGTTTCTTGGCGTGCATACGTGTCCTTGCATACGTTTTCTTGACGTGGTTTCAAAGTTAAATACCATATCGTGTCACTTAAAATGTTCCAGTGACTTTAATGTGAAGTTACGTGACTAAATATTTAAGGGCGATGGATTTGTCGCTTTTGGGCTGGTTCAGTTGTTAAATCCAAATGCAAATATGAATCGTATAATCTGCTTAATCGTATATTTACAGAATTCCCTTGAATATCCTAACCGTTAGAATAATAGTCTGTTACTCAGTAAGACAGATATGGCGGCGTCCAATCTTTTCATAAATATTCATGTCTAGGATCAACACGGGATAGAGGCTTTGAAAAAGAAACGAAGATGTTTCGAGGAGAAAAATTTGAAACTCTAAAGTACATAATAAATTCTTTTTTTCTGTTCCAGTATGTTATTTAAAAATAGGAAACTTTTGGGAAAGAATAAATGAATGTAAATGGAACAATTTCTCAAATGCATTGGACTCGAAGGAATACACAAATGTTTGTTTGTCAAATTCAATATCCACGGAAAATGTTGTAAAATACAATTGAGCTTGGTGCCTGTAAATTCCCGTTTTTCGAAAGGCGAAAATGTATTTGGCCAAATACCTTTATAAATCATGAATAGTTCTAATTCCCGAGTAATAAATTTCGTTTGCTAGGAAATATAACTCTCATTTTCCCAAATATAACTAAAAATAAAAAATCGACAGAGCAAGACAATTATTAAAAGTAAGAATACAGACAAATACAAACAGAAATCATGCACTTAGGGCACAACACAGCATAAGGCAAGATTCTACAGCAGTACCGGAACTAAAACAAATATCGAGGTAACAGGTCTCGTCCTCAGGAGGCCTAACCAAATCAGTTACCTCAAGGGGGAACTTTCTGAGGGTGCAGGTCTAACCAAAAAACATCCCAAGGCCCTGAGAACCCCATTGAAACAGATAGTCAAATCAAATTTGTTGCAACTCCGCAATCTTTTATTGAAAAGTTAAAAATTTTCAACTCTGGGGTAAGTTTTCAGTTAATTTGTTCGGCAGTCCATGCCCTGTTTATAAGTTTTAGTTCGTGTAGAATTGTTTACATTGTTGTATTTTCTGATTTTCCCATTAATTGATAACTGTTGTATATTTCAGCTGTTTGACACGAGTTTGTTATGCTCTACTAAATCAAAGCATACTCTAAACAAGAACTGTGGTCAAATTCGTATGCTGAATACACGAATTTCAATAGTGTTGGAATTTATTAAACCTAGATTTTAAAAAAATTTCAGATAGTCTCCTCTAACTAAACTACCGCGGTTATTAACGTAGGATTACTTATCAATTGCTTACCTCTCTTTTTTTTGGGGGGGGGGCGCATTTGGTACTTTTCTGTTTAACTGTTTTATGGGTTACTAGGTTTACTGGGTTACTGGGTTTGGCGTGCTGCCAAAATTATAACTCGCGACGTAGGACAATTTTTTTCTCTCCGAAGGACCGTTATTGAGGAACGTAATCCTACGTTAAAAAAAATATGCAATATTGATGGCTCAGTCTTATCTCTCAATCCGAACTGTTCTTCTACACAAATTCTAGTGACATGATTTAAAGGCAAAACTCTTTCTCTGAAAAACCAGATTCAAAAGTTCGAAAAAGTACAAAATGTAACAAAGACAAGTTTGAAAAACCTGTGTAACTCTATTTAGATTTTATATTTTACCTAATCACTCGACACACTTTCCACCTTTCTACAATTATTACACTCTGGCGCATCAACCCTTAAACGTAATTAATGAAATATGTAATCCACGTCGGATCTGCACACCGTAGGGAACAGAGGAGGTCTTATTTTGCTCTTAAAAGTGCAATATAAATCTCTGAAGCTTGAAACAATAAAAAAAAAACAGATGTCACACCCAGCATGCAAGTTTTGTTCAAGTTTCGGAAAGGGCACTGTAATTAAAATGCAATTTGTCTACCTTAAGTAGAAGGATTTCGCCTTTTCTCGCTAATTACACAAATTACGGCTTAGAATGCAAGCGAAAGAAGTTTTGAGAAAAAAGAAGGAAAAAAGGTTTTTTTTTTTTTTTTCGAGAAATACTAATTAAACCGTGTTAAAGCTTTCTTAAAAATAAGTTACTTAATTTTCAAGTATAAATAACTGTCAAAATAATTGCAGAAAATTGCTCGGACAAAAAGTTGTATATTCAGAGGATGTTCTTGCGTTTAGAACGCGTATTCAATCAATGACAGAAAAATATAATAATTCAAATAAACTTACCGTATTTACGCGTGCATAGGCCGCGCTTTTATTCCATAAAACAGGTTGGTAAAAATGGGGTGCGGCTTATACGGGGAATTTTAAAATTAAATATGCCTTTGGACTATTTAATAAAACTCTTTTCAGTTCTCAAGAGTTTGTCTTCGTGCGAAATAATTCCTAAGTGTACTAGTATATATATAACCATCCTTTTTACCCTGTAGTTTCACCACCCTCAGGTAAGGCTGTACCTGATATTGTTAGACGAGCATTGAACTCTAAGGAATGTACGGCATTGCTACATTTCGCAAAACGATGCTACTTTGAGTCTACAGCGGAATTCAGAAAAAAAAATCCCCAAATGTTGTCTCAAAATTCAGGTGTGGCCTATACACACACGCCACCTATACACGAGTAAATATGGTATTTGACAAACTGGAACATATGTGGGCTGCTATATAATACTTTAAATACTTCCTGTTAAAATAACTCATTTAACCCTTCAGCGGGCGCGCCAATTTTTGGGAACACCAGCAGGCAAGCGTGGCACAAAGTGCAACGTCTCTTTCAACCTTGATTATTCCTTTTGTAATAAACTTTTAACTTTTGAAATTGAAAATAAGGATACTGAGTTTCATGACAAGATATAAAATGTTCATAATATTGAGATAAATTTATAATTAAAGGTAAAAAAATACAGATACAATCGTCTTATTTCAAAACTGTCCAGTCTGTTGGATCTAAGGACAACTTGCGAATGGATTTCTATTATGACCAAAAACCTAAAAAAATAATGAGATTTTCCTCTTCGTGATATGTTGGGTACCTTGTAATACCTGCACATTGAATCGACTACATCAGCTCCTGTTTTTGTCGTATTGTAATCCAGAATAATCGCTAGTTTACCACGGTTAAATCACGACTAAAAATGAATGGAAATCAATACAATAGTCAGAAAATCAGACCTACATTAGAAAGGGTGTAGCTATAAATAGAAGCCGCTTAGAACATTCAAACCTTATATGTAAAAACAAACTATTCAAAATTACGAAAATGTTGCACTTTATGCACGGGCGCGCCCGCTTAAGGGTTAAATACACTCTTTAAATACCTCCAAAGATTATAAAATATGATAAATCGATTGACGAGGAAGGAGTGTATTTAAATAACTGTCAAATCCCTGTCGTTAAAAAAGTTTGATTTCTCTAGAAAAGTATGGAGGAAAACTGGTAAACCTTCCTAAAATAATATAAAGGCATTCGGGATTATTTCTTGTTTCTCACATCATAGAAAATTAAGGTTAACACGACGCACCCCGAATTTTTTTTGTGACAGTGTTTATATATATATATATATATATATATATATATATATATATATATATATATATATATATATATATATATATATATATATATATATATATATGTGTGTGTGTGTGTGTGTGTGTGTGTGTGTGTGTGTGTGTAATACTTAAATATAGTGGGGCGATCGCGTGAGCTTAAAATGGGGGTTTTGTTTAGGAAGAAATAAGAATTATTAATTTAAGACTGGAAAATCGCAATATTGGGAATAAATGCATCGCGGGGAAAATAGATTTAAGGTTTGGACTTGATTCGGTTTTCGAAGATCCACATGGGGAATCATAAAATAAAGTTATAGCCTTGGGCTTCGCGCTAAAAAATATGCACCGTTAGCAATGGATCCCGATAGAAAGTCTACGTGATGTCACGCATAAGTAATCAGCGTCATAACGTGCCAGTTTGAGCATGCGTAGTTAATTAAAAGCTTGGGAACAAAGAGGTTTAATATTCAGAGCCATGGTGATCTAGGAACGGGGCGAACGTGCTACCCTTGGGCGCACGTAATTTAAATTGGTTTGGGGCTTAATATACCGTATTGATGGAGCTGAGAGTTTTTAAAAGGATATAATAAAATTTTATAAAATGATACTGGAGTTGTCATCACTATATTGAGTTTGGATTCAACATTTCCTAGCCACCGGACCACCGACTGCCAAGTGATTACGAGATGTTAGGATTATAATGTTAATTTTATGGGCGAGAAGAAACAGAGTTCAACATATATATATATATATATATATATATATATATATATATATATATATATATATATATATATATATATATATATATATATATATATATATACATAACCCCCTTAATGGCCGTTCTTACAAAGGGGGTATGAAATTTCCCGTTCTAAAGAGGGAATCGAAAAAATGAACCCCATAAGCTACAGGTTAAGCTAGTATGTTACAAATATGTAATAAAATAATTGACCCTCAGGAATTTTTCATATCTTGACTGGGTTAGTCAACCTTAAATTAATCTGTCAGAAGAATTCCCATGAAATTATGATGGTTAGGAAAACGATTCATGGACCACAAAGCCACCCTTTTTTCATGCAAGGGATCAACCAAAATTAAAGCTAGCGGGTATTTTTCGAAGGCGGCCTTCGTGTCACCTTTACAAAATTTTCAATAGAAAAATTGAAATATTCAAAAACAGCACTCAATCTGTGCATCTCATCCTTTTGTCCTCCCATTAATAATCTATTCTATTTCTGTTACGACAGGAAAATCACGCGAACCGATACATTAATCGACAACCTGCATAATAGCATCCAACTAACTGTACACACCGCATTCACCCCAACAAATGTTGATTCGGACTTATCTCTCTCTCGCGTGTCAATCGCATTCAAATTATCGGGAAAACTTCATTTCATAAATAACAGATTAGACGCCAGAAATGCATTACCCGGATTGGATCACGTTCCGGCCGCGGCAAAATTTTCCGGAGTGATGAAAACCCCGCGTTTTCATCTTGTCGCTTTATGTCTGGTGTGGATAATTCTCGGTTTGTTCGGAGACCGGGAACTGTTGGAAGTACGAGAGCGGTGTCGGATGTGCGCCGTTGACGGACATGACCAGAGCCCCCGCGATAACAGAGGGTATGAATGATGGGAAAAATGGATGTTATCATTCAAAATGCGCTCGTTTAATTTGTCTCCGTCTCGCTCGGAAGTAAAATAAACAAGATGTCGTGTTTTCTTTTATTTTGGATCAAGTGGCTGATTTCCGAACGATTTGCTTCGTATATCTAAAAAAGATCTTCGAGATTCAAAAAGGAAAAATGAATGCTATCCACATTTTTTTTATACAGGAGGTCACGTCATATGTTTCATATAAGTCCAAGAGAATTAATCTAGAATGATTTTATTTGAACTCTTTTAAGAACTTAGTTTTTTTAACCTTTAGCTTACGGGGCCCATTTTTCCGATTTCCTCTTTATAACAGGGAATTTCATAACCCTTTGTAAGAACGGCCATTTAAGGGATATATATATATATATATATATATATATATATATATATATATATATATATATATATATATATATATATATATATATATATATATATATATATATACAGTGGTACCTCCGAAAAGCGGACAGTCACGGGACCAAAAGTTTTGTCCGTTATTAGGAGGTGTCCACTATTGGGGAGGACAACCTTTTTATAAAAAAGTTTTTGCTGTTTTGTTTGACATTTGAATGAAAATTACGACTGCAATTTTAATTAAAAAGGAAAAATTAATTTGGCAATAAAAGAATAACTATTTACTACATTACCTTTTAATTGTGTGTTAATCCTTTTATCTTGCATTAAATAATCCCAAAATACAATGTAAAGTAGCTAAATTATTTTAATTACTGCTAAAAAATCTCTTAAAAATGTTTGATTTCTCTTTTTTACACAACAAACCTGTTTTTCAAGATGAATCTTCATAGGATTTAGCTTTGCTAGTCCCTCCGAATCTTCATTGTTCAGAAAGAACTGTTTTAGTTGTTCGCTGTATTTCAGTGCTTCCGAATAATCTTTGATTTTGCAGTCTTCCATTGGCGATTCCTCATCTTTATCCTCAGAAAGGGCCAGTGCTTCAGTGGTGGCCCGATGAATGAAATTAAAAACACCCAGGTTTTTTTTCCTCAATGGATAAATCGTCGTCGATCTTGACTTCCACTTCAACGCTGACATTTGAATCCAAATTGGCTATTAGATCCGCAAGTTCTTTTTTGCTTTTTTCGGTAACACTGTCAGTTTCCACTTCGCTTGTACTCAAAAATCCCGTCTTCTTAAAACATTTTTAGAACGCACCCAGGTTCCACCTTTTTAAGGGCTGACGTAGACCAGGAAATTGCATCTAAAACAGACACCGATTTTGCCAACTGTTCGCTGGATTTGCAGGAGATAATCCGTGAAAGCACATGTCTCAGAAGCAGCTTTCTGTATCGTACTTTAAAGCTGACGATAATTCCCTGATCAAGTGACTGTAGCATCGAAGTGGTGTTAGGAGTCAAGAAAATTAAATTAACACTTTTTAGCTTTAAATCATCAGGATGGGAAGTAGCATTGTCCATGAACAGATTGATTTTTCTCTTTTTATTTTTTATTTTGTTGTCTAACTCCATCAACCAGTCGCTCATTATCTCAGTGGTTATCCACGCTTTCTTATTTGACTTCCACGAAACACTAAATTTTCGCACATTAATGTTCTTGAAACATCTAGGCTTCTTAGCTTTTCCAATAACAATTGGAGTTTTGAAGTCTCCCAGCATGTTGCAACGCAGCAAAAGAGTGAGCCGCTCTTTTGAAATTTTCCCGCCACTACATTTTTCACCCTTAAAACATAAGGTCTTGCCCTGAAGGACGCTTCAAAAGAGGCCAGAATCATCGGCATTGAATGTCTCTGTCATCATATCCTTTGCACAAAGATTTAAGCTTTCCAATCCAATCTGTTACTTCATTTGAACTTACAAATTTTTCTTCACCTCAAATCTGCTTAAAAAATATGTTGTGACGTGTCCGGAATTTTTCCATCCATCCATTTGAGGCGTTAAAAGTTTCAAATTTTGAAATATTTGCCAAAATAATTGAAACTTTTTCAAAAATACCTGTCCGCTATTCCGAGTGTCCGCTATTCAGAGGGAATAACATGGATTGTCCTATATAAAAGGACTGGGACTCGTAAAAATGTCCGTTAATTAGAGGTGTCCGCTATTCGGGAGTGTCTGTTAAGGGAGGTTTCACTGTATATATATATATATATATATATATATATTCTTCAGAGAAAAATCGTGAAAGTTCCTGTAGAGATGCTGTGGTGGATATCGATACCTGCATCTATCCGCTAATACAGATCACAGTGGTTGGATGATATGTAGCCGGGGGGATTGTACAGGGCATGATAAGATATTTGACTTCTTTTTCATGCTCTTCAAACCAATACATGATAGATTTAGCTGTATGAATAGGGGGGATTATCATCCTGTAGAACGTCATCTCCTGCAAGAAACAATGTTTGCACTGTAGGATGGACTAGTGAGCTAAAATTTCGACATAGTCATTCCCATTCAATCTCCCGTTTAGTGTCATAATAGAGCCTGAAGAAAACCATGATATGCCATCCCAAACCCTAAAAGTTCTACCTTCATGACTGACAGTTGAGATGAGACAGCCAGAATCTTACGCTTGTGTTGGTGTTCTCCAGACATACGCACGTCCTGTTAAAAGGAACAATGTGAATAATGATTCGTCGGAACAAATGCCGTTTTTCTACATATTACTCGACATATTGTGCTCGTGGCACCATTGTGGACGATATTTTGCATTGGCCCGTCCATTACAAGTGGCTTGGGAATAGCTACTCTTCCGTAAATGCTTTGTTTGTGAAGTTCCCTTCTACGTCTAATGGTTGATACCGGAACATGCAGATGGAGATTGAGCTCTTCGGTCATTTTGGTTGCAGTTGTTTTCTTTCTTCATGACACAATCCGCTTCAATAGCTCATCTATCTCTTTCACTTTCGACCACTATTCTGTTTCGCACAGGATGTTTTTCCGTGCACCTTGTAAACTATCAGGACTTTCGATACCATAGCTCGAAAAACACCCATTAGCCTGGGGGTTGCAGTAACAGATACTCGAATTTAAACGCGGTCCAACAATTTGCCCTTTTCGCACGGTCTGCACGGTTTGACATTTTACGCTGTTCCCCCAAAAGCACGATGTCCTTAGCTTCATTACTGCTACCTGACAGTAGAATAATTACATACACTATATTATATAAAAAATACTGGTGGCCAGACTTGTTTTTTAAGGAATACGAAGAACTTTCAAAACACCACTTATATTGATAGGTGTTTCAATTATTTTGATAATCACCTGTATATATATATATATATATATATATATATATATATATATATATATATATATATATATATATATATATACAGTGGAATCTCGATCGATTGTTTTCGGATCCTTCGTTTTTCCGTATGTGCCGTTCATTTTATCCAGTCCCAACGATCATGTTGCTTTGTTATTTTTCCGCATCTATCGTTTTCCCGCATTTATCGTCCATTTCAATCAGTCCCCTGAAAAACGATAGATCGAGATTCCACTGTATATATATATATATATATATATATATATATATATATATATATATATATATATATATATATATATATATATATATATATATATATATAATATATATATACATATATATATATATATATATATATACATATATATATATATATATATATATATATATATATATATATATATATATATATATATATATATATATATATATATATATATATATATATATATATATATATATATATTCATTCATGGGATACGTGCTACCCCACCCCGTAATGAAAAGGTTAAAATCTCTCTCAGGGCATCGACTTTAAAAATCTGTTTAAGAGAATTAGTCTCGCATGATTTGTGTTGCCCTTCGTAAAGGATTGCTGTTTCTAAAAACAGATTGCTTTTGAATTTCTTATCAATGGCTTTCATTCAGATCGTCATGTCCTCTCTCAAATAGCGACCCAAGAATATGATTCTCACTTGATCTGTCTTCAATATACTAAGGATCCAATTAAAAGAAAAATTTTAAATAACTCTTTAAAAAGAACCTTGTATTCTATCTTTAATTAGAGACTCTAGTGAAGGATTTTTACAGGATTTGCTTTGTTTTTTTAAAGGTTTTCTTTTTTTAAAGGTTGCTCTGAATTTTTTATGGTCTTTTTTTTTAAAGACTGCTTGGGATTTCTTATGAATATTTCTCTCTGAGTGTTTTTTCTTCTTTCTTTAATAGGGGTTAATGGGAATAATTCTAATACATGATTTACTTCGAATCAATATTTACATATACGTTGTCCCCGGTAGAAAATAAATTGCTTACATTATTTAAATAATAACTACTGATCCACAGAATTTTTCCTATAGTCCTTTGGTATATTTTTATACTTTATTTCTGGATTGTGGTAGCCAGGAATTTTATCCCTTTAACCCTACCATTTGGCTAATTTTCTACTCATTTACAGAGGCACCTTCGGAAATTTGTTCATTTCTCGCATCCTTGAATATTCCGTTGCGCGAATTGATATTTATGTTGAAACCCATTTACAAAGATTACCTAAATTTGTTTCAAATAATTTGAATACTGACGATCTCTAGTGAATGCAATCACCTGCGCATTATTCAGGAAAATTAAGATTAAATTTCGAAAGATTTCAATGTCATGGCTAATGTTAAGGAAATAATTTACATTCATCATTTTTATTAATACCGGCTCACCTAATACTGGTTTCACAGTAATTATATTCCCCCAATCCATTATTGGCTGTAAAACGAAGTGAATGCATAAGATTCGCATGATACCTGAGTGCCCGGATTCGATCCTTTAAATAGTCATGATGTTTTCCATGAAAGAGATCGCCTTCGATCGCTTGTGACAGAGTAATCTATATATATAAAACAGTTCCGTAACTGATTCATTCATTCATTCATTCACTGACTGACTGACATACAACGCACAGACCAAACCGCTGGACCTAAAGGGCTGAAATTTTGCATGGCGATTCTTCTAATAGTGTAGGGGTGCACTAAGAAAGATTTTTCAAAAATTCTTCTTAGATTTTTTAAAATTAAATTTTTAAGCTGTTTTTTAAACTTTTTTTACGTTTGCATTTAAAATAATACATTGAGGGTTATAAAATTTATATCACGAGAAAGATCATAAAAATTTCTTCAAAATGAAATTTTTTTCGAATTTTTACCTCAATTTCCTGATTTTTGGTGAATTTTTAAAGATTAATATTTAGAATTTAATTTATTAAATGCTGATCACGTGATTTCTTTTTCTGGTACTTTAAATAAGTTTATCGTCACGTGCGTAACAACTAAATAGACAAAAAAAAAATGTTTTTCTCTTTCCAATGCAGCAGACGATTGGATATTATCCAAAAAAATGCATATCCCTTACGATTTTTTTATAAATATATATATATAGATAGATAGATATTTTACATCAATTGTATACATTGATCATCGCATTTATTATAAATATATATATTTATTTTTTGGCATAAATTGCATACGTTGACCGTTGTATTTAATTTGAATGTACTCCGTAGCGAAGCGCGGGTTTTCAGCTAGTCATTGATAAATATAAACCTTCCCATAATAGTAGACGGCTAATTCAATGTGGATAGTTAAATTTAAACGTTTAACAAAATTTAGATAAGTTGGAACTTTTCGGGACACAGAATTTCAACACCTAATTCAATTTACAGCATTCGCTCACTCTTTCCAATACAGCTACAAATTTCATTAAAGAGCCTTTTGCATCTAACAAAACAGTATTCGATTTTAATTTATTTATAAGCGGCTTAAGTGAAAAGTAACTAGCATTAAATTAGTTTAAAATTCTGCAAATGCTTTTCCTTCAAAACATGGCGCAGAACCAAAAAACTTAATAAAAAATTTCTTAATGGCTTCGACCTTCATTTCGTCTAAATTAATCTTCTTAAAACTGAAGAACAGGGCACAAATTATATGCAAAAGCTCTTAGGCTATTTTTTTTCTTAAAGCTCCCACTTAAACTCGAGTATGGATATATTATTCATACGAGCACATTAATTCGTGTTTCATGACATTTTGAAATTAAATTCCGAGATCTACGAACTAGTTTTAACGTGAAAGCATTGATTTTCGGCAGTATGCCATGAAGGGTTCAGAAAAAATAATAATCTCTGTTCCTTGTTTCTAGTCACTTTAAAATATACTCTAATTTGTCACTGAAACTTAAACAATGGCTCGAATAAATCTTAAAATTATCAAATTACATTTAATTTTTATAAATATAATTATACTTCCACTTCAGCCTGGCTCTATGATTATCATTCACATCTTTCTGAAGGTATCGTATTTCTCCGGAAAAAAAATTTTTTGAACACAATAGGAATTTTCCTTCTCTTTTAGCTATACTCCTTGATAATAAAATTTAAGCATTTACGTATGTATGTAATTAGTTAATGCAATCTTCGCATCTTCACATCTTTCAGAAGATATTGTATTTCTCCGAGAAAATTTTTGCACACATACGAATTTTCCTTCTCTTTTAGCTATACTCCTCGGTAACATAATTTAAGCCTTTACCCATATATGTAATCAGTCAATGCAATCTTCGCATGTTCACATCTTTCAAAAGGTATCGTGTTTCTCCGGAAGAATTTTTTGGACACAATACGAATTTTCCTTCTCTTTTAGCTATACTCCTCGGTAATACAATTTAAGCATTTACGTTTATTTGTAATCAGTTAAGGCAATCTTCGCATCTTCACATCTTTCCGAAGGTATCGTGTTTCTCCGGAAATTTTGTTTGGACACAATACGAATTTTCCTTCGCTTTTAGCTATACTCCTCGGTAATATAATTTAAGCCTTTACCCATGTATGTAATCAGTCAATGCAATCTTCGCATCTTCACATCTTTCCGAAGGTATCGTGTTTCTCCGGAAAAATTTTTTGGACACAATACGAATTTTCCTTCTCTTTTAGCTACACTCCTCGGTAATACAATTTAAGCATTTACGTATATAGGTAATCAGTTAATGCAATCTTCGCATCTTCACGTCTTCGCATCTTCGACCAAGCACCCCCAGGAGCGACATCAAGGGGGATCGTACCCTCTCCCACCCTCTGTGACCACATAGAGGGACTTTCCGGTCTACGGATTTAACGTGCCGATATCCGGACTAGACACGGAGGTATTTGAAGGCGCTTGTCACGATTTTATCCGTGCACCCTTAGCACTGAAACCGACGTCTACCACTAGGCTATCTCTGACCCTTATACTGGTTTATGGATATGTTTATAGATCTATTAATAAATATTCAGTTTTCACTCCAGGAGAAACTGGGGTATTATAGGTCTTACAAAACAAATTTTTCGAAATTTTGATCTTAAAAAAATAAAGGACCCTTTGTTTATATCAAAAACACATAACCTGTATAAAATCATAGCATCAAATATTAGTTAATAACCACAATAAGATACAAACAAACAAAGCCATCTACTTAAAAAAAAAATAAGGGGCGAATTAAAGCGAAAATTTCCCATACGAAATAATGAATATGTTTTAATCGTTACGTCGTGAAAGCATTTCCTGCGTTCTCTCGACCACAAAATTCTTGCAAGTGTGCATGTAAAAATAATTTTTTTAAAGTATATCCATGTGCGTACTCAAAACGTGAATTCAGGTTTTACTAAAACTGAAAAATGTACTAGTAAAAACCCAAAAATAAAATTAAAGTGATGAATTTGTACATGTTTGAAAAACATTTCATCCATTTTAAGAATAATAATTTCTCTATAATAATATGCTTTATGTCACCATATAGGAACATATTGAATGCATTTAAATTTTCATATCGGTACTATTTTCTTACAGAGCCACTATTTGGTCGTTCAAGTTGTTGTTTTTTTTTTAAGCCATGCACATATTACACCCCTTACTTAAGAGGGGGGGTGGGGGGTATGAGGTTATAGAATATCCCTCAAGCAAAAGTTATACAGGATTAACGGACTCACTTTTTGTTTAAACCTTGTTTTCAATCTTTAGAATTAGATAGCCTAAATCTCAGATTGAAATTGAAACATATTGATTCATGGGTGATTGAGTAAAAAAGTTTTTTAGAACACATTATTTATTATTGCTATTGTACAGTGTACAGTACGACTTAACTACAAATTAGTTGATACCCGTCAAAACATGACGGCTAGATAGTAAATAAATGTTCTAATACACAAATTATACTCAACACATCATTGTCAAATGTTAAAAATTATAATAATTCGCAGAAACAAATTAAGTGTGTTTAAGTGGCCTCGGGCTTAGTGAGAATCTAAAGCCAGATTTAAAAATGTCACTGAGCATGCGCGGAAAGCAATTTTTAACTGTACATTATCGCTAATTAAACAGAATGAAATAAACAATTTCCATGAGGTTTAATCTTATATTTCACAAACATAATTATCATAAAAATAAAAATGGCACAGAGAGATCTAGAGAGACTATCATTAAAACATGTCACTGAGCATGCGCAGAAACAGTGAGTTTCTAAAGACATATTTAAACATGCCACTCAGCATGCGCAGAAATCAGTTTTAAATTCTAAATTATCGCAAATTAATAGAAATTACGGTTACAAAAACCAAATTTGACAAATCTACAGAGTACAATCTTTCGTTTAAGACCAAAATGAAGTAAATTGATGCAGTAGTTTTCTCTCACGGACTGCCCAAAAAGTCGGCTTAGCAACTTAAATATATACATTCTTTAATTTTAATACATAAAAATTACATAAAAGTTAATTCAACAACTGATAGCCATCGGCTATATTCGGTCCATCTAGTTCTTCAATGAACATAGCTTTCAAAATTCCCATTTATTTGGCAACTTTTTATATATGGTGCCGGACCACTCCCGAGGCTCTAGCGGACCACCTATGGTCCGCGGACCACCAATTGGGAACCAACGATATAGTGCATACGCACTAGATACAGTTTGAAATAATTCATAATTTGTTTATAGCAGAGTACCTCATCCACCGTTTGCAGTACTGCAGGTGGAAAGAATACAGAATGAAAGATAAGACTGCCGTAACCAATACGTCGACAATAAAGAAGCCAAATGATAAGAGGGGGAATGATGAATCGAGTTTACGTAAGTGATTATTCTTTGTCAATAACGATATAATCACTTAAAGATAATGTTTCCTTTCTGAATATGTGCTTAGATTTAGTCCTCAACATAAGATATCAATGCGGTCGTTTGAAAAGTATATTTGTCTATTGACAAACGCTATAATCAAGAATTGAATGTTAATGCTCCTTTTCAGTTCTTATATCATTGTATTTGGTCTGCTAGTTCTGAAGATATTCTGGCACGTGTAACTAAAATGAAAGGAAAATTAAAATAAGTAAGTGTGGAATATTGTATAAAAACAGTTAAAAATCAATCATGTAAGGTAGGAAGTTTACTATTAAGTAAAGACCCTGGATTAGAGTGATAAACCTGATTGTTATCGTAATTTTATTTTTTTCAAATTTGACGCCTGAACTGATTTAAATGAACGTACCGAATTTTCAAGTTGTTCATCTGCGCCCCTCAAAAGTGGAAAACCATAATATGTAGATGATAAATTTATTTATTTTTTTGTAAAGAAATATTTAACTGAATACTAGACCAAGAAACGTAAAATTTTATATCGCTTGAATTCAGAATAAGATATCAATTCTTGATCAATTAACCTCTCATTAACTTTTACTAGTTCAAGTTAAGCGAAACGGGCATTTGATCTTTTTCGGAATCGTCCTTAAATTGTTTACCCCGGTCTCTTCAGTTCCTCAGTAGCAAAAGATCACCGAATTACCCAAAAAGAAACCAAGCCAATAATAGTCAAAGAGTGATTCAACAATTAAGAGAAATTCCACAGTTATTTTCCTCTTTGTTTTTCTCTGTTTTGGTTTGCAACAGTTTTTTTAAATTACCGTTCTGCTTTAACGCTATATATATATATATATATATATATATATATATATATATATATATATATATGTATATATATATATATATATATATATATATATATGTATATATATATATATATATATATATATATATATATATATATATATGTATATATATATATATGTATATATATATGTATATATATATATATATGTATATATATATATATATATGTATATATATATGTATATATGTATATATATGTATATATATATATATATATATATATATATATATATATATATATATATATGTTTATATATGTATATATATATATATATATATATATATGTATATATATATATATATATATATATATATATATATATATATATGTATATATATATATATATATATGTATGTATATATAATATATATGTATATATATATATATATATGTGTATATATATGTATATATATATATATATATATATATATATATGTATATATATATATATATATATATATATGTATATATATATATATATATATATGTATATATATATATATATACATATATATATATATACATATATATATATACATATATATATATATATATATATATATATATATATATATATATATATATGTATATATATATATATATATATATATATATATATATATATATATATATATATATATGTATGAGAAGAATTTTTCAATTTTAGTGTACGTGCCTAATTATGTTTTGCAACCAAATTTTTTCCTTTTTTTGTAAAGTTTACATAACTGTTAATCGAGATATATTAAACATTATTTTTTGAACGCATCTATTCTCATTTTAAGGGGGTCCGAGACACATTTAAAAAAAATTTTATTTATTGAGTTAAAATTTTGAATTTTTTGTGATGGTTAACCATATAATTTGTAAACAAAATCACATCATGAATCTTCTCGAAAAGTTTTTAAAAAAAATTTTAATTTAAATTTTTTTTAAAAGAGGGGTAATTTAAAATCGTTATAACTTTAATTATTATTTGTCGAATTTCAAAATTTTTTCATTTAATTAAACAGAAATATATAAGTTTCAATTTTAAATCAGCATTTTAAATATTAATTTTTAAAAAAAATTAAAAATATTTATATTAAAAATTACAAAAAAAAATATGTAACTTATATTTAAAAAATCATATCTTCAAAAGCAAATATTTTTTTCAAATTTGCTGAATCAAAATTAAAGCAAAATAGTTGAAAAAGACATGTTCCGAGTTTCAACCATTTTTCTTTAACGAATCTTGACTTATAACAATTTAAAGGCGAGAAATGGGGAAAAAACCCACCATGCAGAAAAACCCACTTACAAGTTTGAAGAACGATTGGCTACTATTAGAATGTTGAAAAAAATAATTTCTCCTGTTCTAAATAAGATAAAAACTTGATTTAAACGTCATTTTAAGTGTAAAAGAACACAGAAATTTTTAATGCAATAAATTTTTTTTGAAAAATTTGAACAATTTTGTGTCCTAGACCCCCTTAAAGAGTTAGTATTCTCTTGATTAAAAGATAGAGGCAAAATGTTGGGGAGATTGCTGATGGTAAAATGACGATATGACTACATGGGATGTGATACAATGATTAAGAATATTATAATATTTACCATTCTAATGTTAGAATGGGATGAAATCTCGTCTTCAAAAATTGAAATCTGATTGAACTGAACATTCGTTGAATGGGGGACAATTAGGAAAAAATAATACTTTAGTTTAATTAAATAACTTAGAATGAATATGTAACTTTAATTAAGAATTTTAGGATGAAAATATAAATTTAACTTTCATAGTTTCAACTAAATAATATAAATTTAACTAAATAGTTTAAAATGGATAATATAAATTTAATTTAATGGTTTTAAATGATGAGAAAACTAAATGAATGACAAAATGAGAACTAACTTTATATTTAACAAATACATGTATATTCATATATATTCATATGTACCTATATATATTCATATGTGAGTACAAGCACACGTGCGCCAGACAAATTTTATAAATATGAAATTAAATTGAACGTACCACATATGTATACGTAGGCTCACATAGTTCCATTTCGACGTATGTATTCTTACACATATAGCCACATAACACATCGTTTCTGGAATACCGAAAAATTCTTCGGGTGAAAATTTTATAGAAGGTTCAATGTTATTCATATCAGAAAGCAAAAAAACATATTTTCCAAAAATCTTTAAGCATATACTACTGATCCGGTAAAAAATCCTTTTTACCAGGTCAAAATATTTTCCTTGCAGTAGGCAACAGGGAATGCAAAGAAATACATTTTTTGGGAGCATTTCACTTACAAGGTTTTGGACTTTGTTTATTCTTCTATGCGTATGAACGCATTATTTTATTTCACCTATAAAAGTTTTTCGCCAAGCAAGTGTCATTTGTTCCATCCAATCTATAGATATAAAACAGTTCCGTAACTGACTCATTGACATACAACGCATAGACCAAACCGCTGGACCTAAAGGGCTGAAATTTTGCATGGCGATTCTTCTTATGGTGTAGGGGTGCACTAAGAAAGATTTTTGAAAAATTCTTCTTAGATTTTTTAAATTAAATTTTTAAGCTGTTTTTGTAACTTTTTTTAAGTTTGCATTTAAAATAATAATTTTGAGGGTTATAAAATTTATATCACGAGAAAGATGTGGAAAATTCCTTTAAAATGATATCTTTTTTAAACCTTTACCATGATTTTCTGATTTTTGGTGAATTTTTAAAGATTAATTTTTAGAATTTAATTCATTTAATGCTGATCACGTGATTTCTTTTTCTGGTACTTTAAATAAATTTATCGTCACGTGCATAACAACTAAATCCACAAAAAAAAATCTTTTTCTTTCTAATGCAGCAGACTATTGGATATTATCCAAAAAAAAATAAATATCCCTTACGATTTTTTTATATATATATATATATATATATATATATATATATATATATATATATATATATATATATTTTACACCAATTGTATTCATTGATCGTCGCATTTATTATAAATATATATATATATTTTTTGGCATTAATTTCATACATTGACCGTTGTATTTAATTTGAATGTACTCCGTAGCGAAGCGCGGGTTTTCAGCTAGTACATTTATAAAGATCATTAGAGACTATTGAAAAAAAAAAGAATTGAGGTTAAAAGGCCCTCAGAATTTTCTCCAATAAAAAATCTTCAAAAATGTACAAGAATAAACGTGGCCCCAATTCGAAGGGTCTGATAAATTTTGTGCAACACTGCCGCGGAGCTCTCCCTTTATGGTATCTTTTGCTATCAACACACTCGGGTTCGAAAGTGAAACATCCCCGTAAGTAGGCCAGGAATTTTTCGCCGTTTCCATCTTAAAGGCGGAATTGTCATGATGAAACAAAGAAATAGACACCTTTTCTCATCAGAGAAACGGGACCACCTGTAAATTAAAGCCTGGCGTTTCTGCTTTTGAACGAGGAAATAATTTTGAAGGACAGTGTGTCGCAACAGGGGGAGGCGCGTGCCTTTCTTTTGGGCCGTGAAGAGTGCATGTTACAAAATGAACTCTAAACTTGCTACCAACTTTTGGGGGTTTTTTTTAACTGCCGGCCCTCATACTTCCAGACCTGTTTTGTCCTTTAAAAAAAATGGTCTTAATTTTTTCGCCTGTAATGGTTTTGCGCAAGAGAGGAGGAACTGGTCCAGACATTTCACCTAAAGCAAAAATTGCCTAAGCCTCATCCTGGAAAAAGCAATCAAACCTGGTCGGTGATTGACATTTTTTGATGTCACACGTATTTTTAGCCTAAATAAAAAAAACAGATACTAAGTTCTCTATAGGTTTAGTGACGTTAAGAAAAATTACATTCATTATCTTTGAGAGAATATATGAAACGCAAAGAATGGTCACATGGTAACCACTCTTCCAAATATAATGCCTTTAAGATACTGTCAGAATTTATAAAGATCTAGCTGAATACCCGTGCTTCGATACGGAGTACATTCAAATTAAATACAACGGTCAGTGTATGCAATTAATGCCAAAATATATATATATATATATTTATAAAAAATCGTAACGGATATTTTTACAGACAAAATAATGTAGAAGAAAATATTCAAATTAAATGCAAAGGTCAATATATGCAATTAATTTGCATGTTTAATATCCATAAATCATACTAATTTGAATTAAATTCTTAAAATACTTCCATCTCAATTCGTCTAGTGGTTAAATTTTATCTTTTACCGTATTTTAATATTTTTTTGGTCAATTTATATCGTTGTTATGCACGTGACGCAAAATTAGTTTAAAGTATCACAAAAAGAAAAAGAAACCACGTGATCAGCATTTAAATTTTTTTTCCATCAGAAATAGTTTTTTTTATAAGATTGCCTAGCTCTTTGTTATTACTCTTGATGGGCGATCGCAAAAGGATCGCAAAAGTGAACGGGCGATCGCAAAAGGATTTGAGAGCCTGCTTAGTCAAGGGTTCAAATCGGTTTGCATTGGTGATTATTTTTATCGTTCGGAATTGGCATTTAACTGTTGGCACTGGTCTGTTCAGCCCTCGTGCTTCTAAAGATGACCCTAGCGCTTATAAAACCACCTAACCAGTGAAAAACTGTACCAAAGATTGTGCCAAAGCTACTGTACCAACCGTTTTTCACGAAATAGAACATGGATCTCTTAACCTCGAGACCGGAGCTTTCCTTATTAAGGTATCTCAACGATGGGGAGAAATTTCAATTTCTCTAAACCCTTCCTAGCAAGTCGTGGTGTTTATCCTGCACTCTTTATACGTGCTACGTATTACCCTTTAAGTCATAGTTTAATACTTTAATATTATCTCTATATATAAAACAGTTCCGTAACTGACTGACAGATAACGCACAGACCAAACAGCTGAACCTAAAGGGCTGACATTTTGCATGGCGATTCTTCTTATGGTGTAGGGGTGCACTGAGAAAGATTTTTGAAAAATTCTTCTTAGATTTTTTTATATGAAATTTTAAGCTGTTTTTGTAACTTTTTTTAAGTTTGCATTTAAAATAATAATTTGAGGGTTATAAAATTTATATCACGAGAAAGATCATAAAAATTCCTTTAAAATGACATCTTTTTGGAATCTTTACCTCGATTTTCTGACTTTTGGTGAATTTTTAAAGATTCATTTTTAGAATTTAGTTTATTACATACCGATCACGTGATTTCTTTTCCTGGTACTTTAAATTAATTTATCGTCACGTGCATAACAACTAAATAGACAAAAAAAATATTTTTTTCCTTTCTAATGCAGCAGACGATTGGATAATATAAAAAAAAAATATCCCTTACAGTTTATATATATATATATATATATATATATATATTCATCAATTGTATACATTGATCATCGTATTTATTATAAATATATATATATATATATATATATATATATATATATATATATTGGCATTAATTGCATACATTGACCGTTGTATTTAATTTGAATGTACTCCGTAGCGAAGTGCGGGTTTTCAGCTAGTTATATATAAAACAGTTCTGAACTGACTGACAGATAACTCATAGACCAAACCGCTGGACCTTAAGGGCTGAAATTTTCCATGGCGATTCTTTTTATAGTGTAGGGGTGAACTAAGAAGGATTTTTGAAAAATTCTTCTTAGATTTTTTTCAATTAAAATTTTAAACTGTTTTTGTAACATTCTTTAAAGTTTGCATTTAAAATAATAATCTGAGGGTTATAAAATTTATACAACGAGAAAGATCATAAAAATCCCTTTAAAATGAAATCTTTTTCGAATCTTCATTTTCTGATTTAGTGAATTTTTAAGAATTAATTTTTAGAATTTAATTTATTAAATGCCGATCACGTGATTTCTTTTCTTTTTGCGATACTTAAAATTAATTTTTCGTCACGTGCATAACAACGAAATAAATTGACAAAAAAAATTAAAATACGGTAAAATATAAAATTTAACCACTAGATTAATGGAGATGGAAGTTTTTAATGAATTTAATTCAAATTAGTATCTTTTATGGATATTAAACGTACAAATTATTTGCATACATTGACCGTTGCATTTAATTTGAATAGTTTCTTTTATATTATTTTGTCTATAAAAATATCCGTAATGATTTTTTTATAAATATATTTTTTGGTTTTTTTTGGCATTAATTGCATAGATTGACCGTTGTATTTATTATATATATATATATATATATATATATATATATATATATATATATATATATATATACAGTTGGTTCTCTGTTTAACGACCTTCAAGGGACCGCGAAAAATCGTCCTTAAGTAGAGATCGTCCTTAAACAGAATTTGTAAAAGAATAACATTTCCCTTCACACTTTACAGGCTTAGGACTGTCAATATATTTCTTAATATATTGGCATGTTTAAAAATGTTATTTTTATTATCATAATTATTTTATTCACAAAAAGTTATTTTAAATTACATTGCGTAGTGTGTGATTCCACACCCGCACTAAGAAATTCCATCCACCAGGGAAGAATTTTCGATCTTCCTAGAAACAGTAATCCTCCCCCCACCCCCTCCCCGGTTTTTTCCACTGCAACAAGTCTATGATTGCAACAAACATAAAGGTAATTCCGGGTCTGTTATTGAAACCAAACTCCCCCAGAGAAAGTAACCCTCCTGTAGATAAAATGCTGAAGAAAAAGTTTATCATGTAAGAAAAAATCGTCGTTAAATAGAAACAAAATCGACTTAAAATAGAATTTTTTTACGTCGGAGGGACCGGGACCGGGAAATATCGTCTTTAAATAGAGATCGTCGTTAAGTAGAGCGTCGTTAAACAGAGAACCAACTGTATATATATATATATATATATATATATATATATATATATATATATATATATATATATATATATATATATATATATATATATATATATATATATATATATATATATATATATATATATATATATATATATATATATATATATATATATATATATTTATATATATATATATATATATATTGTTTTTTGGCATTAATTACATACATTGACGATTGTATTTAATTTGAATGTGCTCCGTAGCTTAGCACGAGTATTCAGCTAGTGTACTTATATATCAAATGATGTATCATATCTTTTGACACATTTGCGCATGATGATTCCTGAAGCAAGAAATGGCAAAAAATCTCTTCGGATAAAAATAAAAATATGTGCATACAGATACAAGAAAAATACATAAAAGCTTATATGTGTTTATGATTCACATCTATTTTCAATAATCTAATCACTGGAAAAGTGGAATAAAAATTCTACTTACATACGGTTCCAACTCCTATAACCATGTCGACGTCTGACAAAACTTAACGCAAGGAATTTGTAAGTGTTTGCGTAGAGGTATTAAAATGTATATCACGTTTCTCAGAGCAGTAAACTGAGAAAAATTCAAGAAGTGACAGCCTCCAGAATCTGTACAAATAAAAATATATCGAACAGAAAAAAAAATAAATATAACCGCACGTCCGGAACATGTGCTTAGGGAATTCTGTTATCTCTCTTTTAGCATATCAAATCCGAGATTTAATGAACCGCTTATATCGCTCAGTGCTGATAAGGGAGAATTTTTTTTATTTACTGAACTTATTATTCGAGCTGATTAAAAGTTTGCCAATGGTTCTCTTTTATGCTCCCCGCTTCCGAGCTGTCGAGCAAATACTGTTTCCGGCGGGACGTTTTTTTCAACATGTATTTGAGTAGCAAAGATGACACAGTAAAGAAATAGAAGTAATGAAATAAATATTTAAACCTCGTTTTTTGTTGCAACTTTTTCATTATCTTTGAGGTAGTAACTTCTAAGACAGTGACTTGAAAATTTAAAAAAGAAAAATCAGATTTTAAGGCACTGTTTCAACGCACATTAAACCCATTTATATTACTAAAACATAGTACATACGTACATAACTAACCTTTAAAAAAATTATTTGATGGTTTTAATATTTTTTTACTTTTAATACTGTATAGTTTTTTTTTCTTAAGATAGCACATTAGTTGCCTTCAAAAAACTATTTTACCTATGATAAGCTAAGGGGTAACTTGTTTAATCATGCAATCTCTCATGATTAGGGGTACGTAAATTTCGCATAAAAATATCGAAATTTCGCAAAAAAAAATTACAATTTATAAAATTTTGCATTTATTCCCCAAAAAAGAATATGTATATATATATATATATATATATATATATATATATATATATATATATATATATATATATATATATATATATATATATATATATATATATATACATATATATATATATATATATATATATATATATATATATATATATATATACATATATACATATATATATATATACATATATATATATATATACATATATATATATACATATATATATACATATACATATATATATATATATACATATATATATATATATATATATATATATATATATATATATATATATATATATATATATATATATATATATAAGAAATAGTTGAAAGAGAAAACCAGTATTAGCACTAAAGCTACATGCAGCCAGGAGCCAAAAACATGAAAAGATAAGTATGATAGAGGTTTTAGAAAGCATCTCTTCGTCAGCTGTGCCAATACTGTCTAAAAACAAATGGATTGTTTCCGATGAGTATGATCTACACAATAAACACACTCAGACACCGTACAATCCATGATATATATATATATATATATATATTCAAAAATTTCACATTTATTAAAAAAAATCCAAATTTTACTTACTCCGTTAGTTAGGTATCAAAATTCTTAGTTAAAAGCAAACATTGTAGTAGTCTCCATATTCTCTTCCTTAAGTCTTTAGCAATAAGTAATAAGCAAATTTCGAGAATGAGATCTCTCAGTTAAACACCGTGGATGGTCTTATATAAGCAATTATGTTAATAAATTATTACTATTATTACCTAATTTCGCTTAAAAAGCCGTTTATCACCGAGTTTTCGCCGAAAAGAAGTAAAAAAATAATTTTCGCATTGATTCGCATCTATTTCGTATATACGAAAATTACGTATCCCTACTCGTGATACTTTAGTAAATGCAGATTCCTGTTTTGTATTTTTTTTTGCACCAGAAACTATTTAAATGAAGAAATTTGGGTGTTATTTTTTACGGTAGTAAACAATTGCTGTGTTTCTTGCTATAAAATTAAAATTCCTCGCATTTAAAAAAAATAGAAATTTTAAAGATCTCACATTGGACTGTGTGATCTACTTTCAGATGCAAAATCTTGAGTTCAATAGTGGTTTCATGCATTATTAGAGAAATACATTCGAAAGAATTTCCCGCAGCTTAACGGAAGATTGGCAATTTCCAAAGCACATGATATTGTGCCACTATAAGTAATTGGTTATCGAAATACTACCTTCTCAACAAATGCTTAGTTATCGGAAAGAAATTCTGAACTGAAACAGACACTGCGACAGGATGAATGAGAACAAAAACCTTTATGAATGAACATTTACAGGCAGACGTTACAAGTCAACCCCATAGAACAAAGGCTAAGTGGCCGGGAAAGAAATACACCTTGCTGTATGAAACGATGGAAAGATGGTACAAGTTCATGACGTCGGGGAAAACAGAAAGCCTGTAATTAAAAAAAAAACAGATAAGCATAACATTGCATAAAAGTTACTGAAATAACACTAATATCATTGAAGATAATATTATATAATTAAGGAATATAATAGGAATCAAAAGGATGAATTCCTGGCAAAATGAGTCAATGTAACAGAAATCAAGGAGCACGAGAACAGTCGCAGAACATGCAAATCACGGGAGTCCCCAGAAACCACCAAATTTATTGCACAATTACTTCAAGTCCTGTTTAGCAATATATTTGGTGGCGCAAGTGTCAAATCTGTCTTGTGTTTAATTTTTTTTTCAAATAGAAATAAGTGTAAGTTAGCTTGTAAATTTTTAAAACCATGCTTCATTCATGTCAAGCTCTATGGTTTTGCTTCCAGGCGTCAAAAGTATTTGGTTATAAGGATCTGAATTTCCTGCTCAGACCTCCTATAAGAAAGTCGCGAACTTCCATAGCAAATACATGTGACACAAAAAATTATTAAACGGTAGTTTATTGGTAGGAAGGATCCACAAGCTCACACTCTCTATTTCAAAATCGGTACATTGAACTGATTAAAACAAATCCCCAACCTGCTTCCTACTTACCCTATAACTATTCAATTAAGTTGGATTATCAACTAGCATGACAAAGTTAAACTCGTTTCTAAATACCCTTTACGACGTTACATTAGTTCCTTAAGTTTCTGAATGCCTTACTTATTTCTTATTCCCTTACTAGCATTTGTCGCTGTTTATGTTCAATACAAAACTGTGACAACGCAATCGCACTTCTGAAATTGGTGAATAGATATGAGAATACTAAATAGACTGAAATAGAATAAATAACCAATAGAAATAATTTTAAATAAGAAGAACAAGCACTAGAGCCACATTGTTACATAATTTTTACATTTTAAACGCCGATTGGTTCTTTATAAGAGTAAACAGCTCCGATTAGGAGATAATGCATGACCTGCAATCATGTAACCGCTGTACAAGGATTAAGTTGTATCACTCAGGATATATATATTTTTTTATTTCCAGTGGCAAAGGAAAATGACAAATTCTTACAAGTTAACAAGATTAACAAGGAAAATGAAATATAAAAAAAGGAACAGTAGGAGAAAAAGGTCAATGTCCCATCAGCAGATGTCGTGCGCTCCAATATCGCTTTACCTCGGAGTCTCCACGCAGAGCCGAGCATCCCAACAAATGGTTCCTGTCCATGATTTCATCTTTCCCACAAAGTGGGCAATTAGGACTCGCAAAAATGCCAATTCGGTGAAGGTGGTTCGCCAGATAGTCATGGCCCACCGTAAGTCTGAATTCCGCAACAGCCTTTTCATGGGGCTTATCTGAAATGTTTTGATCCAAGCTATTCCTCCAACTTCTTGAAGAAATGCGAGAAGTGAGCAATGCTTTCCAGTTTTGTCTCATTAGATTTTTGATATAAAGTTTTATGGAATGGAAAGAGTTAAAAGTATTTGGCTGTTGTAATATTTGAGAGCCCTTCTTAGCCAATATATCTGCCTGTTCGTTGCCATAAATATCACAGTGTCCTGGAATCCATTGACTCAGGATATATTAAGCGAGGGAGATGAGTGAAAGAAACGATTTAAGCGGCGTTAAATGTGGCATCAGTGGATCCGACATTTTTGGTACCGTCAACAAGTTAGGCTTTTCTTTCTCAAATGGCGAAAGGAATATAGACAAGATAATTTCTGAACGCACTATGTTCACGTATAAATTCTAAGGGCCGTTGATCCTCAAAAGTATCTCATTTCTGCTCGAACCAAAAACTTTTCGACTGCCAAGAATCTGCAATCTGAGCTGTACTGATCGGTTGCTCTCCGTATACTGAACTGTAGCTGGTTTCAAAAGCGTGGCATAGTCTTGTGTAGGTTACATCTGCCTTTGCCATGTTCACTGTATGCAGCTGAGGTCAAGACAGAAACTAGACTGCAATGTAATGTACTGACCGGAAGATGAGGCTCTTTCTGATCTACTTTGAAGACACAAGTCGATCAGCTGAAAATCGAGAAAGTGGATTCTCTGATCAAAGCCGGTGCCAGTAAAGATTCCATCGAATACATTGTTGGTATTCCGAGGAGCGAAGTTAAGTTGAAACAACAGGGTAATACTTTGGATATATGGTATCTGTATGAACGAGGACACGGGGAGATCGATGTTCAAGGTACTCCAAAATATATTGCTAAACAGGACTTGAACCCATTGTGCAATAAATTAGGTGCATGGTTTCTGGGGACTCCCGTGATTTGCTTGTTCTGCGCATGTTCTCTTGCTCCTTGATTTCTGCTACACTGACTCATTTTGCTAGGACTTCATCCTTCTGATTCCTATTATATTCCTTAATTATATAACATCTTCAGTGATATTAGTGTTATTTCAGTATCTTTTTTGCAATGTTATGCTTTCTGTTTGTTTGTTTTTTTGTCACAGGCTTTCTGTTTTCCACTAGTTCATGAACTTCTAACAATTTTCCCCCGTTTCATCCGGCGAGGTGTATTTCTTTCCCGGAAACTTAGTCTTTGTTCAATGGGGTTAACTTGTAACGTCTGTCGGTTAATGTTCATCAATAAAGCTTTTTGTTCTCATTCATTTCCTCTGACCATTCCTTATCCAAACTATCCAGGTTTGCAGACTAACCAGCTTTCCGTTGTATTACTTACCAACATATGCCGCAAAGTTTTGTCTTTGTTCGCTCAGTCTCATACTTGTTCGTCCCCATTTCCTCGCTATCGCATTTCTTTATGCTCTCTATCCTTCTCTTCTCCCCTGGTGATTGCAAGAATCTGAGATTTCGTCTCAGATTACGCTGTCTTCCATGAAATGCTCTATTTTGAGCTAGGCAACAAACTTAAGCTTTACCATGTAGATTTCAAGCGTGAATCTCCGCGAATGAGACGATGCAAACTCCTTGCAATATTATAAATGTTTCTGTCCTACTGGCTTGGAAACGTGTGTGTGTGTTTGTTCTCATGGAGCAAGTACCCTTTTCTCTGTACGGTTAACGAAGCATTGTTGCCTTTCAAATCCATTCGTTCAGAACCATAGTCTTTGCTTTGAAATTTGATCACTTACAGTAATGACACATGCTTCAAGGTTCTTTGATGTTTGATTACAGTTCTAGAAGCATTACCAAAAGTATGCCTCAATTTCATGGTCCATATTTTCATGGTCTTTAAATTTTTATGCCATCGATCACATGCCGGTCTAAGTTGAAAGATATTTCCATGTGTGAAAAACATCCTCATCTACACGTTCATAATCCTAAGCTCTGTTCTAGAATACGGTCACTTTCAACATGACAATATCCCATGCCAAAAGGTTCTCTTTTGGAGTTTGATTAGCATTAGAAGAGTAACTTACAATAATTTCATGACTCGCGCTTTCTCTATATCTCAATACATTCTATCACAGAAGATTTGGACGTAAACGAAATTTTCTGTGTTGAAGACAACTATTTAGTAATTTGCCCCAGTTACTTACCTCAATACTTGAGAGATGAGCTGATATACCAGTACAACGGTGGTGTACATACCTAGTCCCATTCGATTTGTTATTACGACTCAATGGGACCCTACCCGATGCCTTTTACTCACATATGTCAATCACTGGCAGCTACTTGTGAAAATTTAATTCATGCAGTAGCTAATGATGGTATATCAGTAAAAAAATGAAACTTTTATTTTCTTCTTTGTTCTTTAAAACCGCTAGGCTTTATGATAAATTAACTCCTTAATTTTTAATCTCGTGAAATTCACTGTACTTACAGTTTAAACGGGGGAGTGCAACGTAGATCTACCTCCCCCTGGTACACTCTGGGCAACGGCTACTACGGCAAAATGGTCTACAAAATCGGCATTCAGTCTGGCTCTCAATGTGAGTTTCTTAGATAAATGGATATGCCTTACCTTGCTTCTTATTCTGTTCTACCTCCCGTTTCTTTATAAGAACGCTAATGGATTGCCAGACATAAGTTGATGGATTAACTGATGTCATTTTTCTATCTTAAATTTTTATAATTCTGATATCTGTTGTCCTGTAGTTATTTCCATTGAAAGGGAAAAAAAAGTTTAAGCAGATACTCGTATCAATGACACTTTTCTTCAATTACGTTTTCTTTTCTTTTATAATTTGAGATCAAAACTCTTTAAATTATTTTATAAATGCTATTTATTACTCTTGTATTATCAGTTTTTGTATGCAAATATAAGCATGCCGTACATGCAAATGTAACCAGTTAATCTGCAGTCCTTGACCTGATAAAGAACTAAAGTTTATAGACCAGACAAGGAGACGTTAACAGCGCATGTAAAATCGAAATACGACCAAAAAAAAAAAGTGAAGGTTGAACAAAAAATAGCGCAAAGCAGAAGAGAGAGAGAGAGAGAGACCTTGGGTTGTTTCGAGGGGTGAAGAAACCCCGCTCAGGTGACGAGAAGGGCAGAAGAAACTGTCAGAAAATGACGTATTGGGTGTGGCGTTGAATAAGGCAGGTTGAACAGACGGTTTTCGAGTGGGTGCTCAGTAGTTGAGGAGACGTCAGGGTAGATTACCATGCTAATTAATTTTGAATGTGAAGCAGAGAGTTTCAGGGACAAATAAGTATGTGCGAGGAAAAAAGTGACGTGTATGTAACGTATTCTTTTAAGTGGCTTCTTTGCGTATTATTGAAAAAAATCCTGGTACTTTGGATTGGTCGAATGAAAAAAAAAGGCTTTTGACTCTTTAAGTGAATTATTCATGAACTTAAGCCTATACAATTTTTTATATCGTATCTAAAGATAGCAGAGTATACATTTTTGGAACTCTGTTTTCCTAGAAATTACAACTGATTTTTTTTTTTTAACGTTTTTGCCATAGAACTGGAGTTACTATCATTCTCATTTTGTTTCTGTTTTTTCTACCTAGCGTAAAAGCCAAGATGCAGACATTTTGGTAATACTTTATGGTAATTAAACAAATAAGACTGATTAAAATTTACTTCAATCCATGTTTCTCAAAATAAGAATTTTCTGTCATCTATCTTGTTTTTCAAAACATCATAGGACATCTGTGTCATCCGTATAAGGGGATATTTTATTAGATGAGGAGCAGACAAGATGGGTGTTTAAGTAAAAAACGTTTTATTTGCGTAGTAGTTACGTTAGATTAGAGTTGTGTTTCTATGTATATGCTATTAAGCATATGACATTTTAGATATACAATAATGGTTTCATTAGACATCACATATTTATTCATCGAGAGAGGCTAATAAATTTTAATTCAAATAAACTGAACTCTTCTCCAATAGCTATGTGTGTATACATATGTATATATATGTATGTGTATATATATATATATATATATATATATATATATATATATATATATATATATATATATATATATTTATATATATATATATATTTATTTATTTATATATATATATATATATATATATATATATATATATATATATATATATATATATATATATATATATATATATATATATATAGACAATTGAACATCGAAAAGACAACAATAAATCTATAAATGAAAGCGAGCAATCCAGTAACGTTCCCAGATTGATGTCCGAGGAAAAGCAGGACATCTGGACAGGTGAGGCAAGTCCATTTCCTCGTGAAGATCACATAAGGTACAAAGAGGGTCATGAACCACGTTGGTGAGACTTAGATGTTTACGCAGGCAGTCGTGGACAGATATCAGACGAAACATGGCGACAGATTTCATCCTAGGCCACTGAGGAACATTAAGAATCTGATTAAGCCACGGTTTAATAAGGTTGCGATTTTTGGGTTCTTCGCGAAAAGAATCCATATATATATATATATATATATATATATATATATATATATATATATATATATATATATATATATATATATATATATACATATATATATATATATATATATATATATATATATACATATATATATATATATATATATATATATATACATATATATATATATATATATATACATATATATATATATATATATATATATATATATATATATATATATATATATATATATATATATACATATATATATATATATATATATATATATATATATACATATATATATATATATATATATATATATATATATATATATATATATATATATATATACATAAATTTCGTAAATTTTGTAATAATGAGTTTATCTTTTTAATCCCCTCCTGATATCTGGATAATTTTTTGAAAAAAAAAACATAAAGTCATATTTTATTATCTCTTTAATGTTCAATCATAATCGTCTTGTGATTGTAAAACAAGATAACTTATGAGTTTGATTTGGCTCAAACACTATACATGCCGTAATGTGATTGTTAACACTTTTAAAGTGCACAGAAGCCAATTCTTCTACCCCGGTTAATTTTAATTATATCTGAAGCTGTTCAAGTTTTCAAAATCTGACTTTAATTTATCATCCATTCTATCAATGGACTACGAACCGAGAGGTTTTTATTTGATTAGTGTATCATGCAGTAAATAGTAAGGGCTAGACATAATAACCTCTTTTATTATAATCTTCACTGAATATTGTACAACATAAATGCCTCCGAAATGAGATCCGGTCTTTCGCTTTTAAATCTGAATTATATATATTCAAAGCAGTTACCCTAGAAATTACCCTGTTCCCGCATCGCTTGGCAAACTAGGATCTTAAAACCCGTGGAATTTCCCCCACATACATAAGTAAACATACATCAGTAAAGTTGTTCGAGTGAAATACTTCTTAGGCTGCAGAAGTCTGTGTGTATGTACATACATTATGTTGCATTATTTAATGGAAAATTCTTGTAAAATCAATCCATTTTGTCTTGTTGGCGTGGGAACAGGAAAGGTGGAGATTGAATTTTTGTTATCCGTAGGAACTCAGTGTAAAACCTACCCATGGAGAGTAGGCGTGCTTTTTACGTGCTGATCTGTGACGGTAAAAGCTAAGTTGAGTAAATTTTCTTAGCTTTGATGTTTTATAAGAGTAGTACCGTTGTTGTGAAAATCTTTACCGTCGCCTGTCATTGAAAAAAAACTTTGAATTATTTCTAAAAGAGCGGTCCTCGAATTACTTTTGGTTGTTTTCTAAACATTTGGTTACATCTGGTTGTTTTCTAAAACAGACCATAACTTGATCAAGAAACATAAGTGGCTGTTCATGGATAAAAGTTCTTTTTACCCCTCTACAGTAAAATGTCTTCAAAATTACAGATTTTGACACTTGGACCATCGACTGTTCAAATATACTTATTTCAGGCATTTTTAAAACCAATAATTTTGACTATATTGGTAGCTCTAGGGTTAAATATAGTACCTATAACTACCTGTTAAATTGCAGGGCCAGTTTTAAAAAGAAATGAATCAGTGATAAAAAATATTTCAAATTTAACAAAAATTTTTGAATTTTTGAAAAGCCCAAATTCAAAATTCTCCGGATCATCTCTTCTTCAGAATCACTGAGATAAATTTCAAAACATTAAAGTAAAAAACATAATTGTATAAGTAGAAAACCATTTCCTTTCGAAATTCACTTGCAAAATAAAAAAATAACTTCGAACACACTTGTCTCCAGTGTATAAAATTTTAATCCGCCAGGGCGCTCAGATATAACAAACCTTTAAATTTTTTTAGTCAGAAGGATCGACGTTTATGGCTTGTCTTAAGGCTGCTATGTACTAAGAAAAAACCGTATTTCCCTTTTCCTCTTCTTGTAGACTTTTGTGGTGGGAGTAGTCCAGTTGACAATTCGAGAATTCCACCCCCCTTAGGATTGACAGTTTGAGAGAATGTAATGGCTCTCTCTCTATAGGGGGGTTAAGCCTGCCCCCAAGTTTTTTATTTAAAATATATTTTTGTCAACTATTTACAGGTACATAAAGGCTGATAATCAAATAAAATTGGTATTGTCAGATAGCCTGAACTTTTCTGCAAAGCGCTACAGGATTCATTTTATAAATTTCGTCCACAGAAGGAATTTATGAGCGTTTTAAACACATTATACCGCATTTTTCCTCGATTAATTTAAATTTTAAAATATTAATTGCATTTTTTTTAAGAAAACAAAATATGTACACAAATGTAAAATTTCTTTCTCTATGACGGAGTACAATTTAAAAAAAAAATCTTTGAATCCAAGTCGGCAATCCGTGGACAAATTTTCTCCATAGGTTAACATTGAGGTGAGAGAATCCAATGGGGTTAGTACATAGCAGCCTTAAGACATCTGCATGATGCCTGGTTCTACAGCAGCAACATTCATGTGTAGAGGGGGGGGGGTGATAAAATTTAGCCCATGGGGGCACTGTTGTGACACCTTCATTTTCAACAAATTTCAACTATCCCGGTTATGCAAAGCTAGTCGTTAGCATACACATTAAGGGTAAATGTAAGGATAAGTTTTGGTGGATTGTACACAAAACTGTTATAGTTTTTTACTAAGCAGAAAAGGTTGTATTCGATAGTTTAAAATAACAATTCTTATATTTAAAAAATGTAGTAAGTTAGTTTGATTCAGAGAGGAAGAAAATGATGTGGCAATTTTTTCAGTGTTATCAAAAGGAGAAATTTCCTTTCTTAGTTTCGTTTGTTAGTTATACTTGCACATGACACCTGGAAGACAATCAAATTCCTCAGTAGAGTACGTTTGCTCCAAAATATATAATTTGAAAAATTTGCGAAGTATTGATATTTGCATTCGTCTGTATACATACAGTTTTTTCAGATAATCTTAGTTACTGAATCTCGATATTAGTGGATTTCTTAGGCAACGAAAAAATTAAATCTATTATAAGGAGATTCTGCTTTACTGTACCAAGAAAATCTTATATGGAAAAAACATGCTTCTCTTTTCCTTTTAGCATGTTTTGTTAATTATTTATGCGACTTAAGGGTATATTCGTGCAAAAGTTTTGTAAAGTATAACAGTTTCTAAATTCTCGAAAAATATCACGAAACATTTTCAAAGCTTAAAGAAAAAAAAAGTTGTAATTTTTTATTTCTTCAATAAGATAATGTGCAAGAAAGTTTCAAATGCTTGTGAAACAGTGCTTATCATTGTGAAATAAATAGTCAATTGTAATTTTGTTTACATTAAAAAAAAAATTACAAAAAAAATTTATTTTTAAAATATCTATGAAACATTTATAAAGATGAAAAAATAAACTGTACTTTTTTAAAAACTTTCAAAAATTCTCTCAATAAATTTGCATAATAAAACAATTTGAAAACATTTGTAAACAATTGCTAAACCATATTTAAATGTAAAACTTCGTCATGTATTTTTTTTTACCCACAAAAAAAAAAAAAAAAAAAAAAATATGGACCGCAAAAATTTACTTTCTCCGTACACTTTTTCTACTGAGTTCCGTTACGGTTACGATCACGCAATGTGTCCGATGTCTCAGTTTGTAACCGCGCACTGTTTCTAACAGAATTACCTTCGCTATCGGGTGAGCCTTTTACTTAATTATGCTCGGTTTTCTGGCCCGAAATCTAATTACGGATTTTGGAGCTAAAAGCCAAAATATGCTACGCCTCTGGAAGTAGCTAAGAAATCCTATGAGAATATTCTAATGTTCAGAATCTAATTAACAGCTAAAAGTTTTTCCATCCGATATGTTTCTAGGATAAGTTCAGGCTAGATTAAACGGCGATCGAAACGCGCGCGTACAGTTTGCGTTAAAGCCACGGAAAGTGTTTGGCCCGGATTTTTAAAGTTTCTTTATAAATCGATAAAGCACTTCTAAAGTTTCGGTATTTAAATGACATTTGCATTGTAAGTGAAAACAACTTCATTGTGAAAATATGCTTAAACTTATAAAAAGGTTAAACGCTCATAATTTAGGGACCAATAATTTATCGTTGATCTAAAGATGAAAAATAATAAAAAGTCATGAACCATGCAATTTTCGTAATCGTCACAGCTTAGCACATATATATGATTCGCAATCCAAATATTCCATTTTTTTTTTTTTGGGGGGGGGGGGGGTCGAAGATGGCTGTAGGGAACGTGGAAGTCTGGCGAAATGACTGCGAAACTCTGGAACGTAGTAGAGCGTAGTTTTATTTAGGAAAAGACCTTTATTGCAGGATAATTAATTTATTTATTGCCTAAAAAATTAATACATTTACAATACATACTATATTATTACATAAAAAGCAATATCTACATTTTTAATGGCTGGTTTGTGGTTGTTTGTTCATAATTATCCTTTTAAAAGGAGGCTCTTTTTTTTTAAAGAGCCACGCGTAACTCATCAGATGCATTTAAGCAAGATTTCTGGCTTTTGTTTTGATGTCAAAAGTGATGAAAAACTCATTTCTCAAAGGTAAGTGGTGGAAAATGGTGAAAGTATCTCTAATGCCACTTTTGCCAATTCTGGATAAAGTTCTAACTGCTTACACCCCGACTGTTTGTAAGGTATACATAAGATTCGATTCACAAGAATCGAACTTTTGAGTGAATGAATTAAAGAAGCTGCTTGAGATATGCTAATTTCGGCATAAGCGCTTGGTATAAATTCCAAGCAGCTTGATTAAGTTAAGAGGTAGTTAAGGTTGATAGATAAGCGAGAGGAAGTGACGGGGTAAGCAGCTTCAGGTGCTATCCTGCGCTAGTGTTTAGGGGCCCCAAAGTTTACGTGGCAGAACTGCTGGTTTGACTCTCTAGTTTGTGAGTATTGAAAAGTGTATTTTTATTGAATGCTAATATATATTCCGTACAAGTAGTACGCATGCTTATTGCTGTAAAAGCAAATTCTATATGCGCAACGAATTCAATAAACATTGTTTCATGTATAAACTGTGTTTGTATCAAATTCATTTAGAGTGCCACTTCAAATTATATACACCCAAGTCTGGGTAGAAGTGAGCTATACTCTACATGTTCAAAGTCCAGTTTTTCCAATTCCATCTCAATGCATGCATTAGCTCGTATTGCAATAAGATCGTCTTTTGATAAAACGTTGTCGCCCATTCACTGAATATAGGTCCAACAAAAATGGATTGAGGATCCACCTATTAATTTCGCTTATATTTCCAGTGGAAATGGATCCATCATATGATTCACTCAGTTGGTGGCTTTCATTAAAAATTTAGAGCCCTCTCTCGTACCCCAATAAATGCTCTCTCGCACCCCCAGGGGTGACCAAACCCCCGGTTAAGAACCACTGCACTATAAGGTCAGAGAGAATGGGAGAGGGTATGATCTCCCCAGATGGCATAGGATGCTCGGCCATAATTGAGGTGGCACTTGGCTAAATCGAACTTCGACCCTTGTGGTTCCATGATAAATCGGAGCCGCATCCCTCAGTCCGCTGGTCTATATGGGCCTGGTCTGAAATACGATTCCGGCCAGGGGGCATTAGAAAGAACAACAACAATAACGAAACCTTTAAAGTAGATAGTTTTTTCCAGTGGATTTCTAAAATAACAAAATTTTGGCCAATTCACTAGCTCCTGTTAATTAATTTACGAAACTTAATATTAAACTAGTTAATACCCGTCACAACATGACGGCTAAATAGCAAATAAATGTTACTAATACACAAATTATACTCAACGCATCATTGCCAAACGTTGAAAATCATAATAATGCGCAGAAACAATTCAATGTGTTTAAGTGGTCTCGTGCTTAGTGAGTATCTAAAGCCAGATTTAAAAATGTCACTGAGCATGCGCAGAAAGCAATTATTTTTTTTTATTTTATTGTAAATTATCGCTAATTAAACAGAGCAAAATAAACAATTTCCATGAGTTTCAATGTTATATTTCACAAACATAATATTTATAAAATAAAAATGGCAGAGAGAGATCTAGAGAGACTTCTCGGAATAAACGTGTTTAATCATTGAAACATGTCACTGAAAATGCGCAGTAACAGTGAGTTTCTAAAGCCAGATTTAAACATGCCACTGAGCATGCGTAGAAATCAGTTTTTAATTGTAAATTATCGATCATTAATAGAAATTGCTGTTACAAAAACCAAATTTGACAAATCTACAGATTACCATCTTTCGTTTAAGACCAAAATGAAGTAAATTGATGCAGTAGTTTTCTCTCACGGACTGCCCAAAAAGTCGGCTTAGCAACTTAAATATATAGATATGTGTCTTAACCCATCAGAAATTTTTCACCGTCTTACGTTAACGGTTCATGTAGTTTGACATTGTTGAGGCATGCTATTAGTCGTGTTTTGGGTGCAAAATTTTCGTTTCAAACACTTTGTCTAAATCCACAGTGTGACAAAGATTGAAGTTATGTGGAACATTTATTCGAAAATTGGGATCCGCGGATCTTTTGGAAGAGGGTACAAGGGAAAAGAACAGAATATATCTGGGAAAAAATAATATGTCAGTGAAATTCGATATATTTGGAAACAGAAATTGCAAACGGATGATATAACTATCCCTTACCGAAATTTGATATCTCAATCCTTTACCGAAATTTGATAATCGAAGTCTAATTAAGGAAATCACCTGGTTGTAAAAAGAATGATGACAAAAAAGAATGAGTTATAAACTTTCCATCACATTGAGATTATGAATAAGAGAGGAAGTATAATGATAAAAATGTTTTAAAATAAAAAAAGCATTTTACCATTGTACTTGTATATATATATATATATATATATATATATATATATATATATATGCTGGGCGGTTTTATTGGGATTTGTTCCGTTTAAGGTTTTATAAGATTAAAGTTAAAATAAACAGGGTTTGATTACTAATTGGTTATTACCCATTACTTAATTACCCAGGTTCGTTTTAACCCCAGCATGTAAACACTGTAGAAAGATTAGACACAACTTAAATGTTTTTATATAAATGATGAGGACCAATATTTAAAAATTAACAACAAATATTTATTACACAAATAAACAGTTAAATTACAGTATTAAAATGATTATTCAATCAAATTGGGTCCTCACCGGATAAAACAAGGTATGTATCATTTACGGGATTTTAATTTAAATTTAAATCTTAAAATAGTACTGTCAACAGGCAACAGAAATGTAAAGACTGACTTACCCCAAATCGGCGTTGCTACGGATCGCTCATGGTTGTAGGTAACGGTGCAGGGTGGACTCGAGAGTCCACCACAGGGCAAGCCCGTAGGCTATTCGCCCTCTGCACACCTCTATATCCTCTGCACACTCTGTCTCTATCTCTCTCTGACCCTCTATCATTTCTACCCCTTAATATTTATCTCAACTTTTTGCATACATGTTTTCACCTTCCAATCACAGTATTTTCGTCTCCATATAAACTCCACCTACGTCTTAAAACCCTTTCTAGTGGCCCTAATATTTCTCTTTTATTAAAATCACACTTCTCATTGGACCTATACTAAACATTTTCATATTCTTTCACATTTTTCCCCTGCTCCTTTCTACATTTTCTTATATTTTATTTCTAACACCTGGTCAGTTTTATAACATCTTTTCCTGACCATGATCCGACAATACTGCTATTGTTGCGTAAATTTCACTACAATCCTTTCAATTCTTATTCCTTATTCTAAAGGGGCTTTTTCGACTGACCCTCGTCCAACGCAACTCTTTTATCATGGGGGGTCTTTTAACTAGCCGCGATTCTAGCTTACTACTGGGCCTTTCTTATGGGGCTAATTCATCGATTACTGAGTCAAAGGACACCGAGCTATTCTCCAACGTTTTCCCCTCTCTACCAAAAATATATTTTTATTGCGTACGTTTCCCTTTTCTAACAATCTTTTAAACTTATGTAAAAGGCCTTTTCTTATGCTTTCACTACAGCCGCCCCAATCTATCCTTCCTCTGCGTATACAATTTTTATAGCTGACCCTTTCTTAACTGTTATTTCCCTTCACAACGCTTCACAATGGATAAAAGAATCTTGAAATGGCTTGCAGCTTTTAACAAGATCTCCGAAAGCCTTTTGCTGGCTTAAAGAGCCAGCATATATATATATATATATATATATATATATATATATATATATATATATATATATACTTATATAAATGTATGTATATTTCAGCATGATTCTGGAACACTTGGAGCAATATCGATGTGTACCAAACCTGGTACACATATGACTTACAATCTGGGAAAAAATAATGGGAGGGGGGTAAGACAGCTCTCGCACCCCTACGGAAGAGGAGGGGGAAGGGGTGACATACAAAGGTAATTGAAGACGACTAATACTGGTGTCGAATCCTTAGTTTTCGGGTTCGCTGAGATGATTAGTGACACTCCTGATGCTGTTTTAGTGCAATTTCAGCCCCATTGACATTGGGGGGGGGGAGCAGTGGTGAAAAATAAAATGTCAAAAATAACTGAGATAAAACAAGATGTCCAAAATGCCCGTTCAACGCCGGGGAAACAGCTACTTACATACTAAAATCTTTCAGCTTAAAATACCAAAAAGTTCATAAAAATGTTTATGATTGTTTTTATTTATTAACAACCTCTAGGCTGTGGTTTCAAAATTTTGGTATTACTGATCTGGCTAAAGTACAAAAAGCTTAAAATTAAGTAGTTTCAGGATGTACTAAAAGTCATTCAAACTCTTTAATTTGTGTTAATTATTTAACTTACGAACTAACTAAGGTAGCGAAAAATCACCATCAAAAGTTGAAACAATATATTGGAATCAGTGTTTCCACAACATTAAAAAAACAATTCAGAACTCTTTAGTACATTGCAATCAAATTGGAGTCAGTTTTTGGTGCCCTGAATAGAATTTAATATATTTTAAGGATATTACAAATGTTATGCTTTAATGTTAAAACTTATAATCAAAGGGGGGGGGGATAAATATGCAGCAATGTTATAAAAGAGTATTATTTCTTCTTTAAGCAAATTTAATTAGTATGATTTATTCAGCTGAAGCGAGAATTTAAGATAAAATGATAAATACATTTTATCTTAAATTTACGTTAGGAGGAAATGCGGTTTTTAATTTTTTTCCATATCAAATTTAATTTGTATTAGCAATAATTATTCAACTGCATTTATAGAAGAACGGTTATTGTTTTAATAGCGTTAATAATTGAATAAGAAGCATTTTCTGAAAAACAGCTAGTTGTATAAAGTCAATGCATTTGTGGTATAAGTTCGCCCTTTGGCTTCACTTCAGGTGTTATAAATGTTTTAAACTTTCCACCTCATTCTTCTAGTTTTAGTATTTTTGTTCTGCTGTAATTCTTCTGATATTTGATATTTAATTCTTTTTATGTTCTCATTAAGTTATGTCTAAGATATCATTTTGCCTGTATTTACTATCTCTTAAACTAGTTGGTACCCATCAAAACATGACGGCTAGATAGTAAATAAATGTACTAATACGCAAATTATACTGAACACATCATTGCCAAATGTTGAAAATCATAATAATGCGCAGAAACAAATAAATGTGTTTAAGCGGCCTTGTGCTTAGTATCTAAAGCCAGATTTAAAAATGTCACTGAGCTTGCGCAGAAAGCATTTTTTTAAACTGTAAATTATCGCTAATTAAACAGCGCGAAATAAACAATTTCCATCAGGTTTAATCTTATATTTCACAAACATAATTATCATAAAAGTAAAAATAGCAGAGAGATCTAGGGAGACTTCCTCGGAATAAATGTGTTTATCGTTAAAATATTAGTAAATATTAGTATAATAAAGCAATTTTTAATTGTAAATTATCGCTAATTAAACAGCGCGAAATAAACAATTTCCATCAGGTTTAATCTTATATTTCACAAACATAATTATCATAAAAATAAAAATAGCAGAGAGATCTAGAGAGACTTCCTCGGAATAAATGTGTTTATCATTAAAACATGTCACTGAGCATGCGCAGAAACAGTGAGTTTCTAAAGCCAAATTTAAACATGCCACTGAGCATGCGCAGTAATCACTTTTTAATTGTAAATTATCGCTAATTAATATAAATTGCAGTTACAAAAACCAAATTTGACAAATCTACAGATTACAATCTTTCGTTTAAGACCAAAATGCAGTAAATGGATGCAGTAGTTTTCTCTCACAGACTGCCCAAAAAGTCGGATTAGCAACTTGAATATATAGATTTCTGTTCTCACACTGTACAGGAAAAGCCAAATTTTTTCTTCAACGAGACTAATCCACTATCAAATTTATGCATACAAGCGTGTAAAAGAACATAGCTTATTCCTTGTATCCGTCATATAAAGTAGGTTTTTTATGCATAAGAACACTTAATAAATATCACATATCCCTTTACTCTAATAAAATTATTTGAGTGACCCATTTCCATCCACCAAAGACCCTATACATATATTTTATCGATCATATTTGAATTGACAGATCCAAAGAACTGATGCTGACAACTTCAAATTTTCAATTTTTTGATTGCCGCTACGTGTTGCGTCCTGTTTTGTTTTTATGTTCCTATTTGCTCCAACTTCATGCAATATGTGATATATGGAGTTTAATGAGGTATAACTATGTACCTTTGTAATTAAAAAAAATATATAAATAACAATCGCGTTTTTAATTGCATAAGCTTTTTAGCTCAAAAAATGCATTTAAATACGTAAAAAACTTTATTAATCTATTCTCTTTTGGATGATGTATTCATTAAATGCCTAATAATGTCATTATTATCTATAACTAACAAATTGCAGACATTATTTTAATCTGTTTTATGTATTAACTAGCCGCTACGCGACCAGCATGGTCACTTTAAGTTTTATATTTTCTTTTGTAAAACAACTCAACTGAAAGTAACATATGTAAAAAACCTGTCATCATAAATATACGTTGTTAAGGGATATTCTCTATAAGGCTTATTCTAAATCATCGTGATTAAAAAATGTGAATTTCCATTACTTCAGAACAGAGTTAAAGATAATACTAAGAAACCCAACACCAATGATTTTAAAAATTACATTCCTTTCTGTATATACAATTCTTCAAAGTTAAGATATCTACACTTTGTCATTACATCAAATAAGAAAATGTTGGGGAAAAATTTTTCACTTAAAAAATTGAGTAAATATTCACCAAGCACTAAAATATAGTATGGATTACATCACTCTTTGTATGTACTATTGTTCCCAATTCAGATATGTCCACTTAATCATATCAAATAATAAATTGTTGGGAAAATTTCTTCAATTATAAAAGGGAGTGAAAATTCAGCAAGTACTAAAATATAGTGTGGATTACATCCCTCTCTGTATGTACTATTGTTTACAATTCAGATAGCTCCACTTAATCATATCAAATAATAAATAGTTCGGAAAATTTCTTCACTTATAAAATGGAGCAAAAATTCAGCAAGTACTAAAATATAGTGTGGATTACAACCCTCTCTGTATGTACTATTGTTCACATTTCAGATATCTATACTTAATCATATCATATGGTAAGTTGTTGGGAAAATTTCTTCACTTATAAAATGGAGTAAAAATTCAGCAAGTACTAAAATATAGTGTGGATTACATCCCTTTCGGTATGTACTATTCTTCACAATTCAGATAGCTCCACTTAATCATATCAAATAATAAATTGTTGGGAAAATTTCTTCACTTATAAAATGGAGTAAATATTCAGCAAGTACTAAAATATAGTGAGGATTACAAATATGATATTCATAAAACTTCTTGATATGCACAGTTGAGTATTTCAGGAGATACTACAGTGGCAGATTCAAAAGAACGGACTGTAGATAAATCTACATACAACAGTCCATGACTAAACACTGGATTTGATAGGTCTAAACATATTTTGTCAAAATATCAGCGGTTGTAACAAATATCACCACTACACACTCGGTTTTAAAGTGCGGACGGCCGCTTATGTTTACATCCATTAGTTGTAACCGTTGCCATTCGGAGTGTAGAAATATCGTCGATTTTTGTGCAAAAAGTGCATTAAAATTCGCAAAAAACTTTATTAATCTACTATCTTTTGGATGCTGTATTCATTAAATGCCTAATAATGACATTATTAGCTATAACCAATAGATTGCAGACATTAGTTTAATCTGATTTATTTATTAATTGCAGCACTCAATTTAAACTTGAGAAGCGTTTTACTGAAGCACTAGAGGTAAAAATGAAATTTTGTTTGAATATTAGATCACGCATTGATCATTGACAAAGAACATATAAAGATTTTTATTCCAAAAAAATAAATACTACATTCGTAAATTTAAAAAAAAAATACTTTTCAAATTTTTCTTTTTCATATACTGATATTTTTTGTATTAGTAAAACACTCCGAATTCAGTATTTGTCGGATTGAAAAGATCTGTTGTCCTCAGACAAATAAAGACGACACAAACACGTTCAAAATAAAATAAATAACCGAGAAAATGTCTGTTACTGTATAATAATGTTAGTTTCTATTATCTCTAAGTATCTTCCGGAAATAGAAAAGGGAAATTTTCGTCAAAGCTTAGTCAAGATCTTGGCAACCAGCCTATTTGGAGAAATCGATAGCAGAAAATAGATGAAAAAGGGAAAAAGAACTGGGAACAAGGTTAATGTTTTTTCGTGGAAATGTTTTTTCAGAGACATTCAATTGTTGATTTTAATTTCTTTTAACCGAATCAATCAGTGGAAATAATATAGGGGTAGTTAAAGATTAATTGTATTATCGTCGGCTATATTTAACGTCTGTAAAGCGTCTGGATCAAAAATATCTTGCAGAAGACGGTTATTATTGATAATGAATGGGTATCCTCAGGAACCAGGAAAATGAGAACTATCCAAAGATGATGTAGTAGAAATATGAGAAAAAGGAAAAAGAATAAGCCATTCACATTTTTAGATATATTACATAAAATTATTTCAATAGGGATTTAAAGTTACTACGAGTAGATAGAAATCATTACATACATACATACATACATACATACATACATACATATATATATATATATATATATATATATATATATATATATATATATATATATATATATATATATATATTTATATATATAGATATATACATATATATATATATATATATATATATATGTATATATATATATATATATATATATATATATATATATATATATATATATATATATATATATATATATATATATAACATTAAAAATCCTATAACCATTTTAAATTCTAATTTATTCTAAATTCCTTGCGGCGTTCGAACTAATTTCGCTTTTGATTCTAAGTTCTAATAACCTCGAGAGAAAATATTAAATGGCTGCCTTTTTACTCGAAAACTAAACTTGCATAGCGTGGACAGAAAATTAAATGCTTTAGCGCATTAGTCACGCCTTTTCCTAACTTTTAACCAATTAAACCCTACTACGATCACATGACGAGATAAGTTTATATAAGGTTTGGTATCACGTAAATGTAGATTTTTTTTCATTTGTAAGTTGCCCCGAGAAGTTGTATTTCTGTGTATCTTAAAAATAAAAGATGTAGTTAAATCAACGTTGTGGTGTTTTGCGTGTCCGAGGGTGGAGATGAATGCGGGAAATGATATAAACATTTGTGATGCACGGCCGGGCGACAAGTCATCTATGTTTACCTCAAAACTATGCCACTCAGCCCTTCCTTCGTCGGCCCGCGCTCGTGTTATTACATATATATATATATATATATATATATTTATTTATTTATTTATTTATTTATTTATATACATATATATACATACATACATACATACTTACAGGTCGTTATCAAAATAATGGAAACACTAAGAAACATCATGAAAACCTTTATTAATACGGCGCAGGATCACCTATGTCATGTAATGCCACCTGATTCACCTTGGAATTGGATTATACAAGTCATGAATAGTGGTTAAGAATATATTATACCATTCTTCAGAAAAAAATCATGAAAATTCCTGTAGAGATGCTGTGGTGGATATCGATACCTGGCTCTATTTGCTTTTACAGATCACAGTTTCAGACCACATCTTTTTTATGCTCTTCAAACCAATACTTGATAGATTTAGCGGTATGTATAGGGGAATTCTCATCCTGGAGAATGCCATCTCCTGCAAGAAACAATGTTTGCTACATAGGATGGACTAGTGAGCTAAAATTTCGGCATAGCCCTTCCCATTCAATCTCCCTTTTAGGGTTACAATAGGGCCTGAAAAAAACCATGAGATGCCATTCTAAACCCTGATGGATCTACTTCCATGATTGATAGTTGAGATGGGACAGCCAGAGTCTTACGCTTGTGAAGATATTCTCCAGACATACGCACTTCCTGTTGCCAGGAACAATGAGAACAATGATTCGTCGGACCAAATGCCGTGTTTCGACATATTACTCGACCAGGATTTGCACTCGTGGCACCATTGTGGACGATACGTTGTATTGGCTTCTATTACAAGTGGTTTGGGAATAGTTACTCTTCCGTAAATTCTTTGTTTGGGAAGTTCCCTTCAACCTCTGATGGTTGATACCGGAACATGCAGATGCAGATTGATCACTTCGGTCATTTTGGTTGCAGTTGTTTTCTTTCTTCGTGTCACAATCCGCTTTAATACCTCGTCCGTCTCTTTCACTCAGCTCTCCCTTTCGACCACTATTCTGTTTGGCAAAGGATTTTTTTTCCTTCCACTCTGTATGCTATCATGACTTTCGATACCATATCTCGAAAAACGCCCATTAGCTCGGGGGTTGCAGTAACAGACATTCCAATTTAAACGCGGTCAAACAATTTGCCCTTTTCGCAAGGTCTGCAAGGTTTGACATTTTATGCTGTTCCCTCCAAACACACGATGCCCTTAGTTTCATTACTGCTACCCGACAGTACAATAATACATACACTATATTAAATAAAAAAAATACCAGTGGCCAGACTTGTTTTTTTAAGGAATACGAAGAACATTCATAAACACCACTAATATTGATAGGTGTTTCCATTATTTTGATATCCACCTATATATATATATATATATATACACTCATGGACAAAAAAATTAGCGCACCAAGAAGAAGTCGTCAAAATGAAACGAAATTTTACATACGTAATGACTACTTTGATATAAGTAAATGATAAGAAAATCAAAGAAAAAGGATAATTTATTTCAGAGAAAAAGGCAAAAGAACGGAGGAGTTAATACTCCGTTGGACCCCCTCTAACGCGAATGCACGATGCGATACGATCGGGCATTGAGTCATACAAGTTCTGTATGATGTCTTGAGACATTTCGTTCCATATTTGCTGTAACCTTGACTCTAGTTCGTTCAAACTCGTGGGATGCCCAACTCGTCTTCCCAAATGATCCCAGATATGCTCGATTGGAGACAAATCTGGGGATCGGGCAGGCCAAGGAAGGGTAGTAACAGTACGGAGACAGTCTTGTGACACCCGTGCCGTATGAGGCCGAGCATTATCTTGTTGAAAAATGGCTCATGGGAGCCGTTGCATGAGTGGTAACACATGTGGTTGCAGGATTTCATGAACATACCGCTGGGCTGTCATGGTGTCACGGAACAATACTAGGGGTGACCGTGTATTGTAGGCAATGCCACCCCATACCATCACACCAGCTGTGGGAGCGATGTGTCGCTGTACAGCAAAGGCAGGATTGAAGCGTTCACCACGGGCTCTCCACACACGAACACGATTGTCATCACTGCCGAGATTGAATCTGGATTCGTCGCTAAAGACGACCTGGTTCCATTCTGCTGCAGTCCAGTTTCCTCGTGCGTGGCAAAACTCCAAACGGAGGCGTCGATGGGTGGACGTCAAGGGCAGCACATGCAATGGGCGCCGCGATACCAACTGTCCTTCAGCCAGGCGCCTTCGTATGGTTCGAGAAGACACAGAGGCCCCTAGTGAAGGTGCTACCTGTGCCTCGATGGCGGCCGATGACGCAGTTGGCTATACGCGTGCATTTCTTACGATGTGGCGGTCTTCTCGACGACTGGTCTGTCGAGGGCGACCTGAGCCTGGTCTTCGTGTACATGACATCTCTCGGGTCCACTGGTCCCAACACCTCCTCACAACACAATCAGAGCGGCCTAATTGACGAGCTACTCGCCTAACTGACCACCCAGCTTCCATCATCCCGACGATTCTCCCCCTCTCAAACTGCGACAACTGCTTATATTGTCTTCGAACACGGCGTAATAGCATGTCTATCTCAGCTCTTCCTTTGTAAATGATTCAGCACACTCAAACAAGCTTTGGTTACCTGTTTTATACTCCACAGAGTATGATGTTCAACGCCCTCTACCGGCTATACGTAATGCGCAATCACGCTGCATTTCTAATCATTTGCATATCTCCCCGACATGTACCTTCATTGCAAGTTCCGTTACGATCCCGCAATTATTTCTTGGTGCGCTAATTTTTTTGTCCATGAGTATATATATATATATATATATATATATATATATATATATATATATATATATATATATATATATATATATATGTATGTATGTATGTATGTATGAATGAATGTATGTATGTATATATGTATGTGTGTATGATTGTATGTATATATATATATATATATATATATATATAAAATCAAGTTGAAAGAGAAAAACCAGTATGAGCACTAAAGCTACTACATCCAGGAACCAAAAACATGAAAAGATAAGATTGAAAGAGGTTTTAGACAATATTTCATCTTCAGCGGTGTCAATACTGTCTAAAAACCAATGGATTGTTTCAGATAAGTATGATCTATACAATAAACATTCTCAGAAACCATACAATCCTTGATATATATATATATATATATATATATATATATATATATATGTGTGTGTGTGTGTGTGTGTGTGTACATACATACATACATACATACATACATACATATATACATTCATACATATATATATATATACATAGATGCATACATATATATATATATATATATATATATATATATATATATATATATATATATATATATATATATATATATATATATATATATATATATATATATATATATATATATATATATATATATATATATATATATATATATATACAGGTGGTTATCAAAATAATGGAAACACCTATCAATACCAGTGGTGTTTATGAATGTGCTTCGTATTCCTTATAAAACAAGTCTGGCCACCAGTATTTTTTTATATAATATAGTGTATGTATTATTCTACTGTCAGGTAGCAGTAATGAAGCTAAGGGCATCGTGCTTTTGGGGAGGAACAGTGTAAAATGTCAAACCTTCCATACCTTGCGAAAAGGGCAAATTGTTTGAGCGCGTTTAAATTGGAGTATCTGTTGCTGCGACCCCCAGGCTAATCAGTGATTTTTGAGCTATGGCATCGAAAGTCATAATAGCATACAGAGTGCATGCAAAAACATCCTTGTCAAACAGAATACAGTAGTGGAAGAAAGGGAAATCTGATTGAAAGAAACGGACGAGGTATTAAAGCGGATTGAAACATGAAGAAAGAAAACAACTGAAACAAAAATGACCGAAGAGCTCAATCTGCATCTGCATGTTCCGGTATCAACCATTAGAGGTAGAAGGGGACTTCACAAAGAAAGCATTTACGGAAAAGTAGCTATTCTCAAACCACTTGTAATAGAAACCAATACAAAATGTCGTCCACAATGGTGCCACGAGTGCAAATCCTGGTCGAGTAATATGTCGAAAAACGGCATTTGGTCCGACGAATCATTGTTCACACTGTTCTTCGCAACAGGACGTGCGTATGCCTGGGAAACACCTTCACAAGCGTAAGATTTGAGCTGTCACATCTCAACTGTCAATCATAGAAATCGATCTAACAGGGTTTAGGATGGCGTCTCATGGTTTTCTTCAGGCTCGAATGTAACCCTGAAAGGGAGATTGAATGGGAAGGACTATGTCGAAATTTTAGCTCACTAGTCCATCCTATGGTGCAAAGATTGTTTTTTGCTGGAGATGGCGTTCTCCAGGATGATAATCCCCCTATATATACAGCTAAATTTATCAAGTATTGGTTTGAAGAGCATGAAAAAGATGGTATTATCTTGCTCTGTACAATCTCTCCCGACTATATATCATCGAACTACTTTGATCTGTATAAGCGGATAGAGCTAGGTATCGATATCCACCACAGTATCTCTACAGGAACTTTCATGATTTTTCCCTGAAGAATAGTATAATATATTCTTAACCACTATTCATGACTAGTATAATCCAACTACAACGTGAATCAGGTGGTATTACATAACAAAGGGGATTCTACACCGAATTAATAAAGGTTTTCATGATGTTTCTTAATGTTTCCATTATTTTGATAACCACCTATATATATATACATACATACATACATATTATATATATATATATATATATATATATATATATATATATATATATATATATATATATATATATATATATATATATATATAATATCTGGTACGTATGTATATATATATATATAAATACATATACACATAACACATATACACAAATTCCTTTGTTTCTTCTCTGTTTGAAAGTTATAAAGAAAACTTGCATTTTTTTTTTTTAATTTTCTTTCATGATGCAGGGATTATCTGACCTCGGGAAATCGATAAGTTCACATTGTATCAGAATTATACTATACCCAAACTAGTTTAGATGCAGAAAAATTCTTCTTCCTGTAGGATGGGATTTTTCATTATTTCTCTGTTTATAGTACTTTAATGACAGCTATTAAAACAAGTTGCCATAGCAATGTGTTCTTATAGCTTTTCCAATGTATTAAACATTGTTTTACAAAACTTTTTTCCGAATAATGTCGCACAGAAACAAACAAAATTGTTTCTCTTAGTAAAGAAAATGGAAGATACATTCAGTGTGTTAGAACATTTTTTGAGCCATCGCTGGAAAATAATGATACTAAAAGCAACACAGATTAAACGTACAGAAGTCAAGTTTCGTCTTTGTTGTTGACTCTTATTCATCCTGGCATAGAAAGGGAAAATATATGATAAGGGAGAGAATTAGTTTATAATTCTTTCATAGGAAATTAATTTCCATCATTTTTCAACATACGGAAAATTATTCTTTAAAGGAAAAGGAAAAAATTCTTAGTAGTGAGGATGATAAAAAAAAAAGAAATGGTTACACACCTCTCGTACGCTCATTCAGCAGTTATGGAATAATTGTGCTCCAGCTATTGAATATTAGATTTTTAAATTTTTTAAAGTAGGATTACGTTCCTCCATAACGGTCCTCCGGAAAGGGAAATTTCAGACGCTAAAACCGTCCTTCCGTCCCTCGCGAGTTATAATTTTGGCAGCTTGCCGAACCCAGTCTGTGTCGCCTGGGCAAGCAGTAAACAGTTAAACAGAAAAGTACCAAAAGTCGTCAAAATTTTGACATACATATAGGTATATACACATACATATGTACGTATATATAGATACATATTCACATAACACATACATACATATATACATACAAAAGTGGTAAGCAACGATAAGTAATACTACGTTAATAACCCAGTCTGTATCGCTTGGACAAGCAGTAAACAGTTAAACAGAAAAGTACCAAAATGCGTCAAAATTTTGACATACATATATGTATATATATATACATACGTACATATATATAAATACATATACACATAACACATACATCCATATATACATACAAATACATATACACATAACACATACATACATATATACATACAAAAGTGGTAAGCAACGATAAATAATACTACGTTAATAACCCAGTCTGTATCGCTTGGACAAGCAGTAAACAGTTAAACAGAAAAGTACCAAAATGCGTCAAAATTTTGACATCCATATATGTATATATATATACATACGTACATATATATAAATACATATACACATAACACATACATACATATATACATACAAATACATATACACATAACACATACATACATATATACATACAAAAGTGGTAAGCAACGATAAATAATCCTACGTTAATAACCCGCGGTAGTTTTGTTAGAAGAGACTACCTGAAATTATTTCAGTTTTATTCAGAACCCTGCAAAACATTGCAGCGAATAACTTGCGACAGACGTGCGAATATTTTATATTTACTTCCGGGTACACAAAATACAAAAACCTTAGAAAACCCATGAATAGCGAACGTTTCACGGGACGCCGTTTAAATAGACAGCTAATGATTATGCCAATACAGTGAGAAGTTTTAACAGCAAATCCTTATTCTTCTCTCACCGTGAAAGCACTCAAAAACGAATTTCAAACGAATTTTCCCCGTGGACTCCTTAGAGTAAAGTCCTGGCATTTACATCTTACCGGGAAAAAAAAGGCACGGAAGGCTTTCAACCTCACTGTTCATTATGTGATGTCCCAACGTTTACGGTATTCAATGAACAAAAAAACGCCGAGCTTTCATTCAGCGAGAATCATTGCGACCATTCTCCTGATATATTTGCTCTCAAGACACTTAATGGCTAATTTAGCGACTGACACGGGCTTAAGTGGGCTTCATTCATGGGACGTTAGCGGCAGGGACGTGAAATGTTTGATAGGTTATCACCGAGAGAATATCAATGGACTGGTGCTGTGAGTATTTTTTATTTTAACTTGGTAATTATATTTAAAGGGGAGTGTTTTGTAGTTTTTTTTTAACTTGAAACTTGGTTCATACATCTTTAATGAAAAAAATACAGTCGAACCTCCATATATCGAAGTAGCAAATTGCCGGAAAAAAATTCGATATATATAGAAATTTCGATATATAGAATTGAGCTTAGTTTTATCATAATTATCCTAAAAAAAATTAAAGCTAATCTTCGTATACGAAACTCCATATCTAATTTATATGCGAATCCCATTAAATGAAAGTTAATAACTAAAAAATTAATTAATATGAAAGATTTATTGAGTACTACATACCATAAAAAAAAACAATAATCCAGACAGTTGTTACAATGATCACAGTTACATTCTTTAAAAAAAAAAACTACGAATATCTTGCTGAAGAGCCAGTTTTGCGGAAATTTCAAAGAAATGTTCGCATTTCCGCTAAAAACTTAATCAGGGACATTTTCCGCGAATTGAAGTCTACGACGTATTGTTTCAAATGCCAAAAATTGGGAGATTTTATTCTAAAGTGGAATAAAATCTCCCAATTTGACTAGAAAAAAATTTCGATATATAGAGATTTTTTTCGATATATAGAAACAATTTTTCTATGTAATGAGCATGGAGATTTGCTAAGAGTTCGATGTATAGAAAATTTCGATATGTGGAAGTTCGATATATAGAGGCTCGAGTGTAATAGAAAAAAAAGGAATTAAGATGTCAACTTTTATGCCTCCTGAAGACAAGTGATTATAATATCAAGGGATCAAGCATGTATGCAATGAAATAGTCTTTGTTGGACCGATCGGTAGTTCCTATAAAGTAACACGCATGCACTTGATTACCGATTATCATGAGTAGATTATCGTAAAATCTCGACTATAATACGCAAAAGAGTATGATACGCATGCTTGATTTTGCGCGCAATTTTCGGAAAAAATTAAAATTCTACTATAATACGCACCCATAACTTTTCAATATTTTATTTTAAAAATTGCACAAATATTTATTAACATAAATAAAATTTGTAATAAAATGAAACGAAAACGTCAAAGTCGGTAGAAAAAAAAACTTAAATTGTTAATTCAAAACAAACAATACTGTCAAATTATCAGTCTTAATCGCTTTCACTAGAATACAGCTCATCTATTGTTGTTGCGCCCATGTCACAATTATTGTTGCCGTCGTAATATATATATAAATATATATATATATATATATATATATATATATATATATATTGCCATCATCAGCCTCATTTGACGATAGAACTGTAAGTTCCGTTTGTTCAAAAGGAATACCTGCTCAGTAAACGGGTGGATGAATCCCGGAGTGCAGATGCGTACGCACCCGTGTTGCGGCAATGTCTTACAGCTGCTGTACGTTCGTTTATCCAATGTTTAAAACCACGTTTTTTTGTTTTTTTTGTACACGAGTACAATACGCACACTCAATTTTGCGGACTAAAATATGAAATAAAGTCCGTATTGAAACGGAACACACAGCTCGTATCGTCACTTGAAGATACGAACTGTGAGTTCCGTTTGTTTAAAAGGAATACCTGCTTAGTTAACGGGTGGATGAATCACGGAGTGCAGATGCGCACGCACCCGTGTTGCGGCAATGTCTTACAGCTGCTGAATTTTCTTTTATCCAATGTTTAAAACTACTTTTGTAAGCGTAATTACCCGTACAAAAAAAATGTTATGACTACCCTCATTACTAAGGAATGAGATTACGCGTAATACGCACCCTCAATTTTGCGGACTAAAATGTGAAAAAAATTGAGTATTATACTCAAGATTTTATGGTATTTTTGGGGGGGATTATCAATGCAAAAGCAACATTTACTTTTAACCTGCAGGTTAAAAGTAAAATACTAATTATTAGAAAGAATTTCGACAATGAGCCAAGGAAGAGCGAAGGAAATATTAAAATACTTTTTCCAGAAGAAAAACTGAAAAATCGAGTTTTTTTTTTCAACTGGACTCTGCATAAATCCGAGTACACAGTTTTCAATAAAAGATGAATGAGGTTATGAGCGAACAACATTCGATTTAAATATAACTGAACCGAAGAGTTAGGAATCTAATTATGCATTATCTACGTTTCCCGAATTTTCGTGCGCACCTGAACAATTATTAACATGCATGATCGGAGGTTTGGACTCCTTAAAAACAAAAACAAGTTCAAGCACCTGCATTTCGTTTTTAGATAGTGGATTAAAACTTTTCCCTTAAGACCATTCTGTAATCCATTCACGATCGACGAATTCTCTCAGAATCCATTTTCCAATTTTTTTTTTTCAACTGGACTCTGCATAAATCCGAGTACACAGTTTTTAATAAAAGATGAATGAGGTTATGAGCGAACAACATTCGATTTAAATATAACTGAACCGAAGAGTTAGGAATCTAATTATGCATTATCTACGTTTCCCGAATTTTCGTGCGCACCTGAATAATTATTAACATGCATGATCGGAGGTTTGGACTCCTTAAAAACAAAAACAAGTTCAAGCCCATGCATCTCGTTTTTAGATAGTGGATTAAAACTGTTCCCTTAAGACCATTCCGTAATCCATTCACGATCGACGAATTCTCTCAGAATCCATTTTCCAATTTTTTTTTTCAACTGGACTCTGCATAAATCCGAGTACACAGTTTTTAATAAAAGATGAATGAGGTTATGAGCGAACGACATTCGATTTAAATATAACTGAACCGAAGAGTTAGGAATCTAATTATGCATTATCTACGTTTCTCGAATTTTCGTGCGCACCTGAACAATTATTAACATGCATGATCGGAGGTTTGGACTCCTTAAAAACAAAAACAAGTTCAAGCACATGCATTTCGTTTTTAGATAGTGGATTAAAACTTTTCCCTTAAGACCATTCCGTAATCCATTCACGATCGACGAATTCTCTCAGAATCCATTTTCCAATTATCCTCGTTTTCCAATTTTTCATGCGCATCCGAGCAAACGTGAATATGGATAACGGGAAATTCAGTGTTCTAATTAGAAAAAAAAGGAGTGCAGATACACGTATTCCAGTTGAGATGATGAATTAAAACTAAGTAATACCTTCTTTTAAGACTATTACAGATTCGGTTAATGACTAATGAATTTTTACGGAATCCATTTTCTAATTTTCGATGTTTTCCGATTTTTCATCGGGGCACCCGTGCCATAAGTAAGCATTATCAGAATCTCAACGTTATAAGAAAGGGCAACACAAGCCGATATATTTAGTGTTTAGATGTAGGATTAAAGCTTAGAAACATTTTCTTTTATCATTATTACAGATTCCATTAAAGCTTGATGAATTCTCACCGGGTTCATTTTTGTATTATCCCTGTTTACCGATTTTTCGTGCACATCCGTGTAATTATTAAAGGGATTAATAGGAAGTTCGGCGTTCTAATAAGAAATAGGAGTAAAAGCAGAAGCCTTTAGTTTCGACGGTGCATTAAAGCTAAACAAACGTTCTTTCTTAATTAGTTATGAATTTTCAACAAAATGACAACCTTATCGCATTATACTATGTTTTAAGATAAGATTTTGCTGTCCCTTATTTAGACACTCTTATTTTGATTTAAGATAAAGTTTTTGCAACTCCAAAAAACAATAATTAAGGTAGATGATCCATTAAAAAATAAACTATTAAGAATAATAAAAAGATCGCATGTAAGTTTATACAATAAATGTTCCAAATTTTAAGAAAATTGATAAATTGGCATTTTTGTAGATGTTATTGACATAATTCTTTTTTCGTATTTCATATGTATTTTAATTCAAATGAAATGCAAATTAACGTTTCATCTCAAATATAAACTTCTATTCATAGCTTCGAACGTATCCCAGTTCTAAATCCTTGACAAGAAAAGTAAATTATTGTACATACACTAAGGACCATTTCTATGATGAAGCATCAGTTGTAAGGTATGGGAAATTTTATTGTGTTCTACGACTGTCTAATCTTTCGAGTTTGAAAACTATTTTGCAACTACAGAGTACAGCAAAAATTCCCTGTCTCACAACTCATACTGCTAGGGGTTTAATCTCTATAATATTCCTTCATAATGTACTTACTTGCTCACAAGTTCCTATTCAGGAAAACCAGAGAACAAGAAAAGTAAGTTATTGTACATACTAAGGACCATTTATATGATGAAGCATCAGTTGTAAGGTAAGAGAAATTTTATTGTGTTCTACGACTGTATAATCTTTCGAGTTTGAAAACTCTTTTGCAACTAGAGAGTACAACAAAAATTCCCTGTCTCACTACTCATACTGCTAGGGCTTTAATCTCTATAATATTCCTTCATAATGTACTTACTTGCTCACAAGATCCTATTCAGGAAAATCAGTGAACAAGAAAAGTAAGTTATTGTACATACTAAGGACCATTTCTATGATGAAGCATCAGTTGTAAGGTATGGGAAATTTTATTGTGTTCTACGACTGTATAATCTTTCGAGTTTGAAAACTCTTTTGCAACTACAGAGTACAATAAAAATTCCCTGTCTCACTACTCATACTGATAGGGCTTTAATCTCTATAATATTCCTTCATAATGTACTTACTTGCTCACAAGATCCTATTCAGGAAAACCAGTGAACAAGAAAAATAAGTTATTGTACATACTAAGGACCATTTCTATGATGAAGCATCAGTTGTAAGGTATGGGAAATTTTATTGTGTTCTACGACTGTCTAATCTTTCGAGTTTGAAAACTCTTTTACAACTACAGAGTACAACAAAAATTCCCTGTCTCACTACTCATACTGCTAGGGCTTTAATCTCTATTATATTCCTTCATAATGTACTTACTTTGCTCACAAGATCCTATTCAGGAAAACCTGTCTTGATTGATTCTAACTACAAGTTAACTGGAAACCAGCTTTATCCTACAGAGTAAAGAACGATATCACGGCAATTAAAGAACTATATTACGTCAGACTTAATTTTATAATTTATGATGCAATCAATACGTTTTGAGACCTGTAAGTTCAAGAAATCGAGGACTCTCTGGAAAATAATCAAAAGCCGTCGATTTTCCCATAAGGGTTAATAATTCGCAGTTTTATAGAATCTTAAAACAAATGTTGATTTCCATCACCTTTGTTTTTTCTAATTACTCGACTTTCGGGTAATATTATCTTCTCTTTTGTTCCATTTCGAATGCTGATTAATTATAGTCGGGAAAACTGGGTGCATTTTTCTTGTGTTTAGGATGGGCTGTGCGAAATGATTTAACCCCTCAGCGGGCGCGCTAATTTTTGTAACACCAGCAGGCGCGCGTGGCACAAAGTGCAACGTCTCTTTCAACCTTGATTATTCATTTTGTAATAAACTTATTTCTTTTGAAATTGAAAATAATGATTCTGAGTTTCATGACAACATATAAAATGTTGATAATATTGAGATATATTTACAATTAAAGGCCAAAGAATGCAGACAGAATCGCCTTATTTCAAAACTGTCCGGTTTGTTGGATCTAAGGACAACTTGCGAATGGATTCCTATTATGTCCAAAAACCTAAAAAACAATGAGATTGTCCACCTTCGTGATATGCGGGATGCCGCGTAATAGCTGCACATTGGATAGACTCCATCAACTCCTGCTTTTGTCGTAGTGTAATCCAGTATAATCGCTGGTTTACCACGGTTAAATCACGACTAACAAATGAATGGAAAGGAATACAAGGGTCAGAAAATCAGACCTGTATTAGAAATGGTTCAGCTATAAATAGAAACTGCCTAGAACATTCAAATCTTACATGGAAAAACAAACCATTCAAAATTACGAAAATGTGGCACTTTATACACGCCCGCTGAAGGGTTAACAAATAAGTAGAAAAGCGTTTGGGGACGCAAAAACTGCGTAAATTAGTCTAATCTTACTGATATTAAATTTTCTTCCTATATAGTATGGCCAAAAAAAATAACTATAACACTCACGAGCTTAGTTTTTTTTTAATAAATTGTTCAATATCGCAGAGTGTTTTCGTTCCTCCTCCAAGAGTTACACAGCTTTCTATCTCACTAGAGATTATTCTAGGGTATCGTAAGTACCACAGATTAGCAACCGATCGCGTGTTTGATTTATATTCAAGAAAGAGGCTATTTAACCTCTGACGCTGAAATCTTGCCTTTTTATACAACTTTTTCCCCTTGCATTCGTTTTTCATCTACTTATGAGGGAAAGAGGGGTGAGACTACTTATTCTCAAGTAAGTTTTTAGAGCACTTCCTGCCGTCTCCTCTACTGTAACAACGCGAGAAGAGCTTATTTGAGAGACGAAGGAGAGAGTGTAAGCAAAATTCACGGAATCGCAACTCTTGCGCGAAATTAAATCCAGTAATAACTTTATTTACTTATATTGACCAATAGTAATCTGTGAATCCTTCAAGAGCACTAAGAACTTCCAAGTTTTATGCTAGACCTGGAAGCCATTTCATAACCCGCTATCCTGAAAGGTTGAAGAGTTGTGCTAAATACAGTGGAGTCCCGATAATCCGAACTTCGGTAATCCGGAAGTCCGCTTAATCCGATACCAAATGTCAAAAATGTTGGGTCTTAAAGATTAAATCCTTAATTATTTTAATCTCCAGCACTTCGCTAAACTCTAAAAGTAATGACAGTACGTCATCTTATTTATTTTATTAAATTTTATAATACTCTGTAAAATATTCAGAGATTTATAAGTGAACCCTTCCCGCATATGCGGATATATGTCATGAATCATATGCAAATATATGTGGCGCAGTAATTGATTGGATGGCAATTACTATAAAAGCTAGCCGCATTGTATTAAAGTTCGTTCCTTCTACCCTTCGCTGCCTTTCTCCCAGTTGCCAGATGTTAACCAGTTGTACCATGTTAAAGTCCTGACATGGATATTATTCGTTTGCCTGTTACAACGCCAGTTTGGTGTATCTGCAAACAGATAAGTTATCTCTGTTATGTTATACTTTGTTATGTTATTCTATGTTATTAAATCTCTATTCTCAAATGAAACTCAGTTTTAATTTCTCACTCTGCTGCTTACATTTCTATGGCATGGCTGTCACTTTAAGCTCTGTATCAAAGTTCTGTCAGCTATTCTTTGAAACCACTGACTGATCATCAAAAAGGCTTTTGATGATCTGTCAGTGAACTAAGGTTACAATAAAACCACAGTGATACTAAGTAATATAAAGTATATTTCTGAAAATTACAAAAAAATTCAAAGCTAGACAATGTACTGAACTAATTATTTCTGAACTACATTGGTTTGAAAAAAAATCTGTTAAACTTTTTTTGTCGATGAGAAGAATGCCTCACCCTTGAAGCCAAATTACGGCAACGCGTCAGAAAAATGGTGTCCGCTCTGGTCGCGGAGGAGTGTTGCTCTACGCAGCGAAGCGCTACATCAAATGCAACCGCGGCATCTGAGTGGGATACCCTCTGCTCGCTGTCACCGTCTGCTTCACCTTCACTCTCGTCCGAGACGTTGACAGATTAAACCATTTTAACAATCTACTGATCGTCTGAAATCTTACACTCTACTGTACTGTACTAGGCAGCGTTTCGCTCTCTTATCACTCATTTCGTCCCGAGATTTGGTAATGTTTAGACAGACCTTATAAAATAAACTGTGTAATCGCACGCAATTATATATATAATAGCCGTTATCTCTGTATAACACTTCCGGGCTGTACTCATCTTTCAATTCAAGCCCTCAGTAAACAAATGGCTGGTTAGGCTTAATTTCGATTTCAGATGTGGATCAGAATTTTTTCTTACCTAAAAACTAATATCTTCTCCATCAAATCACGTTTGTTCAGACTATTTTTTTATAAAACATTCAGACCTAAAAAAATTGGATGCTTTTGGCTGTATATTTAACAGTTTTTAAAAATCTGTTCACTTTTGCGATGAATTCTGAAAGTAAACAAACTTGAATGTGAATGAATCAAGTAGCTCAAGTATTCATATCACGTAGTGAGCTGTAAAAAACTGGATGGCAGTCTACTTCTCCAATCGCATGAAAAACTAAATAAATAAAAAATAATGAAAGGGTTTGCTTTTACAAGGTGTGGATTAAATGCAATATTATTAGATAATTCGGGATATTTTTTAACTTTCATATACTTTTTCCATTATGACATCATTATTAGTATTATGACGTCAAAATGACGGGTTGCATGGCAGTCTACTACTCCAATCACATGAAAAACTAAATTTAAAAAAAATAATGAAAGGGTTTGCTTTTACAAGGTGTGGATTAAATGCAATATTGTTAGATAATTCGGGAAATTTTTTAACTTTCATGTACTTTTTCCATTATGACGTCATTATTAGTATTATGACGTCAAAATGACGGGTTACCTTCTAGTATGTAATATTTATGTAATCACACGTTATTATGAAATTTAAGAATATTTTAAGAATGGTTTCGCTTAATCCGAAAAATTCGTTAATCCGAAAATGGTCTGGTCCTAATCCTTTCGGATTATTGGGACTCTACTGTAACATGAAAATGCTAGCTTTAATAAGATTTATTTGACTGTAAGTGAAACAAATATAAACTTTCCATTCAAACCAGTACTATAACATGATTTAAGTTATGCGTAAACAAACATTCGTTCCTTAGTATTCTTCAAAAATAACCGACTATTTGATGAATTAGAGAAGCTCGAATGAAAATCTTTCTCACGCTTACCAGAAAAATGAAACAGCTCAGAAATAGCGCAACACAAACACACAGTTTAAAATAATTAAAATTATTTATCTTATATAGTGTTTGAAACTGACCAACTACATTAACCGGTAACGTACATATTTCATATGTGAAGCATATGTTAGAATATATTTTCTCTGTTATCTCAGGAATAAACAAGATAAAATGAACCAATAAGTCTTATTGCATTGCTTGTATATACAAAAGTAGAAGTTTTTGAGCTTCATTTAAATTTTTTCTTTCCATTATTCTTAGCCTTTTACCAAATTGTATTGCATTTTAACCTTTTATTCGAATTAGAACTTTCCTCTCCACGAGGCACAGAATTCAGAATATTAAATTATCCATTACATGTGTAATAATTCCTTTCCTTAAATTCACTTTTTCAGGAATTAATCTAAAATACCAGAGTTCTCTTAAGTTCTTAGACGTAACAGGTATTCCTTTTGCATACAAGGCAAAACACATGAATTCAACTGTAAGCAACATAGAATTAATATTCACGACCTTGCATTATTTATATACTGAGCCAGTTTTGAAATTCAAGCCTCCTATGTTTGAATGTGTTAATCAAAATTTGTGGAAGGGAGACCATTTTTCTATGAAAATATATAAATAGCGACTAATAGCCACTATTCTGATCGCCATCAGTCATCGCTGCTGAATTCTCGTCTTAAGTTTCTCCTCGCATTGCGTGATCAAATGTATTTTTCAGACTGCAGTCCGATAAAGTTTCTAATTCGCTCTAAAAGGTCGAAAGAACTCTCGACTTTAATTCCCTGATGTCTATCTTCTAACTGATGTCTGTGAAAGTTTCTTACATCGGCCTATCTACTAATGATGAAACGTTGTTTCAAGTCTTAGGAACTTTCTTTTCTGGTGTCTGATGTTTCTATTATTTAATAACCGCCAGACAGGCATGAAAACTCTAAATTTTGAGACTCTATATGATTGGACTCACAATATATATATATATATATATATATATATGTGTCTGTGTGTGTGTGTGTGTGTGTGTGTATGTATACGTGTATATATATATATATATATATATATATATATGTATCTCTCTCTCTCTCTCTCTCTATATATATATATATATATATATATATATATATATATATATATATATAATATATATATACAGAGGCTGTTCGCACATTTTTTAGACGATTTTGGTAAGCGGTAATAAAAAATCGTTTGCTGCAAAAGAAATAATTGCAATTGTACTATGTTTTTAAAAGTCAAAATTATCGTCTGAGGCTTGAAAGTTTTGTTTTTATTCAAAATGGCGTTTTTAACAAAGCAGTGGTTCGAAGGCTACATTTATGCTCTTTCCGAAGAGAAATATACATACTCCGTTATCCAAAAACGATGTGAGAGTCATAGTTTTGTGATATCTAAAGCATCGATAGGTAATATCGTCAACAAGAAAGGAAAAAAACGTCAAATTGGAGCCTCAAGTGGGACCAAAATTCCAAACAAGTTTCAAGGAAAAAACGGACATCTTCGACTATTGCAAAGGTACGTTGTTTAATGTTAAAAGAAAATCCCCCTAGTCAAAGGACAGTTGCAAAATCATTAAAATGCTCGGTGTCCACTGTAAACAAAATCATAAACGTTGATTTAAATCTTAAGAAAGCGACAAAAAGCAATGTGCATCGTCTTTTTCCAAATCATATCGCTGAATGCAGGACACGCTGCAGAATGCTATATGAGAAACACTTATCCAAAGAAAAATGGAAAACAATTGTCACAATAGATGAATCATGGGTGTATTGAAATGATTGCAACAAAAAAAGAGCCATTTATTATCATAAAAGGGGAGAAAAAAATTTAAGTACATGGTTCAAAGAATCGAAAGAAAGTTTTTCTAAGGAATTCATGGTTGTTGCTGGTTTTTCTTATAATGGCAAATTAAAAATAAAGAGAGTGGAAAAAAATGTCAAGATTAACTCCAAATACTATCAGGAACATATTTTATCGCCAATTTTTCTGAATGAAATACCATCGCTTTACCCACAGTGCCATCAATCTGTGAGACTCCATCAGGACAAAGCTAGCAGTCACACATCAAAATCCACTGTAAATTTTTTAAAAGAAATGGAACAAAAAACTGGTATCAAGGCCATACCCTTCACTGATATCCCTACTAAATCTCCCGATGTATCACCTATGGATTTTTGTGCTTTCGGACTTTTAAAATCTGCATTATCCAAACGTCGTCCCAAAACCCTTACTGGACTCTGGAAAGCTGTTCAGGAGGAATGGGATAGAATACCTCTTCTGACACTTCAAAAGGCATTATTATCCTGGAAATTGCGGTGTCGAAAGATAGTTCAGAATAAGGGATGTCAAATAGAACATTTAAAACACAAGGATATATATATATATATACCGGGTGTCCATAATTAAAACATCCTTACTCCGACCTCTTTCTATATTGAACTACGCAATGTATAAGCTTCAAATTTTGCACACATACTATTTTAGATAAAAAAATTAGTTCCAGAAACTCCGATAGGTGGCGCTGTACAACTGGACATGACTGAAAAGACACAAAAACACATTTTAAACACATTCCATTTGAAGGTATCAAACATTCATATGACATGGACCTTATTGACGGAGGGAATGCTTCTCAACATAGTTCCCTTCTTGAAGATCTAAAAACTGCAGCTTGTTCAACTGCGGATCGTAACAGGTCGACTGAAATGATTCTCACACGCAGTGATATCTTCTTACAAGTCCCCGATAAACAAGATATTTTAAGTGTCCCCATAACCAAAAATCACACGGATTGAGATCTGGAGAACAAGATGGCCAGGTTATCGGAAACGCGCGACTGATTATTCTGTCATCAGTGAAACGTTGCTGAAGAAACTGCTGTACACAGAGTCCAATGTGTGAAGGCGCTCCATTTCGCATAAAAGTAATTGAGTCAAGACATTGCCGCTGTTACAAATGGGGTACAGCAAAAGTTTGAGCCTCATTTTGTACCTGTTGGCCGTCGCGGTGCATGTCTCAGGGACTTTGCGAGTACCCTGTTCGTAAAAGAAAGGTCCAAGAATGAATGTGGTTGTGAATCCACACCTGACTGTAACTTTCGGTGAGTGCAGTAGAATCTCTATAAGGTACAGGGATTTTCCGTGTCCCAAATGGGACAGTTATGGGTGTTCATTGTTCCACTGACGTGGAAATGGACCTCGTCACTCCTCACAAATCTGCCAAAAATTTCATTTCGCATAAGTTTTTTTTTTTAATTATTATTGTTACTTTTGTCTTTTTTCATATTTTCTGTTGTACGGCGCCACCTATCGGAGTTTCTGGAGTTTTTTCGCGCAATCCATTGTCTTGAATAGTATGTGTACAAAATTTGAAGTTTATACACTGAGTAGTTCAATAGAGAGGACGGAGTAGGGGTTTTTTAATTATGGTCACCCGGTGTATATATATATATATACTAGCTGAAAACCCGCACTTCACTACGGAGTACATTCATATTAAGTACAACGGTCAATGTATGCAATTAATGCCAAAAAAAAAATATATATATATATATATATATTTATAATAAATACGATCAATGTATACATTTGATGTAAATATATATATATATATATATATATATATATTTATAAAAAAATCGTAAGGGATATTTTTATAGACAAAATAATGTAGAAGAAAATATTCAAATTAAATCTAATAGAACATACTAAAGAAAACAGTACAGTTGTAGTACATTTTGAGAAACATAATAACTTTTATTGTATTTTAATATTTTTTTGGATAATGTCCAATCGTCTGCCGCATTAGCAAGAAAAAAATATTTTTTGTCTATTTAGTTGTTATGCACGTGACGATAAATTTATTTAAAGTACCAGAAAAAGAAATTACGTGATCAGCATTTAATAATTTAAATTCTAAAAAATAATCTGTAAAAATTCACCAAAAACCAGAAAATGGAGGTAAAGATTCGAAAAAGATCGCATTTTAAAGGAATTTTTATGTTCTTTCTCGTGATATAAATTTCATAACCCTGAAATTATTATTTTAAATGCAAACTTAAAAAAAGTTACTAAAACAGCTTAAAAATTTAATTTTAAAAAATCTAAGAAGAATTTTTCAAAAATCTTTCTTAGTGCACCCCTACACTATAAGAAGAATCGCCATGCAAAATTTCTGCCCTTTAGGTCCAGCGGTTTGGTCTGTGCGTCGTATGTCAGTGATATATATATATATATATATATATATATATATATATATATATATATATATATATACACTAAAGAGCCAAAATCTGGTACAGGTGTGCGTATGGAAATAACGGAGATATTCAACAAACCAGAGTATCGCGATGCGGTCGGCAGCGCCTATATGAGACACCAGGTGCCTGACGAAGCTGTTAGATCGGTTCCTGCTGCCACAATGGCGGGTTATCCCGATTTATGTGACTTTGAACGTGGTGGTATTGTCGGCGCATGAGAAATGGGACATAGCATCTGCGAGGTAGCGGTGCAATTTGGATTTTCACACGCGGCCTGATATTTTCCCATGAAAGTTTTGTAATAATATACGAAACTCAAATGCAATTTCATTTAAATTACTTACGAGATGAATATATGTGCCAGTTTAAAAACAGAAAGTCTGGTATTTTGAAAATTGAATTACTATTTGCTCGGACATGTTCTTAAGTGCCAATCAGAACTGTATCAGTGCGTTCTAATGTAGTTTTTCGAAAGTTGCATCATCACTGATCACACCTTATCAAAAGAAGTGTCATTTTCACTGACTTTTGCTATGAAGACCTCACGGACAGCTATTTCCCTTAGTTGAAGGAAGATTTTACAAAATGTATCACTATCTTTTTTCACCATCGTCACTCCAGCCGTGTTACGCTCAAGGCCACACATCGTAGACTCTCGCAGAAAGCTTCTTTAACGGATATGTGCAACTGATGAGATAATAATCTACAATGTTTCTGAAAACAGAATGATTGTGGCAATTAAATCATCTTAGATACTACTGCTGTTGAACCCGGCCTTCCTGATCACGCATCTTCAGATATACTTCCTCTTGCGTCATACGGTGGTTAAAAACGTGAAATTTCATCACTGAACCTGTCTAATCTTGAACCCGCTTACCACCAACCGAGTAGCTGCGACTCTATTGTTTATCCTCATAACAATATGTTTCGTTGCTGTCACTAGTTGTCACTGTCCCGTAAGATGCTTCTCGTATTCTTTAAAAAATTATAAAAGGAAACAAAACCTTTCTAAAATGTTAGCACTCCTGCATCCTCCCGAGAAAATGTTCGAAAGGGAGAACAACCCTTAACAAATTTTTCGAATATATATGTATATTTCATGCTGCAATTTTCTTAATGGTGAATTCTTTTTTTAATAACAGATTTTTTTGTGCTCTGTGAGGCTGAATATTATCAATGCATGACTGTATGTGATGTCTTTAAAGATGAAAGAGGCATAGAGTTTTATTTTTAAATACACGATAAAAATTAAAAATGGCAGTCAGTTTCGAACTAATCAATAAAACTCTTCCTCAGCACGAGGAGCATTAGATGTGTTGTTGTTCTTTATGTTGTTGCTTATGCCACTTGGCCGACAGCAACATCAGGTCAAGTCCCGAAGGCTATGGGCGATGAAGATGCGGCTCCCGTTTTGACTGGTACCACAAAGGTCTGAATCCAACTTGGCCGAAGAACTAGTCCCGTAATTTTGAACCAAATCAAGTGACGAGACCAAAATACTTGACCCCGTACCTCCAGAGGCAATTTTGAGAAATAAAAGGACATTGCTGCTAATACAGATTATACGTGCCCCGGCCACCAATAGTGAATACGGCGGTGAATTTGCAGCGACGAGCATCGAACCAGAGACGTTCAGATCACTAGCCCACTTGCAGTGGCCCAGTTGGCAAAAGCAGCGAGCTAGAGACCCGAACGTCTCTGGTTCGATGGCGGTCTCTGACAAATCTACCGCCGTGTACGATAATGGCGGCTGGTGCACGCAAAATCTGTCGTCTCTGAAATGTTCTCCAAGTTCTCAAATTTACCTCTGGAGGTGCGAGGTCAAGTGTACCGGTCTCGTCACATGACTCGGTTCAAAATTAAGGGACCGGTCCTTTAGCCAAGTCGGACTTCGACCCTTGTGGTGCTTGTTAAAAATCGGAGCCGCAACCACTCTGCCCAATAGCCTGTATGGACTAGAAACTGACAATTTTACTGACGGTAAAGGGGCATCAGTCACAACTCATATCAAAAAATAGAATACAATGAAAGATATCGATTGTGGAGAATCAGTTTCACCGATCGTACGCTATGTTCAAGAGAAGAAAAGGGAATCTCACGACTTTTAACCGAATCAGAAAGATATCGTCGAAATGCGTGTCGGACATATTCCTTCCGAATTAAAAGCCTCCGGAGGGATACCGAACCGTAATCTGTGTCACGTTTCTCTGTCAGAGAAAGGAGCCCCATTTCATAACTATTTCTGTCCCCCCTCTTCGAGGAAGCGTGGTTCCGGTGGGCCTTTGAGGGTACCGGGGCTCCATCATGTAATGAGAGAGAGAGTTCTTTTCTTCCCTTTAGGTGTATTGCTTGCCCACCGAAAGAAATTTCTTCCGACGAGGGGAAATTTTTTTTTATACGGGGAGGTTGGGGGGGGGGGATAATAAGCAGGTGCTGTTGACAAGGAGGCGGGTGGGGGAAGTGTGGCATCGGTATGTTTGTTCATTGAAGTCGGTTTTTATTGTGATTTCTAGTAAAACCCGTGAAAACGTTTTGGAAGGAGTCCGAATGATATGGTAGAATGTATTGTCCTGGGCTGAAGCAGGACCGCAACCAGATAAAGACGACAAGGGGGGGGGAGGCAGGGGAGGCTATTGATCTTTTAGCAGGGTCTAACAAAATAAACAACCCAGTTATTATTGCTTTGTTCAATAATCCAGTTATTGTTGAACAAGATAATGGTCAATGACAAACTGGAGTTACCATTGAACATTATTTTGTTCAGTGATAACTCCAGTTTGTCATTGAACAAAAATAATCCAGTTTGTTCATTGACAAACTGGAGTAATACATTCCAACCAATATAATATATGTTTTATTCAAAGGAATCGATGAACTCATTTAAATCTATGAAATCAGTTTCTAAACTCTGGTATTAAGAAGAACAAGTGTTGCTGCTTTTAGACTTTCCACGGGACACGACTGTTTGCCTATATACCTTTTCAGGTTAGGTAATCTTGAAAGCCCAAAGTGTACTCTTTGTGATATGGAAGTGCTTATGGATGCCCAGCATTTGTTTATGGATGCCCAGCCACTGTGCTCCGCATTATCAAGTACCCGTCTTTATGGCAGATGTTGGGAGGCCAGGGAACTGATGAGGATGAATGGATATCAGCCCAATTAGACTGTTGTTTGTTTCTGCTCCAAGATTTCTATATGCCATTTTGTTTTGTGTTTTGTTCCTTCCGTTTGCTCGTTGTATTTTAGTGGCATATAATAGTGTATAGATGTATGTCTAAGTGCTATTGCTTTAATAAATAATAATATATATATATATTTTTTAACTAAATACTAAAATTGTCTCACTGGTGTTTTCGAGCATACCATTTCTTGGAAATATGAAAAAAAATTATTTAACAAAGAGAATCAAGTAATGGAACAAAATAAAGGGCAAAGTCTACTACTGTTGCTTTGATAAAGCATTATTAACTAACTCAAATGTCCTCGTGTAACATAAAACGACCGTAGTGCTCTTGGCCAACCAATCAATCGAACTCAAAAGGATGACAATGACAGGGGAAATCACATGATAGCTTGATTTTAGCAGTCATCGATAAATCTAGAATCTCTTAATAATTAAGTACATACCCGTAATTTTTTTACATTAATATCTATTGTTGGACAACAAGGTAGCCTAATTCACGAACAAGGAATCATCACTCAAAACATTTTAAGAAACAAATATTTTTTAGACTTTTTCTCTACATTAAAGTTTCTTGTTTATATTCTGTTAATTTTAGTTTCATTATCATTTCTCAACCTTGAAAATTTTGAGAAATACTTTCAATTATGTTACCTCTAAGTAAATTCAAGATAAGAACAGAAATTTTATATTTGCGTACATTCATACGTAATTCACGATTTAGTAACGTACAAGTAATCAAATAAAGAGAGTTTTGAATTTCGAGATTTCTTATATTCCAGTCCCACTTAAAAAAAAGAAACCTTAAAAATTTAAGAGTTTAGAATCTTCAATTCACAAATGGTTGGTATCCATTTAAGAAAGCATTTATGAGGAGAAAGACTAGTTTCTATCTAAGAACTATTTATGAGAAAAGAGTTCATAAAAAATCTAAAGAAAAACTTTCAAATATTAATTTTATACTTTCTGTGGAGGTCCCATATTTTCTTAAAGTGTATAAGAACCACTCAGTTACTGCCCTTTACAAAGGTATTGATATACGTTTCCAAATCACATAGTGAGGTAAAAATGACTTCAAAATTTCACTTGAAATAGCATTGTTCAGCCTTCAAGTTCATCTATCGCACAGCCCATTCTAGTAGTTTCCTTTTTATTTCCAGATTAAATGCTACATCTTCATTGAAAAAATAATGCTAAAAAAGAAAATTATTTTCAGTTTAAAAGAAATCAAATAGTAGAGTGAAGAAGCTTAACTATACTGAATTTGTAATTAATAATAAATAAATAACTTATGTGAGGTATTGGAATAAAATAAGTTAAGTTTTTCTTTGCATTCTTTTATGCAAACTAAAGTAACTTTTTGTTCTTAACAATTCAGTTTAACAAAGGGGAGTTTCAGTTTAACAAAGTTATCAGATAACGAAGATAAATCCTTAAAAGAACTGTTCAAATTATGATGGTCAAAAGCATATCGTCCTTGAGTTACTTTAAACTTAATAGGACTTAAAGTTTTAGCTTGTTCGAGATACGCAAAATTTTGATCATATATCAGGAAAAGTTAATTCATTGAACGATAGATCTGAAATTTTGTAAATATTTTGCTTTAAAATTAAACACTAAACGTCGCTTAGTATTAGGTGTGTGTTTTTGTTATTAAACAGCATAGAAACGGAATTTATCTTCAAATTAGAGGAATTTCGTAACAGCAAAACATTAGAGTGGGTGTCCCAAATATCACCTACTCGCGTTTCTAAAGCATGATTAGTGCTATGTATGAGAAAATGCAGTAACTTCTTAGTTCTGGATTTGTACTAACAGCGGCGATAGCGACAACTCTCTTATCACTTACAACAGAAACTATATGGCGCCTGAAGTTGTTTTGGCTGCTGTCTTCGTAAACCTTGGCTCATAAGAATAAGAGTCCAGTGAATGACCAGGTAGGTGCATCCAAATTCTAATTTTGCTTATACCATTTGAAAGTGCATTAAACAGAGACTTTGCTAGCAACGCCTTTTAACAGGGGCTGATAATTTCGCCTGGTAGGCGGTAATAGGAAGAGAGGTAGGCGATATTAAGAACTGCTCTGGAGTTCACTGGAAATTTAAATTTTTCTAATTTAGCTACATAACTTAAATTGGCACTGGTTTTGGAGCTGGTTGATCTCAGGATACGAAAGGAAATGGTTCTTAGGGATGTTCTTTGAGTTTCCAGCCTAATCAGAAACTAAAAAGTGGATGAAATGTCCAAAAAAATTTGGGGTAGGCGATATTTGGGACATTTACCCTACGTGTGTGTTTTTGTTATTAAACAGTATAAAAACTGAATTTACCTTCAAATTAGATGAATTACGTAACAGATGAAATTTCCTTTGTTCATTTTAAACAATTTTATACTAAAAAAATTAGTTTACCTTCTAAACCATTGTTTTTTAATTTTCTTTAAACAATTAAAAACGTTAAAACAATTAAAAACTGTTACGTAATTCATCTAATTTGAAGGTAAAAACAGTATAAAAACTGAATTTACCTTCAAGTTAGATGAATTACGTCACAGCAAAGCATTACAGGAGTGTTTTAGCTGAAAAGAAAATTAAAAACCAATGGTTTAGAAGGTAAACTAATTTTTTAAGTATAAAATTGTTTAAAATGAACAAAGGAAATTTCATCTGTTTGAACAAAGAATAGAGACTTTTGTTTGCTTCCAGACCAAAAAACAGAATTAAGTTTTTGGGACAACTCAGCCGATTTTTAAGCCTCCGAGGCGTTAAGAAGTCACGAACTGAACGCGTAAAGCAAAAAGAAACGCAGTTCTTTTCGCGAGAACTGACAAACAATTGGTCCTGATGAACTTCTTTGTAACGGGCGATCAAAACAGTCGAAAAATAAGTAAATAAAAAAGCGTCCGTTATCTATCTCCCTTCCGAAAATTCTCTAAATGAGACTATTCGTAAAAGTATAACATTTTTTATTTTATTTTCCCGTTACAAAGAAAGGAAACCCATTTGTAACAGCTTACTGAATCCTTTGTCCTTGGACTTCTGTAACCGTACCTGCATTAAACAGCAGGAAATCCTTAACCCCAAGATATGGGACTCACGTGATTTTGGACTAACGGACACGATCGAACCCCGGCATTAAACAAAGAAAATTCCAAAATTGCATACACACGCGAACTACAGGAAACTAAGATTTTGGCGTTTCTTTTTAGTTTTCCGTCTGTTTTTTTTTTTCCGCGTTCGGCAATAGGGTGACAGGTGTGGGAGGTACTTAATTTCGCCTTTTTTTCTTTGAAGTCTTTTGGCGACAAATTTGAAGAGCAACATGAAACGTAATCGAATTTCAGATGGGGGAATTGTGCGTACAGTTTTCCCACAGTATTCAATTTACTTGGAACTCCCTTTGACAGCGAAATCTACTGAAACGGAGTCTTATCAAGACCAGAGAGTTTACGGTCTTAGAAAAGATTTCAGTAGGTAGATATATTGAAATAGAAAAATTGTAAAAAAAAAGATTCGACTCCTATATACATTGAAATTGAAATATTGTAACAATATTTCATACTGTCAAAAGATTTCATTTTGTAAAAAGATTCTACACGTAGATACATTGAAATACTGGAAATATATATTTTTTTAACCTGTGTCCTTTTGGGATGGTGGAGGGGAGAAGCTGCCGTTTAGCAACCGGCTATTGGTCACCACGAAGTTCAGAGTCCGATTTTTGCCCGGTGCCACAACAATTAAGACCGAGCAACCACAGGAACGACATCTCGGGGGGCTAGTACCCTTCTCCAACAGCAACAATACTGAAGATATTTGATTTCATAAATTCTAAAATATACTCTCAATCAGATTAAAATAAAAATTTTCAGGTAGTCTCTTCTAACGAAACTACCTCGGGTTATTAACGTAGGATTACTTATCGTTGCTTACCTCTTTTGTATGTATGTAAGTATGTGTTATATATATATATATATATATATATATATATATATACAAAAAAACGATAGATCGAGATTCCACTGTATATATATATATATATATATATATATATATATACAGTGGAATCTCGATCTATCGTTTTTCAAGGGACCGACTGAAATGAACGATAAATGATAGATGCGGTAGTAAACGATAGATGCGGAAACATAACAAAGCAATATGACCGTTGGGACTGGATAAAATGAACGACACATACGGAAAAACCATGGATCCGAAAACGATCGATCGAGATTCCACTGTATATAAATATACAGGTGGTTATCAAAATAATGGAAACACTAAGAACCATCATGAAAACCTTTATAAATACGGGGCAAGATCACCTTTTTCATGTAATACCACCTGATTCACCTTGGAATTGGATTATACAAGTTATAAATAATGTATGTGTTATGTATATATATATATATATATATATATATATATATATATATATGCATGTCACAATTTTGACGCCTTTTGGTACTTTTCTATTGAACTGTTTACTGCTTGCCCAAGAGATACAGACTGGGTTTGTCACGCTTCCAAAATTATAACTCGCGAAGCAGGCGACATCTGAAATGTTGCTTTTAACTTATGTGAATGGACTAAAATCAACTACAAGATTTCATTTCACGCTGTATCAATCTGTAAGAAGTTTTTAAATCTGTGCTGATCCAGTAGTCTTTGTTTCCTCGTATGACATTTTCTGCTATATAGAAATCTAGAGGTTGACTACTCTGAAAACTAAACTCTGCTTTTGACAGGATAATGCTTCGTCTAGGGTGCTTTTTAACTGATTTCAGGGTAAAAAATTACTTTTGATTACATTTACTTCCCAGCCATAATCCACCACGATAAAATAAATCAATACGTAAATAAAAAATGAAATAAAAACCTGTTTCGTATAGGTATTTTTTCTCCGTTTCGGAATTCAAATGTCTTTAAGGTGTACTGATGGAAAGTGTTAATTTCGACAATATCAGCCAGTTTAAATTATTATATTAAAATACTGAAATATTTATATAAATGGTCGCTTAATTTTCTTTCAGTTTTTATAAGAATTTACTATTCAAATTCATCCGTCCTATAACAGCTAAATAAAAAATTTTAAAACATTACACCCACAATGAAAATTATAAAAAATTTTAATCTGAAACTAATATATTTTGTTTGTTTGTTTGTCAATAAAAACAATATAATTTCCCCAAAAGAAGGTTTGAAAAAGTTATTTTAAAAATCATACTCGTTGTTAATATCTCATAGTTGTTTTATTTTATCCTATTTTTCACCCTTATACTTTACACCCTTAAAATTTTCACCCTTATACGTAGGATGAGAATTTATAAATACAACTACAAGTGTGCTATAAAAACATTATATTGTTCTCATGTTTTTGAATGTTATTCTAACTGATTTAGATTTTGTTCAATATTTTTTTAATTTTAATATCAAAAAAGGTATTTTTTAAGTACAAAAGAGTAAAAAAACCATGCCTTGTAAATTGAATGAGGTATGAGGTAAAGTAGTATGATAAAAGAAACATTTTGGAAATGTAGTATTCATTTTTCATTTTTATAAATTTTCCCCTTATTTTGACAAAATTTAAACAGATATATTGATGCAATTTATTTTTGCGTGTGTTAAAGCTTTTTTTAAGACTTATGAATATCTAACATTCCTCGCTTAGACAACAACTATAAAAAAAAAATAATGTTTAGCATAAAGAGATTTAAAAATGAAAAAGCTCCAGCTGTAAAAAAGAAATTTTAAGAAGCCTTAAACGTAATCGAATTTAGGAAGGGGAAAACGCGCAAACGATTTTCCCGCAGCATTCTATTTAAAATGTAAGACGGCAAACTTTTAGTAGGGGGAACACAAAAATAGAATTTTTATAATGCCATTACACTTCAGCGAAAGTTTCCTGTGACATAGCAGCCTGCGAGAAGAAAAAAAAGGAAAAGTTCGGGAAGGAATGACACTTTTGACGCGTTGTTTAAAAGCAAGCCGTAAAATATTCATAAGTGAGTCGGCCGAGCCATTTGCGCTGCACAAATGCAATCACGCGTGCTCGCTGGCCGTAATGTGATTGCGAGATGAAATTGATGGATTTTTAATTTCGCTTTTTAAACGGAAACGAAGATTAATCGGTGTGAAAGAAAGAAAAAACAGGCCTTCTTCGAAACAGAGAGGAAAAGGAATGGGATATATTTAGGAACTAGATACTATTGGAAATGTGTTGCAGTTTTATAATACAGGGTGGTCATAAAAGAAACTTTGCCGATATATGGACCTCTAGCGACTGTTCTGTTCAAATGATCAAAATGAGATTTCAGATACAGTTATTCAGAGGTATGATCTCAGGATTCTGTGAACGGCAGCGAAGTGGCGCTCACGGTTACGGTTATAGGTACAGAAACTCGAAATTTTCAAATAGCAATGCCACCTTTTTCCCGTCGCAAAATGCTCAGCGCATGCGAAAACCCTAAACAGCGTTGGAACGGTACGTGTATCACAAAAAAAACGGGCGCGTTATGCACGCACAAAACCACAGCTCTGCGAACGGCCAACAAACACAAGATAATGGCCCCCATGTCGAAAATGTGTAATCCAAATAAAAGTTTTCTTCTTCCGATCTTTGTAGTTATCAGTGATTGGTGTCTGGCCTCTGTCATATGCAAATTTCCTCTGTGTGCCCCGATCGTAATTTTGTTGGTCGATCGCAGAGCTGTTTTTTGTGCGTGCATAACGCGTCCTTTTTTTTGTGATACACGTACGTTCCAACGCTCTTTAGGGTTTTTGCATGCGCTGAGCATTTTTCAACGGGAAAAAGTAGGTGTTGCCATTCGAAAATTTCGAGTTTTTGTACCTATAACCGTAACCGTGAGCGCCACTTTGTTGCCGTTCACAGAATCCCGAGCTCATATCCCTGAAGAACCATATCTGAAATCTCATCTCGATCGGTTGAACGCATCGGCCGCTAGAGGTCCATATGTCGGAAAAGTTCTTTTATAACCACCCTGTATTATAACAATGCCACCTATTTCCCATCGCAAAATGCTCAGCGCATGCGAACCCCCCTAAACAGCGTTGGAACGGTACGTGTATCACAAAAAACGGACGCGTTATGCACGCACAAAAACAGCTCTGCCAAAGGCCAACAAAAACACGATCGGGGCGCACGGAGGAAATTTGCATATAACAGAAGCAAGACACCCATCCCTGATGACATCACAGATCGGACAAAAGAAAACTTTTATTTGGACTACACATTTTCCCGCAAGGCTTCCATCACAGGCCGTTCGCAGAGTTGTTTTTTGTGCGTGCATAACGCGTCCGTTTTTTTTGTGATACACGTACCGTTCCAACGCTGTTTAGGGTTTTCGCAAGCGCTCAGCATTTTGCGACGGGAAAAAGTGGGCGTTGCCATTCGAAAATTTCGAGATTATGTACTTATAACCGTATTGAGAATTCTAAGGGGGCACTCTATTTGAATTTGATACAAACACAGTTTATACATGAAACAATGTTTATTGAATTCGTTGCAAATATAGAATTTGCTTTTACAGCAATAAGCATACGTACTACTTGTACGGAATATATATTAACATTCAATAGAAATACACTTTGCAAATACTCACAAACCAGCAGAGAGTCAAACCAGCAGTACTGCCACGTAAACTTTGGGCCCCCTAAGCACTAGAGCTGGATAGCACCTGGAGTTGCTTACCTCGTAGCTCCCTCAACTCGCTTATCTATCAACCTTAACAAAACCTTCTTCGACCTCTGTATTAATCAAGCTGCTTGGTACTTATACCAAGCGCGTATGCCGAAATTAGCTTATCTCAAACAGCTTCTTCAATTCATTCACTCAAAAGTTCGATTCTTGTGAATCGAATCTTATGTATATCTAACACTCGTAACCGTGAGCGGCACTTGGTTGCCGTTCACAGGATCCCGAGCTCATACCTCTGAAATCTCATCTCGATCGGTTGAACGGAACAGCCGCTAGAGGTCCATATATCGGCAAAGTTTTTTTTATGACCACCCTGTATGAAACAAACCTTAGGCGATGTAAAATTTCAGTGATCATTAAGCTGCAAATTAAACAGATGCAACTCTTTAAAAGCAACCATTCTGACTTATCATAATTTCGACAAACTGTAATTCGTGACATTTTAATACGAGGCATTTCCGTCGAAAGTATCGCCATGCAAATAACATGTCAGATTTTGATATCAGGGAGAATATATATATACCGACGAGAAACCTCGACTGCAATCACTACTCGGAAACTGTCTCAGACAGGGCCCGATTTAGAAAATTCTTCACTATAGGCACAACTCGGGATGGGGGGGGGGGGGGGGCCCAACACTGATGTTGGCGTAAAATTTCCAAAATTGACACACACAAAAAAATAATCATGAATCATTGTGAAAGTACCATTTTACCAAGAATTGGCTAATTGAAGCGTAGAAGCCTAGAACATTATCAAATAACGAAATGCAATACAACGTATTAACATTAAAACACCAATACAATGCAACCAGAAAAACTTATTACTCCCTTAGATACACTATAACATACATATGATGAACTAGCTGAAAACCCGCGCTTCGCTACGGAGTACATTCAAATTAAATACAACGGTCAACGTATGCAATTTATGCCAAAAAATAAATATATATATTTATAATAAATGCGATGATCAATGTATACAATTGATGTAAAATATATATCTATCTATATATATATATATTTATAAAAAATCGTAAGGGATATGCATTTTTTTGGGATAATAACCAATCGTCTGCTGCATTAGAAAGAGAAAAAAATATTTTTTTTTGTCTATTTAGTTGTTACGCACGTGACGATAAATTTATTGAAAGTACCAGAAAAAGAAATCACGTGATCAGCATTTAATAAATTAAATTCTAAAAATGAATCTTTAAAAATTCACCAAAAATCAGGAAATGGAGGTAAAAATTCGAAAAAAAATTTCATTTTGAAGGAATTTTTATGATCTTTCTCGTGATATAAATTTTATAACCCTCAATGTATTATTTTAAATGCAGACGTAAAAAAAGTTTAAAAAACAGCTTAAAAATTTAATTTAAAAAAATCTAAGAAGAATTTTTAAAAAATATTTCTTAGTGCACCCCTACACCATTAGAAGAATCGCCATGCAAAATTTCAGCCCTTTAGGTCCAGCGGTTTGGTCTGTGCGTTGTATGTCAGTCAGTCAGTCAGTCAGTGAATGAATGAGTCAGTTACGGAACTGTTTTATATATATAGACTATACACATAACTAACTATACATATGAGGAACCAATCAATCAATCAAATTTGAAAGGATATATAAAAAAATTGCTATTAAAAAGGGAAAAAGAATTTGAATTTGAATTTTTTCTTTTTTTTTTCCTTTTAAAATTAAAATTTTTGGGGGGGCCCCTAGCATCGGGCATTGCGTAAACAACTGAACTCCACTCTCTCGTTGAAAAACAAACAATTGCACTACATAACTCGTGTGGACGAAAAAGATTATGGCACACAGTCAAAAGTTTTATTTTTCAAATTTTTCGCAATGAAAGTATATATCTGCATTAACGGTTGCCTTCTTCATTCGAAGCACTGACACTCCTGTTCTAAAATGATTTTTTCCAAGTCGCCCGTTTCTGATTTATTTTCTCAACCTTTTAAAAGGAAGAAATTTTTCAAGGGCGTTTTTCTTTTAACGTAGGATTACGTTCCTCCATAACTGTCCTCTGGAAAGCAAAATTTCTTACCCTAAAACCGTCCGCCCATCCGTACCTCGCGAGTTATAATTATGGCAGCGCACCAAACCCGGTCTGTATCGCTTGGACAAGCTGCAAACAGTTAAGCAGAAAAGGGCCAAAATGTGTCAAAATTTTGACATGCATATATGTATGTGTGTATATATATATATATATGTGTGTATATATATATATATATGCATATATGTATGTGTGTATATATATATATATATGTGTGTGTGTGTGTGTGTGTGTGTGTGCAATTTTCTCCTTTGGCTTATGCCAAAGCAGAATATATATGCATGGCATATAGATATGTATATATATATATGCATACAGATATGTATATATACATATATATATATATATATATATATATATATATATATATATATATATATATATATATATACATATATATATATATATATATATATATATATATATATATGCAATTTTCTCCTTTGGCTGATGCCAAAACAGAATATATATGCATGGCATATAGATATGTATATATATATGCATACAGATATGTATACATACATATATACATATATATATATATATATATATATATATATATATATATATATATATATATATATATATATATATAATTACATAGATGAAACAATATGTTAGGAACAGACTAAAATATTTCGGCTCACTGTTGTACGTATTTATATCCGAAAAGATGAATCAAAACATGTGAATCTAATATTTATATATTCACTGGCAATTTTAAACCTTCCAGACTAAAAAATTTTGAGCCAATTTTAAATTTATTTCCTTGAATTCTGCTATTTAAAATTTTAGGAAGCATATATTATTTCACACAGTGTGCGACTTTTGGAATATAATATACTAACGATATATTTTTTAGGTTCGATATTATACGTAGTATAATTTATTTTGTACATTTAAATCAGGATTGCTAATGTAATAAAAGGTATAAAATTTTTAATAAAGTATACAAAAAAAATTAAGCTTTGATTTTCTGGAAAATTTGCGCCTTTTTAGAGTAAAATACAAGTATAATCATCATTTCAATTTTTTTTTTTTTGGCAGCAGTCTTTGCGTCTTAAAAACGAAAGCAGTAGATGGATTTCTATTAACAATTTTGCATTTCCGCTTATAAGAATCACGTTTGTTATTACTGTTTTTGATTCTTATAAGCGGTTGATTCTTATAGCCGAAATTTAGGTTTTTGGATAGGAACACACACACCTATATATACATATATTAGATAATTTACTATAAAATACTCTTTAATTTACGTTAATTATCTTTTATTAAAATTATTTTTACAATTTTAAAAATACAACTTAATTTCTAGACCTATAAGTAGATACATGATTATAGGTTGAGAAGAAAAAATCCAATATTTGTTACAACATACCTGCTTAACAGTTTAACATTTCAACTACAGGAAGGGTGCAAGAAAAAGTTTACTATGGTAGATTGACGTAATGAAATTTTCAGGAGGCTGTTTATACCTCTTTCAATACCAATAGTCTCAGACCAAGATTCACCCTCTAGCTTACGTTTCACGGTTTGATAACGTGCTGAATCTAATAATGTCACGTTTTCCTAAGTGATAGTGGACACTTCCCAGAAGATTTATGTGTTTCAGGTTTCAGGAAGCCACAACCAGGATGTGGAAGGTGGGAAAAAAGAGTCCCTGTCTTTGTTTGTCAGTAGAGAAAAGTGAAATCGGATCCACAAGGTTGGGATGCCCCTGGGTCAAGCTAATAGGACAGTGTTTAGATAAAGCATTTAAGGGGAAACTATTATGCTATGTCTAACAAAGAAAGGGATGCATTTTACGACTGTATTCCATCCCATCTTATCACTCTTTCTTTTAAAAAGAACAAAGAAAGAACTTCGTATCTTTTGAGGGTTTAAGTGGCTTTTTTGGAAAAATGAAAGGAAAGCGAAGAGTGTAAACTGATTCTCAAAACCGATGGATTGATTCTTTAAAGCGAAAATTTTAACATGGAAATAATACATTGGTTTTTGTTTTTGCGATATTTATTCTTATAAACTGTTGATTCTTATAACCACTGATCATTATAAGCGGTGGTTACTGTATTTGGAACAGTTTTACTTGATATATGTTGATGTATAACCAATTTAAGAATATTAAAATTGGTAGACCGACCTACTGTATACGGATTTTTAAAAACTGTTCTGAAATATCATATAAAATACTTGATAAAAGTCAATTCTCTTTTATCTGTTCTCATATAAACGTACCTCTACTACCAATTACGAAACCTAAATATCTCAAATCATACAGATGCAGCAAACAATCCAATTTTCATTTGGACCTGTAATAAACAGAATAAAATCTTTTTTAAAAGATAATTTCAGTAATTTAAAAAAAACGGTTTTTTATTTCAGCGTTTATTTTTCAAAGAATATTTATCGGTGTTTTTCCTGGTTTCATGTAAAAATGTCGAGAAATCTCTCCCTTTTTTTTAACAAACTGAAACCGTTCATTTTAAATTTATGGCACAGGCTGTATGGCATACTGTATGCGACGATAAATCTGTGAGTAAATCCTTTAGTATGGCTGTTAAAAAAACTGACTTAAAGTATAAAAACATGCAAATCCTCTATCTAATCCGTAAAAGAACGATCAATACATAGCTAACAGAATATTCATGAGCAACAAATTTAACTAAAGCGTTATCATCAAGAAAGTTTCATTCTTTTCTTTTCATTTTTTGAGTGTGTGAAACTGCTGAAAAAAAAGCCATTTAATCGTGTTATCATTTTAATTCTAGTATTTTTGCTAAGAAAGACGTCGCTTTATTTTCATTAAAGCTGCTCTACTGTCAACGAGAATTTCGTTCCTAATTTGATATTGTGCTGAAAGTAGATATAAAAAGTAAAAAGAAAAAAACTTGATTGATAATTGAGGTTAAGCACAAAGCGCAGCTATAAAAAAATTTAATAGCAGTCTGAAATAAATGTTCCCAACCACAGTTAGTTGACAACAGCATGATTATTACGCCATTTTCAATAGAGATAGATAGCGTTTTAAGAGAAGACTTGCAGATGTTTGCATTGTTGTTTTTTATTTTTAATCATCGCAAAAACTTATTTATAATTTATGGTCCCACTTATTAATATCTCTTCCATGCTGTCTATTTACTTCACTTTTCTTACTATCTTAATTATCTTAAATTCCGCACTTTTTAGGGTAAAAATTGGGTGATAAATGATTGTGGACGAAAAAGCATAATTTGTAGGAAAAAATTAACCAAAACCTTATACACAGGGGGAAACACAAATATAATTTAAAGTTTGAGCTCCAAAAATAGTTATCATGTAACAATTTTCTGTGAAATTATGTTATGTAGTTTGAGTCTTTATTTCATTTATCTTTTAGCGATGAAGGGGGCGTAATAGAAAATACGAATTTTTGAATCTTTAATCTCCTAATGAAATTCCGATTTAATTTGGAGATGATCTGCGAGATTTTATGATAGGAATTAAAAGAATTGGAGAAAAGTTTAACACTGACATTAACAGAATATATTTTGAATAAACTTTATAATGATTTCCCGATGTAACAAATTCAATATGTGTAATAAAATTTGGTGAAAGTGTTTCCCCTTTTTCAATTCCTACTATTAGTTCACACACTCTCTATATATAGTTCAAATTTTCAATCGTTAATAAAAGTACTTTTTATTCATCCACTCAAGTTCAAATACATTTTTTTAAACTTGTAGTGGATGACACTTGATGTTAATACAGTTTTTCAAATATTAATTCATTAATTAAATTTCATTAATCAATTTTAGTTTTAGACCATATATATCTTGTTCAAATTTTCAATCGTTAATAAAAGTACTTTTTATTCATCCACTCAAGTTCAAATACATTTTTTTAAACTTGTAGTGGATGACACTTGATGTTAATACAGTTTTTTTCAAATATTAGTTCATTAATTAAATTTAATTAATCAATTTTAGTTTTAGACCTAGAGCGTCTCTTGCTCTTGAATAGTAATTTCCCTCTTGCTACTGTGTAAACGGTAGCACTGCGGTATCGCGGGCTTCTCCCGTCCTGTAGGTTACGAGATCGAATACCCAACCTGACAAACTTTTCTCTCCCTTTCCCCCCCCCCTCCTAATCTCGCACAGTAGGCAAGGTTCTGGCAGGCAATCCTTTTTTTCAATTCCTACTATTAGTTCACACTCAAATTTTTCTTTGTTGACCTAAGTAGGAATTGACTTTAAAATTTTTTTATACATATTACTTGTTGATGGGATAGTTCAGATGTTAGAATATAGTCATCGGAGTTGGAAGACCCGGGTTCAAATCCCATTTATGGTTAGTTACACGGCTTTGTTGATGGAAAAAAATTATCGGGATAAAATAAAAGAAAATAGAAGAGTTTTACAAATCCACAATCTGTACAGTAGGCTTGAATGAAAATGACGTATATGAGGAATAGTTGAGGTGTTAGAATACCAGCCTTGACGATAGGAGACCAGCGTTCATATCCCGGTAAGGATTGACGTTTGTTGCAATTTTCTGTTGTTCTTCATTTTAAAACAACTAAAACTTAGGCCTAGTCGTTGTTGTAAGGTAGCTTAATGTTAACCATCTTTTTTTTAATTATTTATTTATTTATTTGAAATAGTAGAATTTTCGGTATCACTAGACACTTGCCACCAAATGCAATAAATGACTTAATTCCATGTTTTTGTAACGTTACAATCCGTTATGAGATATTAATGTACTTTTAGTGAATAAATAACAATACGAAAATGTTTCTCGTAAAAATACAAAAACTGTGACACAAAATTTTAAAAAAATACTCAGAATTTGCTCTTTAAAAAGTTTTTACTCACATCCTACAAAATTTCGGAAAAATTAAACATTAGACAATTAATAACGTCCATCCCATCTGACATGTGCTAATTTTGAGAGTTTAGTGTAACATTTAATTACATCCTCTATCGGTTATCAAGAAATATAGTTTAACCCTTCAGAGGGCGCGACAGTGTACAGAGTGCAACATTCGTAATTTTGAATGATTTGTTTTTACATGTAAGGTCTGAATGTTCTAAGCAGTTTCTATTTATAGCTACACCTTTTCTAATGCAGGTCTGGTTTTCTGACCCTTGTATTCCTTTCCATTCATAGGTAGTCGGGATTTAACCGTGGTAAACCAACAACTATGTTGGATTACAATATGACAAAAGCAGGAGTTGATGTACTCGATCAAATGTGTAGCTATTACACGGTATCCCTCAAATCACAAATATGGACTCTCTCATTGTTTTTTAGGTTTTTGGACATAATAGGAATCCATTCGCTAGTTGTTCTTAGATCCAATAAACCGGACAGTTTTGAAATAAGGCGATTGTATCTGCTTTCTTTGGCCTTTAATTATAAATATATCTCAATATTATAAACATTTTATATCTTATCATAAAACGCAGAATTATTGTTTTCAATTTGAAAAAAAAATTATTACAAAAGGAATAATCAAGGTTGAAAGAGACGTTGCACTTTGTGCCACACGCGCCTGCTGGTGTTCCAAAATTTGGCGCTACCGCTGAAGGGTTAAGCTTTGCATGCTGATTTACTATTACAACTAGTAACTTCGCCCAAGGACACGAAGGACAGAAAACTGATGTCGTGCATTTTGCACTTTGCTATGAATTTCTCTACTAGTAATCTATGCATTCAAAAACAAACATTTTGCTCATCGTTTTTTTTCCCCCCATGTTGAATTGAGATATGTTGCGTGCCAATGCCTTATTCAAAGTTTCAGTTCAATTTCTCGTTTTGCAGAGATTTGGCTGTTGCAACAAAAAACATGGCTTTCCTTCAGTACGTCGCGTGAAAGCAAAATCAAAATACGATAAGAACAGTAATTCGTGATGTTCAAATACCCCTCTTTCCTCTTGGGTTTAAACTACTAATGGTTGTAAAACGTACGTAACAGTGTTATCTAATCTTACTTAACTTCCCCGGTTATGAGAAACGTTAGGCAACCAAAAAAAGTAACAGTCCATTTTCCCAGTCATCATGTGTTATTGCCGAAAACTGAAAAGCCTTAGCAGATTACCGGATTAAGAGTGGAGTTTAGTTGGAATCCTGCTCAAAATGCCGTGCACGCGGTTGGTACCTTCCTTTTTTTTTTCCTTTACATGTTTAACTGCCTGTAACGCGAGAAAACAAAACTCGAATAAAATCGCAGGGCCGTTTGAATTTGGATGGATGCATTGGTCGTTTAATTTAGGGCTAAAATTAAAGAACAGTTTTTAAATGTGTTTTTATATCTAATACCACTTCCTTCTTCCTTTCAGGCACTTCAATTATCGTGCGTAGAACTAGGCGTCTTCGACAAGTTGTGCCTCCAAATCTTAAAGAGTTTGCTTCATGCAAAATATTCTTCATATATAAATATGCTTTAATTTAATTCAAGGAAATCATACTTAAGGCTGCTGTGTACTAACCCTTTTGAATCGCTCACCTTAATGTTATCCTATGGAGAAAATGTGTCCAAGGATTGCCGACTTGGATTGAAAGATTCTTTCAAAAAATTGTACTCCGTAATAGAGAAAGAAATTTTATACCTTGAAGCATTTTTCTTTTTTTTTTCAAATGCTAATGGTATTTTAAATTCAACTAATTTGGGAAAAGCATAGTGTGTTTTAAACGCTCATCTATTCCTTTGGTGTACGAAATGTATCCCCCCCCCCTAATGCGGAGGCACTTGTTAAACATTCGCCTATACTACGCCGCAGTTTTACTATCCATTTTATTATGGGGGGGCACCATATAGGCGGACAGCATTACCCCCTATGAAGGGACGAATACAAACGGGGGCATTTTTTTGTGGCGCAACGCCGGGATTCGATCTGACCACCCTCAGCACCGAAAACCAGCGCGCTGTACCACTGGGCCGGTGTACGAAATGTATAAAATGTATAGAATTGATGTACGAAATGTTATAAAATGAATGGCGTTGCAAGGTATAGACAAGTTCAGGCTATCTGAAAATACCATTTCTTTTGGATTATCAGCATTTATGTAACTCTAAACAGTAGACATATTTTCTCCATAGGTTAACACTGAGGGGAGCAAATCCAACAGGATTAGTACACAGCAGCCTTAATACATTTTTTTTATGATTTTATTCATCAATTATGTTCAAATAACACGCATAATGATAAAGATCATTATACGTGTCTTCATCAATACTTCAACAACTTGAAAATTTGTTTTTAAAAAAACGAAAGTTCAAAACTTAAAGCTGGTTTAGTTTATTTTTATGTTTGGTGAACCAGTAGAACTTTTCCTGTATTTTTTTCACTTTTGTGAAAAAGGGGAGATTTGAAAAAAAAATGGTGGTCAGGATTTTTAAAAAAATGTTATTTCTTGATTTTTTACAACTTTGGAAACCAAACTGAAATAACTTTTTCCTGGGTAATTTTTGCTCCAGGCACATTATTTTTTAAATCTTCACTCTAAATCGAAAATCCAAAATACGTTTTAATGAAAATAGATGAAAGGAATGCTCTGCGAAATTTCTTGGAGATACCTTGGGAGGAATTTTAGATATTCCTTTCCAAAAACGCCGAACTCTGGAAAATTCTACTCCGAATTAGTAAACAAACTTTCAGCAGAGTAAAACTCGAAGGTGTATAAACTGATACGCCTAGACGGTAAGCATAAAGATATTATTTGCGTCAATGTAACCATAGTAGAAACATGCGGTTAGTGTCTCCTCTTTCCAGCTATATTTACTCTCCGAATTTGTGTTAGGTATAGTAGACACATACTATGTCTTTTGAATTTAAAATAGACAAGTTAAAACAGTATTTGAACTTGAATGCTTTATATAAATTGCATATAAATTACATAAGTAATACAAAGCGTTTATTGAAGGGCTACGTAATATTATTTTTTAAATACAGAAAATAAAATTTTAAAAAGTATTTATATTTTACTTAATATTTGTTAGTTCATTTCTTAATGATCTGTGATACAGCATGCTATATATATATATAACAGTTTCATATATAAAATGGAATAAATCAAAAATGTGAATCAACTTTTCATGCTATGCTAAAGGGTGAAAACAGTTCTATAGTCTTTGTAAAATATGAAAAAGTAAATAATAAATACATAATTCTTAAAAAAAATGGACAATAAAACTATATAAAAAACTAGGTGAATACCCATACTTCGCTACGGAATACGTTGAAATTAAATACAACGGTCAATGTATGCAAGTAATGCCAATATATATATGTATATATATATATGTATATATATATATATATATATATATATATATATATATATATATATATATATATATATATATATATATATATATATATATATATTTATTTATTTATTTATTTATAATAAATACAATGATCAATGTATGCAATTAAAGCCAACCAAAAAAAATTATAAAAAAATCGTAAGGAATATTTTTATAGACAAAATAATGCAGAAGAAAATATTCAAATTAAATCTAATACAACATACTAAAGAATATATAGTACAGTTATTATAGTATAGTTTGAGAAACATATTTTTTACTGTATTTTAATATTTTTTTTGGATAATGTCCAATCGTCTACCGCATTAGCAAGAAGAAAAAAAAATTTCTCTATTTCGCTGTTATGCACGTGACGCAAAATTAGTTTAAAAGTATCACAAAAAGAAAAGAAACCACGTGATAAGCATTTAATAAATTAAATTCTAAAAATTAATCTTTAAACATTCACCAAAAATCAGAAAATGGAGGTAAAGATTCCAAAAAGATTTCATTTTAAAGGAATTTTTATGATCTTTCTCGCGATATAAATTTTATAATCCTTACCCTCAGATTATTGTTTTAAATGCAATCTTGAAAAAAGTTACAAAACAACTTAAAAATTTAATTTTAAAAAAATCTAAGGATAATTTTTCAGAAATCTTTCTAAGTGCACCTCTACACTATAAATAGAATCGCCATGCCAAATTTCAGCCGTTTAGGTCCAACGGTTTGGTCTGTGCGTTATGTGTGCGTCAGTCAGTTACGGAACTGTTTTATATATATAGATGAAGTAAGAATCCATATACACCATCTGCCTTACGTGTCTTTTGTAGTCACCTATTTTAACTCTGGACTTTATTAATGATATCTTTCATATTACGTTTTCCAAATTACATAACAGCTACAATAAATCATCCAGTATCACAGTTTAATGCGCAGTAAAATAAGTGTTCTCTATTTCTACTGCCACTCATTTAGAATTTTCCATTTGGTTAAGAATTCTTCCAGTCCATGGAAAAGTTAAAGCATTTATGTTGTCTAATATATTCTCAATTTAAGTTTCCGTGTTATTTATTCCTACATTTAACTTGTAAAAATAATTTTAAACAAGTCTGCGTACTCGCACTAAATCTTTCAGTTCTCGATATTCATAATGACATTTTGTAATTACTGAGCTGACAATTCATTCGTCTGATCAGTAATCACAAAATTCCTGCCGTACAGCTGAAACAGAGAAGTATAAATCAAAAATTTTTATTTGGTAAATGTGTTCTAAGATACAAACAGCATTATCTGTCGCACAATCGGTAGAGTATTTGTGAACGTTTTAACCGTAAAACTTGCGAATAATCTGTTAATGCATGATATTAAATATTTTTCTAGCTTTTAAAGATAAAAAATTTAAACCCTTAAAGTAAGTCAGAAAGGTTAATTGTCGTATTTTAGAATGATGAATTATTATACAAATGTTTTATCATCAATAATATTGCAAGGACTTTGCCTTAAATAAAAAACTGCCAGCCTTTTTGTATGTATTGCAATAATTGAATTTCTCGATTAAAAACAGGCTATTTATAATATCTATAAAAAAATTAAGTTCGTGGGTTCACGGCATCGACGAGGAAGGTCATTCAAGTCTATCTAGGCCCGACAGTATCTCCTTGTTTCCGGCTTCAGCGTCACTCTGAATAACTTAATCTCTGAATCCCTGATTGTCAGCAATGACTCCGCGTTCGGTGACTTTATATACCCCTGCTGAACGTTCTCGAAAGGTCAGGAAAATGGCACCTTTCTTTAATCAGTTTCGTTCCAGACGACTAGGCGCCTCCGGTCGGCAACTTCCTTTTTGTATCTTCCTTTTTGCATCAACACACAAGCGAATCAGCTCCCCCCGTCACCTCTTGACATATGTTGGTGTCTATTAGTCCCCCCCCAACGTGGGGGAAGTATTTCGTCGCTTTGGTCTTTGTTCTTAAAACCGCTCTCCGGGGCGGTCTGAGTACGAACATCAAAGGCACGAGTGACGCCATAAAACCTCCTCTCGCCGACGGGACCAATAAATCGCTGCTTTACCCTACACTTCGCTCTCTGTTTCGCGAATGTGTGCTTCCAGGGTCAGACGAACTGTTCCGCGAGCTATCGGTAGCACTTCCGGCCATCATGTCGCCAGGCGACTGTCTGTCTGCAGCGTTCCAAATCATTTATGCGCGCGTTGATTGGTCTTCCCGGAATTTCCACGCACAAAAAATTCGCTGTTGTACGGGAGTCGTTACAATATATTAGTCCTAGTAGTAAGTCCACTTCAATCAAGTTTCCTATAGTTAATTAAACTGAAACTACAGAAAAATTAAAATGAATTACGATAACGACCAACATTTGAGTCTTGCGTATAAATAACTATTTGAGACTTCATTCAAAATGCGACAGGAATTGTAAACTCATATGCCTAATAACAGTATTTGGTTAAAGTAACAGAAAATTATATTAGAGAAATTATTGAAGCAATTTGTTATTAATACAATTGAGTAAATTATTGAATTATATGAAGAATTTAACACTCTCGTATCATATTTATTGGTCATATAAATAATTAAATCTGCGTTGCTACAAATGAAGCATTAAGCCGGTAATAAACATAAAATTGCATAAAATGATTGAACATTTTGCAATTTATGCGTTTCATTAGCCCTTTGAATGTGGATTTATCAGAGCATTTGCATTTGAATTGAGATTTAAAGGAACTGAAATAACGTACTAGTAATTATAGCTCTGTCACAATAAAATCTCATTCAGCTAATTAAGGTATTTTACATAAAAGGTATGAAATTTTGACAGAATCAATATGTGTCTCAAAGACAATTTAACAATTTTTAATTGATTTTTAATGCTGCATACACTCCAAAAGGGTCCATTAATTTTCTATGAATTTATCGCTTCAAATGAATTTGGTAATTTCATTTATTAATTTCAGCGAGGCATAATAAAAGGCGAATTTGTTTGTACCCACTCCTTAGACTTTCCTCTTGTGTGCGCAACTCCCCTGTTGCTGTGTGCTAAACCTATTGGATTCGCTCACCTCAATGTTAACCTGTGGAGAAAACGTGTCTACTCTTGACAGCTCCATTAATGCTGATAATAAAAAGTGGTATTTTCAGATAGCCTGAACTTTTCTGCACCTTGCAACAGGATTCATTATACAGGACCTATATCCGTTAGGGCCTGTTCACATAGGAGTCCGTAGCGTAGCGTTAAGGGAAAGATGGCGTCGAGACGAAAATAAACCAATCATAGGCGTTAAAAATTTCATTGATAATCGTTTGGAGGCCTATGATTGGTTTATTTTCGTCTCAACGTCATCTTTTCCTTAACGCAACGCAACGGACTCCTATGTGAACAGGCCCTTACACCCGCCTTAACTTCTAAACGGTGACAGCTTAGGCCATAAAGTTAGTGTCTAGGTATAGTAAAAAGGCTATGCGCTACTCGGTGACACAACTTACAATGTCATCTATCGGCAAATTTTGGAATAAGCGCTTTTATCTCAAAAACGGTACGAAATACGGGAAAAAAGTTAATATCATGTTCAGCATCATCGATTTAGTAAGAAAAAACACCTTGCGCACATTAATACTCAAAACAGAATGTAGAAAATGGATCTTCGACGACGCATTACTGATGCTTGTGCCTCTGTAACACCTGCCATGTTGCACAATTTGCAGCGATAAATCCAGGCCAGGGTGCAAATGTGTATAGTGGCTAATGGTGGCTAAAATGTGTATAGTGGCTAATGGTGGCTAAAATGTGTATAGTGGCTAATGGTGACTAAAATGTGTATAGTGGCTAAATGCAAATGTGCATAGTGGCAACATAAATAAATGATCCTGAAGTTAGGGAAGTGTCTCAGTTTCTTTCTTCCACTCTTTATGAAATGACAATTTTAGAAATCGGGACCAAACAAATGTTCATTTTCTACATTCTATTTTAAGTATTAACTAATTGGTACCCGTCAAAACATGACGGCTAAATAGTAAATAAATGTACTAATACACAAATTATACTGAACACATCATTGCCAAATGTTGAAAATTATAATAATGCGCAAAAACACATTAATGTATTTAAACTGCGTTGTGCTTAGTGAGTATCTAAAGCCAGATTTTAAAATGTCACTGAGCATGCGCAGAAAGCAATTTTTTTTTACTTGTAAATTATCGCTCATTAAACAGCGCGAAATAAACAATTTCCATGAGGTTTAATCTTATATTTCACAAACATAATTATTATATATATAATAGCCGTTGTCTCTGTATAACACTTCCGGGCTGTACTCATCTTTCAATTGAAGCCCTCAGTAAACAAACAGCCGGTTAGGCTTAATTTCAATTTCAGATGTGGATCAGAATTTTTTTCTTACCTAAAAACTAATATCTTCTCCATTAAATCACGTTTCTTCAGCTTATTTTTCTATAAAACATTCAGAACTAAAAAAAATTGGATGCTTTTAGCTGTATATTTAACAGTTTTTAAAAATCTGTTTACTTTTGCGATGAATTCTGAAAGTAAACAAAATTGAATGTGAATGAATCAAGTAGCTCAAGTATTCATATTGCGTAGTGAGCTGTAAAAAACTGGATGGCAGTCTACTACTCCAATCGCATGAAAAACTAAATAAATAAAAAATAATGAAAGGGTTTGCTTTTACAAGGTGTGGATTAAATGCAATATTGTTAGATAATTCGGGATATTTTCTAACTTTCATATACTTTTTCCATTATGACGTCATTATTAGTATTATGACGTCAAAATGACGGGTTACCTTCTAGTAATAAAAATAAAAATGGCAGAGGGAGATCTAGAGAGACTCCTCGGAATAAATGTGTTTATGATTAAAGCACGTCACTGAGCATGTGCAGAAACAGTAAGCTTTTAAAGACAGATTTAAACATGCCACTGAGCATGCGTAGAAATCAATTTTTAATTTTAAATTATCGATAATGAGTAGAAATTGCGGTTACAAAAACCAAATATGACAAATCTACAGATTACAATCTTTCGTTTAAGACCAAAATGAAGTAAATTGATGCAGTAGTTTTCTCTCACGAACTGCCCAAAAAGTCGGCTTAGCAACTTAAATATATATATGTGCAAAAGGTGCCTTTTCTTACTAAATCGATGATGCTAAATAACTTTGTAATTGACTTTATCCCCGTATTTCGTACCGTTTTTGACATAAAAACGATATCTCCAAATTTTGCCGATAGATGGCGTTGTAAGTTGTCTCATCGAGTAGCGCATGGCCTTTCTACTATAGGCTTTCTGCTGGAAGCATCATGAAGTGACGTCACGCTTAAGCACCGCCCCCTGGTAGGCAAAACATTCGGCATTTTGCATCGTGCACATGTTAGCAAAGCTCTACTTAACCATTTACATATCGTTGAAACCGCTTATTGATTTAAATTATCATTATGCTAGTCAGTTATGTAGCTTATGGGTGCACATTCAAGCTTTCTAATTGATGTGATGTTGATATGTATCGTTTTCCGAAGTTTGAAAAAGATACATATGTGAATAAAACCTTATTAATAAAAATATACTCTTCAGACTGGAACATTTTGCTAAGATTATGTATTTCATATATCAGACAGCATTCTGTGCAAACTATATCTCAGCACTTAAATATTACTTTTATAGCAACATTTTCTTTTTACTTAATTAAAATATATTTACAACAAAATATATTTAAATTATATTTACAAAAATTTTAACTTAGAGAATATACAAACCTAATTTAGGTACATAACAAAAACTTTATATAGATTAAGCTCTTTTTAATTAATGAAGAGGAATATAAACCTACGGCACCTGATGATAGCATACATAGACAACAAATATATAAAACATCTTTTAAGACATAAAAATTTATTCTTGACAAATAATCTCTCGATAATATTTTTATAAAATTTTGATAAACCATGGAAATATTAATATTGAAATTTTCACAAATCTTTTGTACTTTCCCCTTTTTGAAAAAGAGCATTTATTTATCAAAACATTCAGAACAATTAAATACAAATACCTAGAAATTCAAATAACTTAAACGGCAAAATATTTTTAAGTAAATATTTTCATCATTAATGCAAGCTATAATGTTCAGGCAAGCATTAATGCATCATTAATGCAAGCTATAATGTTAGTAAAACAGTTACATCACTGTAAACAATCAACTGAAATGGTGTTATTCGCAGCAATTTTTTATTGTTAATTCACTGTGTAATGTGATGCATTTTACTCCTTTACCCTTTATTCCAGAAGCAAGGATAACATGATATAACAACTTAAAATAGAGTGTATCAAGTTAAGAATTTAACTAATTAAATTAATTTTCCAGATTCAAAGCTAATTTTTCAATAAAATGGAATCGTCATAAATACGTAATAAGAATCAAATAGATACCACGGTACAATTTACACATAATTCAACACGTGCGAAGTAAGATCAGCAAAGTTATCGACAGTTTTAAATGTTTAGGGAAGTCCATATAAAATTATACAAATCAAACTTGCAACAAACAAAGAGATCTAACATTTGTTTTAAGGGTGTAAAGTGCAAAAATCGTTTGATGTCGGATTTCTTTACAACTGGCCATAGGGAATGTCATACTTCCAGTCTTCATTTTCTTAATAAAAAGGGATCTAGAAAGTAAAAGAAACCCCATCTTCCTCTCTAAAGATTATTTTTTCAACCTAAGTTTGTTTGGACGATCTGTCTAAAGTATTTGCATAATTTGATAACTTTATATCGCATTTGTGGTAAGCGTGATCATAGAACGCCATGATAAGTCAACGGATGTTTTGCCAACCAGCGTTCGGCGTCGCAGTGTTTGTTTGTAAACAGGCGCAAAGTCTATACCTAGACACCAACTTTATGGCCTAAGCTGTCACCGTTTAGAAGTTAAGGGGGGTGTAACGGATATAAGTGGGAACCCTGTATAAATTTTGTTCACAAAAGGAATTAAGGAGCGTTTAAAACACACATTAGATTTTTTACCCGAATAATTTAAATTTTTAAAAATTATTTGCACTTAAAAAATGAAAAATGTGTAAAATTTCTTTTTCTATTATGGAGAATAATTTTTTTTTTTTAAATCTTCAAATCCAAGTCGGCAATCCTTGGACACATTATCTCCATAGGTTAACATTGAGGTCAGCGAAACCAATAGGGTTAGTACACCACAGCTTTAAGTCACTACCAATGAAATCACCATCTTCTAGGTGAAGTTTCTGTTTTCACGTAGACTCTGTCTCCAAAAATCATAAACATTCATATAGTACCATATTGGACTCAGATTCAACAGCTCCTAGAAGTAAATAATTTTCAACTGAGTTTGAATTTTGAAATCAAAACACTGAAAAACCACCCGGTATCACAACACTAGTCTTGTAACTATGAAAAGTTTCTTTCTTAACCATCTAGAGTAGTCCTGCACAACATACTGCCATTTGCGGCCCACCAGCACTCCCTCTGTGGCCCGCGAAGCCTTTTGTGAACACGCATAACATTATAAATCTATAAATATACAGAATATTATTTTTAGATTTGTAGTATTACGAAAGGAATATTTAAGCAATGAATTTTAATGTTTATTTAATTTTTAAATGAATAAGTAATTATTTTTTTTTTGTCAGATAAAATACTCCTTGCTTTTTTATTTATCCTATTTTTTTTTTTTTTTCTTTTTTTTGCAAGCTGTAGTAGCAGCTTTCTATAAAAAAAATATGACCCCCATCACATTTCGAGTTGTGGAGGCCTGATCTATAGAGCCATCCTTCCTTTCGCTCAGGTCGAAAGACGGGACAGCTTCGCTCTATAGGTTTGGTTTGGTTTGGAGTACTACTGTCAACTTTCTGCTACACGAGGGCTCATTCGATCGGCTTTAAACTGTAAGGCTTAAAGCCGATTCCAAACGGCTGCAACATCCATGCCAACAGTGGGACTAGGACCCACAGAATGTGAAATGAATGCCACCACCCTAGAGATCCCCTGGCTCGCTTTATAGGACAGACTACTATGGCATGATTATGTTATGTCATAACGAAACATAAATGGCATCGATAGTGTTCATTAAGCTCAATGAAGTCGGGTTTTTTTGACTACTGGTTCATGACTGGCGTAAAAGTGACAGAGAGATCATTGTTTTAGAGTAACTTATGTGAGTGTGTGTGTGTTATAACAGATCCGACAGTATATCAGATCAAGTCCATAAAGGATATTGGGCAGAATGGTGCGGCTCCGGTTTTGAATAGCACAACAAGGGTCGGAGTATGACTTGGCTAAAGGACCGGTCCCGTAATTTTGAACCTAGTCAAGTGACGAGACCGGTACACTTGACCCCGCACCTACAGAGGTAAATTTTGAGAACTTGGAGGACATTGCAGCCACGACAGATTTTTCGTGCACAAACCACCATTAATGTACATGGAGGTGGATTTGTACCGGTATCGAATCAGATACGTTCAGATCACTGGCTCGCTGCCTTTGCCGACTGGACCACCGTGGCCACAGAGTAACTTGTCTTATTTGTGTCTTGTTTATGCAGTTCTATTTTCTTGTGATAGAGAACTGCTTAACCAAGACACAATTAAAACAAGTTATATAAATCTTCCCTTCTATACACATATGTGTATAGATGGAAGGATTTTCACCTCAATTATTTCTGAAAATTTCACCTTAATTACTATTGCCGCCCACATCGTATAGTGGTTAGCGTCATGAGCTTCTATGCATTGGAATTGGGTTCAAATTCCTTGGCTTGGTCGTTACCGTGTTGTCCCCTCATAGGGAGCAATTCTGGCTCCCTATGTATGGCATCATCTAAATCAGCGGTTCTCAACCTGGGGGGCGTAGAATAATTTCAAGGGAGGCATGAGTTAAAAAATTAAAACAAAAAGTAAAACTGACTCTAATTTAAAAGTAAAACAACCTCACCTAGATCTTTGATTACCTCAAATGTATTTGATCTGTGTTTAATTCTTTGATTTCATATGTTCTAATAATAATATGTTTCAAATTAAGATATGTGTAGTAATATTAAATTTTGTGTATGAAATTATCTATTCAGTATTTTCATTTAATTACCAGCTTAAGTTTCAAATTCCGATTGTACTACTTGCATTGTGTACCACATATGGTGGTGGTGGTGGGGGAGGCGTGACCTCACATCAGTGTTCAAAGGGGGGCACAGAGCCTGAAAGGTTGAGAACCCCTGACCTAAATGGTGCTCCAACAATAAAGTAGCCGGCAAAACTTCGCTGTGAATAACAAAAGGCGAATGTCTCACGACAAGTGCCTCCGCATTAGAAAGAAGAAAAAATCCTCGTAACTTTGGTCAAGTTCCTCAGAATATGACGTCGGAAATTGTTATATGAAGCAGTTACAGGAAATCGTCAAAAATGGCAGGTAATAAAATGCAAATCCAGTTGCCAGTAACTTTTCAAGAAAGTGCAAAAGTTATGGCAGCGTCTATATTTGCTCGAAAAGTTATTAAAAAGAGGGATCAGATTTTATATATGAAATTTATTTCTTTTTATATTTCATAGCTTTTTAAAATCAAAAATTTTAATTTATTATTCAAGAATCCATTTATATATATTTTTTTATTCTTTTCTGTTTTTGCTTTTATGTCGTTTATATTCTATCGCTCTTCTAGGAGATTATTCTCTCCTTCTCATTTTTCGTTGTCGAGGATTTTACCACTTTGCCTTCTTTGCGGTTTTCTACAAGTGGCACTTTTCTCTTTATCCGATGTGTTTTGCAGCGATAATCTACCAAAGCCTTCTTCCACACAGGATGGGCTACTTCATGGTATCATTTTCTTTTCTTTTTCTGCAGTCGCTGATGATACAAAGGAAATAATTTAACGCTTTTGAAATTCGAATTAGTTGTACATTCAATATCATGTAAATTTAATCTTCTCAACTAGTTATGGCTTTTTACATTTTTTAAAGGCCTTAGTTTTATTTAACATTTTTTAAATGACGTAATGAGCCGTTACACCACAGGGAATCGTACTCTGAAACTTATATTTTATACCTCACATGAAAGAGATTTGAAGTCACTAAGAATAACCCTAGATATATTAAGTCTTTTAAAGACACTGAATGTGTCGTTTTTTGTAGCCTTGACCTGTAATGCCTTTCGAGAACACTAATTTTTCATTAACTCTATCCTCTACATTTCAAGTTGTTATTGAACTCTAAAACCCATTATTTGATTCTTACGTGACATCATATTTATGAACACTGAATTACTTTAGCTGCTAATTTCTAATCTCTACTTTCGCTTCCCAATATATCTTCATACAATTTTGAATCACTGTTGAACGCAACAAGTCGATTGCCTTTATTATTTTATGCATCTGATAACCTCTGTTATCAGATGCATAAAAGAATACCATTAACAGTTAAGGCTGCTATATAGGGGAAACCCTTGTACCTAGGGCCATGGTATACCTAGGGCCACCATGCTTTATTTAAATAATGATTATTTTACAGCATTTTTACTCATTGGAGTGAGTGACAACATTGTTTCAAATCATAACAGCCATTTTTAATGAAAGCAAGAAGAAGCTATAGTTAAATAGAAAAGAAAGTCTTGATTTGATGATCAAAACTAAATTTTTTCACTTCAATTTGAAGTCTTATTTTGTGAAATTAAATGCAAACTTATGTTTTAATGTATAGCACATATTTTTTGAAAACATTAAAGGAAAAAATGATATAAAAACAAAGTTTGGTTTCTGCAGGTCTTTGGGTATGGAAGCCATTTTGCCAAAAACAACAACATCTTGTACCCAGGGCCATAATCTTGTCTTGTACCTAGGGCCATGGCCTCTGGTAGAAAAGAGGTGGACGAAAACTTGGCAAGTGTAGAATTCTCACTGATACCCCCGAGAAAAATGAAAATCAAGCACAATTATTGAAAAAAGTAATTGATAAAAAAAAGGTTACAAAATCTGTGTTTGAAACAGAAAATTTATGTGGGATCATTAAGAAGACAATGGAGAAAAAACATACATTAGAAAGTGATGAAATAATAAACATTTCTTCCTTTAATACATTGCCTACAATTAACATTTCTTCCTTACGAAGATTTTAGAAGTTGTGCATGAAAGAAATAATGGATACAAATTGTTTTTTTTATTGTAAACAACAATTTCAGTGTTTGGAAATAACTGGCCCTAGGTACAATAGTGTTATTGTACCTAGGGCTGTACCTAGGGCCATTTGTAATTTTTTTTTTTCAATATCATTTACAAGTTTTTTTTCTACACTTGATGTGATTTTTATTTAAAGAGAATAAAGCACGTAATGTATACAAACTATTTTTATTATTGTAAGTTTGTTATAAGTAAAGATACTGCCATTTGAAAATAGCCGGCCCTAGGTACAAGGGTTTCCCCTACTAACCCTGTTGAATTCGCTCACCTCAATGTTAACCTATGGAAAAATGTGTCCAAGGATTGCCGACTTGGACTGAAAGATTTTTTTTAATTGTACTCTGTAATAGAGAAAGAAATTTTACACTTTGGGGCATTTTTTCGCTTTTGTAAAAAAAATGCAAATAATATTTTTAAATTTAAATTATTCGAGAAAAAAAATCTGGTATAGCGTGTTTAAAACCATCATCAATTCCTTTGGTAGACGAAATTTATAAAATGAATCCGGTTACAAGGTGCAGAAAAGTTCAGACTATCTGAAAATACCATTGTTATTGGATTGCCAGCATTTATGTAGCTGTAAACAGTAGACAAACTTTCGCCATAAGTTTACATTGAGGTGAGCGAATCCAATAGGGTTAGTTCCACAACAGCCTTAAATGAAGTTTGTAAGGGGCTTCTGGTTCTATTGCTAAGTGATGCTCGTTAATTTTATAAGTGTTATTTGTGCTCATAATAGTTTTGTTGATGAGTTTCTAGATGAATTATAAATTATTATTGTGTTGTGTTGTTGTTTCTCATCCCCATGACCAGCAGAGCTAGATCAGGTCCATAAGCTCGTTCACTCTGAGAAAGTCCAGCACCAAGAGAGGATCTTGAGCCAGGTCCTGCCTGGTGAGCCCCAGACAGGATAAAATGTGGTCAGGGGAGGCTTGAGCAGTAGAACACTTAGTGCAGATTTCGAAATGCTTACTACCACCAATAAAACTCATTGATGACAGATGACCACTGAGGGGAAGCGAGTGTTGTAATATTAGGAAGTGTACACATGTCTTGTGACGCAGTGTGGGTAGTGAGTAATTCACAGACAACCCTCCCTACAAAAGGTTGGCACTATATGAAAAATATTTTCATGCAAGTCCAAAAATTTACGCAGAGTCATCGGATGGCATATGACAAGAATTGTTTGAAAGCGTAAGTTGCTGCATGCAGTCCTGCACGCACAAAAGTTCCGCAGACTTAAGTTTATTTAGGGTCATTGCATACCCGTTACTGCAAACTCCATATAGTTTTGTTGTTGTTGTTGTTGTTGCACATCTCCAAAGACTATCAGGGCTATATCAGGTCCATGACATTGTACACCCTAAGGAAATCCAGAACCATCATTGGATTGGCAGTCAGATCCCGCCTGGAGAGCCCTAGGCAAGTAAGAATATGTTCAGGGGAAGCCTGCTCAGTAGAACACTTGGAGCAGACTTCAAAACACTTAGAACCCTCAGAATGTGTCAAAGATCTAAGATGCCCGCTGAAAAAGCGAGTAAGAATGGTTTGATCTTGCCTGCCACAACGAAGTGCCAGAGAGCCAACCGGTCGATTACTCTGATACCAGTGATGCACCGGTGGAACGAGCCAAGTGGTTTTATTTTTGCTTTTAGTTGGGGTGCCTTGAGTGGATGACAGATCTGTACTGTTTGTCCGGCATCCTCGAGCCCCACAGCAATGAAAAATGTCACCGAACCTGGGAAATTAACCCTCGGCTGCGTATTCAGGATAATGCTACGTAGCGACTGGTCTTCAGTGATTTCATGGGCTAATACACGAAAGCGGAGGGGGCCGAGGTGTCAATGAGAGTTTTGCGTTTAGTTCTGGAAAAAAGCTCCATATAGGTGAGAGGCGGAGAAGGCACCGAAGTTTCACAAGCACCCCCTTTCGCCAGGGAGTCTGTGATCTCATTGCCCTCGGTGTGAACACGAGAAGGAACCCACTGAAGGTGTACCCGATGAGACAAGGATAGACGTTTCAGCTTTTTAATAATAGATGGCTTATGATTTACCATATAGTGTTAGACTAGGTCATCAGCCCAAGCGCCTCTTAGCTTAGAGAATGTCCAGTTTCCTGGGGGCATCCGACTCTAAGAACAGTGCTACAACAACTCCCTCGGCATAATACAAGGTGCGCCCATAAAGTAACCGGACATTTTTTTTTATAAATAAGAAAAATATTACTCACCTTCAAATAAATTTATTTCCTTCAAAATAATCGCCAAAGGAGTCTATACAAATTTTCCAACGTTTCTTCGAGTCATCGAAACACTGTTTATAGGCGTTGGAACTACGCGTAACATTTGATTTAATATCCGAGAGGTTTTCAAATCTCTGTCCTTTCGTGGATTTTGCATTTTTTGATTACAAAGGACTTATTCACCGCGAATTTGTTCCTGAAAATCAAACAATTAATCAGTATTTTTACAAGGAGGTGCTTTTTCGATTAAGAAACAGGATAAGGCGAGTTGGGAAGGAACTGTTTGATTCTGGGCAATGATTTCTTTTACACGATAATGCTAGTCCCCATACAGCAATTTCTGTACAACAATATCTTGCTAAGCATTCAATTACAGTGATAAATCACCCTCCATATTCTCCCGACTTATCGCCAGCTGATTTTTTCCTTTTTCTGAAGCTTAAGATGGCCATGAAAGGACAGAGATTTGAAAACGCCTCGGATATTAAATCAAATGTTACGCGCATTTTGGGAACGGTTAGTTCCAACGCCTATAAACAGTGTTCCGATGACTTGAAGTAACGTTGGAACAGTTGTACAGACTCCTTTGGCGATTATTTTGAAGGAGATAAATTTATTTGAAGGTGAGCAATATTTTTCTTATTTATAAAAAATTTATCGGTTACTTTATGGGCGCACCTTGTATGAAAAACATTATATTGTAGAAATTATCCCACCCATTCCTATCAGTAGCCTTTTCATTTGTGTATAAATTAGTAAACATATTTTTTAACCTCGAGAGCGTGTCGCGCAAATTTTTTTCCCTTAAAAAAATGTTCTCCAGTCGACTCAATATTATTTTCGGTGATAGATCTTATCGCTTTATTACCTGAACGATAAAGTTTTATGTCAATCGATCTGATTACGCCAGATTATTCGATAATATTTGATACAGATCCCATTTTCGTGGGGGGAAAAAATACATTAAAAAAAAGATACAAGCTAACCTTTTCCTTTCGCACAGCACTTATGCCGCGGGGAATAGGAGGTAAATAAAAATCAAAGCGAAATTATTCATATCTCATCCCCTTCAGATAGCACGCGTGTATCGCCGCACTCAAGCGTGCGCGCGCCAGTTTTTCCTTTCAAAATCAGGAAGCCGTAATCTCCAATTCCTCGCCTAGCATTACAAGGTTGAGAAAGTTTTGTTGGACAAATTATTTTCTCTTTAAATATATCCCCTACACACATACACACTTCAAAATTTTATCGCGTATTAGCGGATTCTAAGCGAGCAGGCCTTTTTTTAAGCAACACCGGAAAATAGAAAATAGCGGAAATGGATGCCGATTATTGGTTTTCGGGGCTCGTTACGGCGCGATTAATTCTTTCTTTTTTTTTCCCCCTACCGTATCTTTTGCCAATACAGATGCTTAGTGAAATTCTTTTTTAATGTAATCATTTTTTTTTCTTTCTGCCAATTAGAAAAAAAGAGGTGACTGATATAGAGCTTTGTTTCTGATGTCAGTCGTCAAGCGAATATACCGCCAGCAAAACTGCTGGCGGTGTGTTTTTTTAAAAGTCAGCGATGTGATTATCAATAGAAAGCGGCCTAAGATTGAAAAATCAATTTTTTGAATTTTTGAAAGAATGCTTATGAATGGTATATCCATAGGCGTAGCGTCGGGGAGTCATGGGGGGGGGGCACGTGCCCCCCCCCATGAACGTGCCCCCCCCCATGAACGTGCCCCCGTGCCCCCCCCAAATTAACTTAAAGTAAATTAAAACGTTAATAGAAGTTCAGTTAAATTGTAGAAAACTTTTAAGAAAGTTGGTTTTTTCCGCTTTTTCAAACTGTGAAACTGAAGATTCCGATTATGTCTTTAGTCTTCACATAGTTTTTAACAAAGATAGGATCCATAACAAAAATTCGATGCTATTTTTTTCATTTTATTTATATTATATTTATTTTTCTCATTGTATAATTTTGAATACTACTCAAATATCAATTCTACTGTTATTCAATTTTAAAAAAAATCGTAATATTTCATATTTTAAGGACCGTCCGGCATTCAATGCGCTGAGAAGGGCCCTAACTGAATTCAATTCGTAACCCCCCCTCTCGCAGAAATTTAAAAACACGCTACGCCTATGGGTATATCAGTAGATTTTACTGCTTCTATGTACACTGGGAATGTTCACGTAAATACAGTGGAATCTCGATCGATCGTTCTCCGAATCATCGTTTTCTCGTATGTGTCGTTTATTTCACCCAGTCCCGACGGTCATATTGCTTTGTTATGGTTCTGCATGTATTGTAGCGTACTGGAAATAGAGGTTATTTTTCCCGAAACCCCACAAGCTCTTGGAAAACACAGCTGCGTGTTTTCAAGGAATGTGTTGTTCGGTTCCACCAGTTTCGGAACCCGTGGGGGAATTAAAGACCGTTTCCCTCACAAGACAAACCACTAAAGCTGTCGACTTAACGTTTCGAAATGTAATAAAGTTCGGCGTCTCAAGAAGAACTATCAGCCGATAATCTGGCGGCTCCTCCACCCCTTCTGAAATATCCAGACATTGGGGGAGACGCTTCATAGATTCCGCACAGTGTAGACGTGTTTTTCCTAGGCTCCTGTGTTTTTGGGCTGAGAATGGGCCCTGGAGCGTGTATTTGTGAATCTGCACGTAAAATTGAGTGAATTGTGTCGAAAGTGTTTAATGTTTAATTCTTTTTGTAAATAAATCTTGTTATGTTTTGTTTTAAAAATTTGGCTTTCGTTTTAATTCGAACTCTGTCTTTCTTTGGTATGGATCAATAGTAGTAAAAATTTAAAAATGCCTCAGAGAGTAACCAGCCTTGTCGTGATGCCACAGTATCGTTTTTCCGCATTTATCTTTCAATTCGGTCGGTTCCTTGAAAAACGATACATCGAGATTCCACTGTATTTGTCAGTTTAGTGTCTCGCACTCCACAAAATAGCTGCAATACACCACAATTAATTCTTCCCGATTTAAAGTATGATGGTTGGACAAAATTGATTATTTGATTTCCAAACATTTATTTTTGTGAGCTCCCCGTATTATGACCAATTTTTGCTTTTTTTTCCTTTTCTGGAATCTCTGCAAATTCAATTTTTATAGAGAGAGCATATAACTCTGCCTTTTTCTGACGCTATATGCCCTACTATTCGAGGAATTTTATTGTATAGTATGTCCAGACGGGGATATTGGAAGCTATGTATCCCTTTGTTCGTAACAAAAGAATAAATTTTTACCTCACCCCAAAAGTTGGGGAAAATTTCTTTTGACCAAGGATTTTCTCCTGAAAATTTAATTTAGAAACTTGAAAAGTCGTAAAAAACATCCACTTCAGCATTAGAATTACCTAGCCAGTAAAAATTCTTGATTTTTAACGTCGGTTGGAATAGGAATATCTTACTTGTTAGTAGTTTAGCTTTCAAATCATTTCCTCTTCATATATTTTTTTTAATTGTGAAAATGTATAAAGTTGTGCCCAAGCTGCACCTGTTTGAAAAGCTAAAGCGTTCAGTTATGAAATGTTGGCTTGACAAAGAATCATTCAAAACTGATGTCTTACTCAAAAAATATGCCATGCACAAACTGACAAGTTTTAAACAAGCTTTCACTAAGCGAGTTTATGTCAATAATTTCAGACGAGAAGTAAAATGGGATAAAACTGTATAAAGTAATTAATATTTTTTTAATCACAGATAAGCTGATGCGTATTTTCATATAAGGATCTTCCAATAAAAGACTCATGTTTTCAAAAATATTGTAATTGTAACTCATTAGCTTTTAAAAAAAATTAATTTTGTAACGGCAGACGTGAATAATTTAATGACCTGTATAAAATAAACAACGGAAAAATTTGAAATTTCGAAAGCTAACAGCTGTATAATTAAACGTCTACCTAAAAACACGTAATTCCAAAAATATGCATTTGTAAATACAGTCGGACCTCTATTTAACGAAGTCGTTAAATCCCGAAAAAAAGTTCATTATATGGAAAATTCGTTATCTAGAGATTCACCTTTTAAAATACTTTAAACTACACAAAACAGATTTGAAATTCATAAACACTAAATATTATTAATAAAAGTAATTGATCACACCTTTATTTTGTAAATTAATGTTTATTTGTTTTATATATCTTACCCATCAAACAGAAATCTGCAAGGAAATCAAGAATAAAACAAAACATTTTCCGGTAATACACTGTATTTTCAATTTAAAAAAAATATTAAAATTAATAAATTTTAATGACATTATCGCATTTATTATAACATGTAATTTTAAGCATACATTACCACATGCATCCTTAAATTTAATTACTGATAAAGTATGTTAGTTTTGTCTGGGTTTATTGTTTGAAAGAGTGTTTTCTCTCATAATACGTCTCTCAATACACCAAAAACCCCTTCAGGCGTATTTTCTTCAAACTGCAACTAGCGTTGGGATGTGTTAAAAGAAAGTTAATGTGTTAAATGTGTTAAAAGAAAAAATAAGTTTGATATGTTCAGAAATATTTTGAGAAATATGGATAAAAAAATAAAATTGGATCAAAAGAAAAATTTCGTTAAATAGAGAATGCACTTCGCTATTTGGAGGTTATTTTACGAAGAAATTCCCAAAATGTTCTTGGTTCCAAGGAAAAGTTCGCAAAATAGAGAAATTCGCAAAATAGAGATTCGTTAAATAGAGGTCCGACTGTATGTGATTAAAAAAATATTCGAAGGGCAATTTCCCCATAGCTTTACATTGGGATTGGAGATCTACAAGCTTCACTTGTCTCCCGCCTCTATGGAAATGTTTCATCCTCTTAAATATTAATCGTATAGTAAAAATTGATTACTTTTTAAGTTAATAGATAAATCTATAAGATACGCAAATCAAAGAAAAAAATCCTATAAACTTTCATCCTAAAATAGTATTCTTTTGCATTGAGAAATACCTTAAAATCTATATATTCTTAAATTGGTATTAAAATATCAATTAAAATACTACATCGTATGTTTTAATTAAGTTATAAAACAACATGTACGCTTATGACCTAGACTATATATTTAGGCGTTCAAAGTTTTCTGTGCAATTATTTTTCATTTTTCATTGCTGCCAGTATCAGAAAAAATAATTAATTTTAACATTTTTGAAAGATTTTAATTATATTTCAGAGTATGTAACAATATTTCATGATAACTATAACTATTGAAAACCGTTATTAAGAGTATGAGTTGAAAATTCTGTCCCTTGAGCTTGTTGAAAAACCATTAATTGGTTAGAAAAAAACTGAAATGTCTATAAATTAAAACAAATCTATCTCTGCGTGTACATAAATTTAGAATAAATGACCGCGCATCAAAACAATTTATTGCTTTTCCATTCGTCATTATTTAACTCAAAGTACGTCGTAAGTCTACCTCTAAAATTTTCCATCTCTCGAAACTTCGTTTCTTACTTGAGAAGCCCGTAATATTTAACACGAAAAATGCATTCTTTTAAAAGTCTAGTGGGCGCACATAAATCATCAACAACACTCTTCGATAACATCATGCTTCAAGGGGGACGACCTTAAAAATTCCGTAGTCGAACAAATTCATATGCAAATTTATTAATTGCTTCAATGGTCGAGGAACAATTTTCATCCCTGGCATCAACCCTTGTCATTCAAATTCCAGAGCGCGAGAAATTGCGCTGAATTCGGCGCAACATCCCCTGTAAGTGCAAGGGGCGCGATGCTTCCCAACCGCTTGAGAAGTCATCATTCAAATTTCAACTTTTCCCAATTGAAAGCGCTTGCCGTAAAAATTCGAAAAATTATTTCACAGGGAATTATTAATGACTGTAAAGTTAAGAGGGACGAACTTTTCATTCGGCGTTTTCTTAATGAGGCTAGAAAAATTTTCGAACTTCAAAGCGATTTTAATGGCAGAAGGCATTATTAATTGACTGCCCTCTCAAAAAGAATTCCTTCCCCTTGTTGCCAGATTCGTGGTATTGATATTGCATTAAAATTCTTCGGCTAGAGGAAGTAAAGCAATCGATTTTCAAGGGGAAACAAGGAGGAAAAATTTTTTTTTCTCATTCAAGATGAATGCGAGGGAGTGCTTTCTATTGAAGAAAATTTGATGGAAAGCTTGAATTATTTTCAGTATCGGTTCGAAGGAATGCATTAACGGAGGAAAAAAAATGCTCGGCAAAATAAATCTTTACACACACAAACACATCTCAGGTGCTTGTCTCTCTGAAGCAGCCTCCATCTTAATTATAGTAAAAGCTTCCATGATGGTTTGAGATTAAACAAAGAAGTTTGATTTAATTTACAGTAATTACGGCAAAGCACACAGTGTGCTCTTTGAGTTATAAAAGTCGGAACATAAGCCTCTGAGTTTCCTGGTAACTTCTTCATTCTTCTATTATTAAGCGCTGTACAATATAAAACTCATTCATCTATGATTTTTAAATGAAATAATTTTTTATAGATTGAATTTATACAAAACTAGCTGAAAACCCGCACTTCGCTACGGAGTACATTCAAATTAAGTACAACGGTCAATGTATGCAGTTAATACTTCTCCCGCTCCCCCCCCCCAAAAAAAAATATATATATATATAATAATTACAATGATCAATGTATGCAATTGATGTTAAAAAAGTATATATACAGTGGAATCTCGATCTATCGTTTTTCAAGGGACCGACTGAAATGAACGATAAATGCGGGAAAACGATAGATGCGGAAACATAACAAAGCAATATGATCGTTGGGACTGGATAAAAAGAACCGCACATACGGAAAAACGATGGATCGAAAACGATCGATCGAGATTCCACTGTATATATTTATACAAAAATCGTAAGTGATATTTTTATAAACAAAATAATGTAGAAGAAAATTTTCAAATTAAATCGAATAGAACATACTAAAGAATATAGTACAGTTTGAGGAACATATCTTTTACTGTATTTTAATATTTTTTTGATAATGTCCAATCATCTGCCGCATTAGCAAGAAAAAAAATATTTTTTGTCTATTTCGTTGTTATGAACGTGACGCAAAATTAGTTTAAAGTATCACGAAAAGAAAAGAAACCACGTGATCAGCATTTAATAAATTAAATTCTAAAAATTATTCTTTAAAAATTCATCAAAAATCAGAAAATGGAGGTAAAGATTCGAAAAAGATTTCATTTTAAAGGAACTTTTATGATCTTTCTCGTGATATAAATTTTATAACTCTCGTATTATTATTTTAAATGCAAACTTTAAAGAATATTACTAAAACAGCTTAAAAATTTAATTTAAAAAATCTAAGAAGAATTTTTCAGAAATCTTTCTTTGTGCACCCCTACACTATAAGAAGAATCGCCATGCAAAATTTCAGCCCTTTTTAGGTCCAGCGGTTTGGTCCGTGCGTTATCTGTCAGTCAGTCAGTCAGTCAGTTACGGAAGTTTTATATATATAGATTATACGTGCTTCATATAATGTAGATAAAAAGTAATTAAAGAACTTTCTTTACCAAACAAAACCGAACTCCGATGCGAGCCTGCTGACATAATGGAACTGTCCCATAGCAGCGAGGTAACTGAGGTTTAGAGATAACAGACTATCCGCTGATCTAGCAACAGAAATATATCTGTACTGCAATTAAAATATGCTTTACAAGCACATTGTATTAATGTCGTATAGGTTCAGAAAAACCACAAAACAGTAGAAAAGAGTGTCGCTAACCATGAGTAAAAATAACATGTTTTATTCATGTTTCTGTGGTGAAACTGAAATCCAAAACACGAACAAAAATCAGACGAACAGGAAATCTTATTAATCGTTCAATCATAATATTCAACCTGTGGAGACATTAAGGTTAAACAAAGGATAGTTTCTGTAACATGGGATATTTAATATAAAGGAATCCTGCCACAGGAAAACATTTCGCATACTTGGGAAAACCACGAAATACGCTGATTAACTCTTCAGTGAGCGCGCCAATTTATGGAACACCAGCAGGCGCGCGTGGCACAAAGTGCAACGTCTGTTTCAACCTTGATTATTCCTTTTGTAATAAACTTTTTTGTTTTAAATTGAAAATAATAATTCTACGTTTTATGACAAGATATAAAATGTTTATAATATTGAGATATATTTATAATTAAAGGCCAAAGAATGCAGACACAATCGACTTATTTCAAAACTGTCCGGTTTATTGGATCTAAGGACAACTTGCTAATGGATTCCTATTATGTCCAAAAACCAAGAAAACAAAGAAATTGTCCATCTTCACGATATGTGGGATACCCCATAATAACTACACATTTGATCGACTACATCAACTCCTGCTTTTGTCGTTTTGTAATCTAGTATTATCGCTGATTTACCACAGTTAAATCACGAATAAAAATGAATGGAAATAAATACAAGGGTCAGGAAATCAGACCTGCATTATAAAGGGTGTAGCTATAAATAGAAACTGCTTAGAACATTCAAACCTTAGATGTAAAAACAAACCATTCAAAATGACGAGAATGTTGCACTCTGTACACGGGCGCTCCAGCTCTAGGGTTAAAGCAACTTGAATAAAACTCGTGAAAATCGGCAGCTTGGAGCAAGTAAAGGGACATGCTCCAAGAGGATAAAGGGCATTACTGACGATAGAACATCAATGATGCAATTAACAACACTCTTAAATATTAACAAAAGGATAAAATAACTAACAAAATGAACAAAAATTATAAAAATTAATCTTTAATTGACGTTTATCATAAAAGCCAAATAAAGTAAGCCTTATTAAATATAGTTTATAAATTTAAAGGACATAACTTTCCTACAAGTATGAAAAAGATTAATACCAGCTTAGTTTCATATTTTAATATAAAATTTAAATTAGAATAAGTGGTGTAGAAGATTAAAGAATCAAAGCAAATTATTGATGTGTTTATGTTTGATAATTATTCCAATTATTGTTTCGTTTTTGTGTTGTCAAAATATTAATAACATTACGTATGAAAACAAAACGAGAATACTTATTCGTAAATTGATACATGACATTTCATTCAGATATACTTCTTCGCCAAATGGATACATCGAAAAGGTTGTAGAAAACCGAGAAAAGCCGTCGTATAAGATTAAAGAATGCAGTTCAGAAGATTAAAGAATAAAAATAAAATATTGATGTTTTATATTTAATACATATTTTCTTATTATCCTTCCATTTTTCTGATGTCAAAAGATTAATAACTTTACATATGGAAGCAAGGTGGTAATACTTAAATTTAAACAGGACATTTCATTCATATATGCTTCCCCTCCAAGTAAAAACACCAAGAAGATTGCAGACAACATAGAAAAAAGGCCAAAAGGAAGACGAATATGCGGACATGAAGCCCTTTTTAGTTTCCAGCATTTTGCTAATTTTTTCCAAATTCTGCAATTACCTCGCTTTATTTCTTCGAGTCAGCATTCCCCAGAATGGGCAAACAAATGTATCATTTATAATGTTCCCCGCAACAGCAAATTTAATCCAGATATAAAACCCCAAATCATTAATTACAAAACAATGAACTCGTTCTACTAAGACGCGAGAGAAGTTTTTCATTTTTTCTAGTTCCTTTCATTGCAGGGAAACAATACGTCAAATAACCCGCAGAGTTCATTCTAATTCCCTTTATATATTTCCTTCCTTTTATAACCAATACAATAACATTTTCACGCATTTAAACTGCTATATTTTCTCTTTATCTTTTCACCTTTCCATGAGCTCAAAAATTATGCTCTCTTATTTTTTAAATGTCACTCTTACTTAAAATAATCAGCAAAACTTTAGCATTTAAAAATGTGATGAATGGATTCACATTTTCAATTAATTATGTCACATCTTTGTCGGATATAAATAACCTTTTTTTATCTCCTAGTCTAATGAGTATTATTCAAAATAGCTCATTCTCGCAAAACCCAGCTTTATCTCTAAATCTCTAATATGCTTTAATTATACTTCCCAAACAACCATGAAGCTATTGTGAAACATGGAATGAGGTTTCTACCGGTAAGAGAGTTTGATACAGCGTAGTCGAACGTTTTGTGGCCCAATCGTTAACTAACGGGGTAGTTTTGCCTTTGTAACGTAATTCGAAAAGGAACTATTTACCAGAAATATGCTTTGTTTATATTAATTTCATCAACGCAGCACTAAGGGGTCTTCCTTAGAAACACTGTTTCAATATTTATCCGGTCGGGGCTACAATCCTTAATTTATCCATGCCCCATTACTTAGGGCAGAGGTTTACAACCTTTATGCTACTATGCCTCCCTACCAAAAAAAAAAAAAAAAGAAACCAAAAAAATAATTAAATAAATAAAAATAAATAAATAAATAAATAAATAAAATAAAATAAAATAAAATAAAATAAAAAAATAAGCAAAAAAATTTCGTGCCTCTCTAAATTTTTTTTTTCCGCGCGCCCCTATCTTTTAATAAATATTATAATATAGACACGTTTAAAATAATAATAACTTTACAAAAAAAATGAAAACTACAATTAACAGAATAATAACAAGATTTTGCTATAACAATACGAACATGCATATTTATTTTTATATTAAATTACTAATTAAACTACATCTAACGTATCAAAATTTAATGCGAGGGTTGTTGTCGTTTATTGGAGCAAAGTTTATCAAATCTTGGGGGCAATGTGGAGAGTTCCGCTCGTAACTCTTTTTCGACTATTAACCTGGTTCGATATTTGGTTTTCATTGCAGCCTCTGCCGAAAAACCCGTTTCGCATAAATGAGACGTTACAAACGGTAGAAGCACTTGCATTGCTTTACAATACAAAGATTCATACTCTCCACTAAGATTCATCTAAACTTGAATTATGATTTCATTTTGAAACTTTTGTTTTAGTGAGCTATCGCATGACAATTCTATCAAGTTTTCCTTTTCGATGGCTGTCAACTCAAATTCGTCTATTGATATATATTATGGTTTATTCGTTTAATAAATAATCCAACAGAGATAGATAAAAATAATACGAATATAGACAAAAAACAAACAGAAATCAAGCTCTCTGGGCATCCACGCACCAACGGCAAGATTCTGTATAAGTGCCGGAACTGAACCATAAAACAACATAGAGGTAACCGACAGGTCTCGTCATCAGGGAGCCTAACCATATCAGTTACCTCAAGGGGAACTTTCTGAATAGGATGCAGGTAAGCCCAAAAGACATCCCAAGTCCCCGAGTCCCCCAAGGAAGCAATAAGTCAAAAAGAAAATGAAAAGACAAACACAACTTACAGTATGGGCTCAACGCACCGTACATGCAAGCACACAAATAATCCTAATGCAAAGTAAAAATAATCCTAATGCAAAGGTTTATTCGTTTATTTATAGATATTATGGTATGAACATTGATTTTTTATTTAAAAGTTTTGGCGCCTCCCCTGGCAATAGTCCTCGCCTCCCAGGCTGGAAACCGCGGCCTTAAGGCCTAGCATCAATTGAACTCGCAGTTTTACATTCTCCATGCTAGGCTATAGGAAATTTTCTTCTCAGTATTTTGCTAGTCGCAGGTAGAAGCAAAAGTATCTTTTTTTAATGAAAATGACCTTCAAATGAAGTGGTCTTGTTTTCATAAGTTTTTATAAAGTTAATTTTGTTGCTATTAATGTGAATAATTTAGTGACCAATAAAAACTGATGACTGAAAAAATGAAATTTTTAAAAACTACTCGCCTTCAATTCAAATTTTAACTTCAAACGAAATTAATTATGCATAGGAATTATAATTGTTAGCAAAGTTGTTTATAATTGTATACAAATGTCTAATGCAGTTATAGGTTGTATATGAGCTTATATAATGAGTTTATTGGCTGTGTTTCAATTGCTTGTGAGTTGTTTACATTTTTGAACATATTTTATGTGCTTAATAGTTATGCTTATATTGTTTGTAAAGGTGCTATTTTTATATTTAAAGTTCAGTTTATAATTCTGGTTTGTTGTTTATATTTGAAAGTAAATTTTGTATTTTATGTACCAATTGGGATTGTATAAATTGTAGCAATTGTATATACATATGATTAATTGTAGTTATGGATGTATTTGAGTTTTTCATGTATTGAGTGAGCTATAAAGCTTTTGAACTTTGCTGTTTTGAATTATGTAAGAAATGTAATTTAATTGTTGAAGTTTGTAAGCCATCGAACGTCTAGTCGTCAGTCATTAACTTACCGTATACCTTCGGACATGCCCGGTATTGCTTTTGGATTTACCTTCAAATGAAAAGAAAAATATCAAAAACAGGGCCCGATTTAGAAAATTCTTGACTATAGGCACAACTCGGGATGGGGGCCCCCTAATACTGATGTGGGTGTAAAATTTCCAAAATTGACACACACAGAAAAAATAATCATGAATCATTGTGAAAGTACCATTTTACCAAGAATTGGATATTTAAAGCGTAGAAGTCTAGAACATTATCAAATAACAAAAATCAATACAACATATTAACTTCATCATTAAAACACCAACACAATGCAACCAGAAAAACTTGATGATGAACTATACATATAACTATACATATGATGAACCAATCAATCAAATTTGAAAGGATATATAAAAAAAATTGCAATTAAAAAAGGTAAAATAAAAAAAAATTTGAATTGGTTATTTTTCTTCTTTTTTTCAATTCCTACTATTAGTTCACACTCTCTCTATATATATCTTGTTCAAATTTTCAATCGTTAATAAAAGTACTTTTTATTCATCCACTCAAGTTCAAATACATTTTTTTAAACTTGTAGTGGATGACACTTGATGTTAATACATTTTTTTCAAATATTAATTCATTAATTAAATTTAATTAATCAATTTTATTTTTAGACCTAGAGCGTCTTTTGCTCTTGAATAGTAATTTCCCTCTTGTTTCTGTGTAAACGGTAGCACTGCGGCATCGCGGGCTTCTCCCGTCCTGTAGGTTGCGAGATCGAATCCCCAACCTGACGAACCTTTTCTCTCTCTTTCCCCCCCCCCTCCTAATCTCGCACAGTAGGCAAGGTTCTGGCAGGCAATCCTTTTTTTCAATTCCTACTATTAGTTCACACTCAAATTTTTCTTTGTTGACCTAAGTAGGAATTGACTTTAAAAATTTTTTTTTATATATTACTTGTTTTCTTTTAAAATAAAAATTTTTTTGGGGCCCCCAAAATTCGGGGGTCCCAAGGAACGGGTCTAATAGAAAATGAGGGCCTGATAAAAAATATGCATTATCTAATCTGCGATTAGAAACATCCCCCGTAGTTTTAAGATTAGGATGTAAGATGCGATGTTAATTAAGGCAGCATTCTAAATTCCCTATCAGACCACAAAAATAGGCGAAACACAAGGCATATATGAAATTTTGATCTGTAAAAATAAGAGTACCATGGGGAGGGGGGGCTGAAGGTGTATTTGCTCCTTTCTCGTTGTTTTCTACTTCCGCGATCACTTTTACATCTAAAAGAAATGCTGTTGTATATCACGGATTTTTGTGGTCTGATAGGACTCAAAGCGGTGCATGAGCTGACCTTGTCGATCTTCAATCCCCATGTAAAGCTATGGGGGAGGTAGCTAATTGTCGATCGTGGGGCATGACACTAGGGGAGTGTGTTGCGAAGTATGTTCCATTGAAACGATTATGTAGCGCAACCCGGGTGGCACTACTCCCGTCGCCTATATACCATAGTCTCACTCCTTTTAAAATAGGCATTTTGAGGCTCACGGATGATAAATATCAAAGTATGTTTATTCTGTTATCAATCAGTCTGTCAAGGCCTCATTATTTATTCGTTTGTTTCAACAAATGCAGATACCAGCATCATGCTTAATAATATCACTACTGTGCAAGTGTAAAAAAGTCGGATATCGGCGATAATTTTAATTCAAAGGTCAGTTCTGCCTTGATGGTTCAGGGGGTCCAGGACACATTTTTAAAAATTTTTTTATTTATTGAGTTAAAATTTTGAATTTTTTTGCGATGGTTAACCATATAATTTGTAAACAAAATCACATCATAAAACTTCTCAAAAAGTGTTTTAAAAAAATTTTAAATTTAAAATTCTTAATAAGAGTGGGGTAATTTAAAATCGTTATAACTCGAAATATTATTTGTCGAATTTCAAAATTTTTTTCATTTAATTAAACAGAAGTATATGTTTTAATTTTGATTCCGCATTTTTTAAAATATTAATTTTTTTTAAATTAAAAATATTTAGATTAAAAATTACAAAAAAATGTAACTTATTTTTAAAAAATCATATTTTCAAAAGTAAATATTTTTTTCAAATTTTCTGAATCAAAATTAAAGTAAAATAGTTGAAAAAGACATGTTCCAAGTTTCAACCCTTTATCTTTAACGGTTCTTGACTTATAACAATTTAAAGACGAGAAATGGGGAAAAATTCCATCATGCAGAAAAACGCACTTACAGGTTTAAACGAAGATTGGCTACTATTAGAATGTTGCAAAATAATAATAATAATAATAATAATAATAATAATAATTTCTCCTGTTCTAATTAAGATAGAAACATGATTTAAGCGTCATTTTAAGTGTAAAAGAACACAGAGATTTTTAATACAATATTTTTTTTTCGAAAATTTGAACAATTTTCGAAATTTTCTGGGTCCTGGATCCCCTTAAATTACCATTTTGTTTGCGCAATAAAGCTTGAGTCTAGGCACCCTTTGTCTGGTTCCTATATCCATTACAATAATATTTTTCACGTAATTAAACTGTTATATTTTCTCTTTATCGTCTCACCTTGCCTCATACTGCAATATACTTACCTACTTCTTCATACTATAACGGTAGTTGCATAATTGCAAGAAAACAAATTAAATAAAAGCTTCATAGGTCATGTACACTGTTCAGGTGATATCAGATCGAAATAAAGCTCCTTCTATTTGTAAATACTTTGCTTTTTAAAGTGGGTGGAATAAAGTAAGTGGATGCGTAAAATAATACCTGAAACTTTTTTTGTGTTCTAGTACAACCAGTTCTAGAAGATTTTTGCAACAATGTCTTCATTCTTTCGTATGCGTGTTCAAAATCTCCGAAATTTTTCTTTCTCTTTCATGTAGAGCATTGCATCTATGAATGTATAGATCTACAGGCTTATAGAGAAAGATTTCCCTCAGATTACACAAGCTGGAGTAAACACAAACTCTTTGTTGACTATTATAGTAAAAAAGTAATAAAAGATATAGTGGGGGTTCTGATGGATGTCCACATCCCTTTTTTTTCCCGTTGAGGGTTTTTTTGTACTTATCTTTGTGTTTTAAAACAATATATGAATTAATATGGTATGCTATTAAATATCGAATTATATGGCTTGTAAAAGTAATTAACTTGAAAATTGATTGAATTTAATAGAATAATTTGTATGAAATTGTTGTAATATTAAATAACTGAATGTGTAAAAGTAATGTAAGTAATACAGATATTGCGAATTGTGAATTTGTTTGCTATACGTGGTTTACAAATATTAATTTATGTATGTATATGTGTTTATAATTGTTTAAATTATGTTTTATAAAGCAGTTGCTTTTATGTCAGTATATAAATGCTTATATTTTGTTATGTAAGCGCAGATGCCTTTATGCATGTATATACTTATATGAAGTTAAATGTTCACTTATGAATTGTTAACTAAATTGTAGTTAAAATTTTGTTGTTGAAGTTTAAAGTGATAAAGCAGTGACTAGGTTCAAGCGGAGCACAGGAACTGGCTCTGGATTCTGGAATTTAAGTTATTATTTATTATTAAATTGTTAATTTTATCTTAATTTGAAATTTGGTAGCTATTTAATGGACTCGAGGGGTCTATGTGACCTAGACTCCGATCTTTTGGGTCGGCGTCTGGGGAGATTGTGTTGTGGTGGCCAGGCATCAGTTGAATTCCGTGTGGCTAACGCCGGGACGGAGATATACTTGCATTTCTCTTTCATGTTCTTTCATTTATTAACTGTGAGAAGATGCAAAGCTACAATTTTTACCGTAAATCACTTCTTTATAATACTATTCCTCGATACCATAGTAAGAATCACATAAAGCAATGAGAGGCAGCAAATCACTCCCTTACACAACCCTTGATGTGAAATTCCAAAAATCTTCCACTGTTCAGAGACTGGGTCAAAAAGCTTACTTATTCCAGAAAACTCCCAATTTTGAATATATGTTACAGTGATAAACATATATAGACATTTTAATATTAATATCAAAGATTGTATATATCTTAGTTGGAGGTAAATTATGCACTTAGAATGATGGTCCATGTCAATGAAATACTGCATCAAGTTTGGCGATTTGGAGTGTACAAATATGTGGCCAAATTTCGCGGATAATTTTTAACTGCATCGCCGTATGCTCCGTTGTTACGTCGATACAGGAAAAACTGTTGGAGATTTTCAAAGGTTTTATAGTTCCAAATAACTGTCATTCGAATAAATAACAAGTCTCAATTTGGAGGGGGGGGCGGATTCAGCCTAGGGATTGCAGAACCGGGTACCCGGGGAAAATTATTGGAACAGAAAACCCGGTTTCAGTGTAAAACCAGGTATTGAGAAAATAGTACATATTAAGTTTAAAAATCAACTTTAATGGGAACAAAAAGTTTTACCATGTTTTTTAATTTATCATTGTCTAGATCAGCGGTCCCCAACCGGTGGGTCGCGACCCACTAGTGGGTCGCGGAAGGGTTACAAGTGGGTCGCGACTCGATCCTAAAACTATCAGAAACCATCGAATAAACCACCAGAAAAGATAAGAAAAATCGAAACAAATCGAATTGTGTTTTGATTGTTTTCTTGGTTCTTGATTTTTGGCATCTGGGGCAGACAACAGAACCACTACATCCCTCCCAGATGACTCACACAGTCACACAGGTGGTGCACACTATGGCAACTCCGCTCCCCCTCCCGTTCTACAAAGTGACTTAAGATAAAAGCATCTTCATTCAATCCTGACATTGACGTGTTAGTTCAATCGAAACAGTCCCAAAAACCTAATTAATATAGTATTCTTACTTAAAAACAGTAATTTTACATATTCATGGATTGTGATAACAATTTTCTTAACTGTAATCATATCAAAGCTGTATGAATTTTTTTTTTGCCTGAAAAATTAAAATGGTCTTTGTGTACTTTTATACTTGTAGTTTTTATCGTCACCTAGGAACACTTGTTAGTGAGTATGAAACCACTTGTTACATATATTGCAAACATAGTACATCTATTGTTAAATAAATAACTGTTTTGCTACAAAATGTTTATATTTTGTCAACCATTTTCAAATCAGAACTCAAATTGTTTATCAATAATCAATCTGCATCTTCAAAAAAGCATATTATATACAGTAAACACCGCTTATAGTGATCAGTGGTTATAAGAATCAACCGTTTATAAGAATCAATATCGCGAAAACAAAAACAAATGTATTATTTCCATGTTAAAATTTTCGCTTTAAAGAATCAATCCACCGGTTTTAAGAATCAGTTTACACTCTTCGCTTTCCTTTCATTTTTCCAAAAAAGCCACTTAAACCATCAAAAGGCATGAAGTTCTTTCTTTTTTTTTTAAGAAAGATTGATAAGATGGGATGTAATATAGTCATAAAATTCATCCCTTTCTTTGTTAGACATAACATAATAGTTTCCCCTTAAATGCTTTAGCACAACACTGTCCTATTAGCTTGACTCGGGGGCATCTTTACTCGTCTGGGCCCGATTTCACTTTTCTCTACTGACAAACAAAAATGGGGACTCTTTTTTCCCCACCTCCCACATCCTGGTTGCGTCTTCTTGGATCCTGAAACATATAAATCTTCGGCGAAATGCCCACTATCACTTAGGCAAACGTGACATTAGTAGATTCAGCACGTTATCAAACTGTGAAACGTAAGCTAGAAGGTGAATCTTCATCTGAGACTATTAGTATTGAAAGAGGTATAAACAGCCTCCTGAAAACTTCCTTACGTCAAACTACCATAGAAAACTTTTTCTTGCTCCCTTCCTGTAGTTTAAATGTTAAAACTGTTAAGCAGGTATGTTGTAACAAATATTGGATTTTTTCTTCTCTTACTATAATCATGTGTATCTATTTATAGGTCTAAAAATTATGTTTTATTTTTAAAATTATAAACAATAATTTTAATAAAAGATAATTAACGTAAATTAAAGAGTATTTTATGGTAAATTATCTCATATATGTATATATAGGTGTGTGTGTGTGCCTGTCCAAAAACCTAAATTTCGGCTATAAGAATCAACCGCTTATAAGAATCAAAAACAGTAATAACAAACGTGATTCTTATAAGCGGAAATCACTGTATATATTTATTTGCAATATTTGATGGTAAATTATATATACATAAGGAAGGGATACGATGCAAATAAGGTTTTTTACTCCACCATGGACCGATGGACCGTGGAGGTATTCCCATAAGGAAAGGTGGGTCGCCAACTGAAAAAGGTTGGGAACCACTGGTCCATTGGAACGAATATACGATACATTTAGAACATCCCGAATCAAGCAGGGCGGTCGACCTGCAACGCCCCGTTTGATTGGGGATGTTTGCAAACGTACTGCAAACATGCTGTCTAACAGAGCACCGAAGTGCGCAGTTAAAATCAGAAATTGATGTTTTAAATTCCCATTAACTGAGTTTTTCCCGTTATTTTAATTATTTTATTTTTAAGACGGCCGCCAAGCCTGGCATGTATAAATATTTAAAACTTAAATTTTCAGAAAAAGCTTATGAGAGTTTGGTCTAGGGAAGAAGGGTTTCCATCAACAAGTCATGCTTAACCACTTCACTTAGATGTGAAAAATTCGTGATTAGGAAATTAAGTACCAGAACTTAATAAACTTGGATACTTGATATCACACCAATTTTTAGTCATAACTTTTGTTTTGAAGCTCGGCGTTTTTTTTTACTTTTTAAAAGTTTTTTAGCGGATATTAATTGCTAGATCCTCCTCAACTATCTTAGCAGGCAATCCCGAAAGGGTTTCAAAAGATATTCCATCGAGGGACATTTGTTTTTATTGATTTATTTCATATAATATTTCAAAAGAAATTTTATAGATTGCAGTTATAAACCGCAAAAATATACTGTATTCTGTATTAATTAAAATTATGAAATATATTCTTAGAATTTCTAATTTAATAGCAAATGGAAAATGAAAACATAAAACCTTCTCAGAGAAAAAAAAAAGCGAATCAGAATTCGGTAATTTCTAGCTTTAGAAAAAATTTCTTGAATTAACTTAAATTGAAATAAAAATAAATGTATTTTTTTACTTACGCAATAAAGTAAAATTCTTTACATTATAAATCAATATAGTTTTGACGTTAATATATAAGGCAAATATTTTACGGGTCATGTATTATTCAAAACCGGGCAATGCCCGGATTGTCGGTTCGAAATTTTTAGTCCGGTTCTTCAATTTCTAATTCAGCCTGTTCTTCAGACGCTATCTCCTATATATATATTAAAAAGGACGAATTTCTCAGATAAAAAATTAGCATAGGTAAAATATTTTCCTTGCAGTTAAAAACCTGTAAAAAGGGATATTTATATTGTTGTATTGTATAGAAAGTATTGTAAATATTTTTTTTTACTTTTTGCCCCCCCCCCCCCCTGCCTTTGAATCAAAGCAAGTTTATTCAGAGAATTCGACGACAAAGCCGTAAAAATAGCATTAATAAAAAATATATACTTGGAAATAAACACGCTAAAGATTTATTATCCGTATTCCTTAGTTAATTTTTGACTTGTTTATGAGTTTGAAAAAAAGAAAAATCTTCAGCATTTTCAATTTTAAGAAGCTTGTATCCTAAAATAGACTGAAAAATTTCCACTGAATATGCAGATTGGAAACAGCCCTCGCAATTAATTATCTCTTTTTCAGATAAACACCCTGCCTTGTCTGAATAGTTTTGAATAGAACGTATTACTTAAAATAACTCATTTATGATCACCTTGTTTTCAACCAGTTTACGGTTCCATTGAAAGCCAATGAAAGACGTTATATTGCGGATATTAATGTATTTTGTACGAAAAGATGTTAAAAACGACTTTTTGTTGAGTTCTGTTCATATACATTTTATTTTTCGGAAAGATAAAGGAGCTGCGGTAAATTGCAGGAATGATAAGATCATAAATTTTGTGACAATCTCAAAAGAATATAAATAAGGATTTCTATTTGTGATACGTCCTTTTTATTACACAGAAAATTAAATAAAAGCAGAAATTCTCGCCTTTTGCCTTGAGAAAATGTTAAATTGGGATTTTGACCCCGTCAAATCGCTTTCAGAACTTGAGATAAGAGCAATACTCATGAATTTATGAATTCCTGCTCGAGTAAAATAGAGGTTTTCATTAAATCACCTTCAAAGATGTTCCATCAAGATATAGTATTCTTGAAACATTCCTGGTACGTAATCTACATTATATAGAGCATTTTCACCATACGTTTGGCTGTATATTTGTATGTTTTATTCACGTAAAGTGAATTAACCATCTGTTGGGGTCAGCTCTTTTTAGTCATTTTGGTCTATTTTCAAAAAAGTTCTGGGTATCATTTATAAGAAATCTCAAGGTTTATTTCAACTTTTATACTATTTTTTACGCTCTCAGCTAGAAGTTATAAATGATTAGTAGTGGAAATTTTATTATCTATCGGGGACAGGCCAACATTGGACTGAGGACATATGTGGGTCCATCAGATAATTGCTTGATACTGCGGATATTTTTCAGAACTTTAATACACCCATAATCCAGTATGTCAAGCATACCAATAACTATTTTCTGATAGACTTACAATGGTCAGTAAACTTCTGTTGGTTCATCAGATAACATTCATGAGCATGCAGGTGACGATATTTTTATTTCTACCAAAATCCTCGTAAAGATTGATAAGGAATGTATTGAAGTTCGGAAAAATATTGCCGAAACAAAAATTTTAATTTCCAAACATAACAATTACGGAGATACCCCAAAGTGCTTCTTGCGAACTATAGATGATTATATTTGTTTAGCTGTGGATCGGACTCAATTAAAAGAAATCTAAACGCTCCACTTCGTTATTAAGGAAATTCATTATATAGAAATGAACTCCAATTGTAAAAACTTAAAATAATGAAAGGAAGCCTGAGACATTTAAACTAACCAATTTTCACAGTATAAAGAATTATCAATTTTTCAAGTAAATTCGTGTCTCACAGCTGAAAATAAGTTTCTGATTGACGAGAAAATTAATAAAAAATATTAAATTGCAAATCTTTCCATATTCAATGCATACATTTCATAAAAATAATTTTACATTTTGAATTGTAAGAAAAATTTTTAGCTATAAATTATGAGAAAAAGAAACCAGAAACTTATAAAATAGCAATAAAGGCAGTTCCAAAATTTCCAAAATTCAATTTAAATGAATCTGAAAGAATCACATACTTTACATTTCATGCACGTGCTACGCAGCAAAAAAACTGATACTTTTTTCCGTACAATTTTTAATGCTATTCGTTTTGTTCATGAAATCTTTCCCATATTTAAAGATAGAATTGCTTAACAAGTAACACTTTTCTTGAGAGCGTAATTTCTTTAAATTCACTGTACAACAAATTTGGTCTTTTTTCTGTCCTTTAGATGAAGCTATGTGATTCTGTATAAACAAAAGGGGCTTAATTTATACATCAAAACCAAAATGGTCCATCACGTACCGTTTTTGTAGGAGACCCAAATTCATATTTATACAAATTGGTTACAGAGAAATGTAACAGAGGCTTGATTATAGAAAACACAAACACTAAAATGATTTTTTTTTTTGGCCGTTTCCTCTTTTAGACATCTGTTGGCGTGTCCCTGATAACAGACCAGCAATTCTCAGCTAGCATATTTCCATTCCATCGTCCACTGAAACTCTTTTCAAACGTAGAGATGTCCTGGTTAAACCTTTCCCCATGCTCATCACTAATTGCGCCAAGGTTTTGAGGAAAGAAGTCCAGATGTGTGTCCAAAAAGTGTAGGTTTAAAGACATATTGCAACCTATAACACGAAAACATTGCACCATGTCACCAATAAGATGTTCATAGTTTTCAGCTTTCTCGTTTTCAAGGAAACGTGAGCACAATGATTTGAATGCCAGCCAGGCTTCTTTTTTCTGCTTGTGACAGTTTATTTTCAAACGCTTCATCATGAAAGCCTGTTTTAATTTGTGGGCCAATAAAAATCCGTTCTATTACCTTTGCCTCACTTACATTTTTGAATTTTTTCCTGAGATGCGAGAAAGCCACTTCTTCTCTGTTCAGAACTTTTACAAATGTGCAATGGTGGAAGAAAGAAACATTGCGGATTCACAAATGGTTCATGTAATATGTTTCTAGTGCCAGGAGTGAAGTTTTTTCTTGGAGGCCACTGTTTACGGATGTAGTGATATTTTCTGTCACGGCTGCCCCAGAGAAAGCAGCATAATTTAGTGTATCCCTGTTGCATGCCTGTTAATATCCCAATGACTTTCAAATCTCCACAAATGTGCCATTTGAATGTAGTGTACTCAATTAACTTCAGTATAGCACTCATAACTTCGTAAGTTTCCTTTGTGTTTGTAGAATATGCTACAGGAACAAACGGACAAGCATTGCCTATATGGAGGAGCACTGCTTTGAGACTACGTTTGGACGAGTCAATAAACAGGCGCCACTCTGCTGGATTATGTTCATGTCCCAATGCCTGAAATAGGCCATTCATATCACAGCAATATACGATGTCTTCTTTCTTCGCAAAATAGTCTGCAAAATGGCTTTGTCGTCTTGAATGTCGGCGGTCTTGAATGTCGTCTTGAATGAGGCGGACAAACATTGCCTATATGGAGGAGCACTGCTTTGAGACTACGTTTGGACGAGTCAATAAACAGGCGCCACTCTGCTGGATTATGTTCATGTCCCAATGCCTGAAATAGGCCATTCATATCACAGCAATATACGATGTCTTCTTTCTTCTCAAAATAGTCTACAAAATGGCTTTGTCGTCTTGAATGAATGTAGTGTACTCAATTAACTTCAGTATAGCACTCATAACTTCGTAAGTTTCCTTTGTGTTTGTAGAATATGCTACAGGAACAAACGGACAAGCATTGCCTATATGGAGGAGCACTGCTTTGAGACTGCGTTTGGACGAGTCAATAAACAGGCGCCACTCTGCTGGATTATGTTCATGTCCCAATGCCTGAAATAGGCCATTCACATCACAGTAATATACTATGTCTTCTTTCTCCGCAAAATAGTCTACAAAATGGCTTTGTCGTCTTCTAAATAAACTTATTCTGTGTAGCGGCGCTTGCCGCTACAGTATAGATATCCATTGCTAAAATGTGGATTTTGGGGGAAATGGTGCAGGGGAAACAAAAAATAGTTATGAATGCGTTATTTTCAGCCAAAAATATTCAAGAAACACACATTTTCGTCTGAAGGACATTTTTCATGCTAGATAGTGTATTGCTAATGCTTTTATGCCGTAGAAAACATTATTAAATTGAAATTTGTTATGTGGGGACTACTTTTTATGTAAATGTCGTTCAAAGTCAAGGTTCTGGAGGAAGTTTTATTTCCAGGGGCTTTCCTCCAACTTGTTTAAGAATGTTGGTTACACAAAATAGTAATATAAATAATCAATCTGTAAATATCTCCTGTGAAATTAAATTGCTGTTAATAAAATATGTATTTATTTCATAACTTGTGTACTGAATTCAATAGATATTTTTATCAGATATATAATTCAACGTAATATTTAATAAAAAAATATTTAAATGGTTTTCCGAATCTTTAATTACTACTTTCTAAAATCCTACCCACGGAATTCACTTTTATTGCGTAAGCATCAAATTATGCTCTTAAATTATCCTCTCGTGCTTAAATACAGTCATTCAATGGAGAAAAATTGCCAAAGAGCATCTTAAAAAGTGCAGAAGAGTACTTAAAAAAGATCATCGAATATAATTTAGATACATTTAATATTTCCAAAATGTTTCTTACCCCTTGAACAGAACTTAGTAATACGGTCAATAAAAAAAGGACAGAAATTGAACATTACGTGAAATTAAATCCTGGCTCGCTTTTTTTTTTTTCAACGTGTCTTTGCTACTTAGGTCCAAAAAAGATGAGATTCGATTCCCCATTAACAGAAAAATTTCGAAAGAAAGATAATTCGGAATGGAGTAATGATTATAAAAAGTACGAGCCATTTCTTTCGAAGAATGCTCCATATAAGAACTTGTAATTGGATAATTTCTGGCCATGGTTTTACTCCCTTAGTGGCTATCTCTCTTGTCAATATTACCTCCCGTCTTTTATGTTGGCGCAATTAGATCAATTGAAACGTTTTGTCGAAAGTTATTTGTGACATTAGGTTTGTGAATTAGCTCGTATATTAGTTTCTGGTTGAATAATCGAGAGAAAAGGCTTTTATTGTAAGGAAGCTTTTTAAAAAATAAATAAATAAAGGCCGCTACAACGCGTCAGAGAAAAGATAAAGCCATATTTACCGTGTTTATTAAAATACCGGTGTAACTAAAGGACGGGTAGGTCAGAGAAGCTGAAATAACCGGAATGAAATAATTTCACTCACGGGAAACATACTTTGGTTACCTATCTATACTTATATATAAAGAGAGATCGATTTTGTACGTGGAGGGTAATCTTCAGAACCACTGTACCTATTTGAAAAATTCTTTCACTGTTTGAAAGGTACATTATTCTAGATGGACATAGGCTATATATTATGTATATCTAATCAGTAGAAATAAAGTTGGGGGCTTAATCCTAACAATCTCCAGTGTTACCGCTACTGTCCTCTACCGTTTTTTGTGCCGAAGTCTTCAACGATCCTTAGCGTGGTGCTATCTATACTTATATATAAAGAGAGATCGATTTTGTACGTGGAGCGTAATCTTCAGAACCACTGTACCTATTTGAAAAATTCTTTCACTGTTTGAAAGGTACATTATTGCAGATGGACATAGGCTATATATTATGTATATCTGATCAGTAGAAATAAAGTTAGGGGCTTAATCCTAACAATCTCCATTGCTTCCGCTACTGTCTTCTACCGCTTTTTGTTCCGAAGATTTCAACGATCCTTATCGTGGTGCTATCGCGGTGGGCTTCTGTTCTGACGCTAGCGGTTCGAACCTAACCGTTCTCCGGCACTCCTTTTTCTTTTAAAAAATTTATTTTAATTAACTAACATAAAATTAATTTAAGGTATTATTTAGGTTATTATTAAGGTAAAAAAAGATTTACAATTTATTGGCTATCAACTGGAAATTTATTGGTAAAATATTTTGTTCAACCCGGACAAAGTCGGGACGGGCCGCTAGTACTTATATATAAAGAGAGAGCGAATTTGTATGAAGAGGGTAATCTCCAGAACCACTGTACCTATTTGAAAAATTCCTTCACTATTTGAAAGGTACATTATTCCAGATGGACATAGGCTATATATTATGTTTATCTGATCAGTAGATATAAAGTTAGGGGTTTATTCCTAACAATCTCCATTGTTAACGCTACTGTCTTGTACCGTTTTTGTGCCGGAGATTTCAACGATCCTTAGCGTGGTGCTATCGCGATGGGCTTTTGTTCTGACAGTAGCGGTTCGAACCTAGCCGTTCTCCGGCACGCCTTTTTCTTTTAAAAAATTAACTTTAATTATTAACTAACGTAATATTAATTTAAGGTATTATTTAGGTTATTTTTAAGGTAAAAAAAGATTTACAATTTATTGGCTATCAACTGGAAATTTATTGGTATAATATTTTGTTCAACCAGGACAAAGTCGGGACGGGCCGCTAGTTTTATGTAAAAAGACAAAATTGACTCTGCAGGTACATCCCAATGGTACTCCAATGGTACATCCCAATGACAAAAACATTCCTGTGGGCCAATAATTACGATTACATGGAAGAACTCTCAATGGCCACTTTGCAAATGTTTCGCATTAAAAAGCTATGATTTGAAACATCGCTAAGCAAGTAGGTTATTGCTTAACCCTTCAGCGGGTGCGTCCGTGTACAGTGCAACATTTTTGTAATTTTGAATGGTTTGTTTTTACATGTAAGGTTTGAATGTTCTAAGCAGTTTCTATTCATAGCTACACCCTTTCTAATGCAGGTCTGATTTCCTGACCCTTGTATTTCTTTCCATTCATTATTATTCGTGATTTAACCGTGGTAAATCAACGATTATACTGGATTACAAAACGACAAAAGCAGGAGTTGATGTAGTCGATCCAATGTGTAGCTATTACACGGTATCCCGCATATCGCGAAGATGGACAATCTCGTTGTTTTCTAGGTTTTTGGACATAATAGGAATTCATTCGCAAGTTGTCCTTAGATCCAATAAACCGGACAGTTTTGAAATAAGGCGATTGTATCAGCATCCTTTGGCCTTTAATTATAAATATATCTCAATAATTATAAACATTTTATATTGTGTCATAAAACGTAGAATTATTATTTTCAATTTGAAAAAAAAAACTTTATTACAAAAGGAATAAAATTAAGGTTGAAAGAGACGTTGCACTTTGTGCCACGCGCGCCTTCTGGTGTTCCAAAAATTAGCACGCCCACTGAAGGGTTAAAATAAACTCATTCTTTATCGCCTGTTACAAAGGAATTACAGGGTGTATCAGCACAGCGGTTACAAACTTTCAGGAGAGATACAGAACACCTAGACGATGGGAAATCACATAGCAGTACTGTAGGAGAATTTTAAAATTTTCAAGTTCACGGGTTGCCCTGTATATAAATTCAAACTGTAATAACTCAGCCCCTAATTTTCGTAGAGATATGCGGTTTGCACCAAAAGACTGTATTCGATCACCTCTTTTAGAAAATGACCTTGACTCATTTGACATTGAGAAAATAAAAAATGAAATTTTGGGTGGTCCAATAGACGCTTGTGTTTTGTGTCGTCACTATCGCGCTAGGAAAGCGTTTCACACCATGCATTTCTATGTGATTTTCCATCGTATAGGTGTACACTATCTCTCCTGAACGTTTGTAACCGCTGTGCTGATACACCCTGTATATTTAGAATGATATTGTGTCGTATTTCTATTACTATTTTTTCCTCCGACGCAACAGGTGTAATTAGCCTTCATGTAGCAAAAATCAACCATAGCACTCTAAACCAAACCAAATCAAACCAACGCTGCAGGCACTCATTTTAACGAAATTGGCCCATCCTCAACCCCGACTTTCTTGACTTTTTTATTATGGGAGCACCATGTACAGGATGTTTCAGAAAGCGGTTACAAACTTTCAGGACAGATAGAGTACATCTAGACGATGGGAAATCACATAACAATATTGTAGGAGCATTTTAAAATTTTCAAGTTCGGGGGTTGCCCTGTATATAAATTCAAACAGTAATAACTCGGTCCCTAATTATCGTAGAGAGATGTGGTTTTTACCAAAGGACTGTATTCGATCTCCTCTTTCAGAAAATGATCTTGACTCATTTGAACTTGAAAAATAAAAAAAAATGAAATTCTGGATGGTCCAATAGACACTTGTGTTTTGTGTAGTCACTACCGCGCCAGGAAAGCGTTTCGTACCATGCATTGCTATGTGATTTTCCATCGTCTAGGTGTACACTAGTGTTACGTTTCATTTTTTGTTGTAAGGGGGAATTTATATTTATATTTAAATAATTGCTAATCAAAGTTAATTAAAGTTAAGGAGACTCTTTGCAATCACTAACATAAATTCACAATTAATACTTGATTTCAAACCTATTTAAAAACAATCTTAGCAGTATTACACATAATTAGTGGTTAGTACATTTTAAAGAAATTAAGATTGAGGCGCGTTGTGAAAACCTCAATTTAGTTGGAATATTAGGTTTGTTTAATCCGCAATAACCCAACACATATAAATAACTTTATACCAGGTTCTTTTACTGTTTACTCCACAGTGGTGGATATGAGCAAGGATAAAAATTAAATTAAATTAAATCATAGAAAAATTAAAGAAAACTACTTCCCTGTACTAAAAGCACACCTAAAACAAAATTTACTTATCCTAAAAGGAAAAAACTTAACTCACATCTGCTGAAATAAAAAAATATTCAATAATGCTGAAATAAAATAATTTAAACTCAACATTGGCAAAAACGACAAACGACTGATAAAGTTTAACGTAACGATTTATTTAGACAGTTGATTCACACATATCATACTTGTACAATTATAGTAATCATCCCTATACATCAAAGTTTTTTTTTAAATTACTCCGACATTCAAAATTTTAATTAATACAACACTATTCCGGTAAACTCAATTCTACTATAGATTCTACACAATTAATTACACAAAATTAATAGCATAAGAAGATTAATAAGTGTGGCTGGTGAAATAAAAAAAAAACCGTTTGCAACTCTAATCTTAATTGACAGCATTACTAATAAATTAAAATAAAATAAAATAAAAAGAGTCTTAGGAACCCGCTGCAGCTTTCAAAATAAAGAGAAATTAAGGATAGAAACTAAAAGAACGGAAAGGGAAAAAAATGGGTTTCACCCGAACTAAAAAGGTGGTTCTCCGGGATCAGGCTGCATCTTCTTTCCTGGGGGCATCAAGACCGAAGTCTTTGGCCACCAGCATCCTCGATCAGAATTCCCTCTTCAAACTTTTCGCTCTCTCAGGTCCGCCGACGCACTCTTTGTGTTCGTGCGCATCTAGCCGTCAGGTTGTAAGAAGTTCGATCCCGCGCCGTCGATTTTGAACATGAAACTCCAGTAAAAAGGATGAAGGCCACAAATTTCTTCTTTTGGATCTTTATTACCATTTTATATTTTTCTTTTGAACTTGTTCTAACGCTCTATTAAAATTCATCCTCGCCACCGCCATCTACGTCAAATGGTGCATATACATTGGTACAGAGTTCTCTGCCTGCAGATCCCCGACTCCTGTCATCACATTAGTCACGGTAACATTAGACACGCTATTTAGAACCACTCTCATTCCAATGAACACGTGTCTTCCAGATATTCCCCCATTTAGAACCCCCCCCCCATTCAAGCCGCCAAAGTCCCTCGTGTTTCTTGATCTAGTGTCCCCCGCCCCCCACTGTCACCATTTGACCCCCGGGACCTCGGGTTCTCCTTTGATGCTATGCATCGGACCGCTAGAGGAGGAGATCCACGCATATAGAGAGTACAGAGAGGAACATAAATCACTGGCAGATGCAGAGAACTCTGTACCAATCTGTATGCGCTAAAAAATGTAACCTTGCGTGTCGCTCTCCACCGCTCTGAGCCGGGGATGGGTTGATGTCTGTTGACCCCCCTCAAATTCCAGAAGTCTGCAAAATCCATCTCCAAGTCTGGGTTCCCGAGAGATTTCCAAGGAAAATGGCAAAATCCGTGGTTTCGTATTACCAGGCCGAAACCCATAAGAGATAAGGATAGGATAGACGCTTACAAAGAGAAAACTTTTAAGTTAAATTCACCAGCCAACAAAGAATAACTTCAACCAAGCCACTTTACAAACATATTTAACACATTAAATCATTTTGAATTCAGTAGAGGCTTAAAACATTCTTTAATTAAATCCTTTATTCAGCGTTATTATATTAAAAATCGCGCTTGTAAACGTTAATCAAATTAATAGTTATTCTTACAATAATATCAACACAACACTAGATCTGTCCTGAAAGTTTGAAATCGCTGTCCTGAAACACCCTGTAGGTGAACACAAATCGCCCCTTATGTTGGAACAATACTAGAACCATCCATACCATAGTCGGGATTCGAACTCGAGACCAATCCGGGGATACACGTGGAGCTAACTTACATTCCATTATTTTTTCTTCCTTACATTCCATTCTTTAAAATTAAGTCATAATAAAACATTGAATCCTTTGAAGGTTTTAAAGTGATCTCTCCCCTTAAGGTCCAGTGGATTTCCCCAGTTCTGCCTAGTGTTGGTACACAAATATATGCCGACGGCGGCATTCGACACATATACAAAAGCGTCATGACATTCAACTTTAGATCTCCGCTCTATGCAAATCTGTATTTATACATATTAAAACGGATATTATTATATAATAATTACATTCCCAAAAAATTTAATTAAATTTTAAAACAGAAAAATTTATCATCGACCCCCAATAGACCCCTGGAATACTACAGACCCTTTTTCAACTTCCATCGACCCCCAAGTGGTCCACCCCGACCCCGTTAGGAATCCCTGATCTAGCTTGCCAAAAAGTATTATGGCTGAACTAGATGAATACCCGTGCTTCGCTACGGAGTACATTCTTATCAAATACAACGGTCAATGTATGCAATTAATGCCAATATATATATATATATATATATATATATATATATATATATATATATATACAGTCGAACCTCCATATATCGAACTTCCACATATCGAAATTTTCTATATATCGAACTCTTAGCAAATCTCCATGTTCATTACATAGAAAAATTGTTTCTATATATCGAAAATATCTCTATATATCGAAATTTTTTTCAAGACAAATTGGGAGATTTTATTCCATTTTAGAATAAAATCTCCCAATTTTTGGCATTTGAAACAATATGTCTGGACTTCAATTCGCAGAAAATGTCCCTGATGAAGTTTTTAGCGGACTGAATAAATACGAACATTTCTTTGAACTTTCCGCAAAACTGGCTGTTCAGCAAGATATTCGTAGTTTTTTTAAAAGAATGTAACTGTGATCATTGTAACCACTGCCTAGATTGTTTTTTTAAAGGTATGTAGTACTCAATAAATCTTTCATATGAATTCATTTTTTAGGTATTAACTTTCATTTAATGGGATTCGCATATAAATTAGAAATGGAGTTTCGTATACGAAAATTAGCTTTAATTTTTTTTGGAGAATTATGATAAAACTAAGCTCAATTCTATATATCGAAATTTCTATATATCGAATTTTTTTCCGGCAATTTGCTACTTCGATATATGGAGGTTCGACTGTATATATATATATATATATATAAATAAATAAGTTGTAACGGATATTTTTATCGACAAAATAATGTAAAAGAAAATATTCAAATTAAATCTAATAGAACATACTAAAGAATATAGTACAGTTAATATACGAGTAGTACAGTTTGAGGAACATTTCTTTTACTGTAGTTTAATATTTGTTTGGATAATATCCAATCGTCTGCCGCATTAGCAAGAAAAAAAATATTTTTTGTCAATTTATTTCGCTGTTGTGCATGTCACGTAAAATTAGTTTAAAGTATCACAAAAAGAAAAGAAATCACGTGATCGGCATTTAATAAATTAAATTCTAAAAATTAATTTTTAAAAATTCACCCAAAATCAGGAAATGGTGGTAAAGATTCGAAAAAGATTTCATTTTAAAGGAATTTTTATGATCTATCTCGTGATTTAAATTCGATAACCCTCAAATTATTATTTTAAATGCAAACTTAAAAAAAGTTACAAAAACAGCTTAAAAAATTAATTTTAAAAAATCTAGGAAGAATTTTTCAAAAATCTCTCTTAGTGCACACCTACACTATAAGAAGAATCACCATGCAAAATTTCAGCCCTTTAGGTGCAGTGGTTTAGTCTGTGTGTTATCTATCAGTCAGTCAGTTACGGAACTGTTTTATATATATATAGATAATATTGCCTCTTTCTGCGTGTAAGAAAGCTCTAGTATTCAGATACAAGAAGCTCAATTATTTACACACACTTATCACATCTGATATTTCCCTCAATTCATTACTTTTCTGTCACTGGAATGAAAAATACTAGAGGAAGAAAAAAAACTTCTGAAAAGAGTGAAATTTTGAAATTAAAAAAAACCGTTCATCAGCATAATTTGAATGCATCGCAGAAATGTCCCTCGGGTGTCAGAAAATCAGAGGAAACAGAAAAATTTCTTCTAAAACTATTGAAGGAAACATAAAAAAAAGGAATTCATATTGAATTTTCCTATCTTTTTGATGTTTCTTTCTTTCAATTTTTCGAAAAAATATATTTTTTCCTCCGGAAGGAAATCCAAGTCGGGATTCGTATTAAAAGAGAGTGAAAGAAAAAAAATATTCTGTAGCTGTAGCGTAAAATTAAATCCCAAAACTTTTTTTTTTCCTGGATGTTGCATCCGGAAAAGATGAAATTCGATACACTAATTCTCCCATTAGCGGAAAAGTTCGGGAAAAAATTGAGGGGAGGGTAAGATTCAAAATAAATTAAAGTAATAAGAATTTTAGGAATTAATTATAAAATAGTAAACGGTTTTCGCTGGTACGGAGAGTAATTTTCATGGGGATGCAAAACATACATTTGCAAAAGTAATTAAAAAGCGACACACCTAAGTATACCCGTTTCTAAACTGTTGATTATATAATTAATGCAGTACATCTTACATTTAAATTAAGCAGCAAATATTTACTTGAGTAAAAACTACAGAATTTACTTTTGCCTTCTTACCGATGTATAGATATTAGAATATTAATGAATATTTTTTATTAGAAAAATTATTCAATAGTTTCAAACTTTTTTCTAGAACCTTAGTACTCGGAATTAATTATCTTTTAGATTTTTAGCTGATATAAAAATTAATATTTTATAGATGAAACTGAATCTAGGTGGAAAGAAAAGGCCGAGTCTTATGATGCGTTTAAATTGTTACATCACGGACATCAAGTAAGTTATATAGTGGTTACATGCGTCAGACAAATATGTTACGTTGTTATACGTAAAGCATACAAGGTGTAGCAACGTACCTTCACAAGATGACATACTTTTTGATACGTCAAGTAATTACGTTACACGGTTCCTTCATATAAGTTTGCTGCGCTTCCTTTATAAGACATCCTTGAGCATATATATCAGGGATTCCCAAACATATTTCGTCGACCACCCCATTTTCAGAGAAAAAAATTACTCACCGCCCCCCTGGAAATTTACCTTCCTATGCGAGTAAACACACATACAATGGCAAATTTTCGGTCTTAAATGTATATATCTTTCTACCTATATAAAACATAGTAAAGAAATGTGTTGTTGTAAATAAGATAACTTTAAGCTTAAAATTATAAAATTATTTATTAAAATCAAACACAGTTACATTCGTATTACACACAGAAAATTAAGATAACGAAGGATAATAATCGTTTAGTAAATATTACAAATAACTGTAAATCTAATGAAGAGGATGAACTTGGTGCACAGCAATCGATTTATTTATATTCGGCTCTGTTTTAGTGGGTGGTATACCTAAATCACCGCGATTAGCAATTTGCTGTCGGTTTCTGTCTTTAGTTAACATATTTGTGACTGAACTAAACCCAAGTTCCACTAAATACACTGCTGGCCACTGTAAATGCAACACCCTGAAGGAAACATGCAAATAGCATGAAATTTACAACATGCATTAGCGGAGGTGAGATATGCAAATGATTAGAATTTCAGTGCAGACGCACATCACGCGCGCCTGTGGCGCCACTTCAAAGCGCTATTTAAGGCTTGGAGATTTCGACGATTTCAAGTTCGGCAATTGTGTTTTTCTTGTAGTTTTTCAAAAAAACGATCAATTACCCCTCGTCGAAAACAGCGATCATCTTTTGATCAAGTATCCGAGTTCGACAGAGGAAGGATAGTGGTCTACCGAGATTGTGGATTATCTTTCAGGGAAATCGGTAGCCGTGTTGGACGAAACCAAACAACTGTAATGCGGATATGTGATCGTTGGATGCAGGAGGGTACGACGGACCGGGGTGTTCGATCGCATCCACCTCAGCGCACCACTTCATGTGATGACAGGCAAATTGTGCGCATGGCAGTGACGGATCGCTCAGTCACATCACGAACCATAGCACAGAACATGCAGTCTGTAACGCATCATCCAGTGTCTGCGCGTACCATTCGACGCCGTTTACAGCAGAGTGATCTGTCCGCAAGACGTCCATTGCTTTGTCTATCCTTGACGCAGAACCACAGACGTCTCCGCCGCCAATAGTGCGATGACAGAAGGATGTGGACGGCAGAATGGAATGAAATTGTCTTTACTGACGAGTCACGCTTCTGTCTGCAACACCACGATGGTCGCATTCGAGTCTGGAGACACCGTGAAGAGAGGATGCTGAACAGCTGCGTTATGCACCGCCACACTGGTCCTGCACCGGGTATTATGGTATGGGGCGGTATTGGATATCACTCTCGCACACCTCTAGTACGCATTGCCGGTACTTTAAACAGCCAGCGCTACATCTCCGAGGTGTTGGAGCCAGTTTTCCTTCCTTACCTTCAGGGCTTGCCCACAGCCATATTTCAACAGGATAATGCGCGACCACACGTGGCATGCATTGTCCAACGGTTCTTCGTCAATCGCCAGATTGAATTGCTTCCCTGGCCGCCTCGCTCTCCGGATCTTTCGCCGATAGAAAACATGTGGTCTATGGTTGCTCTACGATTGACCCGGATTCCATCCCCAGCTGCCACAGCAGATCAACTTTGGCAACGTGTGGAAGCTGCCTGGTCTGCTGTACCCCAAGAACTCATCCAAAGTCTCTTTGAATCAATGCCGAGGCGTGTGGCAGCGGTGATCTCCAACAATGCTGGCTACTCTGGCTACTGATTTTGGCAGGAACCACACTTCACAGAAGTCTATAAATTTAATCATTTGATACTTGGTCAACATGTTATCTACAAAATAAATTTTGTTGTGATATCTCTTGTCTTTCTTGGTGTTGCAATTTGGGTGGCCAGCAGTATATGATGAAGAAAACGCTATTAAAAATTTTTGTACCACAGCCCATAATCCAGGGTAAAGTGTCGGCATCTTTTTACAGCCAGAACTGTTGATAGCTGTGTTTAAATTTTCATTTTAATTCTTCATTTGTTTTTACTTCTATTAGTTCTTGTAATTTTACAGCTTCTTCCGAGTTTCATCCTGAAAAAGTGTCGAAAACAACGCCCCATCTCAACGCCCCCTAATTTTCTCTGGGTCTTCTACTGCCCCCCTGAAAGTCTCAAACGCTCACAAGGGGCGTTATCGCCCACGTTGAGAACCTATGATATATATGAACGGTATAACGTATACACTTCCCTAGTCTATATATTACTTGTGTGCATGTGAAATTTTGACTTATTACTCCACTGCTGATTCTATATTCCAAAATTTCCTAGAAATTCTTGTTCAATGACCACTTAAAAGTAATTGCGTGGTTAACTTCAAAAAGGGACCCTTTATTAAGGGGTAGTTACCAACCGTTAAACTCTGCAACGCGTATTCGCTCCCGTGTTTGCTATACTCTACTTCTGACTATTCTCCCTTTAAGTCGACCAATTTATCTAATTTTACAGAGTTTCTAAGAGTTTTCTATCTCCTACCAACTTCTAGCATGATCTAGCCTATCGCAATAACCTACTGATCATTTTATTGAGATATCTATCAATCAGTTTTTTCCGTTGAGACCTGAAGCATTTGACATAATGACCAAATAAGCACTTCGAATTTTTCCTCAGACTGAACGATAAATTCGTGTCACCAGCCAATCACCACTAGATTACCTGTTCCTGGCCTTCTTCTTTTCTTTAGTTCTTTTCTTTAGTTCTTTTCTTCCTTACAAATCATGTAATTTCACAATGGTCTAGGAACTAAGGGCCTGTTCACATAGGAGTCCGTTGCGTTGCGTTAAAGAAAAGATGACGTTGAGACGAAAATAAACCAATAGTAGGCGTTAAAAATTTCATCTTGACTTCAATTTCCTCTGTAAATGGTAATTTGAGTCACTTTAAAAGGACACCTTGCTGTTAAATATGTAAGTACTATGGTTAAGCTTCTTAACTAATACATACTTCATTACTGATCAAGACTGGGGGGCAAAAAGAAATCTATCGAGCAGTAAATGTCATGTTCTTTACCCTGGAACTCCCGTCAAGCACCCCCATGAAAAAATTTACAGTCATGTGAAACTTTGTTAAAACTCAAAAATTTTAATCTCGAATACTAACTAATGTGCTTGAATACATAAAGATGTTTTATTGAAGCTTGTGCCATCTTATAATATTAAATAAATTTCAGATTAGTTAATACTAAAAGGGAACGGAGAAAAAAAAATTTCTTTTTTCATTTGGTGGCTGCACAGAACTTTCAAAGGATAGAACAGGTAGGGTAAAAATATAATGTTTTATGGCTCAAAAAAATTACGTTAATGGCAGCAGTGTTAAGTATTTTAGATTATGTGTGTTTGTTTTTCTGTTTTTCATGAGCTCTGATGAATCCCAAATGCAGGGAAGGAGGTCATGCTACACAGCTTTAAAGTTTTGTTTTTAAACGTGTTCAACTGAATAACCTTTTGCCACCAAAAAGCTATTTTCTAATATTTCATCGCTTTTGTTGAAAATGCATTTACATGCAATGGTGTAATCATTATTAATGGTGTATAGAGAATGCAATTTCGAGAAAGAGCATGTCAAATCGAGCCTTCGCATAGACCACGAATCCCCAAAAACTTTCAAACCCAAAAATCTCATTATTCTGCCCCATTCTGTCGCACTTTAATGAAAAGTAATAAATTTTAAATCACTGACTCATTTTTTAGCGGATTTCCTTTTACCGCTTCTGAAAATTCAGGGAAAATACATTTTTCCGTGATCGAGCAGGTCGGGTAAACAGAAAGCTTTTACAGACTTTCTAAAAGCAGGAGAATGGAAGGGGCGGCAGACAACAAGGCTTTCTAATTAATTCACCGTAGGCATAGTGGAGGAAGTGCCTCCTCTCCCACTTCCTTTTAATAAAATTTCAATTATTCTCTAAGTAAGAAGAAATAAGATTAATTATGGTGATTTTGTGTTGCTCGGAACTTTACATATCTAGCGGCCATTGAGAGAAATCTCTAGACGCAGTTTACCTTTGTGAGTTCCTGCTTGTTTTTTTTAATTCTGTTGGTGATAAAAATAAATTACCTCATACCAAACAAAAATAAGAAAAAGTTGAATATGACTGAAGTTATCGCTTCAAGATCTCTTTGGAATTTCATTATCGAGCAAGCGTCCTACTAATGTATTCGAATTATTAAATGTGATTCTTTCAAGTGATCTCAGAATTGCAAAGTGGCAAAAGCAGCTTTCAAACAAGGTAGAATAAATGCCCTGTGAAAAAAATAAATATCAGTCTGGTGTGATGTTTCTCCATTTCGATGAGTTTTGGCGGCAAGTTTTTCCTTATAACATTTCTTTGAGGTAGCTCTTATTATCGTTTTGATTGATGTCTCAATGTCCTATTACGTCAAATGAAAAGGCTGGCCAGAAATATCAGTATTTTCAAACTGCTCTAAATTTTACCCTCTCAAGACCAAAGAGATTGTTTGTACTTTTCCAAACATGTGGTAGAATCCAAGGAAGAACGACTTATTTTTCAACCAAAACTCTTCAGGAATGTCTGGACACTAAGAAATCTTTAGACTGGCAATCCAAGACAAGGCATACTAAATGCACGCCAGCCCAAGAAACAGAAAATAACCTTTCTCTCAAAAATCTGCACTAAATATTAGACCACTGATTTCATATTGGATATCCTTCCTTTTACCACCAAAAGCCAACGCGGTCTAAAAACAAACCCACAGACAGTGAAAAGTCCTGAGAAGATTGTTGCACTAGTAATTAAAATCTTAAGCAAAATTCTTTGTATTTGTCTTCAGGATGCCTATAGCTGTACCTTTAAATTTTACTGATCTCTTAGATATCATCTAAATTTATTTCAATTCTGCGTTTCCTCTAAAGCGTTTCTGGTACTGATTGAATCGTTCATATAATATTTGTTTCCAATATTTGCAACTTCTTGACTAAAATCTAACTAGCATTTTGATTTTTCTGTCTTTCGCAAAGACTCTCCAAAAGGAGTTTTTAATCTCCAGTAAGAAAAATAGGGGCTAGTAAAAATTAAATCAGGCTTAAGGTTCCAGCTTTAAATAAATTTATGTTCCAGAATTTAACTACGTTCCTAACACTGGTTTCAGGCTTATAACCTCTAATAATCTGAAACTTTTCAAATACTGCTCCTACCTATGTACGACCCTCTACAGAAAAGCAAATACTAAGTGCTTCATTTTTTTTGAACAGACTGCTTAGAGAATTTCCAACGGGAAAAATGGTTGAACAAAACAGAGATAAAATTTAAATTTCCAGAATTATCGAGTCATCAAATGGAATGACTCCATTTTATGAAAGATTACAAGCTTACAAAATTTGTTTCCTCCGAAAACCCTTAGATGCTCTTCGAGGAGAGATAAGTTTAAGACGAAAAACGCAATTAAAAACGCGTGCATGAAACACGCTTGAAAGAAACAGGCTGCATTAAAAAACAGTTATTTCTTCACTGAGCGAGAACATTGAAAATACATCATTTTGCCTCTGCTTGAGACAAGTCTTTGCTTTCCAACGTTCACCAATATTCTCTTACGTCTGATTTAGTTGCATCCTTCTGTTGGTTAAACAAAGAAACCAAAAGATTATAGAGAATTAACACTTCTACCCTAGCTTTGGGTTTCTATATCTTGAAGTGGCACTCTAAATAATTTCATTCAAACACAGTTCTTACATAACAACAATGTTTATTTAAATATTTGCACATATAGATTTTGCTTTTCAACATAAAGCATACGTACTACTAGTACGAGATATATATATAGCATTCATGCAAGGGAAATACAATTCAATATATTCACGTGTATAACTACTCATTCAAGAAAAATACACTCTGCAATACTCACAGATACTTTGAAAGTCAACCAGCAGTGCTGCCACGTAAAATTTGGGCCTAACAAGAACTCGCGTGGGTTTGAAGCAACCTAGCTATGCCTCCAGCGGCTGCTCGCAAAACTCAACTATTATTAAACCAGACTCCAGCTCGATACTTCGTTTCGCCAGCACTACTCCTCCTTTCACTTCTTCTCACTTCGTCAACCCTCCTTTAACCTTTTCTTTACGGGGTGGGATATCATGTATACCAAGAATACGGCCCAATGAATGAATATATATATATATATATATATATATATATATATATATATATATATATATATATATATATATATATATATATATATATATATATATACATACATATATATAGTATATATATACATATATATATATATACATATATATATATATATATATATATATATATATATATATATAGTATATATATACATATATACATATATATATATATATATATATATACATATATATATATATATATATATATATATATATATATATATATATATATATATATATATATATATATATATATATATATATATATATATATATTCATTCATTAGGCCCGTATTCTTGGGGTACATGCTATCCCACCCCGTAAGGAAAAGGTTAATCTAGCTGCTTGGTATTTATACCAAACGAGTATGCCGCAATTGGCATATCTTAAGCGGCTTCTTTAACTTTATTCACCTAAAAGTTCGATTATTGTGAATCGAATCTTATGTAAACCTTACAAGATCTTAGCAATCTCAGCCACAGAGACTTTATTTAGAAAATGTTCTTAAATATGTGACCCCCGAGGCTAAGTATTTACCAGTTGAATTATTATTTTGATCTCCTATTTTATCATTTCAGTTCTTTGGAGAGTTACATTGATTAGGATTTCTCATTGACTGTCGACGAAGTATTTAGTTTTCGTGAAAGATTGTATGGATTGTTGCATCATATTTAGAGGATACATCTAAGATTGACGTTCTTGGCTTTTCTTTATGCTTTTTATTCTTAAATTAATCAGATTACTGATATGATTTCGGTATCCTCCTCTGGCGATGTCGAACCGGGGAATTCAGGCCAGGAATTGCATTGCGATCTCAAGCCAAGTTTTTTACTATTTAATATGTATGCGCACGATAAATATGTCACTTTGGTGTGAGGATATGAGATAAATCTCAACTGCATGTTCTTTTGGTGTGGGAAAGTGAAATTCTGAAATATCGTTGTCTTAAAATACTGATATGGAAGCTACAGGGATATTTTGTCCGGAACAAATGTCTTTCTGGTGTAAGGCGTGCCTATGGAAATTAAATCCCGCAAGTTACCGCTCAGTTATAGTGGCTAAGAAATCCCTCTTCTGTGGCAATGATGACATGAAAACTATCATTAAACGAAATCAAAATGTACAGCATAATTATGAACAACTAAATGCAGCAGGAAAAGTAAACCTCGGCCTATAATTCAATATGACAGACTTAAATTTAGAATTTTTGCCTATGAGAACTTCAGCGTAAATTAAACAGATTAAAATGTCACGAGCAAAAAAAATTGAGTTTAAAATTTTCGAGGGAAGTTTTATTATCCCTGTGCTTGCATGCAGTACAAGAACATTAAATATGGGAATACATATTGTTGTTGTATATATATATATATATATATATATATATATATATATATATATATATATATATATATATATATATATACACATATAGATATCATGAAAAGAAAAACTCCAGTATGGAGAGTAAGGGGTATCATCTGTGTGATACCACTTCAAAATGATCTCTATAGCTAGAACTATAAAACTACATATGTCTTGCCTGTTCTGCAATGCTGAAACTCAAAATTAATTACATCAAACCTAATTTTTAAAAAAAAGCTTCGGTAATACTGTGGAAAATATTTTTAAAAAAACACATTATATATGAGCACGTTGCTAATACGTATCAAAAAAAGGAATTTTAATGTCATTCAGAAAGTTTCAAATTTTTAACAGCAACTCCTAACGCATAGATAAATACCCTGCGATTTTCTTCCACCACACTTTCTATGCCCTTTAACGAAAAGAAATAAATCTGAAACATCTCATTTATTTCTTAATGGTACTCGTATTAGCTCCCAAAGAAAAATATAAACTTTTTCTTTAATCCCTATCGAAACATTCTGGGCACTCAGTAATAGAAAGCTAGTCTGCTTTGTCTAAAACCGGGAGCAAGAGAAGAGGGGAATGGAAAAGTTTCAAAATTAAATGAAAGAAGAGCATAGCTGAGGAAGATCTATTTTTTTTCCTCGGGCATCGTGTAATTTCAATTATGCCGTGATGAAAAACTTTTTGCAGATTAATTAGGCAGATAAAAGTGTTGGAAAAATAGAAAATATCTTTATCATTCTCGGGAATTTTAATCAAAGAAACCCTCTCACGGCTCTTTTATTACCGAAAAAGAAGCGTTTTCAGTGAAGCCTAGAATTTTTCATTATCGCGAAATGTATTCCGTGGGCTGTATCTGTGTCTCATGGACAGAGACATGGCATTTTTTTTTGCCATTAGCTAACTATGATAATTATATGAATTAATAAAACTTCGTTTTTAATTACTATCTGATTAGATATTTAATTATATTGGGCTCGTATGGGAATCATTCCGAATAAAAATGTTTGCCTTCGTTAGAAATCGAATCGCCTACTTCCAGATGCGTGAAACGGACCGTATATTATTAGATTTTGTTGGCTTTATTAAAATAGTTTTTTAAACGTTATTCATAGATATTTGGGGGAAAATTGTATAAATCTTAATATTTGAGTTAAAAGATCATTTATTCGTAATAAAGTTTGAAGTTTTATTTTTAATTATTAAAAATAAAAATTCTGTCTGACGTCAATTATTACTAACTATTTTATAAAGAGATCTTAAATTAGAATTATTTTTAATTTCTCCAAATGTCGACAGAATTTTATATATATATATATATATTTATATATATATATATATATATATATATATATATATATATATATATATATATATATATATATATATATATATATATATATATATAATATATATATATATATATATATAATATATATATATATATATATATATATATATATATATATATATATATATATATATATATATATATATATATATACACATATATATATATATATATGTATATATATATGTCTGTGTGTGTGTGAGTGCGTTAATGAAATTTTACAGAATTGAAACTTAGGAGACAGCCTTTATTACTTAAAGTTTTACTTTGCGTGACGTAATTTATTTCCAAACACCTTTGTTTTCATTTCCTTTGCATTTTTGAGAAAAGTATAATACGATTAGTTGTAGTTATTTATTATTTTGATATTAATTAATATTAAATCTTAATCATATTAAAATATAATTATACATTTAGGAATATTAATTTATGATTACATTTTTTAATGGTAAATAAGTAAAACTTCTTAACACTACAAAAAAATGACTTTAACTATTAAAAGTAACCAAATTTTTTATCGTCCGTTTATTAAATGATTATATATCCATTTCATTTAAAATTTAAGTTTTGTTTTTCGGTACGCTTTTGTTAGTACTGCTTGTTTTTTAATCAATTTTGTCTCGTTTCTTAATAACTCATTTTTAATCACCAAAAGTGAAATTTCAGGAAAAAATTTATGTTTCTTTAAACTATAAAATTTCAGTTCCGATTAGCTTTTCAATCTTTCTCTGATTGGGATTTTTTTCCTCTAAAGTCAATTTCTGTATACAGTCGAACCCCGTTATAACGAACTTCAAGGCACCAAATGTTTTGTTCGCTATATCGGGTGGTTCGCTATATCCGAATCGTTAAGAAAAATCTTAGAGTTCACAAAATGTTTAACTCATAAGTTGCTATGTGTATTCAATAATGATGTATTGAAAAAATGATAAAAATCTATTAAAAATTATCATTATTGATTCACTGTTTTGATACAGAAATAATCGGTAATCTGCTGACGTGATGCCGATTTCAAAAACATGTTATGAATTTCTTTGCCCAGTACATCAAATGACTCCACAACACTCTTTCTTCCACTGTTTTTGTTGACAAAAACTTATTAATTACACTCATCGCTGCTGTAGCATCTGAGATGGTGGGGATTTCGTCATTTAAGTGCTCCTCTTCATCGGCATCAGATGCAGAATCTTCGATTTCAGAAGGATTCATTTTAATTTCTTCCACAATATCGTCATCAGTCTGATTTTCACATGTAATGACTTCATCATCACATGTTTCGAACGATTGCACGTCACAATCTGAGAATGATGAAATTTTGTGCTTTTCTATCCACATCGCGATAGGTAAGTCTTCATCATCATCTTCTTCATCATTCTTTGCTCATTCAAGTATCTTCAACATTCATAAAAAGTTTAAAAATAAAAAAAAAATCAGTAGTCGTCGGGAAAAAAAGGTTCGTTATAGCCGATTCTTAAGATTTTGGAGGTTCGCTATAAAAGAATAAATTAGCATTAAATTCAATAGGAAAACGGCGGGACCAAAATTTTCGTTCGCTATATCCGGGGGTTCGTTATATACAGGGTTCGCTATAACGGGGTTCGACTGTATAAAGAATTTTTTTTTTCATAACGACATTTATAAGAGGCACATTGAAGACTTTGTTAAATAAAGACATCAAATATAATAAGCCCAACATAAGTACGGTTGCGACAAGATAATTCCTTCTTGTATAAATTAATAAAAAAAGATGTTCAAGACATAAACGTGACAAAAAAATTTAAAATGCTCATCTTCGCGAATTTCACTTCTTACAAGGGATTTGCCGTTAAAATTCCTCCACAAAATGACTATGCTTTAGGCATATCCGCCCTCATTTGAATTACCCTTTATAAATGCATTGATTTAATCCTTTCATGATGCTTTTTTTGCAAAAGAATAGCAGTCAGGAAGTTTAAAAGGAATAACATCAAATAAACCTTTAGCTGACGCCATTCTTTTCATTCCAAAAGCATTTCCCACTTCATGGAAAGAAATTAACTTGAACTTCAGAAGATACTGTCTTCTCAGACCTTTTTCCTTTACTGATCAAAAAAAATTTCCACCGGTTGTTTCTATTTCTGCCCATTCACCTTCTCTCTAAAAGCATTTTATTCTCTTCGAATATCCTTTGTGAAGTTATAACAAGAAAAGTAACAAGCATTTGCATCTAAATCGAAAAATGTTCACACCAATTTGTAGACCCCAAACTGAGTCTCGTAACAGTATTTGGTAGCTCGACAGATATGCGCCCTCTTTCTATACGTACATTAATTAGTTTTTTTTCTTTCTTAGAGTTCTTAGAGTTCTTAGAGTTTTACCTTTTTATCCCGTGGACTTTTGTTCCAAAACAAAAAAAAAAATCTTATCTGAGTATGAGGGCTTTTGTATGAAATAAATGTATGAATTTTCATCAAGCATAAAGCCTGATGAAGTGAATTTGAATTTTTAAATCATCCTAAGGTACATACGTTTAAAATGCAAATACAAAACCATTGTTAATCAGTTAACAAGGCATGTAAATTGCTGTTCGATGTAAATTTCTGTTTAAAAAAAATTCAGGTAACTCTTTCTTGGAAATTTCCTCTTATAGGTTACTGATTACATTTTCTTTTTTCACGCTCTGACGTGATAGCTCATACAATTTCCTTTAGCTTCAAATCCCTTTATTTATCGATACAAATAAGGCAAGAAACATCAGCATTGAAATCGAAAACTTTCACGTTGTTTGGACAAACCTGAATGAAACGTTTAAGGCTATTCATTGTAAGTTTGCAACCTTTTTCGTATTGCTCTTTGTTAATATATAAAAACCAACCTTATTTTCATGGAAATTATGCCCTGATAATAGTTCTTGCTTACAATCAATTATACACAATGACGCCGAATTAGTGCTTGAAATTATTATTAATAGCTTAGCAAAGCTAAAAAGGTATGGATATGGTGTTTATAACTGAAAGTCATTAGATAGTGCTAGCAAGTAATAGGGAATGTTTTTCCCCCAGTTTTATCTAACGTTCTCATGCCTGAAGATGTATTTCACCAATCATTTTTTAAAAAAAATTCGGGTATTCTCTTCTAACGAAACTACCGCGGGTTATTAACGTAGGATTACTTATCATTGCTTACCTCTTTTGTATGTATATACGTATGTATGTGTTATGTATATATGCATCTATATATATATATACGTATGTATACATATAGTATGTATGCATGTTAAAATTTTGACGCATTTTAGTACTTTTCTGTTTAACTGTTTACTGCTTGCCCAAGCGATATAGTGTGGGTTTTGGCGCGCTGCCAAAATTATAACCCACGACGACTGACGGTTTTAGCGTCTGAAATTTTGCTTTCCGTAGGACCGTTGTGGAGGAACGTAATCTTACGTTAAAACTAGCTGTCAGGAATACGATCTGTTAAGTATTTTAGATAGCTGTCATTAGAAATTTCATCAACAGAACAGCAGTACAAAATAATAATGAGTTTGAATTATGTCCACTTTCATTTCAATATGCATGTGAATGCTGTAAAATTTGTTTCGTAACTAAGGAGCCGCAATTGTTTGTCCTCGCAGATTATCAGTCCCCAGGGGTTAAGCTACAGGGTACTTTTGCTCCCAGAATTTTTCTAATCATATATTAGCAATTGTGTGTCACTGAATTCTATTTTCTGCATTTCAAAATGGATCTTTAAAACTTCAGCCGGTTATTTTCCATTAATCATTTTAGATTTATCTAATTTTATAATAGAACTGTTTGTTTTGATTCAATTTTGAACAGTTCAGCGATAGACATCAGTCATTCGGTGTCCTGCAAATAATCAACTGCTGAAAAATTTTTAAAACCTTCGCATTCTTAGTTGAAACTTTTACCGTCGCAGAGAAAACAGCAGAATCCAAAAAATATGATTGATTAGATAAATATCGAGAGGAAAATTTAATATGGCTCGACATGGGCGGATTGAAAATCTGCGATGTCAGTTTTTGCGCAAGTCTGAGTTTAAAAAGACGATAGAAAGAGTCTTAAAAACATAAAATTCATATAATCGGATATTATTAACATTAACAGATTAATAGAAGTTCATTCCCGTTTTTAAGTGGATGATACTCTAGATAAGGAAACTTGCCCTATTCATTATAACTCCAGGAAAATTCTTAATTTATAAACTCATTACTGTCGAAACTGAAATAATTAACTATTAGTTTAATAAAGTTCTGTCGCTGTTTGTCATTATTATACTAAAAAAGTAATTACTAAATGCTATAGCTATGAGAACAAGAAGACAGCGGCAGCTGCTGGATATTTGTTGTGTTATTGAAGGAGAAAATGTTATTAGAAGAATTAGAAAAATAAGATTAAGAAAAGAGGTAATAGAGCAAATGTTTTAATCTTGATTATGCTTATTTTTTGCAATACTCTTTTACATCAGTAGCTAGATATTCCAGACTTAATTGACTTACTTTTATTCAAAGTTATCTGATAAGCCCCATATATGATTAACATTTGATTAAAATTTGTTCTCATAATCCTGTAGAACAGAAAGAAATACTCCAGAGTTCTAGTGGTAAGAGCGAAAACAGAGCTTGATCTAAAGACAAAAGAATTTATTTAGACTTGCATTAAGTTTTTGGGTAAAACTAAGTTTACGAACTTCTGGGTAATTACATCTCATATCGTAGGAGATTACAGGTATTCCTCGACTTATTTTAAATTTTTTAAATTTTAAATTTTAAATTTTTAATTTTTAAATTTTTATAATTTAAAATTTTTTAATTTTAAATTTAAAAAATTTTTAAATTTTAAATTTTTAAATTTAAAAATTTTAAATTTAAAATTTTTTAATTTTAAATTTAAAGAATTTTTAAATTTTAAATTTTTAAATTTAAAAATTTTAAATTTAAAAATTTTTAATTTTAAATTTAAAGAATTTTTAAATTTTAAATTTTAAGAATTTTTAAATTTTAAAAAAAATTCAAAAATACTGTCCCTCGAATGTACAGTACATACCTATATGTATTACATAATTATTAAAAATATAATGCAATGTTTTGCAATACTGCAAAAATGTATGACGCAATAATAAAAATGTATGATGCAATAGTTTCGATATTCACACGATAAATCAAATAAACCTGCAATTGCCTTCAGAAAGGGCTTCGGCTTTTCATTATGTATTAACAAAGCACTACAACAATAATTGTTGTACTCCTTTATTAATATATTATTAGAAGCAATGGATCCAAATGAAGAAATACACCCATACCTCGCTTTACGGCCTAGATGCGTTCCGGAAAAGTTGGCCGTAAAGCGAAAAGCCGTATAATGAATCAATTATTTTGATACAAACCCATACAAATTTAATTGTATTCTTTTTATCTATATATATAAAATAGTTCCGTAACTGACTCATTCATTCACTGACTGACATACAACGCACAGACCAAACCGCTGGACCTAAAGGGCTGAAATTTTGCATGGCGATTCTTCTAATAGTGTAGGGGTGCACTAAGAAAGATTTTTCAAAAATTCTTCTTAGATTTTTTAAAATTAAATTTTTAAGCTGTTTTTTAAACTTTTTTTTTACGTTTGCATTTAAAATAATACATTGACGGTTATAAAATTTATATCACGAGAAAAATCATAAAAATTCCTTCAAAATGAAATTTTTTTCGAATTTTTACCTCCATTTTCTGATTTTTGGTGAATTTTTAAAGATTAATTTTTAGAATTTAATTTATTAAATGCTGATCACGTGATTTCTTTTTCTGGTACTTTCAATAAATTTATCGTCACGTGCGTAACAACTAAAAAGACAAAAAAAAATATTTATTTCTATTTCTAATGCAGCAGGCGATTGGATATTATCCAAAAAAAATGCATATCCCTTACGATTTTTTTCTAAATATATATATATAGAGATAGATATATATTTTACATCAATTGTATACATTGATCACCGCATTTATTATAAATATATATATTTATTTTTTGGCATAAACTACATACGTTGACCGTTGTATTTAATTTGAATGTACTCCGTAGCGAAGCACGGGTTTTCAGCTAGTTTCCTATAAAAATTCTTACATAAAAATAAGTAAAAAACAATATAATAATAAACAGAAATTCAAAAAATAAACTTATAAACAAAAAACAAAAGAAATCATATACACATATGTATACATATAATTTAAAAACATAAAATAAAAACATAAAATGTTTAAATACTGTTTTAATGGGATGACGAACATTAACATGAAGAATCACTAATCTATAATATGCTGCCATCAACACTTCCCGCTGTTGTGGCCCTATAACGAAACATTGTGCGCCGTAAATCGAAAAAGTGCCATAATTAAAAAAGGCCGTTATAGCGAAATGCCGTATAAAGAGCGGCCATATAGCGAGGTATAGGTGTATTAATAAAGGACTACAACTATAATTGTTGTAGTCCTTTATTAATATATTATTGGAAGCAATGGATCTAATTGTTAGAAGCAATGGATCCAAATGAAGAAGTATTCACAAATCGTCGTATTCAGGAAAATCTGGCTTGCTACTAGACAATATGCAAGGAAAAGAAGACGTAAACTGTTCAAACTACCTTGGATCACTTCGTTAAAAAAAAAACTTTCAGCGTGCATTCTGTCACAAATTCAGAACCAATGGATTGTACTAACATAATAAGGAGTGATGACGAAGTATAATTTACGTCTTCTAAATACAATATACTTTAAATTACGTACGAAAGTAAAAAATATATGTAAGTGCATATACAAAAAAATTTTTTTTGAAACTCGACTTAGACCAATGTCTCGGTCCCTATCTTGGTCGTAATATCTGTATACAATCTTTAAGTCTAAATTCTAATCCACAAACTCACCAATTTTTCTCATCACGAAATCAACTCGATCATCTCCAGGACTAGTTAGTCGACTAGTTGACTATCTCCTGTTACCAGCAGTAGAATCTTTGTATTCATTTTTGAAACGCTATTTTTATTGCTACACATTTACTGTGCACCTCTTCTTAATTACCGGAAGTCTCCTTTTAAATGGCTCTCATTAGTATTTCTTTCTTATTACAAAGAAGTTCATCCTAATTCCAATTAATCGTAGGTGGAAAATATTTCAATGCTATATCGTTTCTAAATAGACCATATATTTACATAGACCATATATTGACATAGACCATATATAGCAATTATTTTTTCCTCTGTGCAGGATTTATATACTATATTTATATCAGTTTGTACAAGATATTATACGGTAGATTACAGCATGTCATTATTGTGTGCGTACCCTTATGTAATTATTTTCTTTCCGCTAGGCAGCTCTTTGTATTCTCCAAATACGTTTTTTCTCATTTTAACGCTGAGATATGGAAAAAATAAAATAGCATTGTACCAAATCCGTGATGCGGAGAGATATTTTTAAAAGTGAATTTCAAATACAGAAATAAATGTGCCAGTTACCGCAATTGAAAAACTGAGATTTTTATAAACAGCAACACTTTAGTACAGTTCTTTTACAACTTGCAGCAGTAGACAAAATAATACTACAAATCTTCGCTGGAAGTCGACAAACTCCAGCACCTATGTACTTTTCTTAACAAGTAGGGATTTAAATAAAATTTTAATTAATACACATATAACAGTTATTAAAAAGTAGCATACGACCATAATAAACTCTTGCGCTAAGGTCCTCGTCGCAAGCCCGACGAGAAAATATCTTTTCAAGAAGAAAATGTCACCGATTCCAATTCTTCAACCTATCGCCACAAAAACAACTCTTTAACTGCTCTTTTTATTCTAGACTCTTATTCACCTAGGAAACAAAACCAGAGATGCCACACCGCTCAACCAAACCATTTTCCAACAATAGACCCAAGAGCAGGATTTATTACTTACTCCGTGGTAGACGCGTGAACGTGCTAAACCATAGTTTTAATTCACGTGAACTCCAAAACATCGCATGCTGGCGGTAACACGCCAAGTTGGCCCCTAACTCGTAACAGTATAAATCAACTTAAAGGAAAGGAACTTTAAATTCCATGTTATTCAGTATTAATTTGGGGAGGGGGCTTTTTCGCGAAGCTATACTGCACACAGTTCTATTGAAGCATCTGATTAGTTATACCAACGACAAAAGTCTTAACTTTTAGATAAATGAACAATTTCTCTTGCCTCTTGTCTAGTTTCATTAACTAGAGTCCTTTCGAAAACATATAAAAAACCTTAATTTTTTTAAATAACCTGTCTGCAGTAGAACACAGAATGTAGCATTTGCATGTTAACAGAAAAAATATTAGGTAAATATTACTCTTGAGATGCCAGCCCCGATTGCTTCTTTGAAAGTAGTACACTCTGCATTGGCCTATCCATTCTACATAAACTTTAGCATCTTCAAGGTCGACTTATTCGTAGTTGAGCATTTTATTAATCAAGGGCTGAATATTTCTCTTATTTGCAGAAAGAAATTTTTGCGATTTATAGGAAGTTAATAGGAAGGACGATGCATTATTCTACATAAACTTTAGCATCTTCAAGGTCGACTTATTCGTAGTTGAGCTTTTTATTAATCAAGGGCTGAATATTTCTCTTATTTCAAGTGAGAATTTTTTGCGATTTATAGGAAGGACGATCAATTCTACATAAACTTTAGCATCTTCAAGGTCGACTCATTCGTAGTTGAGCTTTTTATTAATCAAGGGCTGAATATTTCTCTTATTTGAAGTGAGAAATTTTTGCGATTTATAGGAAGGACGATCAATTCTAAATAAACATTAGTATCTTCAAGGTCGACTTGTTCGAAGTTGAGCTTTTTATTAATCAAGGGCTAAATATTTCTCTTATTTGCAGAGAGAAATTTTTGCGATTTATAGGAAGTTAATAGGAAGGACGATGCATTATTCTACATAAACTTTAACATCTTCAAGGTCGACTCATTCGTAGTTGAGCTTTTTATTAATCAAGGGCTGAATATTTCTCTTATTTGAAGTGAGAAATTTTTGCAATTTAAGGAAGTTAATAGGAAGGACGATCAATTCTACATAAACTTTAGCATCTTCAAGGTCAACTTATTTTTAGTTGAGCTTTTTATTAATCAAGTGCTGAATATTTTTCTCATTTGCGAAGAGAAATTTTTGCGATTTATAGGAAGTTAATAGGAAGGAAACTGTCTCTGAATTAAACTCCGTATGATTTCATAACAGCTACGGCTGAATGTCATATTCATTTATGACATGGTATCAGATACAATATTGTTTTGATATAAACATCCTTAGTTATACGACAATAATTTTACTAAAACTAGGGGATTATCAAAAATGCTATCTTGAGGAAGGCCCCTTTCATAACAAAATCAAACTGGTTTTCTTTTTTTTTATGCTCGTTCCTTCGCTTCTTACATTGAAAAATATGTAAAACATTCTCAATTTTATTTTTCTGTATTCAATTGAACACAGACAGTAACTATATTTCCAAGCCAATAGGAAGTTTTCTCCACAAGAAATCATCCCTGAAAGCTTTTTCGGAAATGATACACTCCACATCGGACAATCCATCATATCTATACCTCAGTTTATAAATTTAAGGCGTATTGAGTTTACTTTTTCAGTAATCGAAAACTAGCCATTTCTCTCTTTATTTCGATGACTTGTTTGTGAAAAGTGAAAATGTTTGGGATTCAAACGAAGCTAATTTGGATTAAACGACCTCATTGATGAAATTCCATATCATTCTATATTAGCAAATTTTGTCTGTCAAGTCTTTTTATGGTATTGTTATCAGAAGTTGGTATACAAAAAGTTGCTCTGATATGACCTTTAATAGTTTGACAATAATTTACACTGTCTTAGAGATTATCAGAAATGGTGTCTTAAAGGGAACAGATTCCTTTCCAAGATAATGCAAACAGGCTTTCTTTTTGTATATATCAATTAACTCACTTCGCTTCGAAATAGCAATGTGTTGTTCTCTTTAAATCCTTCGAATTGAACCAGGATAAGGAAATCAACAGCCATTTGCATCTAAATCGAAAATGGTTCGCCCAATTAGTCGTAGGTGAATAACATTTCAAAGCTCGCTGAATCTTCTCTAAATAGACCATATATTACCCTCTAAAATGCTAGTTCTTCAGGATAGCTTCTCGGTTTGCTTAAGAATTCCAATCTGGGAGGATAAACCTTTGAAAGTACTATGGGGGATTTAATATATTTAAACGAAATGAAGTAACACTGATGCCAGAAAGTGAGAGAATGTAGCTTAAGGGAGAGAGGTGTGAAGCTCTACATGACTAGATGTCATTAGCGTGATTGATTAAAATGAAAATCGAAGTTAATTCGATTCGCTTAAATTTACATTTAATGGGTTTGTTTGGTGCGAAAATTATGACAGTGTAGAGATATGCCACGCACGCATCCGTTCAAAATGGATGAATGACATGTACGTAACATGGTCTGACCTTATATAAATGTAAAAATGATTAAAACAAGCTTAAGGAACTTTTTTTTATTTATATCAGAAAGCCCGTTTCATTATCTTGGAAAGGAATCTGTTCCCTTTAAGACATCATTTCTGATAATCTCTAAGACAGTGTAAATTATTGTCACACTATTAAAGGTCATATCAGAGCAACTTTGTATACCGACTTCTGATACCATACCATAAACAGATTTGACAATCAAAAATAGCTAATATGGGATGATATGGGATTTCATCAATAATGTCATCTAATCTAAATTAGCTTCGTTTGAATCCCAAAAATTTTCACTTTTCACAAACAAGTCATCGAAATTTAAAAAAAAATGGCTAGTTTCCGATTACTGAAAAAATAAACTAAATACGCCTTAAATTTTTAAAAAGGAATAAATCAAGCTTAAGGAATTTTTTTTTCTGTCAGTGGCACTTCTTATAAAAGCATTCGCTAGTGGATATTAACACACAACACAAACAACATAACAGAATGAAATACAAACAATTAAAAAAGATTACATCTAAAACTATCAATGAAGGACACTAAAAAATATTTTAAAAAATTACAAGTTAAAAGAGTCAACGAGTCTGAATGACCCACATTCGATCTCTAGCTTGCCAGTATCTATTTTAAATATCCCCTGACAATGCTAGGCGTGATTTGATGCGTGCAGTATCCTACTTCCAGACTTGCACAAACAGTGCGGAATCCTGTACTTTATACATACAAATATCACCACCTCATAATCCTTTTCTAAATTTGCGAATAAAAAATGTTCCTACAGTGTGGGCTACGAAAATTTTTGATTCTGTGAAGGTGTTTAGCCAAACAGTCATTCCCGGTAGCCTCGTTCTCTGCGCTTGTTGCTCATTTAGCACTAAAGCGGCACGAGTAGCTTAATAGCGCCATTTACACGTACTCTCTTTCCCACGTGAAATCACAATCCCGCGCGATTGAGTGCACGTGTGAAGGTGTCGGACAGGAAGGGAAAGCTGCTTTGGAGCGTACTGCAAGTTTTCCCGCGCGCAATCCCGTACGCCCCAAGCACTCGCGAAAGAGCGTACGTGTAAAGGACGCTAATAGCGTCCTTTACACGTACGTTCTTTCCCGCGTGATTGAGTGCATGTGTGAAGGTGTCGGAGAGGAAGGGAAAGCTGCTTTGGAGCGTACTGCAAGTTTTCCCGCGCGCAATCCCGTACGCCCCAAGCACTCGCGAAAGAGCGTACGTGTAAAGGGCGATAATAGCGCCCTTTACACGTACGTTCTTTCCCGCGTGAAACCACGATCCCGCGTGATTGAGTGCACGTGTGAAGGTGTCAGCGAGGAAGGGAAAGCTGCTTTGGAGCGTACTACAAGTACGCTCCCACGCGCAATACCGTACGGTCTTTTGCGAGTGCTCGGAGAGTGCGAGCAATCCTGTATGCTCCAAGCACTCGCGAAAGAACGTACGTGTAAAGGGCGCTAATGTCTGATAAGGACGCGAATAACATGACCCTCCTGCTTAAGGAACTGAAATTCAGTATTTGACTAGTGAACCTTTCTTCATAATGTATACTAAAAACACAGAGAAGAGTAAAAAAACTTCAGTGCTCTTTAACAACTGAGACGATTATAACTTAATGTATATCAATACCTGAATCGTAAGTTATATATTATGCCGAACAGAATCTTTAGCTGTATATCGCACCCGGGCAAGAAAAGTGACACAAGTCAAAAAATGGCAATTTTGAGGTTATGTCATTGAAAAATATGAAGTTCCCCATCGTGCACCAAAAGCGACACATATCTATCTCGCAATTTTTCCACCTAAGGGCAGTTGTATCAATTTTATACTAGGCTAGTTCAAGCTTTACAGTATTCGTTAAGTTGATTTTTCTCAAATACTGCATTTTTGAGTTAAGTCACTTTTCTTGCCGGGGTGCGATATGTGCTTAATTGTTTGTTCCATATAGCATACCGTCACTTAGATACCAACCTTTTGAACTTCAGTCGTTGATGCTGGTTTTAACTTAAAATATAATTTTCCATACATAGCGTCCATGCGTTGGTTTGCAACTTGTTATAAACACAGCAATGTCAAAATGCCATACGATGTAATCCAATATTGAAATACATATATCTAATATAACTCTAACAGCTTTATAAGATACTATGCATATATTCATCACCACCTCGTAACCCTATTGTAAATTTTAAACACCACTCTTTCACATGGCTTCCTGATTCTTTTACTAAACACTCTTCTTGCAGTAAGAAAACGATCTAAAGAAAGAGATTCATTCATGGGCGACATCTAATCTCAGTTGAACTGATTCATTTAATTGATCAATTGCCAACGCGCTTGATTCAAACGCCTGGAGTGTGACGTTCTAGAACGAAATTTAAACTTTAAATGAAACTAATTGACGTCGCAAAAATAATACTACTTTTTTTTTCTCAATTACGTTGGTTTGATTTAGGAGATTTGTTTTTCAGAAATTCCTTTTAAAAGAACAGACTTTTCTGTATGAGTGTATAAAAGAGTTAATTCAAGCCTCAGAGTAAAAGAATTGGATATTGGTATTGAAAAGTAGCTACTTTGTGTCAGATCATGGTTTTTTTTCTATTTTTTTTTGTCATAGTTATTTTTACTACAGATTTTTTAAAGTAATTTTCAAAGTTACTTTTTTTCCGAACGGAAGAAAAGAGAAAATAATCCTTGTTAATTGTGTTTTCGAAAACCAGATAATTTCGTTTACTTTGGCAAACTTAAATACAAAGGTATTCATTTTCTCTTTTAACAAATTTTACTGACAGGAAAATAACTTTGATATTTATCTAAGTAAAAAATACGTAGAATAAATTATAAATATGTATCTAAAAAAATAAGAATTATTTTATATATCTAAATGAATAAATATGATGTTTAAAAATCTGACACGTGAATATGTTTTTCCCCTAAAACTTTAGAGTCATCTTGATATTATATCCGTGAAATAAGATACACAAACACTTGCACTAAATCCTCTATTTTTCAAAGTTCTATTTTTCTTCATTTTGCTCTGTTTTTGAAAAGTTTTTTGACCGGTTAACTTTTTTATTATCTTTTCCGCAACTTTTTTCATCATAATTTTGCCATACAAAATAATTTAACCATGTTTGTAGAGTATCTAAAACAGTTCTTTCTTTTTTTTCTTAAAAAGCAAAGGTAAACTGGAAGACGATGGGTAAGAAAATACATTGTGTTCTTAATATTTTGGATATATTTAAGCTGCACTCAACTGTTTGAAACAGTAGTTTATTACCATTTTCGCTGAACCCTCTAGCGAAAAGCAATATCGCAATGAAGATTTCTGCATTATAAAAGGTGATTTTTCTGTTATGCATCAATTAATAGAAATAATGCTTATGACTGAGGCCTCTTGAACCTCCGAAACCGGACTACAAGTGTTATAAAGACTCATGGAGTATATCTATTAATATTCAGGTCTTTATAGCTGTCTCTCATAACTGCCATACATTGGCAGAAAAGAAAAATGATTTATTGCCAAAAAAGGCGATGCACGCCAAATCTGGTGTATTGAGCCTGTATTGCGCAGGCGCGAAGTAGAGTTTGGCGCATGTGAGGCTAGCTTCGAAAAGTAGCGGGAGACAGCCCTTGGACGTGTAGAAGGTTGGTGACCTTTGGGAGCGTGTGTTGATAATCGAGAGTGGGGGTGCGTGGCATGGCCTAGTATAAGTATTTACCTTTTTATTATGTTTAGTTAAAATAAACTTCTTATTTGCTCCTTAAACCCCTTGTCTGTAATTTAATTTACTGTAGTAGATGTTGATTCCTAGGTATGAATAATTTGAGTATTGTAATATGCTTAGCACGTGGGTCAGGCTATATGTAGGGTTAAGTATTTTCTTGCTAAGCTAAGTGCTGTTAACCTAAAGTAAATATTCTACTTAATCCATGTTACCTGAGACAACCTATCTGGGTTATCTTTCATGTCGCTTTGTTACTTGAAACTAATTCTGTAACTTAATACACAACGCATTTCATGTTTCACCTTTTTTGACTGGCTTAACTATTCGCTCATTTGCTACCACTTGTTCCGATACGGTTTCCCATTTTGGAGTCGTAATTCTCGGCTTCACAACAACAAGAACGTTATGAAGACCATTAAAGAGGCTATTTCAAACTATAAAATTTTTCGTTACGTAAATATTATATGTATGTGCTCGAAAAAGCTCATCTTTGAGTATTTCTTCTGAACTGCTCCAGATGGACGAGTTCGTGGAATGAGAGAGCTTCCTAAACCAAGCGTTTGCGACTTGGCAACT
>OU015497.1:33114037-33199037 GCA_907164885.2 Dolomedes plantarius
TTTGCTACAAAAAAAAAACTTTAATTATGTAAAGAAATCGATTAATTTAATTAATACTTTTAATTTCCTGTCTGACACATTTTTAATGCAGTGTTCCGACAGAAAGAGAAATGCCTGTTTTAATGCATTACCATGGCAATATAAAATCATACGGTTCATTAAGTAATTAATAGTTCATTAAATAGTAAATATTCCTCGTTGTAAAATGGGAAGTTGATTGAAAATAAAATAAAATTTATTTTTCCTCTTTAAAAGAAAACATATTATCGTGCATCAATTATCTAACGTATTTAGATTAAATAAATGAAAACTGTAAATTGAAATTTCAAATATTTTTATTAAAGACTAGCTGAAAACCCGCGCTTCGCTACGGAGTACATTCAAATTAAATACAACGGTCAATGTATGCAATTAATGCCAATATATATATATATATATATATATATATATATATATGTATATATATATATTTATAATAAATGCGACGATCAATGTATACAATTGATGTAAAATATATATATATATATATATATATATATATATATATATTTATAAAAAAATCGTAAGGGATATTTATTTTTTTTGGATAATATCCAATCGTCTGCTGCATTAGAAAGAAAAAGAATATCATTTTTGTCTATTTAGTTGTTACGCACGTGACGATAAATTTATTTAAAGTACCAGGAAAAGAAATCACGTGATCAACATTTAATAAATTAAATTCTAAAAATTAATCTTTAAAAATTCACCAAAAATCAGAAAATCAAGGTAAAGGTTCGAAAAAGATTTCATTTTGAAGGAATTTTTATGATCTTTCTCGCGATATAAATTTTATAACCCTCAATGTATTATTTTAAATGCAAACGCAAAAAAAGTTTAAAAAACAGCTTAAAAATTTAATTTAAAAAAATCTAAGAAGAATTTAGAAAAATCTTTCTTAGTGCACCCCTACACTATAAGAAGAATCGCCATGCAAAATTTCAGCCCTTTAGGTCCAGCGGTTTGGTCTGTGCGTTGTATGTCAGTCAGTCAGTGAATGAATGAATGAATGAATGAATGAATGAGTCAGTTACGGAACTGTTTTATATATATAGATTAATAATGACTATAATCAGTCATGATGAACAAGAGATGCTTAAATTCGGGTCAATTATCGCCAAAATTAATCTTTGTCACATTTTAATGATTTCTCTGTTATATACGGTACACTAGTACAAAATATCTAAAAATGTTGTGTACAGCTATTCCAAATTCGTTCATGACATTCTAAACTGTCTGCCCCGTAATTTACCTTATTCAGAGTCTAAATGAGAACAATTGCGTTTGTTACATATAACTGCTACGCGTCTTTTAAACTTCCGCAGCGTGTGCTTAGGAAACTTGTGTCCTATCATTACAATTAATCGATATTATTGACATACCGATTTGCTATTTCGCAAATGTATCAGTTATATTGCTATCCGATAGTATTATCGATAATAATACCTCTCATTACCGTTCTCAGTAGACAATGGGAAATATTTTTAATATGAGTGAGAAGGAAGGTAATGAAAAGAGTGGAATTATTTTCAGCGATACAGATCTGTTTACATATTTTAAGAACGATATTAAAGCAATGTTTTATGTTACGTATTGTTTTACGTTGCAATATTAATTTCTTAAATGGTCTATATGATTGCTCTTTCTTTGAATTTTTTTTTCCATTGCGGGAGGCACTTGCCGTCAAACATTGGCCTATACTACGCTGCAGTTTTACTGTCCATTTTATTATGGGGGCACCATATAGGCGGACAGCATAACCCCTTTTCTTTGAAATTATCCTTCTGCTTTTTGATTTCCAAAATAAGAGAGCATTACTTAAAATTATGAAGGATAATTTCGTCACCTGATTGCAAGAACTAGGTAACTCGATTCTTCAAGTTCTTGATGATCTCAAATGTTTACTTCTTTCAGTGAGAAAATACTCGTTCTATTTGTCTAATTATTACACTATCCAACAGATGGCATAAGGTTAGCAGCAAAAGGAGTTGTCCCGTTACTGCATTCAATTCTTATGTAATTTAGCTATAAATAGCCAGGTATCTCAGAAGTAATTTTTTTTGCAGTTACCTAGTTCTTGCATTGCGGTGACGATTTAATCCATTCCTCTTCAACAATTTTTTACTGGCCATTCATTGTTTTAGAAGTCGAAAGATGGCCGAATGGCTAGGGTGCTGGCATTGGCACCAGAGTCTGTGGGTTCGAGTCCCACTCTCGGAATGGACGTTTGTGACCTTTCGGAATCGGCTTTAAGCAGTAGGTCCCGGTCAAATTAGCCCTGGTGTAGAAAAAATTTATCATACTTCCCCAAACCAGAATGAAACCTTGTTTAAGGTTTACGTTTAGAAAGTGCTCTTTTGAACAATCCAAAAAGCACAATAATCTATTGGTGAACATCAGGCGATTTTGGAGGAATATGAGCAAAAGGTACAGATTTAATGCCTTCATCTTTTCACATTTTTTTCCAGGAATTTAGTGGTAGATTTTGATGCATGGCTCGTAGCTTTATCATGGTTAAGTCCTACTCTATTATCACCGTGGGGATAAATGTATGGTATTTCTTCTTTACATAATTATGTTGAATTGGTTTTGACATGTTTTTCAACTTTTCGCAACTTTAATATCCCGTTTTACGAAATACCAGCAATTATCATAAATCCTCTCCTGAAACTTTCTTTTCATTCTTAAAACCTAGTCTTTTGGCCTGTTTTTTTTTTTTGCGGTAGTAAATCTATCCTTTTTGTTACAGTCATTTAAATAGATCCATGCTTCATCAATTGTCACAATATATTCCTATCTCTAACTGGTTAAATGATTTTCCTACCGAATTCTACAGCGTTTTATGCGCTTAGTGTGAATCTTAGGTAAAAGCAGGTGAACATTATGCTTTTCAGCTTTTTAAAGTTTTAAATCCTTATTTATTACCTTCTTAGGCACTGAGGTATTTAAGAAAAGTGCAATTGCTCTTTGAGTCGGTGGATTTTCTTTTAGGCATAAATGAACTAACTGCTTTGGATAGTCATTCGTAGATCTTTTTCTGGTTATAAACAGTTATTGACGATTTTTCTCTTTATTTTTCATGATATTAATTAGTTTAAATTCAGAAATGCGAATGGATTTTCACAGAGTTTTTTTAATTACAGAATTTGGCAATATCTCTTCGGAAAGAGAAAAACATAGCCTTCAATCAATTGTCTTTTTACTTGCAGCATTTTGAAAATATACTACATCAAATGATAATTGAGAACTTATAAAACGGGCTGTTGCCAGAATTTTTTTTATTTACCTTTACTTCTGTTTTTTTTTTCAATAAAATCTATCTAAGAATATGTTAAAATCATCTGTATTACTGGATATATCGAATATTGCTTTTAAGTAATAGCTCCTTCTTAATACTCACCTGTTTCTTGTGGAAAACAACGTGAAATTGAAAGGCTCTAAAATCTACAATTATTTACAGCCGTGGAAGGCAGTTTTGGGCCAACAGGTCGCCAAGCAAGAGTTATTGCATTAGATACGAGAGTTTCACAGGACAAATCCTAATCAGGCTATGCAATTGTGCATTAGGGATTAATATTTGAAAATTTTTGCATTATATTTAATTTTCACTAACCTGCCTTAAGGCTGCTATGTACTAACCCCATTGGATTCGCTCACCTCAATATTAACCTATGGAGAAAATTTGTCCACGGATTGCCGACTTGGATTCAAAGATTTTTTTTTAAATTGTACTCCGTCATAGAGAAAGAAATTTTACATTTGTGTACATTTTTCGTTTTTTTAAAAAAATGCAATTAATATTTTAAAATTTAAATTATCCGGGGAAAAATCTGGTATAGCGTGTTTTAAACGCTCATAAATTCCTTCGGTGGACGAAATTTATAAAATGAATCCTGTAGAGCTTTGCAGAAAAGTTCAGGCTATCTGACAATACTAATTTTATTTGATTATCAGTATTTATGTACCTGTAAATAGTTGACAAAAATATATTTTAAATAAAAAATTTGGGAACAGAGCTTAACCCCGCTATAGAGAGAGAGCCATTACAATCCCTCAAAATGTCAATCCAAAGGGGGGTTGAATTCTAGAACTATCAACTGGACTCTTCCCACCACAAGAGTCTGCAAGAAGAGGAAAAGGGAAATACGATTTTTTTTCTTAGTGCATAGCATCCTTAATACCCCAAGCTTTATCTTTTGTATTCCTACATATCTGGTTATATTCTTATATTTAATATGGTTCATCGGTACAAAAGCATCCAGCATGTGATAAACAATATCTATGATGCCCGGTATAAAGGGTTTAAGTCAAAAACAAAGATTTTTTGGATACTTGTTAGTACTGATAAAAAAAATCTTTTAATTGGAATGAAAATTTGATTATGAAACAAGAAATGTAATATTGTGTACACAATTTATAGACCTAAGCCTTTTATGCCAGTCAAAATATTTTTTTGATCAATACTAACAAGTATCTAAAAATCACTGTTTTTGACTTGTGACCTTTATACTTGCCTTTAAGCCCTTTATCCTGGGCAGCATAGATATAATTCTATAGTAATGCATCGTTTTAAATAACTGAAATTGCTATGTTTGTCAATGATCTTATCAAACATACAAATTTTTCAACAATACAAAGTAGAGATTTTTAATAACTTCAGAACATTTTAATCAAACATTCCTTCCGACAGAAAAAAACTCTTCAGTGGTCTCCATACCGCATATTTTTTATAACATTTATCCTTTTCCCATTTATACTTTTCCGAATATTATAAAAAAAGTTGTCGTTTAAAACAGACAAATACCGTTAAGTACCAATTTGTGAGATAACAACTACATTTTATTGCCACTAATTCCCATGAAGAAAGGAAATAAAATGATACTTTTTAACTCTTTTTTACCCAGGCTATTGTAAAAATAAATAAAAACAATTTATAAGTACATTGTGTAAGAAGATTAAATTATTTTATGTAAGGAGATTAGTTATATACTGAAGTTTTTCTTTTACATTCGACCATCCACATCCGTTAACTTACACTAACCTTTGCGATAAAGATTATGTCAATGTAAGGAAGTAGAGAAACATTTACGATGAATGTAATTTGGTTTGAAATTAATTTTTAATGTTGCGAGGTTTTTTTATTCAGTCGTCCGTGTTATGAAGAGTGGGTGATCTATGAACTAATAGTTATTTCCAGGTCTAGATGTAAATAAATAATTTTTTACATAAAAATAAAGATGCTTTTTTTTTGGGGGGGGGGGCTGAAGCAAACAGATTACCCTCTGATATAAATTACAGAGTTATAATGAGTTGTTTAAATGTGTAAAAGGAAATAAATGCAAATCATAAGATTCTATTGTTGGGTAAATACGCCAGCCAATGCTGCATGAGAATATATTTAAGCATAAAATTAATTTCTTAAAATTTATGACAGCAGATTAATTTTACAAAGTTATTTTGATTTGCTTTTTTCTCCCACACTGCAACATGTCTGTTTCTTTTTTCGATAAAATTCAGACTCGAGGCATCTGTTATAACATTTCTCTTCAAGCTAGAAAAAAAAAATGAGAGCCATATTTATAAAGAAGAAAGAGTGTTTAACTCACAGTAAAATTTTCATATTTCTGAATAAAATATTTTAGTAACTACTGATGATTGAAAATAGGGATATGTTTTTCGAGAACCTTAGACTTGAACAGGCACGTGTCCCCAAGTCACTTGCAAAGTCTAATTTGGATTTCACCCTCACTGTTGCCTGGAAATATATGAGGCAATGTTCACTAAAGAAATTCATGCCGTAGAAAGTTTTACAGCTCGTATTCATCCAAAGCAAAAGAAGCGTATATATATATATATATATATATATATATATACTAGCTGAAACCCCACGCTTCGCTACGGAGTACATTCAAATTAAATACAATGGTCAATGTATGCAATTAATGCCAAAAAAAAATAAATATATATATTTATAATAAATGCGACGATCAATGTATACAACTGATGTAATATATATATATATTTATTTATTTATTTATAAAAAAATCGTAAGGGATATTTATTTTTTTGGGATAATATCCAACCGTCTGATCCATTAGAAAGAAGAAAAAAATTTTTTTGTCTATTTAGTTGTTACGCACGTGACGATAAATTTATTTAAAGTACCAGAAAAAGAAATCACGTGATCAGCATTTAATAAATTAAATTCTAAAAATGAATCTTTAAAAATTTAGAAAATCGAGGTAAAGGTTCGAAAAAGATTTCATTTTAAAAGAATTTTTATGATCTTTCTCGTGATATAAATTTTATAACCCTCAAATTATTATTTTAAATGTAAACTTAAAAAAAGTTACAAAAACAGCCTAAAAATTTAATTTAAAAAATCGAAGAAGAATTTTTCAAAAATCTTTCTTAGTACACCCCTACACCATAAGAAGAATCGCCATGCAAAATGTCAGCCCTTTAGGTCCAGCGCTTTGATCTGTGCGTTGTATGTCAGTCAGTCAGTCAGTCAGTCAGTTACGGAACTCTTATATATATATATATATATATATATATATATATATAGATTTCATAAGAATCTTGACATAGGGGATTCCGCTACTGGGGGGTTTTTTTTTAGTCTTGTTGCCGCAAGCGGACATAAATGTCTCAGGAACCCAAACACAGGGAGACTATACCCAACATATCCGATGAATTACTGCCTCGTAAAGAGCTTGTTTGAGGCCCCGATGGGGGAGCCTTTACGCAAACAGGTGCTCCAAGTTGCTAGACGATTGTGTTCCTTGATCTGAATACCTCCGTATTATATCAAGTGGACTGCCCCCGGGCTGACACTAACTCCAGAATAACAGGGAATTAGACGAATGGAGAACCACTGAAGAACTTGCTGTAGGTAAATACCATTTAGAGAGACTCTGTCCAGAGGAAAGTGCCGTGAGTCAAGTGGAACAATTTCGGAGACGCGGACTTAGCAGGAAAATAATCAGTCGTAAAAACTTTGTAAATACTTGTAAAGAAGAATAGAAAACTTGAATCTTAAAAGACTATGCTTCTCTTGGCTGTGTTTAAAGTGTTTATCGAAGTTAATGAGAAAATAGTTTAGAATTACATGTCAGGATAGCATTAGGTGTGCAACTATATGACGTTAGGATGAATCGTATTATTTCATTATTCAAGAAAACTTCTCATAAAATATCGTCTATTCTATAGTAAATGAAGATACACTAGTGTATAAACGATAACACGCAAAATCAGTTTTATAAATTCGTTATTGGAGCAATTGAAATACCTATATATATATATATATATATATATATGTGTGTGTGTGTGTGAGCGTGTGTGTGTGTGTGTGTGTGTGTGTGTGTGTGTGTGTGTGTGTGTGTGTATGTATATATATATATACAGTGGAATCTCGATCGATCGTTTTCGGATCCATCGTTTTTCCGTATGTGTCGTTCATTTTATCCAGTCCCAACGATCATATTGCTTTGTTATGTTTCCGCATTCATCGTTTTCCCGCATTTATCGTTCATTTCAATCGGTCCCTTGAAAAACGATAGATCGAGATTCCACTGTATATATATATATATATATATACTTGTTGTCCGGGCTAAAGGTATCCAAAAGTTATGACTTATTTTTATGGAACTACCCATTCGAATCTTTAAAAAAATTATTTAAATAGAAAGAACATCTCACCAAATTTTGATATCAATCATAGATTTCGATCATAGTATCATAAATTTCGATGTGCTCCTTTCGTAACACGACTAACGTCTAAATGGGGATCCAGTTCTCTCTAGGTGTTTCGTAGCATATCAGGAGTTATTAGACTCTTTTGCTTGGGGATTCATTAAATCCGCTGTGTATAAACCAAAAATTAAAACTGTGGATGAGTTGAAGAAGCGTATCGTTTAAGCAATTCGTATAATAATTCTTAATATGCTACGAAACACTTGGAAAAAACTGGATTACCATTTAGACGTTTGTCGTGCTACAAAAGGTGCACACGTCGAAATCTACGGTACTATGATCGATATCTATGATTGATATTAAAACTTGGGAAAATGTTCTTTCTATTTAAATATTTTTTTTAAAACTCTTAATGGTAGTTCCGTAAAAATAAGCCATAACTTTTGGATACTTTTAGCCCGGGCACCCTGTATTAAACGAACATACAACGACTTATTACTATCTTGCATCAGTTATTAATGAAACCTGCTTAGAAAAAAATGTTTTGTGAATAAATATGTGCTTAGTGTTTTAATATCTGGTGTCATTCTATCCTTGCAACAAAGTGGTTTAGCAATGCCAAGACAATAAGGTTTAAGACAAAATTATCAAAGTTGATTTATCTTAAAAATTTGTGTTCGGATGAAAAAGTTTGAAAACCAAGGAACTTGCAAATTATTATGAAAAAGTGGACACTGAAAAAAAATTGACAATGATTCTTAGCATGATTTAATTAATGAGCTAAACGTCTTCTGACAGAAGTCGCATTTCATCAGTGGCGTAGCTAGAACTTTTGCCGCCCGGGGCGGTCTCCAATTTGCCGCCCTTTCAAAGTAAATAATTGGTGGTTTTTATAAATTAATAAACATAAATAAATAATTGTAATTCAGACAAACTATAGGTGGGGAACTTTTTTTACCATTGGATTCCATATTTAAATTAGGCAGTAATAAAGGAGGCCGCTTAAGTTGATATACCTATAAATGCAACTTTTATAAAGACCACAAGAAACTTACGGAGGTCGCAGTTTCCCCACCTATGAGACAAAACATATACCTAATTTATAAAAAAAATTCCATAAAATATGTTTTATTTTATATTTTTATATTTATAAATAAAAATAAATAATTTCATTTCTTTTACAACTAATTTACAACTAATACTAAATTTTTTACAACTAATACTAAATAAAAAATATGCCGCCCCAAAATATGTGCCGCCCGGTGCGGACCGCACCCACCGCACCCCCCTAGCTACGCCACTGCATTTCATTATTCCAATGAAGCGCAAGTAACAGCTGAAAAAGTAACTGAATTAGATTAGAATCCCTGACATATTCAAGCCGATACGAGGATTAGTAACATGAAATAAAAGTATCAATCCTTTTCCTTGCAACCATGGATTGAAAATTCTAGTCACAGACAATTCTTCTGTTACACTGCGGTTAAAATCCTTTAATTCCGTCAAACTGGAACAGCTACATTACTTTGAAACACAATAGTTGTTTTAAAATTTACTTTTCTTTAAGAGAGAGAATCCACTCTTTTCATCTAATTACGTACTATTTCAGAATTATTATTGCTGTCTTTAGCATGGAAACTTGAATTAAGTAATGAAATTAGGATGTTAGTTTTAATCATGACATCCCAAAATATCGACAACAGCAGTAAAAAAAAAATAAATGTTGTAAAAAAAAAATGCACTTTCATTAATGGATTTTGAATTATAATCGTAAACGTCATTATTAGAAAATATTTTTTTTATATTCAGTTCACATTAATTTCTCGAAAAAATAAAAATTGCTTAGCGTTCTTTTGAAACCTAATTGTCTGTTCTAAAATTTAATTTATTCTTTTAAAAAAATCCATACTTTTTCTCTGATTTATTTACTTTTTTATTCGAGATCAATTTATTACTGTCTTGAAGCACATGAACGTGATTTAATAAATTCCTAAATAAAATTTGGCAGTTAGTTTTTAATCATGTCGTTTCAATTTTGGGCATGACAGTAATAAAAAACTCAATATTATCGAAAAAAAGTGTATTTGTTAATGACTTTCTGATTATTGCCGTAACATTTTTTGTAGAAAAATATCTTTCTCGTTCAGTTTACATTAATGTTCCTTGAAAAAATTACTTAAATAGGGAATAACTGCCTTATATATTCAACTATATCTCTCTCTTACTCACTCTCTCACTCCTTCATTCTTTCTTGCTCTCATTCAATCGTTCTCTCATTCTCTAATTCATCCATTCTCTGACATCGAAGAGTCAAAAAAGTAATCAGGAAATTCTTTTTTGAATAATTCCTCAAGCTAGATTTGCTAAAATAAAAACATTAAAATAACTGAAACAAAACACCGTGCTTAATATCAAGAAGAAGAAAAAAATTATCTAGAAGCCGCAATAATCTAATTTTGATTCCACTTCACGGTTTAAGAACTACATACACGAATTAATATCCTCTATTGTGGCATCAAAATAAATTTAGTTTTTCTAAATGATTCTGAATATCACTTTAAGTGGAACAATTCATCACTCTTAACCACTTTTTGCTCATTCAAAATGACGGCTAGAAAGGAAATAACCATTTTCTTTTTCATGTTACAGCAGAAGTTTAAATCACTTGGGAAAAATTCGAGTGAATGCAAATTGTCTGTTTCTCTCAACTTAAAAAAAAAAAAAAAAAAAAACATTAAAAATGCTAAAACTTAAATTTAGCGTCGCTCTCAATTACAAAAAAAGAAAAGAAAAATCAGCTCGAATCTAATTTCAAAAATTAACTCTATTTCATTTAATTCTTCATGATGTCGAAAGTTATTTTCCCAAAAAATTTAATTTCCTCCGCAGTCCCACAAATAAAATTTATCTGTTTTCTAAACGATTCTGAATATCACCTCAAGTGGAAACAATTCATCACCCTGCGCCATTTTTACTCACACTAAAGTGACTCTGATGGCAAAAATGAAATGCGACGGACTTCCTTTTTTTTTTTTTTTTTTTTTTTTTTTTTTTTTTTTTTTTTTAGGGCTTGTGATATAGCGCGAATTCAGAATCGCTCGGGTAAAGTAATTGAATAAAATAAAGAAGCAAAAAAAAAGAAAATATATATAGCTTTGCTTCCTCTGTATCCGGATAAAATAACTCCTACCGGTTAAGTAAATGCAAATGAGTGCGATTCTTTTGTATTTCTTCCTTCGGAACGGCACAAAATGGCTCATTTTTCTCCGTTAGCATTTTGTCGTCGGGGCCGAATGAATGCCTCGCGTGTGCATTTCTACGGCCGTAATTTTCTCCGGGTAATACTTCCTAGTCGTTCTGTCACACGGAAAGGAAGATTTCCGTTGTTTGTGGATGCAGATAGAGTGGCCTTAAAGATTGAAAACTGGATGAGTTGTTGGGAACATATTCTTCGCCCCGTGTTCAGCTACTGCGGCTGTCAGCTCGCAAAGAAATTTAAGAGCACTTGTCGGTGCTTATTCGGATAGAGATACAACGTAAAAAAGGAGATATATACGATAGCATGGGATTTGTCATGTAAATATTAGTTCTGTCTGCAGAACAGATGTAGTTGTTTACTTCCTGATGGTCCTATTGGAAATTTCTGCTAAACCTGTAATTCCAGCTTCTTTTTTTTTTGCCCAAATGATAAAAGGCTAAATCTAGCTGAATTCTGAGGAGTTTATTATAATTTTATATATTTTTTTATTGGGTTTTCATTTTATTCATGTGTATAAGATTTCACATCTTTTTTTTTCTATGTTATTTATAACGTGTTTAGTTTTAAATTAATTTTGGTTAGCAAACATTAGACAATTTGACATTTTTACTTTTGAGATTTTAGTGCTACAATGATGAAAGGCTGAAATTCCTGAATTCTGAGATGTGTATAACATTTCACATATACTTTTTCTATGTTATTTATACTGTGTTGATTTTGGTTAACAAATATTGTTAAAATCCCGGGCAATGTCGGGTACTTCGGCTAGTTTAAAATAATTACCGTATTTTACGGACCATAAACTGCACCTTTTTATATAAAAAAATCGGCTCAAAATTGGGGGGCGTCTTACGGTTCAAAGGTAACAATAAAATAAAATGAATATTTTATTATATATACAGGGTGTCCGAGCTAAAAGTATCCAAAAGTTATGGCTTATTTTTATGGAACTAGCCACTAGAATTTAAAAACAAAAATCATTTAAATACTCGTAGAAAGAACATCTCACCAAGATTTAATATCAATCATAGATTTCAATGTGTTCACCTTTTGTAGCACGACTAACGTCTAAATGGTAATCCAGTTCTCTCCAAGTGTTTCGTAGCATATCAGGAGTTATTACACGAATTGCTTGAATGATACGCTTCTTCAACTCATCCACAGTTTCATTTTGTTTTGTTTATGCACAAAGGATTTAATGAATCCCCAAGCAAAAAGTCTAATAACTCCTGATATGCTACGAAACACTTGTAGAGAACTGGATTACCATTTAGACGTTAGTCGTGCTACAAAAGGTGCGCGCATCGAAATCTATGATACTATGATAGAAATCTATGATTGATATTAAAACTTGGTGAGATGTTCTTTCTATTTAGATAATTTTTTTTTAAATTCTAATGGGTAGTTCCTTAAAAATAAGTCATATCTTTTGGATACTTTTAGCCCGGACACCCTGTATTATATATATTCATCACACACACACACATATATATATATATATATATATGTGTGTATGTATGTATATATATATATATTATATTATATTTTTATTAGGTAATAAATTGAAAATATCTTTATTTAACTAACAAAATACAAAATGTTCTTTTCTAAAAATCCTCCCACAAATTTGAGGTGCGTCTTATATTCCGAAAAATACGGTAGTTTAGTTTATTTTAATAAAAGCTTTAAATAATGCAAGGAAGTGTACTTGATGTTCTTGTATCTGAAATAATAAATTTATTTTGGGCAATAGTTTGATTGATGTCATAATGCGTATTTTAACACAACTTTTTTTTCTCGATATTGATGAAAAAGTTGTTTGAAATAATTATGATAGTAATGTTTAATGTTCCTTTTATTGCTTCCTTAGGCAACTCTGAATGCATATTCGTAGATCAGTTTTTACCACAAGGGAATATTTTCAGTTACTGTGTGCAGTGCGTATGACGGCATAGAAATTTTTATCACGTCTCTCGCATTCGTCTTTCCGAGCATGCCTCTATACTATAATACTTCAAAAGAACCAATTTTTCTAAAGAAACTTTAACCAGATCTTCGCTTAATAAACTTTGGAAACTTCGTGGAAAATCGTTGAGCTGCTAAATGTATCATTCAAAAAAGGGTATTGACAAAATTGCAAGAAAAGGCTTCAAATAAGTGTTCTTTTTAAGCTGTTTCGAGAGATAATTCTCCCTTTTTTCGAGTTTCTTCTTTCAATATGTTCATCTGACACGAGACTCAAATAAATCTTTTCAGCTATGCTCTAAAACTATGAATTTCTAAAGATATTTTACAAGATAAAAAAGCTCGTTTTTTTTTTCGTATTTAGGACATTTGGATGTCCGGGTTCACTGAGAAAAATTCTAAGAACTTTAATATTTTGGATCAGTTACAGAGAGAAATGTATTTAATTGTATTAAATTGATAAATATTTTCAAATGATTAGGAAATAAAATACCAAATTAGGAAATAAAAAATGATTAGGAAATGATTAGGAAATTTAAAAAAATACAAATAAAAAATAATCTGAAAAATAAAAATTGCTCCTTTATGGTATTGCAGAAGTAAATGGTTGTGGTTTTTAACGTTTAATTCCTTTAAAATTCGAATAGAACGGCAACTGATATTATTAACTTTTATTTCTGTTTCTATTTTATTTTTACTAATACTTCCTACAACATTCAATATTAGTTAATAATACCATTGCCTGTCATTTCTACAACGTTTTCGGACAACTTAAAGCAACTGTTAGTCAGGGCCCGACTTAGCCTAATTGGGGCCCGGGGCAAAAACTTCTATGGGGGCCCCCCTCTGCTTCACTACTTCAGTAATGAAGAACCGAACTTTATGGAGGTATTTAAATTTTTCTCCTCATTATGGATATATAACAAGAAAATTGACTAGAAGCTAAAATAGCTATAAAGTCCCCCCCCCCTCTCCAATGGTCAGACGAAATATTGTTCTGTCCATTTTATTGATTTTCTGACAATTCTATGTCCATCATTAAAAGGGATATAGCACATCTGAAGAGGAAAAATTTGACAAAAATGCTATTTAAATTTATCCGTTATATTTCCGTGATTTTTCATTCCCAACAATTTGCAATTGATCCTGGCTTGTTATACCAACTTCAATAAATATTATTTCTTTTCTCTTTTTTTTATCGTGAATAACAATATCAGGCCTATTAGCTGATTGTTTTGTAGATGTTGCAACTGTTGTATCCACTCTTACTTCAACGTCTATATTCGCATTAATTTCTTGCATTGAGTGATTTCTTAAACGTTTACTTCTTTTTAAACCTTATTTATTGCAGACTCTCAAAATAATAACAATAAATAAAGAAAAACATTCATAAAAAAAAATTCATATCCTTGCTGACATTAGGGCGGAATTCAGCTAAATTCCGCTCTAGAAAGCCATGGATTTACGAAATATAGATTTGTGTTCATACGATAGATTAATGAAGAAGTTAACATAAAACTGACGTGATTTCTTAAACGTTTACTTCTTTTTAAACCTTATTTATTGCAGACTCTCAAAATAATAACAATAAATAAAGAAAAACATTCATAAAAAAATTCATATCCTTGCTGACATTAGGGCGGAATTCAGCTAAATTCCGCTCTAGAAAGCCATGGATTTACGAAATATAGATTTGTGTTCATACGATAGATTAATGAAGAAGCTAACATAAAACTGGCGTGATTTCTTAAACGTTTACTTCTTTTTAAACCTTATTTATTGCAGACTCTCAAAATAATAACAATAAATAAAGAAAAACATTCATAAAAAAATTCATATCCTTGCTGACATTAGGGCGGAATTCAGCTAAATTCCGCTCTAGAAAGCCATGGATTTACGAAATATAGATTTGTGTTCATACGATAGATTAATGAAGAAGCTAACATAAAACTGACGTGATTTCTTAAACGTTTACTTCTTTTTAAACCTTATTTATTGCAGACTCTCAAAATAATAACAATAAATAAAGAAAAACATTCATAAAAAAAATTCATATCCTTGCTGACATTAGGGCGGAATTCAGCTAAATTCCGCTCTAGAAAGCCATGGATTTACGAAATATAGATTTGTGTTCAAACGATAGATTAATGAAGAAGCTAACATAAAACTGACGTGATTTCTTAAACGTTTACTTCTTTTCAAACCTTATTTATTGCAGACTCTCAAAATAATAACAATAAATAAAGAAAAACATTCATAAAAAAATTCATATCCTTGCTGACATTAGGGCGGAATTCAGCTAAATTCCGCTCTAGAAAGCCATGGATTTACGAAATATAGATTTGTGTTCATACGATAGATTAATGAAGAAGCTAACATAAAACTGACGGATTTTACACTGTACTGATATTTTGTTTAAAAGAGCTCATTAAAGAAGGAAACGTAAAATAAACTTTCTATTCGTTTTGGGGGGGCCCCCTCTGATGTGGGGGCCCGGGGCAACTGCCCCGTATGCCCCTGCCTTAGTCAGGCTCTGCTGTTAGTTCCAAGAGCGTTATCAGCGACGTCTCAAATGCGATTCTCTTATCTTCTTGTACCAGGAGCCGAATCAAAATTACTTTTAAGCCAGGGCCCGATTTAGAAAATTCTTGACTATAGGCACAACTCGGGGCCCTCTAACACTGATGTGGGCGTAAAATTTCCAAAATTGACCCAGAAAAAAAATAATCATGAATCATTGTGAAAGTACCATTTTACCAAGAATTGGCTATTTGAAGCGTAGAACCCTAGAACATTATCAAGTAACAAAAAGCAATACAACATATTCACTTCATCATTAAAACACCAGTACAATGCAACCAGAAAAACCTATTAATCCCTTATATACACTATAGCATACATATGATGAACTATACATATAACTATTCAAATGATGAACCAATCAATCAAATTTGAAAGGGTATATAAAAAAAAATTGCTACTAAAAAAGGTAAAATTTTTTAAAAAAATTGAATTGGGATTTTTTTCTTTTTTTTTCTTTTAAAATAAAAATTGGGGGGGACAACATTCAGGGGCCCTAGGCCCGGGCCTACCGGGCCTAATGGAAAATCAGGGCCTGCCTTAAGCTTTCCTTCAATAAATAACTGTAATGTTTTATGGAAAGACACTTAATGTAAAGAACATGTATTAGTGGGGGAAAATGCAAATATGATATAATCTTTATAATTAAAGTTGCTGCTTTCATTTTATTTCATCTTTGCTTGCGGAGAAATTTAATGCTCTCATTTCGTTGCCTACATTCTTATTAACGGAGAGATGGAAATTAGAATGTATTCCTGATGCAACCAGATGATTGTCTTTAAATATTTTCTTGTATCAATAAGTATCTCTATGTGTTGATGTCCTAGCAAATAGTCACAAAAGAAATATATGACTTTTAGATCTATTATGCCAGGAGCTATTATACCATTAAAGCTATTATGCCATTTCAAAAAAAAAATCTGCAATTGATCTAAAGTATCAGCTTATCTACAGAAATAAATAGATTAATGCCTAATTTGTAACTACTATAATAAATAACAGCTTTAATACATTTTCATTATGTTTAAACTTAATTTGATGCTCTTTAATCAGGATGGGATTATTTTTCGTAGCATTACGTTCCATCATAACGGTCATCCGAAAAGGAAAATTTTCGAATGTCCTGCGTCGCGAGTTATAATTTTAGCAGCGCGTCAAACCCAGTCTGTATCGCTTGGACAAGCAGTAAACATTTAAAAAGAAAAGTACAAAAATGCGTCGAAATTTTGACATATATATATATATATATATATATATATATATATATATATATATATATAGATAGATAGATAGATAGATAGATAGATAGATACATATATACATAACACATACATACATATATACATACAAAAGAGGTAAGCAACGATAAGTAATCCTACGTTAATAACCCGCGGTAGTTTCTTTTGAAGAGACTACCTGAATTTTTTTTTTCAAAAAATAAATTGTATCTCATTTGATACCAATTTATACCCACCTGTTGATAAATGCAGCGTATGTTTCTTATTTTTGTTACAAAAGTAATATTCCTATATGGTCTAATTTCCACCGACTTCTTTTGATGAATGAAAGCAAAAATATCACGGTATATTTTAAAAGAACCTTCGTTGAGAGCTTTCTCTTCTAGTAGGATTGTAAAAGAATATTTTTGGAAAGAAATTACGACAAACATCTTAATTTAAATTTAATGAAATAAAATATATTTAGCAGAAAAATATACATTTACTACTTTTAATAACATTTTTTACAGACAAGATGTATATTAAAGCAAATAAATTTATTTCAAGAAAAAGAGGAAATATTTTCTTTCTACGGCAAAAATTTCGCTGTTCAGCTTTTCCTTTTATGCTCTGAATTTTTATTGTCATTGTGTCTTTTATTTCTGGAAATTACTGTATATTAATGCTACTTAAAGACATGATAATTTTCTTGTTTTAATACTTTTGTTTTAAATAATATGGTTAGAAGCATATCCAATTCTGTTAATTGAATCGGATATGTTTGTAAATACAATGTAATAAAATGTGTCGTTCTTATATAGTTGCGATCTCAAAACTTCTTTGTTAATATGTAATAAAGAGAAACAGATGCATTTGAAAATCTTACCGTTCAGCTTGTGAACAATTCCCAAAATATTTTTTACTTCATATATTATAAAAAATGGAGAATAGATATTCAGTAAGCATTTTACATTATGTGCAATTTTATGTACAATTTTATGTTGCATTTTGTGTTACTTACGATTCTAGCAGATTTGATTGCTGAAAATGTCTCGCAACAAAACCCAGCATTTAATCCTAAAGAATAGTTCAAATCCCAAACTATTCCCACCAAAATTATTATCTCTTGATTAGCTTCAGAATTATTGCTTTCTGATTAAAATTAGAAATCCACAAAAAAAAATGTTTGATTATTGCCTGATCAACAACAGATTGGCAATTATAAACGCTTCATTTGCTTCCGAATTATTGCTTAATTCAACATCAAAATGAATGCGTAATAATCATCACAATCATTTCATTATCCCTATCGGAATTGTTAGATCTTGATTAGTATCGGAATTATTATTACTTAAGGATAATCATAATTGCTTGGTTGTCATCATTATAATCATAATAAGATTAGAACTCTATAATAATTTATAGCGCAGCTCTTAAAGCTTGAGTCGCATCAGTTTAATAAGTACCTGATTCGCGACTGATAAATCGACACTCGACTTATCGACAAATTTATCGGTGCTGAATGGAACAAGGAATAACGCTAACTTCGCGTCAAATAAAAACTTTAATGATTACATATATGTATACTAAATGTGTGGACTGTAATTTGAATGCATAAAAGTACAAACAAAGTAGAATATTATGTAAACAAAGTAGAAAACTATGATGTATCCATTTAAAAATTAAAAATGTTCAATGATTATGTATGTATGTATTCAAAATATGCATACGTATTGTAATATGTATGATGTATGTATGTATTGTAATATGTATGTGTGTATTTGAAAGTTGCTTATGTTTAAAATTTCAAAATTTTAAGGATTATGTATATATGTATTTAAAATATGTATGATGTATGTATGTACTGTAATATGTATGTATGTATTTGAAAGTTGCATATGTTTAAAATTTCAAAATTTTCAGTGATTATTTATATATGTATGTATTCAAAATATGTATACGTATTGTAATTTGTATGTGGGCATTTGAAAGTTGCATATGTTTTAAATTTCAAAATTTTAATGATTATGTATGTATGTACTCAAAATAAGTGTACACATTGTAATATGTATGATGTATGTATGTATTGTAATATGTATGTGTGTATTTGAAAGTTGCATGTGTTTAAAATTTTAAAATTTTAATGATTATGTATGTATGTATTTAAAATATCTATACGTATTGTAATATGATATATGTATGTATTTTAATTTGTATGTGTGTATTTGAAAGTTGCATATGTTTAAAATTTCAAAATTTTAATGATCATCTATATGAATACTAAATTTGTGGTCAGTATTTTTTAGACGAAAAGTCATATGTATGCATGAATAATAGTATATATGTGTGTATTTAAAAATTTTACGTATGTAATTTTTTGTAAATTATATAATTACATATGCATGCTAAATGTGGGGTCTGTATTTTAAATACAGAATAGTAGAGTTTCGTGTATGTATGACTTTAAAAATTACTCTGCATGTATTTAAAAATTTTAAAATTTCAATGATTATGTATCTATGTATTTAAAATATGTGCATATATACGTATTGTAATCTATATGAATACTAAATTTGTATGTGTATTTAAAAATTTCAATGTTTATATATATTTACACTAAATGAGTGGTCAGTTTTTCAAATGTGAAAAAGCACAAATTAGAGTCTTGTCTTCTTTAATAAAATTAATGGAAAAAATTTCACATGCTTTATGCATGACCTTAGGAATAGTTAAATAGTCTTTTGCACAATTATCATCCCTTGGTTACGACTGTATGGAATAGATCACTTCATTGCAACCCGAGTGTCTCTACGATGAATTACATTGCCAAGAACAACATTTTTAAGCTCTACTGTCTATTCGGTCTCTCAAGTTTATCTGTACTTCGAGTGTATTTATATCGAAATGGAATTTTTCACTATCTTTAACAAGATATCACTAAAAGTCGTTGAGTGGTACCTCTTTGAAATTTTGTGTAGTTTTCTTTTCTATTTCCATTTTCATTTCTTTTTTATTTTCTTTGAACTGTCTTCAAAATTTTTGAATTAGATTGAAAAGTTTTAAAATACTTTCCCACACTCAAAAAATACACTGAAATTTTTTTTAATTTTTTTTTTGCATGTGTAGAGTAAACAAAAAATCTCTCTCCTTTTTTTTTCTTTCTTTTTTTTTCGAACGACACATTTCACCTCAATTGCCGTTCATGCAAGAGTAAGGCACAACATAGCCAAAATATTTTCATTGGCAGCAGTACAAATTATTATTATTAATTAATATTAATATTAACTGATATTAATAATCAATAGCAAATATTATTATTAATTTTAGTAATTAGTAAGAGAAGTAGTATCATTAATTACCATTATCATTAATTACTATTTGTGCATTACCCGACTTCTTTGCACTGCAAGAGATTGATTATTTATCAATATTGAATCTTAACTGCTCAATATATTCCTCATCGTCATCATTATTCATCAATATTCCTCATAAATATTAATTTATCGTAGGCCATATGCTATTCTTTGCATGGTTCATTTTCGTACCGTAATGATTTTAATCAGGAAAATTCCTCAAAAACACGTCGCATATTAAATTTCTTTGCATAAAGTTTTGATAAATCTTGAAAACAACCCATTTTGAAACCTTTCTAAGGTAGAATAATAAAAAATAAATATGGAAATTTGGAGTTATTGCTTCAGAAAATAATTCAAAAAATGAACACGCCTCGGATTTTCAATTTCAGTTTTTTTAGACAAAATTTGAAAGTATTTTTATATGAATATTAATTTTTCTTTTAAAATGTTTTTGAAGGAAAAACTATTTCAAAATGCGGGAAAATAAAGTGAAATATTTTGTCCTGGTACTTGAAGGATAAAACCGCTGGTCCTCTGTCAATAAACAAGTTTTTTTTTATAAACATCCTAATTATTATTTTCCTTCCATTTAAACAAATGATTCTCAACCTTTTTATGTCTACTCCCCCTTTCCAAGTAACTCTAAGTAACTCTGCTAAATCCTAAGTAACTCTACTAAAATACGTTCTTCTGGTTAAGACATATTGGACTCCTACATTTCTGAAGGTCACTGGTAAATGAAGAGGTGGCAACAATTCGGGCGGATTTTCTAGTTGTCAGCAGACACCATGAGTTGGTCCGGTGAACATCGCGATTTCGTTATCGAGGTGTTTTTTGAAAACGGCGATTCTGTAACCACGACACAGAGGGCATTTAGGACGCGCTACGGGATTTGAGCAACTGATGCCGTTTATTATGTGGAATTATAACATGTAATAAAATAGATGATCGTATAGTGGCAATTTTTAAAATTGTTAATCGGAGAAAACACATTCTGACACATGTCTGAGGTAATTAGAAAAACAAACTCAATTTAAATAAATAATATTAGCATTCAATTTCTCTTCTTCTTATTTTAAAATTAATTTTATCGTTAGTTACAATTTGCACAGAAACAACATAATAATTATCTACATACATTAAGAAAGTATTTGAACACATAATAAAACCTAGCTACATATATTATTATTCTGTGCTCTCGCCTGATAAAATATATTGCAAATTATTATTACTTACCACCACCCTTATTATAGACTGATGATTATTACTCATTGTTGTACTAAACTTGGTCCAAAAGCAGACCAGAAATCTCGAGATAACTCAGCATACAAAAATGGCGACTGGGGCTGAAGAGCGGAAAACCTCGAGCAATATCTCAGTCGCAGCCATTTTTCTTTTCAACTCACTCAAAAAACCGTTAAAACTTCCCAGCACCGAAAACGCAGAGGTCATAAAACGTTCTAGAAAAATTAACACCTTTCAGATATGTCACGCAGAGTGACAATATAAGAGCACGCACTGGTCTGGCATGAGGTGTGTTTAGAAATCAGCAAGACTTAAGTTAAAATAATTACGTTTATTCGAAACTTCAATAAACATTTAAAAATATTAAAAGCAATAACTTAAAACATTTGTATAATCAAAACAATCTCACACAGAGACTTCTAACATACGAATCTCACTAGCTCGTGAGTTCAACTGTGTCTGCTGCTAGCGGCCCCTTTGCTCTAACTCGAGCAGTATTTATACAAGCCATAACATTGACATATTTGCATAAAATACACTGGAAAGGAAAAATAACAAACCATGGGGAAAATAAACGAAAAACAACATTTCTCAGATGTATGACGTCAAAGTTGCTGTGACGCCATTACTTGTTAGATAATAAGTGCTACATCAGTCTAAAACGATAGCATGAATGTCGGAAAGTAATACAAGTAAATGATCTAATAAACTGAAGTTTAGATAGCCCTTTTAAGGTTCATTTTCCTAACAAGATATATGATTGGTTAAAAGACGGTTGCTGGGTCGTTGCTATGGAGGAACTATGTCCCCCTAATGACTGACAGGGTGGAAAGTAATTCTTCCTTCTTGTGCAAATCACCTTGTGTACTCTCCGTACTCTTACAGGTCACAATTGCATACGGGAGGCACATTCCCTTCTTCCAGGAAAACCGATACGAAAAACCACTGGAATGATTTTCAGCACATAGACAATTTAAGATTTACAAAATAAAATAAATACACTTATAAATGTACATGGAACCGAATTAATGTTGTTTCGAAATTGTGAAATAAAAAAATAGTATTTTTTTAAGAGTTAAAACAGTATCTTAATCAAAATAATTACAAAAGTCGAGTTCCATGTCACACCGTTCCTCAAAAACAATTCTTCGATGGGTTTCAAACGGGAGAGCAAGTGGGCCTGCATTACCAAGGAATCCGAGTCGTTATCCTCGGAACATTAGAACACCTGAAAATGAGCATCGTCTCCGTGGGTCCGCTATTTTTGAGGAATTTGCCCTTATTCCCCCAGGGATGACCAACAGAATGATGGAAAACTTTAGAGAAGACAGAAAACTTCAGAACGACATCGCAAATAACAAGCGCTACCCGAGGGATGATAGTTTAAAAACCTAGTGGAAAAAACTATATTGTAAGTATTTTCGAAATTATAGTCGTTTTTTGTAAATTGTTTTGTTTATTGTTTATTACACCTTGAAAGTGGGCGTTCATTCTGTCGCCCCCTGTATACATATTTTTTGTTAATGATCCGCGCCACCCACCCACCCCTGACTATCACTCATGCCTCCCCTTGGGGGTGCGCCCCCCCCCAGATTGAGAACTTTTTTAGATCAAAGGTATTTGTGATCGCCCAGTAGATAAGTGGTTAAGGCATCAGCCTGCCAGCCGGGGGCGCGGGTTCGATTCCCGCATAAGATTGGTTGTAATCTGGGGAGCTCGTCAGTCTTCTGCTTGCAAAAGGAGTCTAGAAAAAAGAGCTGCAACCCATCGTCCTTCGCTGGTGTCATCGTTTGTTAATAAAAATTCTTCTGTGTTTGTGTGATTTATGTTTGTATTTCCTTGTATTCATATGTACACCGGACTGGGTCGTGACGTATAGAAGTCCAACCTCTCTTGAGACAATGGCACCCCCTCTTCTGCAGATAGTGCTTCTGGGGCAGGAACCAATTGGGGCAGGAACTGCTGATAGAAAAACAACCCACTGCCCAATGAGAGAAAAAGGGGAGGGCCAAAATGGCCCCCATAAACAAACAACAGCCCCTCAAAAGAAAGAAAAAAAAGAGGTCCAAAACGAGAAGAGGTCCAGATTTCGCTGGCTGTTTTTCTAGAGCTCGGACGGTACAGAGTCCCGACTGCCTCGGAGTCTAGCGGTAGTGCCAGTAACTCGCCATGATGATCCTGTATATGACTTGATGTGGGTCCCTGTCGTCGAAGCCATTTTTCATCGCTGTGTTCTTCAGCAGCAGTAAGTGTCTCCCAATAGACACAAAAAATAATTACTTTGACCATATAGTTTTCCTCTGCTTCTGATTCCTCATGTGTTAAATGTCAATATGCAGGGGAATATTATTCTATTATTAATTACACTTTAAATGATTTTTGAGCCTTGTCAAATAAATATATGATAAAGGCCAATTCTCTGTATTTTCTTGCTTGCCCCAACACATGCACGCATCCATTGTTTTAAGGCGACAATGGACCTTCAGATAGACAAAAACATGTCCCCAAAACATGTCCCCAAAGCAAATCTAAAAAATGCTGTTTAAGAAAAAATAAGTAATAATGTAATACCGACCTCACAACAGGAAAAAAAAACTTTGAATCAATTTTATTACCATAGAATAGACATGCATGCATTTTCCGATTAAATTAGCTCATTCTGGAAACCATTAGTAAATTTATTGAATACTGAGACCCATATATTTTGTTATACATGTAAAGGATGCATACAATTAAATAAATGACTTAAATCTGAACCATTTTACTTTCCCTCCCCCCCCTCAAATAGTGATTTCTTATGTTAAAACTACCCTTTGAAATGACGGATATTTATGAATAAGTTCAATGAGAAAGTTTTGGAAGCTTTAATTTGATCTCAAGAAACGTGTTTTATGTCAGTTAAGAAAGTAATAGAACAAAAGGTTTTTAAAATCATCTTTCAAATATTCTACAAATGTACATATAAATTGTTTTTTAGTTATGAATGGCTTCGTATATTCCGTTAGATATTAAAATGTTTAAGTATTCATTACCTATTTCAGCTAACTGTTGAATCATGTCATCAAGTGTACTAATTAAATAAAGTCAATACTTTATCAGAAATCAATATAATTAAATCAGTATTTCGTGGTAATAGATATTAATTCCTTTGTAAAATATAATAATATAATTTTTAAATAATTGGATGTAGGCTTCCCTTATAATTCTGAAAATATTTATTAGCGCCATCAGAGTTCCTTTAGGCGTCAATGGACCTTCAGATTGACAGAAATATGTTCCCAAAACGATTTTTTTTTCTTTAAGCAAATGATTCTGCAACTCATCAACATTAAATAAAAAAAAGTATGTTGATCAAGTATGTTGATAAGTTTTTTTCAAACGTAAACAATGGAAATGTTACGTTAAATTAAAACTTTAAATGCTATTTTCTCAAAAGAAGTCTTCATGTCGTTTCGGTAAGTTCAAAATGTTCCATGCGTCATAATTTTTCTCGAATTTTCCTAAAATTTCATAAAATGATTATTTATATACGTATAATAGAATAAAACTTAGTAATCAATTCATTATACTATTTTAAAACAACTTAAAATTTTTACAATAAAAAAATTTTTTTGATAAAATTTTGCATAAAATGACCTATTTTTATCGATTTCTTTTCTACTTTTCATAAATATGACTGTAAATCAAATATTGCTTGTAACTTTTATGATAACTATATAAAGCTAGTTTAAGAAAGAAAATTAGATATCTGAGACAAAAATTGATGCGCGTGGAGCATTTTCAAATAGAGTAATTAACAAACTGATTTTAATTAATATCTTAATTAATTACATTCTGATTTTTTTTTATTTAGCATTTTCATCTCTAAACAACACTGTATAAGTATACAAAATTTCCTAGCAATTGGTTGATAAATTTAAAAAAAAGTTTTTCACGGTCCATTGTCGCCTTAAGGTTATTTAATAACCTCCATCAGGGGTGTCAAACTTGCGGCCCGCGACGAACATTTTTGCGGCCCGGCCAATATATTGGCACACAATAATATATAATAAAATAACCGACGCAGAATTATAAGATAGGAAGAATTCGCTAAATGTTTTTTTTTAATAATACTCTTTTTTTTTTGCTATTATTAAACAAAATGCGTATATTTATGTTGAATATACTGTAATTAGGTAAATAAACCTACGTTTCTATTAATATTGATTTTTTTGCGGTCCACCTATAGTTAAACCTTGTTTGTTTGGCCCAAGTTAGCCTTTGAGTTTAACGCCCCTGACCTTCTATCCGCAGGCACAACAAAAACAGGTTTTATCATAGGTTTTGTATGAACAAAATATTTTGGTTTGGGATGAGGGGGAGAAATCCAGCGTAAAGCGTTCATTGTGACACCAGCTTTAGCTACTATTTCTTACACTCGTGTCCATTCTCTTTTATCTTTTGAGACGCAGAAATATAAAGTTAAGATATTACTACAGATTAAATATAACTTCAAGATAGGAATCGGGATGATTGAGTCGATATTTTATGTTACGTTTCGATTTTTATAGATAAAAATGAAAGCAGAGATATTCAAAATTTTCATCGCGCCTGTGATCTCAAGGGAAATTTATTCGTGAATTTCAGAATCCTTCTAAATTTATGAAACAGCTCTGCATCTTCTTTTTTTTTTTTATACAAATGGAACAAAATGCGTTTCGTGTTGTTGACGATGATAATAAACTAATGCTTTATTCGTGGGAGCGATCACTCCTTTCATTTCAAGATGGCAATGAATTAAATTTCAAAAAGAAAATAATACAGAACTGTAATATTTCAAGCTTTGATTAAAGTCATTTATAATAATAAAGACGATTAGTAACGATGTGTAACTCAGGGCGAGGAAATAAGAAATAGAGTTAAAATTTTTCCCCGCTTGTTTCCGTTTGGTTTTTAAATACCGTTGAAGTACAAAGCTTTGCTCTAAATTCTCCTCGAAGTTTTGATCCTTTGGGAAAATTTTTCGTGGATTTCTGAATCCCCTCAAAAATTCAAAACAGTGTAGTTTCTTGTTTAGAAACAATAAAAAAAAGTGTTCTGTATTATTGAACGAAAGTGATAAATTAATGTTATATTCATATTTGAGAGATTTCGTAAATGACTTAAATAAAGGAAACTTCATGAAGTAAATGACATGCAAGAGCTTCAATATTTTATGCGATGATTAGTAAGAATGCAAACGTGTATTTCACATAATAACTTCTTCACTTCGCTAAAAATGAATCAGAAATAATGCTCTGCAATTATTTCGAGAATAAGCCTTGTTAAATAGTATTATAATGCACATTTTATACTTTTAATTCTTCGAACAATGACGTTTTTCCACACGGGCAAAAGAAAAATTGTTCCAAACGAAGAGTGCTTGAGATCAGGGGGGGGGGGGGGATCTCGTGGCTGGTGACGTCATGTAATGAGTTAGAATAGTTCCAAAAGACTCGCTAAGTTCCACTTGATGAAGAGAACAAGAGAACACTTTTTATAGGCTTAATAGGGAATACGTGTTTAAAAGTTATGAAATTTTAATGGATGAATAACCATAAAACACAATAAAATATAATTTTTTAAATATCTCGCGACTTTTAATGAATTCTAACATTTTTCCATACCAGTATCCACAGAAAACGATGATGTTCATCTTTCAAGTTTAATTTAGCAGCAACTGTTTAATTAGGTATTACATTCAAATACATATTTTTATCTCTTATTTTCTAAAGTAAATATTTTTTAATTAGAATACAAATTGCATACAGGGTACGGATATTAACACATAACATACAGAAAAAATTCTTACCGGTATTACGACTTGTATTAGGGTCTAGACCCGAGAAATTTTACGCCTTCTTCCCTCTGACTCATCAGGCTTGAATGTATACAACACTAAGGTTATAGCAAAACAGAGCCGTAACCAAAAATGCAACAATAGGAGAGTGCCATCTATTCATTGCTACCAGTGGCAGAAAAAAATGTATGACTATGAGAAATCTGTTGATGAAATTTATGTAGGGCCACTGAGTACCATATTAACAGTCATTCCTATGTAAAAGTGGAGAAATGAGTAAATTAAATATAGCTTACCGCTCATTATGTACATTCTATTCAATGTTCTCAATTTTTAATAATAAGTTTCCTGGGTAGAATAACATAAATTTAATTTCATTTGAAATTGTGATTAAAAAAAATTCACTCGTCTATATCAGGAAATTTTAAGATGTTTTTACTGGCTAGACTAAAAAAGGAATAGTTTCTTTTTTATAGTCCTTTTAAATTAGTTAATTATCGTGGATCCTTGTAATGTTCTATACTTGAATTTATGACATTATTTGTTCAGCGTTTATCATATTAGATCAATTTTTATGCTCTCTTTCAGTTTAATACTCAGTACTATTAAAAGTGGTAAATAAGTTTCTAAAACTTGATTTCGGACCTGCTAAAATGTTTCCGAATTCTGTTCTCCCCTCTATCATTTCGTCTGCAGCGAGCAGTGATGACGTCAGAAGTTTCGAGTAACACATTATGTGCTTTTCAAGCGTACTCACATTGCTAGCGTGGAGTGACACAAACTCATTTAATTTTTCTGAGCAATCGTTACCATCAGAAGTAATAATACAAGTGCAGCACCTTTTGCTACATTTGAAAACAGCCGAAATGTTCGAAACACAATCAGATACGAATCAAAACATCTTGTCCTCGGGAAAACGAAATCCTTCTTTTTTGCTAGCCGGAAAAAGCTAAGAATGCTGCAACTATCGTATTTTAAAGTAATTTTAAATTTAAACGTTCCTCGGATGTCGAAATTTATGACTAATTAACCTTTTCTTTAAGGGGTGGGATAGTATGTATCCAAAGAATACGGGCTCAAGAATGAATATATATATATATATATATATGATATATATATATATATTGTAGCGTACTGGAAATGGACTTATTTTTTTCCCGAGACCCCACAACTGCTGAAACACAGCTGCGTGTTTTTCAAAGAATGTGTTGTTCGGTTCCACCAGTTCGGAACACGTGGGGGGATTAAAAGCCGTTTCCCTTACAAACGCGGCCACTAAAGCTGTCATCTTGGACGTTCTGCAATGTAATAAAGTTCGGCGTCTAAAAAGAACTGTCAGCCGATAATCTGGCGGCTCCTCCACCCCTTCTGAAAATCTAGACATTGAGAGGAGACGTTGTATAAAATCCGAGCGGGATAGACCTGTTTTTGCTAGGCCCCTGTGTTTTCGGGCCGGAATGGGCCCTGGAGCGCGCACTGTAAATCTGCATGTAAATTACGTAAATATGTCGAAAATGTCTACTGTTTAATTTTTTTCTTGTTAATAAATTGTTAAGTTTTGTTTTAAAAATTTGGCCTTCGTTTTGTAAATTAGAACTCTGTCTTTCTTTGGTATGGATCAATAGTTGTGGAATTAATTCAAAATGCCTCAGAGAGATAATGCCTTACTACTTGTGGTGACGCCACAATATATATATCTGTATATGTATATATATACATATATACATATATACATACATATATATATATATGTGTGTGTGTGTGTATGTATATATATATATATATATATATGTATATATATATAAATTTATATATATATACATATATACATATATATATATATATATATATATATACATATATACATATATATATATATATATATATAAATTTATATATATATATACATATATACATATATACATATATATATATATATATATATATATATATATATATGTATGTATATATATATATATACATATATACATATATACATATATATATATATATATATATATATATATATATATATATAAATGTATGTATATATATATATAAATATATATATATATATATATATATATATATATATATATATATAAATATATATATATATATATATATATATATATATATATATATACATATATATATATATATATATATATATATATATATATATACATATATACATACATATATATACACTGAAGTGCCACTGAATTAGGGATAGAAAAGCCTATGCAAATTGTGTAGCGCTGCGCATCATGTATGCGCAAGTGAGGGTTGGAAGTTGCGCAAGTGAGTTGTTGGAATTGCCAGTATGGGTAAACTGCCTGATTTAGACGCCTTCGATCACGGACAAATCGTAGGTGCGCGACGAATGGGCCATTCAATTTCCGAAATCGTCAGACAGCTAAGATTTTCAAGGTCGACAGTGTCAAGAGTATACCAAGAATACATGGATGGTGGAAAAAAAACTAGCGATCGGGCAAACTGCAGAGGACAATTAGCCTTGACAGTGCGTGGTGAGAGACGGCTCAGGCGTATTGTACGTAGCCAGCGAAGCCAAACATTAGTTCAAATTACCACCCAGTTTAATGACGGTGCCAGTCGTACAGTCAGCAAACGGACTGTGCAACGCTCGCTTCACCGTATGGGTTTCGGGAGCCGTCGACCTACGAGAGTACCATTGCTCTACACTCGCCATCGGGCAACAAGTCTTGCCTGGGCAAGAGATCACAGAGACTGGAGTGTAGAGGACTGGAAACGAGTAGCATGGAGTGATGAGTCTAGATTCCGACTACTTAACGCCTATGGGAGGCTGAGAATATGGCGTCAGGCTCATGAAGCCATGGATCCTGCATGCCTGGCTGGAACTGTACAAGGGCATGGTGGCTCAATCATCGTCTAGGGTGTTTTTTCGTGGCACAGTTTGGGATCTTTGGTGCGTTTACCAACCTCCCTCAGTGCAATTCGCTACGTAGAGTTGCTGGGTGATCACCTCCATCCGTTTATGCTGTTCTGTTATCCGCACGGTAATGGAGTTTTCCAGCAAGACAACTGTACCTCTCACAAGTCCCGGTTGGCTACTGGCTGGTTGGATGAGCATTCCTCTGACTTCTCTGCCATGAATTGGCCACCTAGAAGCCCAGACTTAAATCCTATTGAGCATCTTTGGGATGTTTTGGAACAAGGCGTGAAAGGCCATCACACAGCACCAAAGAACCTTACTGAATTATGGACAGCTTTAGCCAATATTTGGCAAGCCATTCCCGTGGAACGTTTCCAGAAACTTGTTGAATGTATGCCTCGTCGTGTGGCAGCCATTATCAAGGCCAGAGTGGCACTTCAGTGTATATATATATATATATATATATATATATATAATCCCCTTAATGGCCGTTCTTACACAGGGTATATGAAAATTCCCGTTCTAAAGAGGGGAAACGGAAAAATGGGCAGCGGAAGCTAAAGGTTAATATAAACGCATAACCCAGGAAAAGTTCAAGTGACGCTCTTCTGCATTTATTAAGACTTGAGTCAAAAGATAAAATTTTATTTACCAACTAAGAGGGGTGTATCTGACGATTCCAACACCCTAAAACTTCCTTCGCCAGAGACGCAAAATTCCATTCCGAGATAAATTGGCTTAAAGTACAGTTTTAAAACAGTAAAAATTGTTACATCGAGCAATGTAATAATTGTAGAAACATTCGGTTTACGTTATCTGATTTTAAAAGCTCTGTCAAAGAAAATAAAAATGCGCTTTTGTATTCCGTAATCCATTGAATCCGTTTCTTTCTGCTACTCTGAAAAAATCTGCTACTCTGACTGAAACAACCTCTTCTCTTTTGGTACCCGTGATCTACTTACTCAATTCTAATTTGCTTAAGACTTTCTAGTCATGATTCTTCTTCACGCTTGACAGGTAAAAAAAGGGAAAAGAAAAAGGGTTACCCACAGATATTTGCTGGAAGGAGAAAGTACCCCTATTTGTTACCACTGCTGTTGTCATCTCACCCCTAGACACATTTTAACAAAGTGTGCAGGATTCACAAATTTTTAACCTGGGGTATTTTGGCTTCACATAGTTCTTTTTTAGCAACCTTTTGGGTAAAAAAACCTTACCCCTTTTTTTCTTTTTCTTTACTGACTTTTATCCATTGATTCAATCTATCAATTTTGACTTCCACCTTAAGGATTTGTTGTGTTTGACAGTAATCTGGTTGGGAGAACACCCTCCAGTTTTGGTTTATAACTTTCACTGCTTTTTTCACAATCGCACTTGACCTTTTATCACATTTGTATTTACCTATTTTTAGACATGTTATACAGGGTGTCCGGACTAAAGGTATCCAAAAGTCCTGACTTATTTTTATGGAACTACCCATTAGAATTTTTAAAAAATTATTTAAATAGAACGAACATCTCACAAAGTTTTAATATTAATCATAGATTTCGATGTGTGCACCTTTTGTAGCACGACAAATGGCAATCCAGTTCTAAATGGTAATCCAGTTCTCTCCAAGTGTTTCGTAGCAAGTTATTATACGAATTGCTTGAAAGATCTTACGCTTCTTCACTTCATCCACAGTTTCAACTTTTTTTGTTTAAACACAATGTATTTAAGGAATACACAAACAGAAAAGTCTAATAACGCCTGATATGGTACCAAACACTTGGAGAGACCTGGATTACCATTTAGAAGTTAGTCGTGCTACAAAAGTTACATACATCGAAATCTATGACACTACTAGCTGAAAACCCGCGCTTCGCTACGGAGTACATTCAAATTAAATACAACGGTCAACGTATGCAATTTATGCCAAAAAATAAATAAATATATTTATAATAAATGCGATGATCAATGTATACAATTGATGTACAATATATATCTATCTATCTATATATATATTTATAAAAAAATCGTAAGGGATATGCATTTTTTTGGATAATATCCAATCGTCTGCTGCATTAGAAAGAGAAAAAAATATTTTTTTGTCTATTTAGTTGTTACGCACGTGACGATAAATGTATTGAAAGTACCAGAAAAAGAAATCACGTGATCGGCATTTAATAAATTAAATTCTAAAAATTAATCTTTAAAAATTCACCAAAAATCAGGAAATGGAGGTAAAAATTCGAAAAAAATTTCATTTTGAAGGAATTTTTATGATCTTTCTCGTGATATAAATTTTATAACCCTCAATGTATTATTTTAAATGCAAACGTAAAAAAAGTTTTAAAAACAGCTTAAAAATTTAATTTAAAAAAATCTAAGAAGAATTTTTGAAAAATCTTTCTTAGTGCACCCCTACACTATTAGAAGAATCGCCATGCAAAATTTCAGCCCTTTAGGTCCAGCGGTTTGGTCTGTGCGTTGTATGTCAGTCTGTCAGTCAGTCAGTGAATGAATGAGTCAGTTACGGAACTGTTATATATATATAGATGATAGAAATCTATGACAAATATTAAAACTTGGTGAGATGTTCTTTCTATTTAAATATTTTTTTTTAAATTCTAATAGGTAGTTCCATAAAAATAAGTCATGACTTTTGGATTATTTAGCCCGGACACCATGTATTTCAGTGGTTTTTTCACCTATTTGCATGACTGTCATTATCACTTTTATATTCCACTACTTTTATCACCTTTATTTTGTTTTTATCACTTTTACGCATCATTGCATTCGTGGTCTTTACACCATTTTTCAGTTATGTTTATGTTTTACTGCTTTCTTCTTAGATAGTTGTGCTGCTGTAGTCTTGAGTTGGACACAGCTTGTCCTTTCTGGACCTTGCAACAGAAAATTCCAACCAACCGACCTAAAAAAAAAATGTATGTGTTATTACGAAAAGTTTACAGGATTTCTGTGGTTTGCAAGATTCGTCTGGTTTGTAACAAACAAAGGCTATACCTAAAAAATTCTCTTTACTATACTCATGATAATTGCGTTTTAGTAAGCATAAATATAAACTATGATTATTTTCCAACCGTCGTCGAAAGACTTTAAAAATCAATAAAGTGACAAAAATACAATATCAAAAGCTATTACTAAATCTACAGTCTCAAAAGTTATATAAGATAGGTCGTAGTTACACAAAGAACTTTAGAATTCCTTTCTTAAGTGCCTCTATGCTGCATTTTCGATGGAAGTCCATTTTAAGGTCGTAAGCAAGTAGTAGAAATGCTTTCCGAAAATGGCTCAAATTGGATGTTCCTTTTATAAGCCATTTTCCTTTTTAGCCGTTCGCCTTTTTACAGAAAGGAAGCGAAATTGGTTTTGACTGAGCCTCAAAACTGAATTTAGAAAGAACTCGGTGTGGGCGAGAGCTTTTCGGTCAATATGACCTCCAGACGGAAGGAAACACTGGGTCTCTCGGCTAAAATGCGGTACTTTCTTTGATGTTGAATTTGCTATACTACCTTACAGAAACGAAACAATCCGGTATTTCACGAAAACAAATTCGTGAAATACAGCTTGGACCTAAATCAAGAAGCAAAGGAATTATCTTAAAGTATTCACGGATGCAGAGCTTTGTAGTCCGGTAGAGTAATATTAAAATAATTTTGGGGGAAAATCCTTAAAGTTGAATACTTCGAAATGTTAATTTCTTTTGGATCATTAAGGCTGCTATGTACTAAGAAAAAAAACGCATTTCCCTTTTCCTCTTCTTGCAGATTCTTGTGGTGGGAGGAGTCCAGTTGACAGTTCGAGAATTCCACCCCCGTCTGGATTGACATTTTGAGGGATTGTAATGGTTCTCTCTCTATAGGGGGGTTAAGCGCTGCCCCAAAATTGTGTTTTTAAATATATTTTTGTCACCTATTTACAGGTACATAAATGCTGATAATCCAATAAAATTGGTATTGTCAGATAGCCTGAACTTTTCTGCAAAGCGCTACCGGATTCATTTTATAAATTTCGTCCACCGAAGGAATTTATGAGCGTTTAAAACACACTATACCTGATTTTTTCCCGAATAATTTAAATTTTAAAATATTAATTGCATTTAAAAAAAAACGAAAAAGGTACACAAATGTAAAATTTCTTTCTCTATGACGGAGTACAATTTTTTAAAAAAATCTTTAATTCCAAGTCGGCAATCCGTGGACAAATTTTCTCCATAGGTTAACATTGAGGTGAGCGAATCCAATGGGGTTAGTACATAGCATACTCTCCTACCCTAGTGCTGTCACGACAACTATATTTTAAATACTTATGTAACTTTTTGTGTATATGTGGTTATAAAGTACTTTGATCGTCTACAACCAGTCTGGAAGACTTAGTACTACTTTAAAGGAGGCTCTTCTCGAATTTCTAAGAATAGCTGAAGTAATACCAAAAATTCTTTTCTGCTCTTGGTGATAAATTTTAGTGAGGAGGATTTAGACAGTCTATTTTAAGTATACTTTATTTTAATTATACTTGGGGTTTTGATGATTCCAAGCTAACTATAATACCACACCGAAATAAGGGTTTGAAATTATATAATGAAACTGTTCAGTCTGTTCGTGTTATTCATAATTTAAAATTTGGATTCGTAATACCTCAATAACCTGAAAAGTATCTCCTTTCCACAAATTGAGTGACATATTTGGTTGATTTTGGTTGACCTTTCAAAATACTCGAACATTTTCCTCTCTTTTTCCGCGTTTCAGAAATATTATTGGCCGCGTAAACCTATTCGAGAGACATCTTGTCAAAATAAATTGTTTTGCTTACAAAAGATTCCCCTTTCTACCGATAGACAGCAACTACAAAGTTTCAAACAAACCTATTGTTCACCTAAACTTGAACTATGAAGAGACTTTGAAATATAAAAAAATACTTATAATGCGGCAATCCACTCCCTGTTGTATAGAAACTTTGTTTTTTTTATGGTTCTAATCGTTTAAAGTGTACCGTATTCATACAACTATGTCGCTATTATATAATAAATGCATTGAATTATTGATAAGCAAAAGATTTTTATAAAAATAATACTGTTTTACCAACTAAGAAGTCTTCTTTCCACCAACAGATGGCAACGGTAAAATTTAAAACGAGGCCATTTAACTCCTAAACAAGACAAAATATACTAAGAAATATAAAAAGAATACCTATGACTCAATAATTCATCGCTAGTTTTTAAATGAACTTGCCTTGTTCTGTTTCTACTCAGTTTGGATTGCACGCAATCTTACACATAAGGCGTTATTATATGCTGATATATTGAATTACAGGTGAGCAACATCATACGGTTATAGAATTATATTTATAACTAGTTATTTCGCAAGCAATGTACTCTTATTTCTTGGATTTATGTCAAACGTCTCACAGTGGCGTAACGTCTTGCAACAGCAGGGGAATTTGTAGTCTTCCTGGCGGAGGAACACGCCTTTATGGCAAAATTCTACGTCGAAAGTGTATTTATGAACTTCGAGGATTAAGCAAGTCAGGTTGAAGGAACAAAATCGTCTTGCAAGTAATTCGGTGGACTGTTCGCAGCTGGATAACTGGGGGGAAAGGGGGGTCTAAAAACTTCTCTGGGCCTCTCTGTTTTGATTGGTTTTTTGAGCCCATCCATCATGGATGACGGCTTACCAGTGCCTCAGTCGTCGGGATTCCGGAAGGGAAGACGTATGTCCAACGCATTCCCGCTGACAGACCTGGCACTTCTGGTTGTTCCTGACGTCGTAGTACGTTTAGGGGACGATGGATTTGAAACAGAAATAGTATTGTAAGATTTCCACTGAATTTGCTCTTACATTATTTGTATGGAGCCATATTTGTAGGGTACACACGTCCGTTTATCTGTAAATAAAAGACTTTCAGTATTGGATAAGTGTTTTCCTAACCCTTCATAAGACTTATTGCAATATGGTTAGGAATATATATATATATATATATATATATGCACATGCATTTAAATCTTTATCCGATGGGATTCGGTTATTGCAAATCCTAGTGGATATGTTTAAAGTTGATAAATGCTCTCTTTCAATAGTTTCATTTCCTGGAAATGGCAACCCCAGTACAGAGTGACCTTGTTGCTCTGTTTCCGTGATCGATCTCAGTGAACTCAAAACGACGAGATTTGTAATATTCTACTCATTTTTTTCAAAATTTATCTTGCGCAGAAAACTGTTAGTTCCTTAGAAATAATACACATATAATACCTCTTCAGAAAATTTGTTTCTTTGATTAGTAACTGCAGATGACGTATTTGAGGGAATAAAACCATGTATACTTATTCGCTTTTTCATCCCTCGTTATAGGTCTACAGCCCAATTATTCTCTTTATTTAATTTCCTGGAGATCAGTTCTTAATGCGTGCGTTCGAACTGAGAACTTTATATATATATATATATATATATATATATATATATATATATATATATATATATATATATATATGCTGGGTTATTTAATGGGTTTTGTTTTTAAAAGTTTTAAAAGATTAAAGTTAAAATATTCACAGGGTTTGATTACTTATTAGTTATTACCCATTACTTAATTACCCAGGTTCGTTTTAACCCCAGCATGTAAACACTGTAGAGAAAGATTATACACAACTTAAATGTTTTATATAAATGATGAGGACCAATATTTACAAAATTAACAACGAAAATTTATTACACAAATAAACAGTTAAATTACAGTATTAAAATGATTATAACTACATGGAAAAAAAATAATGTGTTAAAATGATTAATGTTCTTTCAAATAACAATTTGGGTCCTCACCGGATAAAACAAGGTATGTATCATTTACGGGATTTTAATTTAAATTTAAATTATTAAAATAGTACTGTCAACAGGCAACAGAAATGTAGAGACTGACTTACCCCAATTCGGCGTTGCTGCGGGAACATTAGCATTGTTCCATCTTTTTCGCTCATGGTTGTAGGTAAAGGGGCAGGGTGGACTCGAGAGTCCACCACAGGGCAAGCCCGTAGGCTATTCGCCCTCTGCACACCTCTATATCCTCTGCACACTCTGTCTCTATCTCTCTGAAAACTTTTTCTCTCTCTGTATCATTTCTACCCCTTAATATTTATCTCAACTTTTTGCATACATGTTTTCACCTTCCAATCACAGTATTTTCTTCTCCATATAAACTCCACCTACGTCTTAAAACCCTTTTCTAGTGGCCCTAATATTTCTCTTTTATTAAAATCACACTTCTCATTGGACCTATACTAAACATTTTCATATTCTTTCACATTTTTCCCCTGTTCCTTTCTACATTTTTTTTTATATTTTATTTTCTAACACCTGGTCAGTTTTATAACATCTTTTCCTGACCATGATCCGACAATACTGCTACTGTTGCGTAAATTTCACTACAATCCCTTCAATTCCCATTCCTTATTCTAAAGGGGCTTTTTCGACTGACCCTCGTCCAACGCAACTCTTTTATCATGGGGCCTTTGACTAACCGCGATTCTAGCTTACTACTGGGCCTTCTTATGGGGGTAATTCATCGGTTACTAAGTCAAAGGACACCGCGCTATTCTGCAACGTTTTCCCCTCTTTACCATAAATATATTTTTATTGCGTACCTTTCCCTTTTCTAACAATCTTTTAAACTTATGTAAAAGGCCTTTTCTTATGCTGACTTTTTCTTATCTCTTATTCCCCTTCACAACGCTTCATAATGGATAAAAGAATCTTGAAATGGCTTGCAGCTTTTAACAAGATCTCCGAAAGCCTTTTGCTGGCTTAAAGAGCCAGCAATACTCACAAAAGTCTCAGAAAAAGAAAAAAAATTTAAAAAAAAAGAAAAAAAAGTTGTAAGTCCCGATTTTAGATTTAATACCTAATTGGTTGAGAGACCTACTACTAACTGGTGGAGGACCCAAATTTAAATGATAAACATACATATATAGCACAAAAATACCAGGTTATATATATATACAACACACAAAAAAAAATTATCAAATTCTAATCAATGTAAAAGTAGACTCGTTAGGATAATATTCTTAGTAAAATTTAACACTTTCAACCAAGATAAATGGCTTCTTTTTCCAAAATTAATCCTGATAGTAACACTTGTGCTTAAAGTGTTCAAAAAATAGGTATTAATATAGGGGAAAATTATCCAGTAGTAATATAATATAAAGCATAAATAAGAATGAATAAATTATAAGAGTACAATAAAATTATAAATAATGCCCAGACACAAAATTTGAGTTGCTGAAAAAAAAATTGATATAACCAATGTTAAAATAAGCTTACTAGAAGCAACTCGTAGCATATATGCATACTGGTAACCAACCTAAATAACATTTTGTACCTAAAATATAAGTAAAAGTAACTCTTGGGCTTGAGAAAGACACAAAAAAAATTAGTTTAAAAATTAGCCTAATCATAATATATAGGAGTTGCTTGAAAAAATAAATGAAACAGATAATACTGAGTTATAAATAATTTAAAAAAAAATATTTTCCAGAGTGTAAATGATTGGAAAATAATTGCCAATAGCATAGACGAAGTATGCAATGCCAACCATAATGAAACAAAATTCTTAGTAAATTCAATACTGATAACCTTCATAAATAACATTTTGTACCTAAAAGTAATTAATACTAATTCTTGAGCTGAAGGTATGCAAAAGAAATGGGTATAAGAATTAAAGCATCATAATATAATGTAAAGTGCAAATAAAAATAACTGGTTTAAAATAGAGAAATGAATTTAAAATAATTAATGTCCTGAGTATATATTTAACGTGATAAACAACATCAAGTAACCATTTTTTATGGGAAACTTGTATAAAACGTTGAATCCACTGGAAGGAAAAATGTTCTATGAAATATATATAGTTCTTGAAATGACAGCACTCACAACTGAAAATTCTGAAGTTAATAGATGAACAGTTGAACACAGTTTCTTGGACGGGAAAATTGTCCGTGGCATGTTGAATTACTCCAGCAACGTCCACAGTGCAATCGTAAGACCTAAAGAGCTGGGTAACACTCTGATACACAAGAGAGTGTCGACGAAGTAAGAGCTGGCCTCTGGAAACAATTAAACATCATAGTGTACAAAGAAAAAAACCATACGGGCAAGAATAATCAACCGTAGCTCGACACTGTCGATGAGACGAGCGCCGCTGTCGATTACTACAGGCATGTATGAAGATGAAGAAGATGCACGTCCCTCTGTAGATGAAAACAAACACTGTCGCACATTCAGCAAAATCTAGAAATCGTCGTAAAACGTAGGAGACTGCAATCAATCTCACTCTCCGTGGCATGAACCGCTCGCCCGATGACTCGACGAATAACTCGTACACGACACTGCTGGCCTTAAAACTCGGCCGCAATGTGGAGATTTTTAAAGTTCTTGTGCTACTAGAGCAACATCACTCATGTGACTTCATGATGAGAGCTTTAAACAGCAACTTGAAAGGTTAAACAAAAATTGTGGTAGCCAGGAAAGCACCAAAAGTAGACAACATTGAGCTATAGGGTAAGGTCTATCTTACAATTCATGTTGAATTGACAGTACAAAAAAAAATTCTTAGTCGTATAAATGGTAAAATTAAAATAACTGTATATTAAATTAAGACATTATTCTCTTATAATGTAAAATATAAAAATTTCCCCTTATATTTCTAAAGAATTAGGGAGAAGAAAAAAAATGATTAATTACATAAATGAATATCTATTATGGCATACCTTTGTATAAAACAACCAAATATCTAATGATATTGTAACACATCCTCATTATTATCATTATTAATAATACTACTATTATTATACACACATTATATATACACATTTCTGTAGAATGCCTGTTTATGCATTCATGTACTGTGTTAGAGAAAAAAAAATATTTATAATAAAGAAAGTGAACGCAAAATCTATATATACGAACAACAATGACAGGTGATCAGTCCGCCAAAACAAGATATATTAGAAGTTACATCCAAAATTTTAAAATTTATTTTGTTTTTGATTTGTTATTTTAGAGTTAAACAAAAATGCAAACTAAATTTTTGAAACATGAGATGAGTAATAAAAGCAAAAGAAAGGAGAGAAATTGTATATTTCGATTTTTTACAAAAATAAAAGAGAACCCTAGTATAATGATAGGGAAAATTATGACGAGAGAGGAAAAAAAAAATTATGTGTTATAACTCTCTTATTGACATGACAATTGACATTCGATTAAAGTTAAGGCTAAGAAACGACAGATAATTGTCTAATTTAAAATGCGTTAAGTATTTACAAAAAGAAATTAATTAATAACAATTTGAAATCAAACAATAATAATAAACATATATAAATAATAAATAGCAAAAGAAAGAAACGTATGTAAGAACAAGAAAAAAAAATTGAAAAAATAAAAGATAACGCTAAGAGGTGCGTTCGCATCTCCATTCATAAGAACGAATTTCAGAATATCGCGATTCTCGCGAGGGAAATTTCGAAAAAATTCCATTCTTCACTGTTCTCCGTTATCTGTCCGCAACGATCAAATATCGTCTTATAAATTTACGAACCAGAGAGTTAATTGTAAGTGAAGCGATTGTGAATTTCATCTGTTCTCCTCTTATAGGAGACAATTTTCAGAAAATCAAAATTCATTCATTATTCCCCATGCCTATTCATTATTATGTTAAATTCACTCATTAATAACAGACATAGAAAATGAGTTAAAAAAAAGAAAACGCAATAAAAATAAATACATAAATAATAATAATAAAAAAAAATAAATGACAAGCGAAAGAGATACGTTCGCTTCTATTTAGGAGCGCGTTCTGAGCGTTTTGGCGTTTGACCCCCCCGTCGGGGAACAACAAGTAAACATAGTAGATAGCCATACGCTTCGAAAACCCCTGTTTCGCTCTATCACTATAGCTCTAATTCATAGCTACTGTGAAAAAATCTCCCTCCTTTTCTCCCGGCCAAAACGGAACGCAGGAGTAACTTGAAAAGGAAGAAAAACCGCAACCGCATTCCCCCTCTCCTCGAAGGGCAATATTCTATTCTTCGCCCCCTCTTATGAGAGCACAATTCTTTAGAAAGTGACCAATTTTTGCCCACTAAACAGTTCAAATCGTGCACTATTTATCGCCTTTCCCTTAATTGGGATGAAATTATTGCGCCAACGGGCGTCGCTATAATACACTAAATACATTAAAACAATAAAGGAAATTCAAACGTCTAAAAAAAAATATCCTTCTTAACCATTGTTTTGTACCATAAGCATGCACAAAATAAATTTTACTCAATGTAAATAAATATCAACATACTCTAATTACATCCTAACTACGAACACATAAATCCGAAAATCTCAATAGAAATTTTATAGCAAACACATAGAAAGAAAGAATAAAAAATTATATACATGCATAAAATCCTAATGAAATTTCGAAATCGGAAACCCATTAACGGTATATATCAAAACACAATTATAACACATTAAAACATGATTTTCTATCAAGAAAAAAATTCTCTTAACCATTTATATACTAATTATATCATTGCTCTTAAAAGTACGACATAATATAAAAATAAAAATTTTAAGATACACAAAAAAAAATTTCTGGACTAAAGTCACACACATGGCAAATTGAAATAAAATTGCTAAATTCTACTAATTTTCCCAATAAATTACCTAAAGAATCAGGCATTAGACTCTAAGAGTCAGGCATGTTAATCAAAAAAAAATTGATATACATATATTCTACTGACAGAAATGTGCATATAATAATAAAATTTTTTTTTTTCGATATATATATATATAATACATAAATTTGAAAGAAATATTAAAACACATACATTTTATAATAATAACGATATGCCAATATAGGTATTCACAATTTTAAACACATTAAGAAAATAATTTAAATTCTTGTATTTGATCAAGAATTAAAACAATTAATAATAAAAAAAAATTGTATCATCATAGTATAGCAACATGTCAAAAAAAATCCTAATTTAAACTAATGAAAAATAAAAGAGGTAATATTTACTGTGTCTATATTATTTTTTTTTGTCTACAGATATTCACTATAAAATTAATATCCTATAGGAAAAAATTTTCTTTTTAATACCCAAGTGATTACAGAAATCAAATGGAATGGTCACGGCAACCATTTGCTGGGGCGTTTTACCGATTAAAGGTTTTAACATATTTAAGTTAAAATATTACAGGTTCGTTTATTATTTACCCAGCGTGTAAATACTGTAGAAAGATTAGACACAACTTAAATGTTTATATAAATGATGAGGACCAATATTTACAAAATTAACAACGAAAATTTATTACACAAATAAACAGTTAAATTACAGTAATAAAATGATTATAACTACATGGAAAAAAAATAATGTGTTAAAATGATTAATGTTCTTTCAAATAACAATTTGGGTCCTCACCGGATAAAACAAGGTATGTATCATTTACGGGATTTTAATTTAAATTTAAATTATTAAAATAGTACTGTCGACAGGCAACAGAAATGTAGAGACTGACTTACCCCAATTCGGCGTTGCTACGGGAACATTAACATTGTTCCATCTTTTTCGCTGATGGTTGTAGGTAAAGGGGCAGGGTGGACTCGAGAGTCCACCACAGGGCAAGCCCGTAGGCTATTCGCCCTCTGCACACCTCTATATCCTCTGCACACTCTGTCTCTATCTCTCTGAAAACTTTTTCTCTCTCTGTATCATTTCTACCCCTTAATATTTATCTCAACTTTTTGCATACATGTTTTCACCTTCCAATCACAGTATTTTCTTCTCCATATAAACTCCACCTACGTCTTAAAACCCTTTTCTAGTGGCCCTAATATTTCTCTTTTATTAAAATCACACTTCTCATTGGACCTATACTATAACATTTTCATATTCTTTCACATTTTTCCCCTGTTCCTTTCTACATTTTTTTTATATTTTATTTTCTAACACCTGGTCAGTTTTATAACATCTTTTCCTGACCATGATCCGACAATACTGCTACTGTTGCGTAAATTTCACTACAATCCCTTCAATTCCCATTCCTTATTCTAAAGGGGCTTTTTCGACTGACCCTCGTCCAACGCAACTCTTTTATCATGGGGCCTTTGACTAACCGCGATTCTAGCTTACTACTGGGCCTTCTTATGGGGGTAATTCATCGGTTACTAAGTCAAAGGACACCGCGCTATTCTGCAACGTTTTCCCCTCTTTACCATAAATATATTTTTATTGCGTACCTTTCCCTTTTCTAACAATCTTTTAAACTTATGTAAAAGGCCTTTTCTTATGCTGACTTTTTCTTATCTCTTATTCCCCTTCACAACGCTTCATAATGGATAAAAGAATCTTGAAATGGCTTGCAGCTTTTAACAAGATCTCCGAAAGCCTTTTGCTGGCTTAAAGAGCCAGCAATACTCACAAAAGTCTCAGAAAAAGAAAAAAAATTTAAAAAAAAAGAAAAAAAAGTTGTAAGTCCCGATTTTAGATTTAATACCTAATTGGTTGAGAGACCTACTACTAACTGGTGGAGGACCCAAATTTAAATGATAAACATACATATATAGCACAAAAATACCAGGTTATATATATACAACACACACAAAAAAAAATTATCAAATTCTAATCAATGTAAAAGTAGACTCGTTAGGATAATATTCTTAGTAAAATTTAACACTTTCAACCAAGATAAATGGCTTCTTTTTCCAAAATTAATCCTGATAGTAACACTTGTGCTTAAAGTGTTCAAAAAAATAGGTATTAATATAGGGGAAAATTATCCAGTAGTAATATAATATAAAGCATAAATAAGAATGAATAAATTATAAGAGTACAATAAAATTATAAATAATGCCCAGACACAAAATTTGAGTTGCTGAAAAAAAAATTGATATAACCAATGTTAAAATAAGCTTACTAGAAGCAACTCGTAGCATATATGCATACTGGTAACCAACCTAAATAACATTTTGTACCTAAAATATAAGTAAAAGTAACTCTTGGGCTTGAGAAAGACACAAAAAAAATTAGTTTAAAAATTAGCCTAATCATAATATATAGGAGTTGCTTGAAAAAATAAATGAAACAGATAATACTGAGTTATAAATAATTTTAAAAAAAATATTTTCCAGAGTGTAAATGATTGGAAAATAATTGCCAATAGCATAGACGAAGTATGCAATGCCAACCATAATGAAACAAAATTCTTAGTAAATTCAATACTGATAACCTTCATAAATAACATTTTGTACCTAAAAGTAATTAATACTAATTCTTGAGCTGAAGGTATGCAAAAGAAATGGGTATAAGAATTAAAGCATCATAATATAATAGTAAAGTGCAAATAAAAATAACTGGTTTAAAATAGAGAAATGAATTTAAAATAATTAATGTCCTGAGTATATATTTAACGTGATAAACAACATCAAGTAACCATTTTTTATGGGAAACTTGTATAAAACGTTGAATCCACTGGAAGGAAAAATGTTCTATGAAATATATATAGTTCTTGAAATGACAGCACTCACAACTGAAAATTCTGAAGTTAATAGATGAACATTTGAACACAGTTTCTTGGACGGGAAAATTGTCCGTGGCATGTTGAATTACTCCAGCAACGTCCACAGTGCAATCGTAAGACCTAAAGAGCTGGGTAACACTCTGATGCACAAGAGAGTGTCGACGAAGTAAGAGCTGGCCTCTGGAAACAATTAAACATCATAGTGTACAAAGAAAAAAAACCATACGGGCAAGAATAATCAACCGTAGCTCGACACTGTCGATGAGACGAGCGCCGCTGTCGATTACTACAGGCATGTATGAAGATGAAGAAGATGCACGTCCCTCTGTAGATGAAAGCAAACACTGTCGCACATTCAGCAAAATCTAGAAATCGTCGTAAAACGTAGGAGACTGCAATCAATCTCACTCTCCGTGGCATGAACCGCTCGCCCGATGACTCGACGAATAACTCGTACACGACACTGCTGGCCTTAAAACTCGGCCGCAATGTGGAGATTTTTAAAGTTCTTGTGCTACTAGAGCAACATCACTCATGTGACTTCATGATGAGAGCTTTAAACAGCAACTTGAAAGGTTAAACAAAAATTGTGGTAGCCAGGAAAGCACCAAAAGTAGACAACATTGAGCTATAGGGTAAGGTCTATCTTACAATTCATGTTGAATTGACAGTACAAAAAAAATTCTTAGTCGTATAAAGGGTAAAATTAAAATAACTGTATATTAATAATTGTTAGTCATTAAATTAAGACATTATTCTCTTATAATGTAAAATATAAAAATTTCCCCTTATATTCATAAAGAATTAGGGAGAAGAAAAAAATGATTAATTACATAAATGAATATCTATTATGGCATACCTTTGTATAAAACAACCAAATATCTAATGATATTGTAACACATCCTCATTATTATCATTATTAATAATACTACTATTATTATACACACATTATATATACACATTTCTGTAGAATGCCTGTTTATGCATTCATGTACTGTGTTAGAGAAAAAAAAAATATTTATAATAAAGAAAGTGAACGCAAAATCTATATATACGAACAACAATGACAGGTGATCAGTCCGCCAAAACAAGATATATTAGAAGTTACATCCAAAATTTTAAAATTTATTTTGTTTTTGATTTGTTATTTTAGAGTTAAACAAAAATGCAAACTAAATTTTTGAAACATGAGATGAGTAATAAAAGCAAAAGAAAGGAGAGAAATTGTATATTTCGATTTTTTACAAAAATAAAAGAGAACCCTAGTATAATGATAGGGAAAATTATGACGAGAGAGAAAAAAAAAATTATGTGTTATAACTCTCTTATTGACATGACAATTGACATTCGATTAAAGTTAAGGCTAAGAAACGACAGATAATTGTCTAATTTAAAATGCATTAAGTATTTACAAAAAGAAATTAATTAATAACAATTTGAAATCAAACAATAATAATAAACATATATAAATAATAAATAGCAAAAGAAAGAAACGTATGTAAGAACAAGAAAAAAAAATTGAAAAAATAAAAGATAACGCTAAGAGGTGCGTTCGCATCTCCATTCATAAGAACGAATTTCAGAATATCGCGATTCTCGCGAGGGAAATTTCGAAAAAATTCCATTCTTCACTGTTCTCCGTTATCTGTCCGCAACGATCAAATATCGTCTTATAAATTTACGAACCAGAGAGTTAATTGTAAGTGAAGCGATTGTGAATTTCATCTGTTCTCCTCTTATAGGAGACAATTTTCAGAAAATCAAAATTCATTCATTATTCCCCATGCCTATTCATTATTATGTTAAATTCACTCATTAATAACAGACATAGAAAATGAGTTTAAAAAAAAAAAACAGAAAACGCAATAAAAATAATTACATAAATAATAAAAAGAGTAAATAAAAAGCAAAAGAGATACGTTTCGCTTCTACTTTCTTTAAACCGTACTCAGCACGGCCTGAAGATATTGTTTGACTCCCCCCATCGAGGAACAACAAGCAAACAGTACATAACTATACGCAATTCGAAAACCCGATGCTTCGCTCTATCACTATAGCTCTAATTCATAGCTACTGTGAAAAGAATTTCCCTCTTCTCTCCCGGCCAAAACGGAACGCAGGAGAAACTTGAAAAGGAACAAAAACCGCAACTGCACTCCCCTCTCTTCGAAGGGCAATATTCTATTCTTCGCCCCATCTTATGAGAGCACAATTCTTTAGAAAGTGACCAATTTTTGCCCACTAAACAGTGCAAATCGTGCACTATTTTTCGCCTTTCCCTAAATTGGGATTTAAATAGTGCGACTACGGGCGTCGATATAATACACTAAATACATTAAAACAATAAAGGAAATTCAAACGTCTAAAAAAAAATATCCTTCTTAACCATTGTTTTGTACCATAAGCATGCACAAAATAAATTTTACTCAATGTAAATAAATATCAACATACTCTAATTACATCCTAACTACGAACACATAAATCCGAAAATCTCAATAGAAATTTTATAGCAAACACATAGAAAGAAAGAATAAAAAGTATATACATGCATAAATCCTAATGAAATTTCGAAATCGGAAACCCATTAACGGTATATATCAAAACACAATATAATACATTAAAACATGACTTTCTATCAAGAAAAAAAATTCTCTTAACCATTATATACTAATTATATCATTGCTCTTAAAAGTACGACATAATATAAAAATAAAAATTTTAAGATACACAAAAATAAAATTCTGGACTAATGTCACACATGGCAAATTGAAATAAAATTGCTAAATAGTACTAATTTTCCCAATAAATTACCTAAAGAATCAGGCATTAGACTCTAAGAGTCAGGCATGTTAATCAAAAAAAAATTGATATACATATATTCTACTGACAGAAATGTGCATATAATAATAAAATTTTTTTTTTCGATATATATATATATAATACATAAATTTGAAAGAAATATTAAAACACATACATTTTATAATAATAACGATATGCCAATATAGGTATTCACAATTTTAAACACATTAAGAAAATAATTTAAATTCTTGTATTTGATCAAGAATTAAAACAATTAATAATAAAAAAAAATTGTATCATCATAGTATGCAACATGTCAAAAAAAATCCTAATTTAAACTAATGAAAAATAAAAGAGGTGAATATTTACTGTGTCTATAGTTTTTTTTTTTTGTCTACAGATTATAAAAATTAATATCCTTATAGAAAAAAAATTTTCTTTTTAAAACCCAAGTGATTACAGAAATCAAATGGAATGGTCACGGCAACCATTTGCTGGGGCGTTTTATCGATTAAAGGTTTTAACATATTTAAGTTAAAATATTACAGGTTCGTTTATTATTTACCCAGCGTGTAAATACTGTAGAAAAGATTAGACACAACTTAAATGTTTATATAAATGATGAGGACCAATATTTACAAAATTAACAACGAAAATTTATTACACAAATAAACAGTTAAATTACAGTAATAAAATGATTATAACTACATGGAAAAAAATAATGTGTTAAAATGATTAATGTTCTTTCAAATAACAATTTGGGTCCTCACCGGATAAAACAAGGTATGTATCATTTACGGGATTTTAATTTAAATTTAAATTATTAAAATAGTACTGTCGACAGGCAACAGAAATGTAGAGACTGACTTACCCCAATTCGGCGTTGCTACGGGAACATTAACATTGTTCCATCTTTTTCGCTGATGGTTGTAGGTAAAGGGGCAGGGTGGACTCGAGAGTCCACCACAGGGCAAGCCCGTAGGCTATTCGCCCTCTGCACACCTCTATATCCTCTGCACACTCTGTCTCTATCTCTCTGAAAACTTTTCTCTCTCATCTGTATCATTTCTACCCCTTAATATTTATCTCAACTTTTTGCATACATGTTTTCACCTTCCAATCACAGTATTTTCTTCTCCATATAAACTCCACCTACGTCTTAAAACCCTTTTCTAGTGGCCCTAATATTTCTCTTTTATTAAAATCACACTTCTCATTGGACCTATACTATAACATTTTCATATTCTTTCACATTTTTCCCCTGTTCCTTTCTACATTTTTCTTATATTTTATTTTCTAACACCTGGTCAGTTTTATAACATCTTTTCCTGACCATGATCCGACAATACTGCTACTGTTGCGTAAATTTCACTACAATCCTTCAATTCCTATTCCTTATTCTAAAGGGGCTTTTTCGACTGACCCTCGTCCAACGCAACTCTTTTATCATGGGGCCTTTGACTAACCGCGATTCTAGCTTACTACTGGGCCTTCTTATGGGGGTAATTCATCGGTTACTAAGTCAAAGGACACCGCGCTATTCTGCAACGTTTTCCCCTCTTTACCATAAATATATTTTTATTGCGTACCTTTCCCTTTTCTAACAATCTTTTAAACTTATGTAAAAGGCCTTTTCTTATGCTGACTTTTTCTTATCTCTTATTCCCCTTCACAACGCTTCATAATGGATAAAAGAATCTTGAAATGGCTTGCAGCTTTTAACAAGATCTCCGAAAGCCTTTTGCTGGCTTAAAGAGCCAGCAATACTCACAAAAGTCTCAGAAAAAGAAAAAAAATTTAAAAAAAAAAGAAAAAAAAGTTGTAAGTCCCGATTTTAGATTTAATACCTAATTGGTTGAGAGACCTACTACTAGACTGGTGGAGGACCCAAATTTAAATGATAAACATACATATATAGCACAAAAATACCAGGTTATATATATACAACACACACAAAAAAAAATTATCAAATTCTAATCAATGTAAAAGTAGACTCGTTAGGATAATATTCTTAGTACAATTTAACACTTTCAACCAAGATAAATGGCTTCTTTTTCCAAAATTAATCCTGATAGTAACACTTGTGCTTAAAGTGTTCAAAAAAATAGGTATTAATATAGGGGAAAATTATCCAGTAGTAATATAATATAAAGCATAAATAAGAATGAATAAATTATAAGAGTACAATAAAATTATAAATAATGCCCACACACAAAATCTGAGTTGCTGAAAAAAAAATTGATATAACCAATGTTAAAATAAGCTTACTAGAAGCAACTCGTAGCATATATGCATACTGGTAACCAACCTAAATAACATTTTGTAGCCTAAAATATAAGTAAAAGTAACTCTTGGGCTTGAGAAAGACACAAAAAAAATTAGTTTAAAAATTAGCCTAATCATAATATATAGGAGTTGCTTGAAAAAATAAATGAAACAGATAATACTGAGTTATAAATAATTTTAAAAAAAATATTTTCCAGAGTGTAAATGATTGGAAAATAATTGCCAATAGCATAGACGAAGTATGCAATGCCAACCATAATGAAACAAAATTCTTAGTAAATTCAATACTGATAACCTTCATAAATAACATTTTGTACCTAAAAGTAATTAATACTAATTCTTGAGCTGAAGGTATGCAAAAGAAATGGGTATAAGAATTAAAGCATCATAATATAATGTAAAGTGCAAATAAAAATAACTGGTTTAAAATAGAGAAATGAATTTAAAATAATTAATGTCCTGAGTATATATTTAACGTGATAAACAACATCAAGTAACCATTTTTTATGGGAAACTTGTATAAAACGTTGAATCCACTGGAAGGAAAAATGTTCTATGAAATATATATAGTTCTTGAAATGACAGCACTCACAACTGAAAATTCTGAAGTTAATAGATGAACAGTTGAACACAGTTTCTTGGACGGGAAAATTGTCCGTGGCATGTTGAATTACTCCAGCAACGTCCACAGTGCAATCGTAAGACCTAAAGAGCTGGGTAACACTCTGATACACAAGAGAGTGTCGACGAAGTAAGAGCTGGCCTCTGGAAACAATTAAACATCATAGTGTACAAAGAAAAAAAACCATACGGGCAAGAATAATCAACCGTAGCTCGACACTGTCGATGAGACGAGCGCCGCTGTCGATTACTACAGGCATGTATGAAGATGAAGAAGATGCACGTCCCTCTGTAGATGAAAGCAAACACTGTCGCACATTCAGCAAAATCTAGAAATCGTCGTAAAACGTAGGAGACTGCAATCAATCTCACTCTCCGTGGCATGAACCGCTCGCCCGATGACTCGACGAATAACTCGTACACGACACTGCTGGCCTTAAAACTCGGCCGCAATGTGGAGATTTTTAAAGTTCTTGTGCTACTAGAGCAACATCACTCATGTGACTTCATGATGAGAGCTTTAAACAGCAACTTGAAAGGTTAAACAAAAATTGTGGTAGCCAGGAAAGCACCAAAAGTAGACAACATTGAGCTATAGGGTAAGGTCTATCTTACAATTCATGTTGAATTGACAGTACAAAAAAAATTCTTAGTCGTATAAAGGGTAAAATTAAAATAACTGTATATTTAATAATTGTTAGTCATTAAATTAAGACATTATTCTCTTATAATGTAAAATATAAAAATGTCCCCTTATATTTCATAAAGAATGAGGGAGAAAAAAAATGATTAATTATCATAAATGAATATCTATTATGGCATACCTTTGTATAAAACAACCAAATATCTAATGATATTGTAACACATCATAGTTATCATTATTAATAATACTACTATTATTATACACACATTATATATACACATTTCTGTAGAATGCCTGTTTATACATTCATGTACTGTGTTAGAGAAAAAAAAGAAATATTTATAATAAAGAAAGTGAACGCAAAATCTATATATACGAACAACAATGACAGGTGATCAGTCCGCCAAAACAAGATATATTAGAAGTTACATCCAAAATTTTAAAATTTATTTTGCTTTTTGATTTGTTATTTTAGAGTTAATCAAAAATGCAAACTAAATTTTTGAAACATGAGATGAGTAATAAAAGCAAAAGAAAGGAGAGAAATTGTATATTTCGATTTTTTACAAAAATAAAAGAAAACCCTAGTATAATGATAGGGAAAATTATGACGAGAGAGAAAAAAAAATTATGTGTTATAACTCTCTTATTGACATGACAATTGACATTCGATTAAAGTTAAGGCTAAGAAACGACAGATAATTGTCTAATTTAAAATGCATTAAGTATTTACAAAAAGAAATTAATTAATAACAATTTGAAATCAAACAATAATAATAAACATATATAAATAATAAATAGCAAAAGAAAGAAACGTATGTAAGAACAAGAAAAAAAAATTGAAAAAATAAAAGATAACGCTAAGAGGTGCGTTCGCATCTCCATTCATAAGAACGAATTTCAGAATATCGCGATTCTCGCGTGGGAAATTTCGAAAAAATTCCATTCTTCACTGTTCTCCGTTATCTGTCCGCAACGATCAAATATCGTCTTATAAATTTACGAACCAGAGAGTTAATTGTAAGTGAAGCGATTGTGAATTTCATCTGTTCTCCTCTTATAGGAGACAATTTTCAGAAAATCCAAATTCATTCATTATTCCCCATGCCTATTCATTATTATGTTAAATTCACTCATTAATAACAGACATAGAAAATGAGTTTAAAAAAAAAAACAGAAAACGCAATAAAAATAATTACATAAATAATAAAAAGAGTAAATAAAAAGCAAAAGAGATACGTTTCGCTTCTACTTTCTTTAAACCGTACTCAGCACGGCCTGAAGATATTGTTTGACTCCCCCCATCGAGGAACAACAAGCAAACAGTACATAACTATACGCAATTCGAAAACCCGATGCTTCGCTCTATCACTATAGCTCTAATTCATAGCTACTGTGAAAAGAATTTCCCTCTTCTCTCCCGGCCAAAACGGAACGCAGGAGAAACTTGAAAAGGAACAAAAACCGCAACTGCACTCCCCTCTCTTCGAAGGGCAATATTCTATTCTTCGCCCCCTCTTATGAGAGCACAATTCTTTAGAAAGTGACCAATTTTTGCCCACTAAACAGTTCAAATCGTGCACTATTTATCGCCTTTCCCTTAATTGGGATGAAATTATTGCGCCAACGGGCGTCGCTATAATACACTAAATACATTAAAACAATAAAGGAAATTCAAACGTCTAAAAAAAAATATCCTTCTTAACCATTGTTTTGTACCATAAGCATGCACAAAATAAATTTTACTCAATGTAAATAAATATCAACATACTCTAATTACATCCTAACTACGAACACATAAATCCGAAAATCTCAATAGAAATTTTATAGCAAACACATAGAAAGAAAGAATAAAAAATTATATACATGCATAAAATCCTAATGAAATTTCGAAATCGGAAACCCATTAACGGTATATATCAAAACACAATTATAACACATTAAAACATGATTTTCTATCAAGAAAAAAATTCTCTTAACCATTTATATACTAATTATATCATTGCTCTTAAAAGTACGACATAATATAAAAATAAAAATTTTAAGATACACAAAAAAAAATTTCTGGACTAAAGTCACACACATGTCAAATTGAAATAAAATTGCTAAATTCTACTAATTTTCCCAATAAATTACCTAAAGAATCAGGCATTAGACTCTAAGAGTCAGGCATGTTAATCAAAAAAAAATTGATATACATATATTCTACTGACAGAAATGTGCATATAATAATAAAATTTTTTTTTTTCGATATATATATATATATAATACATAAATTTGAAAGAAATATTAAAACACATACATTTTATAATAATAACGATATGCCAATATAGGTATTCACAATTTTAAACACATTAAGAAAATAATTTAAATTCTTGTATTTGATCAAGAATTAAAACAATTAATAATAAAAAAAAATTGTATCATCATAGTATGCAACATGTCAAAAAAAATCCTAATTTAAACTAATGAAAATAAAGAGGTGAATATTTACTGTGTCTATAGTTATTTTTTTTGTCTACAGATATTCACTAAAAATTAATATCCTTATAGAAAAAATTTTCTTTTTAATACCCAAGTGATTACAGAAATCAAATGGAATGGTCACGGCAACCATTTGCTGGGGCGTTTTACCGATTAAAGGTTTTAACATATTTAAGTTAAAATATTACAGGTTCGTTTATTATTTACCCAGCGTGTAAATACTGTAGAGAAGATTAGACACAACTTAAATGTTTATATAAATGATGAGGACCAATATTTACAAAATTAACAACGAAAATTTATTACACAAATAAACAGTTAAATTACAGTAATAAAATGATTATAACTACATGGATAAAAAATAATGTGTTAAAATGATTAATGTTCTTTCAAATAACAATTTGGGTCCTCACCGGATAAAACAAGGTATGTATCATTTACGGGATTTTAATTTAAATTTAAATTATTAAAATAGTACTGTCGACAGGCAACAGAAATGTAGAGACTGACTTACCCCAATTCGGCGTTGCTACGGGAACATTAACATTGTTCCATCTTTTTCGCTCATGGTTGTAGGTAAAGGGGCAGGGTGGACTCGAGAGTCCACCACAGGGCAAGCCCGTAGGCTATTCGCCCTCTGCACACCTCTATATCCTCTGCACACTCTGTCTCTATCTCTCTGAAAACTTTTCTCTCTCATCTGTATCATTTCTACCCCTTAATATTTATCTCAACTTTTTGCATACATGTTTTCACCTTCCAATCACAGTATTTTCTTCTCCATATAAACTCCACCTACGTCTTAAAACCCTTTTCTAGTGGCCCTAATATTTCTCTTTTATTAAAATCACACTTCTCATTGGACCTATACTATAACATTTTCATATTCTTTCACATTTTTCCCCTGTTCCTTTCTACATTTTTCTTATATTTTATTTTCTAACACCTGGTCAGTTTTATAACATCTTTTCCTGACCATGATCCGACAATACTGCTACTGTTGCGTAAATTTCACTACAATCCCTTCAATTCCTATTCCTTATTCTAAAGGGGCTTTTTCGACTGACCCTCGTCCAACGCAACTCTTTTATCATGGGGCCTTTGACTAACCGCGATTCTAGCTTACTACTGGGCCTTCTTATGGGGGTAATTCATCGGTTACTAAGTCAAAGGACACCGCGCTATTCTGCAACGTTTTCCCCTCTTTACCATAAATATATTTTTATTGCGTACCTTTCCCTTTTCTAACAATCTTTTAAACTTATGTAAAAGGCCTTTTCTTATGCTGACTTTTTCTTATCTCTTATTCCCCTTCACAACGCTTCATAATGGATAAAAGAATCTTGAAATGGCTTGCAGCTTTTAACAAGATCTCCGAAAGCCTTTTGCTGGCTTAAAGAGCCAGCAATACTCACAAAAGTCTCAGAAAAAGAAAAAAAATTTAAAAAAAAAGAAAAAAAAGTTGTAAGTCCCGATTTTAGATTTAATACCTAATTGGTTGAGAGACCTACTACTAACTGGTGGAGGACCCAAATTTAAATGATAAACATACATATATAGCACAAAAATACCAGGTTATATATATACAACACACAAAAAAAAAATTATCAAATTCTAATCAATGTAAAAGTAGACTCGTTAGGATAATATTCTTAGTACAATTTAACACTTTCAACCAAGATAAATGGCTTCTTTTTCCAAAATTAATCCTGATAGTAACACTTGTGCTTAAAGTGTTCAAAAAATAGGTATTAATATAGGGGAAAATTATCCAGTAGTAATATAATATAAAGCATAAATAAGAATGAATAAATTATAAGAGTACAATAAAATTATAAATAATGCCCAGACACAAAATTTGAGTTGCTGAAAAAAAAATTGATATAACCAATGTTAAAATAAGCTTACTAGAAGCAACTCGTAGCATATATGCATACTGGTAACCAACCTAAATAACATTTTTGTAGCTAAAATATAAGTAAAAGTAACTCTTGGGCTTGAGAAAGACACAAAAAAAATTAGTTTAAAAATTAGCCTAATCATAATATATAGGAGTTGCTTGAAAAAATAAATGAAACAGATAATACTGAGTTATAAATAATTTAAAAAAAATATTTTCCAGAGTGTAAATGATTGGAAAATAATTGCCAATAGCATAGACGAAGTATGCAATGCCAACCATAATGAAACAAAATTCTTAGTAAATTCAATACTGATAACCTTCATAAATAACATTTTGTACCTAAAAGTAATTAATACTAATTCTTGAGCTGAAGGTATGCAAAAGAAATGGGTATAAGAATTAAAGCATCATAATATAATGTAAAGTGCAAATAAAAATAACTGGTTTAAAATAGAGAAATGAATTTAAAATAATTAATGTCCTGAGTATATATTTAACGTGATAAACAACATCAAGTAACCATTTTTTATGGGAAACTTGTATAAAACGTTGAATCCACTGGAAGGAAAAATGTTCTATGAAATATATATAGTTCTTGAAATGACAGCACTCACAACTGAAAATTCTGAAGTTAATAGATGAACAGTTGAACACAGTTTCTTGGACGGGAAAATTGTCCGTGGCATGTTGAATTACTCCAGCAACGTCCACAGTGCAATCGTAAGACCTAAAGAGCTGGGTAACACTCTGACAGCACAAGAGAGTGTCGACGAAGTAAGAGCTGGCCTCTGGAAACAATTAAACATCATAGTGTACAAAGAAAAAAACCATACGGGCAAGAATAATCAACCGTAGCTCGACACTGTCGATGAGACGAGCGCCGCTGTCGATTACTACAGGCATGTATGAAGATGAAGAAGATGCACGTCCCTCTGTAGATGAAAACAAACACTGTCGCACATTCAGCAAAATCTAGAAATCGTCGTAAAACGTAGGAGACTGCAATCAATCTCACTCTCCGTGGCATGAACCGCTCGCCCGATGACTCGACGAATAACTCGTACACGACACTGCTGGCCTTAAAACTCGGCCGCAATGTGGAGATTTTTAAAGTTCTTGTGCTACTAGAGCAACATCACTCATGTGACTTCATGATGAGAGCTTTAAACAGCAACTTGAAAGGTTAAACAAAAATTGTGGTAGCCAGGAAAGCACCAAAAGTAGACAACATTGAGCTATAGGGTAAGGTCTATCTTACAATTCATGTTGAATTGACAGTACAAAAAAAATTCTTAGTCGTATAAAGGGTAAAATTAAAATAACTGTATATTAATATTGTTAGTCATTAAATTAAGACATTATTCTCTTATAATGTAAAATATAAAAATTTCCCCTTATATTCATAAAGAATTAGGGAGAAGAAAAAAATGATTAATTACATAAATGAATATCTATTATGGCATACCTTTGTATAAAACAACCAAATATCTAATGATATTGTAACACATCCTCATTATTATCATTATTAATAATACTACTATTATTATACACACATTATATATACATTTCTGTAGAATGCCTGTTTATGCATTCATGTACTGTGTTAGAGAAAAAAAAAATATTTATAATAAAGAAAGTGAACGCAAAATCTATATATACGAACAACAATGACAGGTGATCAGTCCGCCAAAACAAGATATATTAGAAGTTACATCCAAAATTTTAAAATTTATTTTGTTTTTGATTTGTTATTTTAGAGTTAAACAAAAATGCAAACTAAATTTTTGAAACATGAGATGAGTAATAAAAGCAAAAGAAAGGAGAGAAATTGTATATTTCGATTTTTTACAAAAATAAAAGAGAACCCTAGTATAATGATAGGGAAAATTATGACGAGAGAGAAAAAAAAATTATGTGTTATAACTCTCTTATTGACATGACAATTGACATTCGATTAAAGTTAAGGCTAAGAAACGACAGATAATTGTCTAATTTAAAATGCGTTAAGTATTTACAAAAAGAAATTAATTAATAACAATTTGAAATCAAACAATAATAATAAACATATATAAATAATAAATAGCAAAAGAAAGAAACGTATGTAAGAACAAGAAAAAAAAATTGAAAAAATAAAAGATAACGCTAAGAGGTGCGTTCGCATCTCCATTCATAAGAACGAATTTCAGAATATCGCGATTCTCGCGTGGGAAATTTCGAAAAAAATTCCATTCTTCACTGTTCTCCGTTATCTGTCCGCAACGATCAAATATCGTCTTATAAATTTACGAACCAGAGAGTTAATTGTAAGTGAAGCGATTGTGAATTTCATCTGTTCTCCTCTTATAGGAGACAATTTTCAGAAAATCCAAATTCATTCATTATTCCCCATGCCTATTCATTATTATGTTAAATTCACTCATTAATAACAGACATAGAAAATGAGTTTAAAAAAAAAAAACAGAAAACGCAATAAAAATAATTACATAAATAATAAAAAGAGTAAATAAAAGCAAAAGAGATACGTTTCGCTTCTACTTTCTTTAAACCGTACTCAGCACGGCCTGAAGATATTGTTTGACTCCCCCCATCGAGGAACAACAAGCAAACAGTACATAACTATACGCAATTCGAAAACCCGATGTTTCGCTCTATCACTATAGCTCTAATTCATAGCTACTGTGAAAAGAATCTCCCTCCTTCTCTCCCGGCCAAAACGGAACGCAGGAGTAACTTGAAAAGGAAGAAAAACCGCAACCGCACTTCCCCCTCTCCTCGAAGGGCAATATTCTATTCTTCGCCCCCTCTTATGAGAGCACAATTCTTTAGAAAGTGACCAATTTTTGCCCACTAAACAGTGCAAATCGTGCACTATTTATCGCCTTTCCCTAATTGGGATTAAATTATTGCGCCTACGGGCGTCGCTATAATACACTAAATACATTAAAACAATAAAGGAAATTCAAACGTCTAAAAAAAAATATCCTTCTTAACCATTGTTTTGTACCATAAGCATGCACAAAATAAATTTTACTCAATGTAAATAAATATCAACATACTCTAATTACATCCTAACTACGAACACATAAATCCGAAAATCTCAATAGAAATTTTATAGCAAACACATAGAAAGAAAGAATAAAAATTATATACATGCATAAAATCCTAATGAAATTTCGAAATCGGAAACCCATTAACGGTATATATCAAAACACAATTATAACACATTAAAACATGATTTTCTATCAAGAAAAAAATTCTCTTAACCATTTATATACTAATTATATCATTGCTCTTAAAAGTACGACATAATATAAAAATAAAAATTTTAAGATACACAAAAAAAAATTTCTGGACTAAAGTCACACACATGGCAAATTGAAATAAAATTGCTAAATTCTACTAATTTTCCCAATAAATTACCTAAAGAATCAGGCATTAGACTCTAAGAGTCAGGCATGTTAATCAAAAAAAAATTGATATACATATATTCTACTGACAGAAATGTGCATATAATAATAAAATTTTTTTTTCGATATATTATATATATAATACATAAATTTGAAAGAAATATTAAAACACATACATTTTATAATAATAACGATATGCCAATATAGGTATTCACAATTTTAAACACATTAAGAAAATAATTTAAATTCTTGTATTTGATCAAGAATTAAAACAATTAATAATAAAAAAAAATTGTATCATCATAGTATGCAACATGTCAAAAAAAATCCTAATTTAAACTAATGAAAAATAAAAGAGGTGAATATTTACTGTGTCTATAGTTTTTTTTTTTTTGTCTACAGATTATAAAAATTAATATCCTTATAGAAAAAAAATTTTCTTTTTAAAACCCAAGTGATTACAGAAATCAAATGGAATGGTCACGGCAACCATTTGCTGGGGCGTTTTATCGATTAAAGGTTTTAACATATTTAAGTTAAAATATTACAGGTTCGTTTATTATTTACCCAGCGTGTAAATACTGTAGAAAAGATTAGACACAACTTAAATGTTTATATAAATGATGAGGACCAATATTTACAAAATTAACAACGAAAATTTATTACACAAATAAACAGTTAAATTACAGTAATAAAATGATTATAACTACATGGAAAAAAATAATGTGTTAAAATGATTAATGTTCTTTCAAATAACAATTTGGGTCCTCACCGGATAAAACAAGGTATGTATCATTTACGGGATTTTAATTTAAATTTAAATTATTAAAATAGTACTGTCGACAGGCAACAGAAATGTAGAGACTGACTTACCCCAATTCGGCGTTGCTACGGGAACATTAACATTGTTCCATCTTTTTCGCTGATGGTTGTAGGTAAAGGGGCAGGGTGGACTCGAGAGTCCACCACAGGGCAAGCCCGTAGGCTATTCGCCCTCTGCACACCTCTATATCCTCTGCACACTCTGTCTCTATCTCTCTGAAAACTTTTTCTCTCTCTGTATCATTTCTACCCCTTAATATTTATCTCAACTTTTTGCATACATGTTTTCACCTTCCAATCACAGTATTTTCTTCTCCATATAAACTCCACCTACGTCTTAAAACCCTTTTCTAGTGGCCCTAATATTTCTCTTTTATTAAAATCACACTTCTCATTGGACCTATACTATAACATTTTCATATTCTTTCACATTTTTCCCCTGTTCCTTTCTACATTTTTTTTATATTTTATTTTCTAACACCTGGTCAGTTTTATAACATCTTTTCCTGACCATGATCCGACAATACTGCTACTGTTGCGTAAATTTCACTACAATCCCTTCAATTCCCATTCCTTATTCTAAAGGGGCTTTTTCGACTGACCCTCGTCCAACGCAACTCTTTTATCATGGGGCCTTTGACTAACCGCGATTCTAGCTTACTACTGGGCCTTCTTATGGGGGTAATTCATCGGTTACTAAGTCAAAGGACACCGCGCTATTCTGCAACGTTTTCCCCTCTTTACCATAAATATATTTTTATTGCGTACCTTTCCCTTTTCTAACAATCTTTTAAACTTATGTAAAAGGCCTTTTCTTATGCTGACTTTTTCTTATCTCTTATTCCCCTTCACAACGCTTCATAATGGATAAAAGAATCTTGAAATGGCTTGCAGCTTTTAACAAGATCTCCGAAAGCCTTTTGCTGGCTTAAAGAGCCAGCATATATATATATATATATATATATATATATATATATATATATATATATATATATATATATATATATATATATATATGTGTGTGTGTGTGTGTATGTATATATATATGTGTGTGTGTGTGCGTTTGTTATCCAGAAGATAACCTCAAAAACGAGAGAATGCTGCAAGAGTACGCATTATAAATGCGATGTATTGTCCTTTTACACATAATCTCCATCATAAAAAAATAAGCTAAGAAAATCCCCAGACAATATTGCTAAAGTTTTATTAAAAAATAAACAGTCTTTTAGGCTACCAGTGTTAATATGTATCTGATCATTATCATAATGATAATTATGTTGATAATGTTCATTTGAATGATCAAATTAGCAAAGGATCATTTTGATAATGTTCCTCGTCATTAGCATCTGAGATAAAATTTTAAATCACGCTGGATAAAACTTAATATCATTGGAATACACACCCAATATGTTTTTCACTTCAGATTGAACATTTTCCACTTTTGAAAAGGATTTTAACAGCATCTTGCTAGTATGATAATATTTTCAGTAAAATACGTCGACACTACGAATTGATCTTGCATCCTTACTCCATCAGTAACGAAAGATTGTGTTATGCGTATCCCCTAAATAAATAAATTTAATATCCTACATTTATTTCCACACCTAAAAATCACAATATACTTCATCAATTAATTTTTAAATTCCCAGTATTAAATAATCGACGATAATTTTTTTTAATTGACCAAATTTGAGTTTGGCTGTTTTACTACGTAAACAGCGATCTTGTATCAATTAATTGTACAACAATTTGTAGTTTTCTCTCTTTGTTATGCACCCTGGCCAAAACAACTCCAGACAAGGTCCAATAAAGGATAGTGGAAAGCGACTTGGCCATGTGCCACCCCAATTTTAACCAAGCACCCCCATGGGCGACATCTGGGAGGCTCGTACCTCCTTATTTCCCCAAGTGAACCAACCTCCTAATTTTGCAATATAAAAATTTTGGGATACATAGTTTTTTAGTCTTCCTTAGTCTGTTAGGAACTTTTAATTTCTTCCTGTCATTCAAGATTGCATTCAAGCAAGCATCTAATAACTTCTGCGATCATTCGTTGTGCCTGGCTAGCATTTCTCAAATCTGTTACTCTTCTATGTGTAGCAGATTGCAAAGATAAAAAAAGTCTTAAAAGGTTCTTTTATTGCGTAAGTTCCAGCTGAAAGAAAATAACCTTTAAACCCGTGAAAAGAATAGAGAAAATATTTCTCCAACAACTGCGTTTCAAGTTTGCTTGATCAAGAACTTGAAAAAATAAAAATTTCCTCAAAGGTAGATCAAAAGGCTGTGATTAAGGCCATATCAGTTGACCTCGCAGATTGTCAATCCTAGTGTTAGACTATGGGAAATATTTTCCTCGAAGCGATTAGAAAATGCTTATATTTGAATTCTATATTTTGTTTTCTGCATTTGAATATACACTATTGAATACAATGGAAAATTTTTCAAAACTCTTGATTTGAGCAAATATTTTCAAGATACAGTGTTAATTTTTTTTATGATAGACATAGATAATTTATTGCTGGGTAAAAATCTAACTACGGAAAATTTCTTAAATTTTGAAAAATTCGGGCTTTTAATTTAGGTTTCTACTTTTATATGCAGGTAACAGAATTAAAAATTATGCATTTTCTGATGCGTGATCATGCTTTCCTATAGCTTAACACGGGGATTGGATACCTGTGATGTCAACTGATGCACTACCTTAAGAGCAAACAATAACACAAAAAATGTTCTATTATTCTGTACTAATTTAAGATAATGCCATAGTAAAAAGAATAAACAATTTTTTACTCATATATCAAGCGATCATATGAGTTGTTTAGAATCGAAACTAGCAATCTCTATTTTTTTTTTTCAAAATTGAGTTAAGGATATTTTCTTATTGTATTTATTGTATTGTATTGTATTGCAATTTTTATTGTATTTATTGTATTGTATTGTACTGTATTTCTTATTGTATTAAGGGTATTTTCTTATTGTATTTTATATTGTTATTTTGTTTTCTTATAGTATTGTATTTCTTATTGTATTAAGGATATTTTCTTATTGTATTTTATATTGCTATTTTGTTTTCGTATTGTATTGTATTGTAATTTCAATTGTATTGTTAAGGATATTTTCTTATTGTATTTTCTTATTGTATTTAAAAATTGAGTTAAGGATATTTTCTTATTGTATTGGTGTTTAATATATCAGTCAGAAACGATATTTTCTGATTGTAATTCAAGGATATTTTTTTACTGTTTTACATGTTTTTCGTATTGTATTGTGTCGTAGAATCGACGTATGATATCAGTCAAAAACGAAAATTTTTGGAAAATGGCTTGTTAATAAATAATAATTTGGGAGTTTTTCTACTTTACGTAATTTCTTTTACGTAAATTCAACTTTATATCTTCAAAAATGTATAAAATATAATTCTTTATCCTTTGACCGAAAGAAAAAAATGTTCTGATGGAGATTTTTTGATTTGATCCTATCCTACTCGCATATTCCGTATTATTATTTACACTATTGCAATAGTTTTTTCAAAAATCTCTCGTCCTTGCAGTTATGCATAGTTCTGCATACATATTCGTGAAATATAAGAATAACTTGATATATTTGAATAAGTACATTTACTATGCGTTCATATATAATAGCTTACACGTGACGCATCACGTATCACACGATACACCGGGTTTCAAAGTTCAAAAATATTAAAAGTGTCAGGATATAACATAACCTTTTCGGTAGTTTGTATAGATACTAGAGTAAATAATGACATTACAAATGTTTCAGTTACAAATCTTGCACATGGATAGAAAATTAACTTTAAAGCTAAATAAAAGGCAATGCTTGAAAATAGACGAAGAAAAAAACTAACTCAATTTGAAGCGAACAAATTTACACAGTTATCTGCAGTCGGTATTTACATTTCATTGCTTCTATAACGTTCGTTGCGGCGTGAATAAGTAAATAGAAGCAAATCTGATTAGCTACGAAGGGCTCAAACTAAACAGTTGTTTTCAGAAACATGGTGTTGAAAAAGGTTAGTTAGAAGGAGAATGCAGGGTAATTAATTGAATACAAACCGTTCACTGGGATTCTAATTCAGCTCGCTGTGTAAATTGTCCACTTCTATGACAAGTGATCTCTACAGGGGAAGTATTTTTACACCAGACTATAGAAAAAGAAACGAAGTAGTGATTTGCGTTAGAACTCGTAGCCTGATTGGTTTATGCATTTCTTCTCACGTATGATACAAATATAAAAAGTAGTTTTAAGGGTGGAAATCACCTTAAAACCTTCAATAAAACTCAATTTTTTATTTTGATTTAGTTTTGAAGAATGGAATACAAGGAATCTTTTGAAAGAAATGAAGTCGATACTACAATTATAACCGATTTTATGGCCAAATGTATAAAGTTAATTGTAAAGTAATTTAAAGAAACTTTTAACTTTAAATGGCTTTTTCTAAAAACTATTATTTTCAAATTTGTGCGAACTATTTCTTCAAAACTCATCGTCACAAATTGCTAAAATTTTTTAAACATGTATATCTCGTACCTTTATACAATTTCTACTTAAATTTAAGTAGATATTACTAATTTTTTACAGAAATTTTTTTTTAAAAATTTATGATATTTTTTGTATATTTCAATACATTTGCATGAAAAAAATATTTTAATGTGAAATATGGTAATCATTTTAGGTGTAGATTAAAGTATAATATATGGATAGAATATATACAAATAATTTAATATATATCTCTTATAGTTTTTAAAAAAATCAGCGCGCAATGCATTGACCTAAGATTCATTTTTCATAAAACATTAATTTTGTTTTACATAAAATAATTTCTAATAATTTCCGAAAAATTCTGCTTTTGTTTTCTAATAGATAAAGCTTTGTACAATTCACCCTAAAAATTGGTTTAAATTAATTGCAAATTAACTGTTTGATAACACATTAAGCGTGGTAGTAAAATCAGTGTATTTTTGCGCGTGCAATGGTGATCTCTCCCCCCCCCCCCCCTAAGGTGACAATGGACCATGAAAAACTTTTTTTTTCATTTATAAACCAATTGCTATGAAATTTTAAATACTTATACAGTGTTGTTTAGAGATGGAAATTCTAAATTTTAAAATAAATTAGAATGTAATTAATTAAGATATTAATTAAATCAGTTTGTTAATTATTCTATTTAAAAATGCTCCATGCGCATTAATTTTTGTCTCAGATATCTAATTTTCTCTCTTAAGCTAGCTTTATATAGTTATAATGAAAGTTAGTAGCAATATTTGATTTACAGTCATATTCATAAAAACTAGAAAAGAAGTCGATAAAAATAGGTCATTTTATGCAAAATTTTATCAAAAAAAAATTTTTTATTGTAAAAATTTTTAAGTTGTTTTAAAATAGTATAATGACTTGATTACTAAGTTTTATTCTAACATATACAAATAATCATTTTATGAAATTTCCTGAAAATTCAAGAAAAATTATGACGCATGGAACATTCTGAACTTACCGAAACGACATGAAAACTTGTTTTGAGAAAATTGCATTTAAAGTTTTAATTTGACTATCATTTCCATTTTTTTAAGTTTGAAAAAATATTTATAACTCAGTTAATAATGATCGGATCAACATACTTTATCTTAAATTTCAAGCTGATGAGTTGCAGAATCATTTTCTGAAAGAAAAAAAAAATCGTTTTGGGAACATATTTCTGTCAATCTGAAGGTCCATTGTCGCCTATAGGAACTCTGATGGCGCTAATAAATATTTTCAGAATTATAAGGGAAGCCTACATCCAATTACTTAAAAATTATATTATTATATTTTACAAAGGAATTAATATCTATTACCACGAAATACTGATTTAATTATATTGATTTCTGATAAAGTATTGACTTTATTTAATTAGTACACTTGATGACATTATTCAACAGTTATCTGAAATAGGTAATGAATACTTAAACATTTTAATATCTAACGGAATATACGAAGCCATTCATATCTAGGAAACAATTTATATGTACATTTGTACAATATTTGAAAGATGATTTTAAAATCCTTTTATTCTATTACTTTCTTAACTGACATAAAACACGTTTCTTGAGATCAAATTAAAGCTTCCAACACATTCTCATTGAACGGATAAATATACGTCATTTCAAAGGATAGTTTTAACATAAGAAATTACTATTCGAGGGGAAAAAAAGTAAAATGGTTCAGATTTAAGTCATTTATTTAATTGTATGCATCCTTTACATGTATAACAAAATATATGGGTCTCAGTATTCAACAAATTTACTAATGGTTTCCAGAATGAGCTAATTTAATCGGAAAATGCATGCATGTCTATTCTATGATAATAAAATTGATTCAAAGTTTTTTCATGTTGTGAGGTCGGTATTACATTATTACTTATTTTTTCTTAAACAGCAATTTTTAGATTTGCTTCTAGAAAACCATGTTCCTGGCTCCAGATCTTTGTAAAATTTTGCACATCCCTCATTCACTGCCGCAAGAACAAAGTATAAGGCCGTCCGCACACGGAGCGACTCAAAGGAAACTGAACTGGTGAGCGACTGAAATTGCTTATCGGTTGCAAACTCGTTAGTGATGCCTACTCGAAGGTGATTCAAATCAATAGTTTGCGACCTGTCATGGAAGGAAGAACATCATTATTCCGGGCATTATTTTTAGTTAAATTATTATCAGAAATTAATTTATTTTAAAAAATCGTCACAATAGATTGTCTTTGCTCAATCGTTTAAAAATGGACTGTATATATGGGCGCACATATTCCATACAACAAAAAGCGTTAGAATTTCATTTCATCGCTAGGCAGAAGTCACGTGACTCGCGTACGTCATTTGGCAGCTTGCCAAAAGAGCAGCTGTAACATAGATTGTTTAATAACATGCACAACGCGAGAGAAACTGGCGACTGAAGTTGCTAGCGGCTCGAAACGTTGAGTTGCCTGCGACTGATTACAAACGCGTTGCTGACGGGTTTGTAACCAGTTGCGCCGTGTGCGTGGCTCCATTCAATTACATAGGTTACGACTCATCACGGACTGGTTTGTGATTGGAGTCGGTTATCAGTTTCTTTTGAGTTGCTCCGTGTGCGGACGGCCTTAAGGTTATGAGGTTTGAAACTTGCTGTTGCCAACTGACTGAACATAAGAGAATTCGGGCTTGGTGGAAGACAGCTTCAGTTCGAAGATACTGTTTCTAGCCGAAAGGAATTAGTTATTACCCAGATCATTGAATTCATAGTAGAAACAATATTTAGTTAAAATGGTTAGTGTCACGTGTGGCTGTAGTATGATAGTGTGTTTAAATTGAGATTGTTTGAGAGGATTTTAGGTTGCATTGAGAGCGTTTGCCTGCGAGAGGTGTTGTATAATTCTGTAGTTACGAGAAATTTTGTTCACCCACCTTAGGTTTGAAAGTTCAGTTAAAAAAGGAATAAATCTTTTCTTTAGTTATAGTTTAATTTCTCACCATTGAAACCTTGGTAATACTAAGGCATGAAAGTTGGATTAAAAGTTTAGTTTTCTTTGCAAAACAATAATTTTGATTTGTTAACTTCTTGTACCAGTAGAAAAAAAAAAGTTTAAAACTTTAAGGAAATTACATAATTTTTAAGTAGTAATGTTCACTTCAGACAACTTTTAAAATTAAAAATTCTGAATCTGATTCTGAATCTGAAATCTGATTAACCGAATAAATTTTTTTTTATTTTTTGGGGGGCCCCTTTTTTCAGGAGATTATTTTGAATTTTGAAGTACGGTACAAGTTTCAGAATTTTCTTTCGGAGGAAATCTAATAAATATTTTTTAAAAAATTTTGGGGGCACCTCCGGCAGTTGGAGGCCTGGTGCAAAGTGCCCCAGTTGCCCCCCCCCCCTCTGGGCGGCCTTGCCCCTAACACTGATGTGTTAGGGGCAAGGCCGGACATTAGGGGTTAGGGGCATTTAGGAAAATTTCCAAAATTGACACAAAAAAAAATAATCATGAATCATTGTGAAAGTACCGATAAAAGAATTGACTATTTGAAGCGTAGAAGTCTAAAACATTATCAAATAACAAAAAGCAACACAACATATTAACTTCATCATTAAAACACCAATACAATGCAACCAGAAAAACTTATCAATCCCTTATATAAACTATAACACACATATGATGAACTATACATATAACTATACATATGATGAACCAATCAATCAAATTTGAAAGGATATATAAAAAAAATTGCTATTAAAAAAGGTAAAATAGAAAAAAATTAAATTGGGATTTTTCTTTTTGAAATAAAAATTTTTTGGGGTCCCCCAACATTCGGGAGCCCCTAGGCCCGCGCATAACGGGCCTAATGGAAAATCAGGGCCTGCGGGAGAGGGCTGATTATCTTGCAAAAAAGGGTTTTGATCTTTATCAATCAAATTTCCAGTGTCTTACCACTCAGCAAAAAAAAAATCTATTTCCAAATGCATAGCTAACAAAATTAAATATTTCCACAATATAGCAGCTAGAGGAAAGATTTGGAGCCAACTACTGAAGAATCCTATTCCAATGGATCTGCCCCGACATATTTTCACTGCCAATTTTCGAATCACCACTTCACATGACTTTTTATTTTGCCACCTTTACCGCATTGGTTTGGTAAACTCTACTGTCTGTGCTCTTTCTTCGTCTGGAGACATTATGGATTTTAACCATCTTATGACGTGCACCTTCTTAAAGGACTATAGATTTGCTACTGACAGCTGGAGAAACATACTTTGTATTGGGCTGCTAGAGGACAGCTTTGGTCTCTTGAGTGTCTCTCGACGTAGGGGAAAAAAGATTCCTTAAGGCCATGTATGTGTTTGCGGGTGTGTACCAACAAAAATGTTATTTTGTACCTCACAAAGAATGCTTACCACTAATTACCCTCCTATCAATTTGCTATTTTTTAACCTCGATTTATAAAATCTATATATAAAAAACGCGTAGGTATGCGGCACAGAAATCGACGACATTTCTACACTCCGAATGGCAACGGCTGCAACTACCGGATGTAAACATTAGCGGCCGTCCGCGTGTGTGTAGTGGCTCGACAATAGCACGTAATTTGGTACAACTTAATTGCTGTATTTTACTCGTGAATAATTATAATTTATTCACGAAGCAATTTTAATTTATTTATTTGATATGATTAAGTGGAGATAGCTGAATTGCGAACAATAGTACATACAATAGTGCATACAGAGAGTGATGTAATCTACACTGTATTTTAGTAGTTGCTGAATTTTTACTCCATTTTATAAGTGAAGAAATTTTCCCAACAACTTACCATATGATATGATTAAGTATAGATATCTGAATTGTGAACAATAGTACATACATAGAGTGATGAAATCCACACTATATTTTATCACTTGCTGAAATTTTACTCCATTTTATAAGTGAAGAAATTTTCCCAACAATTTATTATTTGGTATGATTAAGTGAGGATACCTGAATTGTGAACAATAGTACATACAGAGAGTGATGTAATCCACACTATATTTTAGTACTTGCTGAATTTTTACTCCAGTTTTTAAGTGAAAATTTTCCCTAACAATTTCTTATTTGATGTAATGATAGTGTAGATATCTTAATTTTGAAAAATAGTACATATAGAGAGGGATGTAATTTTTAAAATCATTGGTGTTGGGTTTCTGTGTCTTTAACTCTGTTCTGAAGTAATGGAAATTCACATTTTTTAATCACGATGTTTTAGAATCAGCCTTATAGTGAATTTAGCAATGATCAGGGACTTTTTATCGCATGGGCAAATCGGGACTTTGCCCAGGGCCCCCTGATGATAGGGGCCCCCAAAACTGTCCTCTTTAACATGCAAAATCTCTTTAACGATGTTTCTGAACACCAAAATAGATAGGGTGCCAGATAAGTGAAAGTTTTTAATTTCGCTTTCTGCTTTAGGAAAAATGTTAAACTATCAGGTTGTATCAGATTTACATCAGAAGGTGAAAAGAGTTTTCAATTTGACGTGAAACATATTTATGAATTCTTCATCTTATCAGCCATACACTGTAATAGCAAATATAGGACTACTATAATACTATAGTAATATACTATACATAGTAATATAGTAATAGTAATATAGTAATATAGTAATTGTATAATACTAATTATATATATATGATAGCCGTTGTCTCTGTATAACACTTCCGGGCTGTACTCATCTTTCAATTGAAGCCCTCAGTAAACAAACAGCCGATCAGGCTTAATTTCAATTTCAGAAGTGAATCAGAATTTTTTCTTACCTAAAAACTAATATCTTCTCCATCAAATCACGTTTCTTCAGCCTATTTTTCTATAAAACATTCAGAAATAAAAAAAATTGGATGCTTTTCGCTGTATATTTAACAGTTTTTAAAAATCTGTTTACTTTTGCGATGAATTCTGAAAGTAAACAAACTTGAATGTGAATGAATCAAGTAGCTCAAGTATTCATATCGCGTAGTGAGCTGTAAAAAACTGGATGGCAGTCTACTACTCCAATCGCATGAAAAACTAAATAAATAAAAAATAATGAAAGGGTTTGCTTTTACAAGGTGTGGATTAAATGCAATATTGTTAGATAATTCGGGATATTTTTTAACTTTCATATACTTTTTCCATTATGACGTCATTATTAGTATTATGACGTCAAAATGACGGGTTACCTTCTAGTAAAGTAATAGTATAGTAATATAATAGTATAGTAATATACACTGTAATAGTATAGTCCATGGATAGTTCTTATTTTTATAAATATTCGTAAGGGGGTCCCCAAATAGCATTTGCCCAGGGGCCCCCAGCGTTCATAATCAGGCCCTTGCAATGAATAAAAATTTTTGGATTGAGTTCCCACTACCCCTTAACAACGTATATTCATGATGACAGGTAATGGAAACATTCCTTACATATGTTACTCTCAGTTGAGTTGTTTTGCAAAAGAAAATATAAAACTAAAAGCGACCATGCTGGTCGCGCAGCGGCTAGTCTATCTATATATATAAAACAGTTCCGTAACTGACTGATTCATTCACTGACTGACTGACTGACATACAACGCACAGACCAAACCGCTGGACCTAAAGGGCTGAAATTTTGCATGGCGATTCTTCTAATAGTGTAGGGGTGCACTAAGAAAGATTTTTCAAAAATTCTTTTTAGATTTTTTTAAATTAAATTTTTAAGCTGTTTTTTAAACTTTTTTTACGTTTGCATTTAAAATAATACATTGAGGGTTATAAAATTTATATCACGAGAAAGATCATAAAAATTCCTTCAAAATGAAATTTTTTTCGAATTTTTACTTCCATTTCCTGATTTTTGGTGAATTTCTAAAGATTAATTTTTAGAATTTAATTTATTAAATGTTGATCACGTGATTTCTTTTTCTGGTACTTTCAATAAATTTATCGTCACGTGCGTAACAACTAAATAGACAAAAAAAATATTTTTTTCTCTTTCTAATGCAGCAGACGATTGGATATTATCCAAAAAAAATGCATATCCCTTACGATTTTTTTATAAATATATATATATAGATAGATATATATTTTACATCAATTGTATACATTGATCATCGCATTTATTATAAATATATATATATTTATTTTTTGGCATAAATTGCATACGTTAACCGTTGTATTTAATTTGAATGTACTCCATGGCGAAGCGCGGGTTTTCAGCTAGTCTATATATATAAAACAGTTCCGTAATCTATATATATAAAACAGTTCCGTAACTGACTCATTCATTCATTCATTCATTCATTCATTCACTGACTGACTGACATACAACGCACAGACCAAACCGCTGGACCTAAAGGGCTGAAATTTTGCATGGCGATTCTTCTTATAGTGTAGGGGTGCACTAAGAGAGATTTTTGAAAAATTCTTCTTAGATTTTTTTAAATTAAATTTTTAATCTGTTTTTTTTACTTTTTTTAAGTTTGCATTTAAAATAATAATTTGAGGGTTATAAAATTTATATCACGAGAAAGATCCTAAAAATTCCTTTAAAATGAAATCTTTTTCGAATCTTTACCTTCATTTCCTGATTTTTGGTGAATTTTTAAAGATTAATTTTTAGAATTTAATTTATTAAATGCTGATCACGTGACTTCTTTTTCTGGTACTTTAAATAAATTTATCGTCACGTGCATAAAAACTAAATAGACAAAAAATAATTTTTTTTTCTTGCTAATGCGGCAGACGATTGGACATTATCCAAAAAAATATTAAAATACAGTAAAAGAAATGTTCTAGAAACTGTACTATATTAACTGTACTATATTCTTTAGTATTCTTTATATTAGATTTAATTTGAATATCTTCTTCTACATTATTTTGTCTATAAAAATATCCCTTACGATTTTTTTATAAATATATATATATTTTACATCAATTATATACATTGATCGTCGTATTTATTATATATATATTGGCATTAATTGCATACATTCACCGATGTTTTTACTTTGAATGTACTCCGTAGCGAAGTGCGGGTTTTCAGCTAGTATATATATAAAACAGTTCCGTAACTTACTCATTCATTCACTGACTGACTGACTGACATACAACGCACAGACCAAACCGCTGGACCTAAAGGGCTGAAATTTTGCATGACGATTCTTCTAATAGTGATGGGGTGCACTAAGAAAGATTTTTCAAAAATTCTTAGATTTTTTTAAATTGAATTTTTAAGCTGTTTTTTTACTTTTTTTAAGTTTGCATTTAAAATAATAATTTGAGGGTTATACAATTTATATCACGAGAAAGATCATAAAAATTCCTTTAAAATGAAATCTTTTTCGAATCTTTACCTCCATTTCCTGATTTTTGGTGAATTTTTAAAGATTAATTTTTAGAATTTAATTTATTAAATGCCAATCACGCGATTTCTTTTTCTGGTACTTTAAATAAATTTATCGTCACGTGCATAACAACTAAATAGACAAAAAAATATTTTTTTTTCTTGATAATGCGGCAGACGATTGGACATTATTTTGTCTATAAAAATATCCCTTACGATTTTTTTATAAATATATTTTTTTTTTCTACATCGATTGTATATATTGATCGTCGTATTTATTAAAAATATATATATTAATATTTTTTTTGGCATTAATTGCATACATTGACAGTTGTATTTAATTTGAATGTACTCCGTAGCGAAGTGCGGGTTTTCAGCTAGTATATAATAAAATTAAATGTAAAGTGTTGTATTAACAGCGAGTTTTTTATTTACGTTTACACCACGCTTCAATTCTAACGTAATAGCCTTACATTAATTGTCTTTTTATAAGAGGATTCATGGGTTCCGGTCGAATATGAAAATTTCTCCCGGAACAGAACTTTCATAGTCTATCAACCATGGACGAAATATCCCTGACATCTACGATCACGTTATTTGCAGAACAAAGAAATCTCTTTTGTCCCGAAGATATTGGATTCAGAGCGCAAACTAAAACCCGTAATTAAACCCGCTACAAACGTTGCGCGTTGACAGCCAGCCACTATTATAAAGTGCTTTGTTCCAAAAATATCGAGAGAGAAATTAAATCCGCTGATAGTAATTAAGTAACGGAAATAATAGGAATAAAATTCATCTATTTTTCCAGCGTATAAAATTGAAGAGGCAAGAAAACAAGTGATCCGCACCAAATTAGAAAGGAAAAAAAGGACTTTCAACATTGAAGACCTCTCTCTAATTTTCTTTTAATGAAGCAATTTAGGTGCTTCTCCCTTGAAAGGCTTTTGTCAAAATCTTGACAGACGTGATCTGGGCCATGACCTGAAAACGAGAGGGGAGAATTTAGGTTCATATTTGCCACCCCTCATCCTCCCACCCAGATTATTAGCTCAATTAGTTTCCAGGCCTTTTTTTTTCAACCTGCTCAAAAAAAAATACCGCCCTTTAATAGTTTCAAAGTTCTCGAGATTTTTTTCAGGTAAGAGAAAATTGAATAGTAGCATTGAAAAATCTATAATACATATCATTACAGTCGAACCCCGTTATAGCGAACCCCATTATAGCGAATCCCGTATATAACCAACTCACAGATATGACGAACGAAAATTTTGGTCCCCCCATTTTCCTATTGTACGTAATTTAATCAGTACTAGCTGCTGCGCGACCAGCATGGTCACTCTTAGTTTTATATTTTCTTTTGCAAAACAACTCAACTGAAAGTAACATATGTAAGGAATGTTATCATTGCATCATAAATATACGTTGTTAAGGGGTATTCTCTATAAGGCTGATTCTAAACCATCGTGATTAAAAAATGTGAATTTCCATTACTTCAGAACAGAGTTAAAGATAAGACTGAGAAACCAAACACCAATGATTTTAAAAGTTACATCCCTGTCTATATGTACCATTTTTCAAAATTAAGATATCTACACACTATCATTACATCAAATAAGAAATTGTTGGGGAAAACATTTTTTCACATAAAAAAATGGAGTAAAAATTCAGCAAGTACTAAAATAACTAGTGTGGATTACATCACTCTGTGTATGTACTATTGTTCCCAATTCGCGCGGCTTTCAGTGCTGAGGGTGCTCAGATCGTATCCGAGCAAGCGTCAGTAAATACTGCCGTGTCTAGGCGTATATGGGAACGTTAAATCTGTAGACTGGAATGTCCGTCTATGAGGTCAGAGAGGGTGGAAGAGAGTACGATACCCCAGATGTCACCCCTGGGGTTACTCGGTCAAAATTGAGTTGGTACCTGACTAAGTCGCACTCCGATCCTGGTGGTATCATTCTAAGTCGGAGCCGCACCCCTCAGCTCTCTAGCCTATATGGACATGGTCTAGGATACAGTTGAACCCCATTATAACGAACTTCAAGGGACCAAAGATTTTGTTCGCTTTATCCGGTGGTTCGCTATATCCGAACCGCCAAGAAAAATGCTAGAGTTCGTAAAATGTATAACTCATTAAGTGCAACGTGTATTCATTAATGATGTATTTAAAAAAATTACAAAATCTGTTAAAAATGATCATTAATGAATTAAATCGACTAAAATCGATTACATTAAACTGACGCAATACTAATTAAATTACGTACAATAGGAAAACGGCGGGACCAAAATCTTCGTTCTTCATAACCGTGAATTCGTTATATACCGGGTTTGCTATAACGGGGTTCGACTGTACTCTCCGCCAGGGGGCATTAGAAACAACAACAACTATATCTGAATAATTTCGCTTGAAACCTGTTTTGCTTGAAATCTGTTTGTATACAGAACTACATACTTCTGTATATAAACAGATATTGTATACATTTTAGGGAATCACGGGTGTAATTATTATTGAAATCAGCTTCTAACAATCAAACAGTAAAGATAGTTCATTTTACTTCATTTTGGTCTTAAACGAAAGATTGTAATCTGTAGATTTGTCAAATTTAGTTTTTGTGACCGCAATTTCTATTGATTAGCGGTAATCCACAATTAAAAAAATTGATTTCTGCGCATTCTGAGTGGCATGTTTAAATCTGGCTTTAGAAACTCACTGTTTCTGCGCATGCTCAGTGACATGTTTTAATCATAAACACGTTTAATCCGAGGAGTCTCTAGATCTCTCTCTGACCTTTTTATTTTTATGATAATTATGTTTGTCAAATATAAGATTAAACTTGATGGAAATAGTTTATTTCGCACTGTTTAATTAGCGATAATTTACAATTAAAAATTGCTTTCTGCGCATGCTCAGTGACATTTTTAAATCTGGATTTAGATACTCACTAAGAACGAAGCCGCTTCAACACATTAAATTGTTTCTGCGCACTATTATGATTTTCAACATTTGGCAAGGATGTGTTGGGCATAATTTGTGTAGTAGTTCATTTATTTACTATCTAGCCGTCATGATTTGACGGGTACCAGCTAGTCCTTTATTAAAATTCAAAACAAAATGACCCACACATTAAAAAGACTCGTAAAACTATTTTCTTCGTAATATCCCTGATAAATTTTAAAGCCTTTTATGCCCTCATAATTTTATGAATCTTATTATAAATTACAGTATTACCATTTTTATTGTTTTTCGCTAAAGATCTTATCTTTTGAGTTATATAAAAATTAACGATTAATTTCTCAGGAATTAAATAAATGTTTTTATAGTTTTTTTTTCTCTGTGCATACAACTCGTAAAACATTTCTGTGAGATTTCAAACAATCCCTAAATTATATATCTTTAGCATAACTAAAATATATATCTTTAGCATAGTTTTTTCTTTTTATTAGAAGCAGAACTCAGTCTTTTTCTCTCGTATGTGAATTTTTTTTTTATTAACTAACGTCTTGCTTTTCGCTTCGCATTTACCTCGCATCTAGTAAACATGGAAGATGGCAGCATACTTGCTTGGCGTAATGAGCTTGTGTCTTACGGAGTGTAAGAAGCTTAAATTCTTATTCCTCTCTTCATCTCCGCATGTACAAACTGCGAAATATTTAGGAGGAAATAGGATCACTAACAAATGTTGAATTTAACTACAGCAGTAGTCTAAAAAAATACACTTTTTCCTTGCTCTCTAGGGGTTTGTTGGATTATAGTCAAAAGTCGGCATTCCAGAGAGATTTTCCTTAGCTGGAATCTTTTATATGTTTGACTAGCTGAAAACCCGCGCTTCGCTACGGAGTACATTCAAATTAAATACAACGGTCAACGTATGCATTTTTATGCCAAAAAATAAATATATATATTTATAATAAATGCGATGATCAATGTATACAATTGATGTAAAATATATATCTATCTATATATATATATTTATAAAAAATCGTAAGGGATATGCAATTTTTTTTTGGATAATATCCAATCGTCTGCTGCATTAGAAAGAGAAAAAAATATTTTTTTTTTGTCTATTTAGTTGTTACGCACGTGACGATAAATTTATTGAAAGTACCAGAAAAAGAAATCACGTGATCAGCATTTAATAAATTAAATTCTAAAAATTAATCTTTAAAAATTCACAAAAAAAGCAGGAAATGGAGGTAAAAATTCGAAAAAAATTTCATTTTGAAGGAATTTTTATGATCTTTCTCGTGATATAAATTTTATAACCCTCAATGTATTATTTTAAATGCAAACGTAAAAAAAGTTTAAAAAACAGCTTAAAAATTTAATTTAAAAAAATCTAAGAAGAACTTTTGAAAAATCTTTCTTAGTGCACCCACTATTAGAAACTTATTGAAAAATCTTTCTTAGTGCTACACTATTAGAAGAATCGCCATGCAAAATTTCAGCCCTTTAGGTCCAGCGGTTTGGTCTGTGCGTTGTATGTCAGTCAGTCAGTCAGTCAGTGAATGAATGAGTCAGTTACGGAACTGTTTTATATATATAGATTGTGGACCTATATGGTTGCGATGAAACATTCATGAAATAAAAATTTCACAGTTTTCGAGCTCGATAAATATTCACATTTATAGTATTAAATATACGGATTTATAAATTTTTATTAAAATTTTAAGAAAACATCGCTCCATTTTTCAGCCATCAAGGCGGAATGTTGATCTATAGAAATATTTATAGATTTGGAGTATTTACTTTCCTTTTATTAAAACTTACCCATAATCGAGTTCTCACATGTTGGAATTTAATGATAAACAGCGAATTCGAGTAAATGCGATACATAATAATTCCGGAATCAACGTATCAACTTTTGAACGGGGAATTGATTGATATTAGGGCAAAGAGCATGAGTTAAGGGTGCTGTGTACTAACCCTATTGGATTCGTTCACCTCAGTGTTAACCTATGAAGAAAGTGTGTCCAAGGATTGCCGACTTCGATTGAAAGATTTTTTATTAATTGTACTCCGTAATACAGAAAGAAATTTTACACTTTGGGGCATTTTTTGTTTTTCGAAAGAAAGGAAAATAATATTTTAAAATATAAATTTTTCGGGGGGGGGGGGGAAATATGCTACAGTATGTTTTAAATACTAGGGGCTTGTGGCGGCCCTGTATTACAGCGCGCTGGTTTTCGGTGCGGAGGGTGCTCAGATCGAATCCCGGCGTTGCGCCACGAAAAATGCCTCCGTTCGTGTCGTCCCTTCATAGGGGGTAATGCTGTCTGCCTATATGGTGCCCCCGTAATAAAATGGGCAGTAAAATTGGGGCGTAGTATAGGCCAATGTTTGATTACAAGTGTCTCCGCATTGGTAATATATATATATATATATATATATATATATATATATATATATATATATATATATATATATATAATAATATTATTAAAAAAAAAAGTTTTAAATACTGAGACGCAATTTATAAAATGAATCTTGCCGCAAGGTGCAGAAAAGTTCAGGCTATCTGAAATTAACATTTTATTGGATTATCAACATTTATGCAGTTATAAATAGTAGATACATTATCTCCATAGTTTAACATTGAGGTGATCAAATCCAATAAGGTTAGTACACAGCAGCCTTAAAGAAAAGAACGATTATTGTACTATAACGTACCTTCGACTTTTTAATGGCTGACTGAGGGGGTGTGACAGTATTTTTAAAATACAATACTTTTATTATAGCATGTATACATTCCTCTGTTCTCATGCCGAATTCTCCCTCTTCGTATTCGTTTATAATAAACGATCAAGGTTCGAGTTGTGACTAAAACTAGTTTATTTTCTCAATCTCGATCTTGAACTATAATTAAAACAACAGCATCAGGCTGCTTCATTTCTCCCACTGCCCGATTAGCACAAAGCCGGACAGAATCGAACTCGCTATTAATCTCAGACCATCTTTTCCTCTTTCTCCTTATTTTGAAATTAGAACTTTGAAGCAAATTTCTGAAATAAACAAATGTAAATGAAGGAATCAGCAGCACTCCCCAGAATTACATAAATAATAAAAGTTTGTGATGTGAGGGTTATGATTTTATAGTTAAAAAAAATTTCAGGTAGTCTCGTCTAACGAAACTACCGCGGGTTATCAACATAGGATTACTTATCGTTGCTTTCCTCTTTTGTATATGTATCTCTCTCTCTCTCTCTCTCTCTCTGTATATATATATACATATACAGTCGAACCTCCATATATCGAACTTCCCTATATCGAAATTTTCCATAAATCGAAATCTTAGCAAATCTCCATGTTCATTACATAGAAAAATTGTTTCTATATATCGAAAAAATCTCTATATATCGAAATTTTTTTCGAGACAAATTGGGAGATTTTATTCCACTTTAGAATAAAATCTCCCAATTTTTGGTATTTTAAACAATACGTCGTGGACTTCAATTCGCGGATAATGTCCCTGATGAAGTTTTTAGTGGACTGGATAAATACGAACATTTCTTTGAGCTTTCCGCAAAACTAACTGTTCAGCAAGATATTCATAGTTTTTTTTTTTTTTTAAGAATATAACTGTGATCACTGTAACCACTGTCTGCATTATTGATTTTTTAAAGATATGTAGTAATCAATAAATCTTTCATATTAATTCATTTTTTAGTTATTAGCTTTCATTTAATGGGATTCGCATATAAATTAGAAATGGAGTTTCGTATACGAAAATTAGCCTTAATTTTTTTTTTAGGAGAATTATGATAAGACTAAGCTCAATTCTATATATCGAAATTTCTATATATCGAATTTTTTTCGCGCATTTTGCTACTTCGATATAGGGAGGTTCGACTATATATATATATATATATATATATTATATATATATATATATATATATATATATATATATATATATATATATATATATATGTGTGTGTGTGTCAGTCAAAATTTTGACGCATCTTGGTTCTTTTCTGTGTAACTGTTTACTGCTACTGGGTTTGGCGCGCTGCCAAAATTATAACTTGCGACGCAGGACAAGTTTTTTTTTTAAGAGGACCGTTATTGAGGAACGTAATCCTACGTTAAATATTGTTCTAAATAAACTGTTTAGCTATTACTATAATAAACATTTTGGGGATAGTTTCTAAAAATATTTCTTTTATACACCTATACCTCGCTATACGGCCGCTCTTTATACGGCATTTCGCTATAACGGCCTTTTTCAATTATGGCACTTCTTCGACTTACGGCCCACAATGTTTCGTTATACGGCCACAACAGCGGAAATTGATGATGACAGCATATTATGGCTTAGTGATTCTTCATTTTAATGTTCGTCATCACATTAAAACAGTTTTAAACATTTTATTTTATGTTTTTTATTATATGTATACACTAGCTGAAAACCCGCGCTTTGCTACGGAGTACATTCAAATTAAATACAACGGTCAACGTATGCAATTTATACCAAAGAATAAATATATATATTTATAATAAATGCGATGATCAATGTATACAATTGATGTAAAATATATATCTATCTATCTATATATATATATATATATATTTATAAAAAAATGGTAAGGGATATGCATTTTTTTTTTGATAATATCCAATCGTCTGCCGCATTAGAAAGAGAAAAAAATATTTTTTTTGTCTATTTAGTTGTTACGCACGTGACGATAAATTTATTGAAAGTACCAGAAAAGGAAATCACGTGATCAGCATTTAATAAATTAAATTCTAAAAATTAATCTTTAAAAATTCACCAAAAATCAGGAAATGGAGGTAAAAATTCGAAAAAAATTTCATTTTGAAGGAATTTTTATGATCTTTCTCGTGATATAAATTTTATAACCCTCAATGTATTATTTTAAATGCAAACGTAAAAAAAGTTTAAAAAACAGCTTAAAAATTTAATTTAAAAAAATCTAAGAAGAATTTTTGAAAAATCTTTCTTAGTGCACCCCTACACTATTAGAAGAATCGCCATGCAAAATTTCAGCCCTTTAGGTCCAGCGGTTTGGTCTGTGCGTTGTATGTCAGTTAGTCAGTCAGTCAGTGAATGAATGAGTCAGTTACGGAACTGTTTTATATATATAGATATGTGCATATGATTTCTTTTGTTTTTTGTTTGTACGTTTATTTTTGAATTTCTGTTTATTATTACATCGTTTTGTACTTTTATTTTTATGTGAGCATTTTTATGGGAAATAAAAAGAAAAAAATGCTTTATGAACTAAAAACTATATTTTTTATAAAATATCGGAACAGATCCAATTAAATTTGTAGGGGTTTGTATCAAAATAATGGATTAGCTATACGGCTTTTCGCTTTACGGCCAACTTTTCCGGAACGTATGTAGGCCGTAAAGCGAGGTATGGGTGTATAAGGTTCCTCTAACGTTCAAATTTTCTGAGCCTCTGAACCAGGGACTTAATTTTCTATTTACTTCTTAAAACTGGAGATGTGTAAACACCACAAAGCCACAATTGCACTATTACCTGTGATCCAAAAATAATGTAATTGACATAGAAACTGGGAGAAAAAAAAATCAGTGCTAATGTTCACCATCTGACCCACAAAACTTTCTTTTCTTGTCTTCCCATCTTCCATTTCAAGAGCGCATGAGTAAAAATAAAGTTTTACGCAATCCACAGATATTTCACGAATTGACCTATAAACACAGAATTTTTCTTTCAACCAAGGACACGGTGTTGTGCAATGCCCATCGCGCAGGTGGTCATTCATTGAATCTTCCTTCCAGAAAAGAATGGGGCCCCTGCAAATTCACTTCCGTGTCGCCGGTCCGCAATTAATCCGGTCTTCTTGCTCCTCTCTCTTATTTGTTACACCTTATCAGCGACTAGCTGAAAACCCGCACTTCGCTACGGAGTACATTCAAATTAAATACAACGGTCAATGTATGCAATTAATGCCAAATATATATATATATATATATATATATATATATATATATATATATATATATACATATATATATGTATGTATGTATGTATATATATATATAATATATATATATATATATATATATATATACATATATATATGTATGTATATATATATATATATATATATATATATATATATATATATATATATATATATATATATATATATAAAAAAAATCGTAAGGGATATTTATTTTTTTTCTGGGAGAATATCCAATCGTCTGCTGCATTAGAAAGAAAAAAAAATATTTTTTTGTCTATTTAGTTGTTATGCACGTGACGATAAATTTATTTAAAGTACCAGAAAAAGAAATCACGTGATCAGCATTTAATAAATTAAATTCTAAAAATTAATCTTTAAAAATTCACCAAAAATCAGAAAATCGAGGTAAAGGTTTGACAAAGATTTCATTTTAAAGAAATTTTTACGATCTTTCTCGTGATATAAATTTTATAACCCTCAAATTATTATTTTAAATGCAAACTTAAAAAAAGTTACAAAACAGCTCAAAAATTTAATTTTAAAAAAATCTAAGAAGAATTTTTCAAAAATCTTTCTTAGTGACCCCTACACCATAAGAAGAATCGCCATGCAAAATTTCAGCCCTTTAGGTCCAGCGGTTTGGTCTGTGCGTTGTATGTCAGTGAGTCAGTTACGGAACTGTTTAATATATATAGAAGATAAATTTGGAGAGAAAAAAAAGAATGAAGAAGAAATCTGAAAGTAAGCCCAGAAATAGAGATCGTGGGCAATACCATGCGATCACCGAGCCTAAACGAGGTTCCAATAAATTTATTTTTAAAACAAGTTAAGAAGAATCGAATTGTCAATCTATTGTCATTAGTGAAATAAAGGTAGAGTATGGCGCAATAGATAGTTAGTTTCCCTTTCCTTTTTTTTCATTTTTAGAAGGATAATCTTAGGTATCGTACCATTTGTGTTGAGTAAATCTGTCAGGTAAAACCCGATGCATACGTTTATGTGCAGCAATTAAATTTATATAAAGATCGTATTTATTGTATTAGTACATTAACCTTTTCCTTACGGGGTGGGATAGCATGTATCCCAAGAATACGGGCCCAAGAATGAATCTATTATATATATATATATATATATATATATATATATATATATTCTGAGGTCAGGATGACCATATCTAGATTTCTATATTACCGTCCAAATTCATTGGCAATAGAAAGGAACTATTAGTTCAGATCAAAAGCGATCTGGCGCGACAGGCACATACTAGTACTAACTTATATATATATATATATATATATATATATATATATATATATATATATATATATATATATATATATATATATATATATATATACAGTAACCACCGCTTATAGTGATCACTGGTTATAAGAATCAACCGTTTATAAGAATCAATATCGCGAAAACAAAAACAAATGAATTATTTCCATGTTAAAATTTTCGCTTTAAAGAATCAATCCACCGGTTTTAAGAATCAGTTTACACTCTTCGCTTTACTTCCATTTTTCCGAAAAACCTACTTAAACCCTCAAAAGGCACGAAGTTCGTTCTTTTTTTTAAAGAAAGATTGATAAGATGGGATGGAATATAGTCGTAAAATTCACCCCTTTCTTTATTAGACATAACATAATCGTTTCCCCTTAAAAGCTTTACCACAACACTGTCCTATTAGCTTGACCCGGGGGCAACTTTACCCGTCCGAGTAAATCTTCGTCTGAGACTATAAGTATTGAAAGAGGTATAAACAGCCTTCTGAAAACTTCATTACGTCAAACTACAGTAGAAAACTTTTTCTTGCTCCCTTCCTGTACTTGAAATGTTAAAACTGTTAAGCAGGTATGTTGTAACTTGTAACAAATATTGTATTTTTTTTCTTCTCTTACTATAATCATGTGTATCTACTTATAGGTCTAAAAATTAAGTTTTATTTTTAAAACTATAAAAAAAAATTTAATAAAAGATAGTTAATGTAAATTAAAGAGTATTTTATGGTAAATTATCTAATATATGTATATATAGGTGTGTGTGTTCCAGTCCAAAAACCTAAATTTCGGTTATAAGAATCAACCGCTTATAAGAATCAAAAACAGTAATAACAAACGTGATTCTTATAAGCGGAAATCACTGTGTATATATATATATATATATATATATATATATATATATATATATATATATATATATATATATATATATTCTGAGGTCAGGATGACCATGTCTAGATTTCTATATTACCGTCCAAATTCATTGGCAATAGAAAGGAACTATTAGTTCAGATCCAAAGCGATCTGGCGCGACAGGCACATACTAGTACTAACTTATATATATATATATATGTGTGTGTGTGTGTGTGTGTGTGTGTGTGTGTGTGTGTGTGTGTGTGTGTGTATCTTCGTGCTATGACACCCTAAATGTTTCCTCTGCAGCGTATTAGGTGTGTCCCGGTGTAAACTTGACCAACCAAACAGGGCCCTCAACAGAGTAGATTCCCTCAATAGCCAATGAATAATTGTTTTTATCTAACAGAAACGGCACAAATTCTTTGGGCCGAATAATATAGTCATATTCATCACATGATATGGTAATACCAATTTCATATGAAATAATGAAATTTGTATTCTTAACTTGTAAGCATAAATTCAAAATTGAGGTAAAAAAAATTTAAGAGATAAATTTAAACGGCATTTGTTTATTTTTACGATTAATTTAATTTTTAAAATTAGTCATTCTGTTATCCATATTGTTATGAAATCCAAAAATAATTTAGCCATTATATAGTGAAGAACCAGACGCTTCAATTTATCTATACGGAAGACGGCGATAGTGATATTTATTCATTTTATCCAAATTATTCGCTTAATAGTAATGATTTGAAAAGTGGATATTTGTGCATCTTTCCTAATTGTTATTTAACAATGTTTTAATCCCTTATCTTTAGAAATAAAATTAATACGGGATCGATTGAAAGCACTCGAAGCATTTGAAAAGCAAAACTTCGAAGCTTCAAACCATCAACTGAAAAATAGTTTCCTTTGTTAAGAAGAATTAAAACATTTGAGTTACGTTTTATTTTATTTGACAATATGTAAATTAAATAAAAAACATTTTAATTCGATTGATTACTTTATTCACAGCATTCGAGATAAAACATTACGTTTGAATTATTAGTTGATCATTATTCTGTACTTGCAATATTACGTATTTTACACATAACTATTACATCATGATGTCATACTTTCATAAAATGAACTTGTAATCATTGTTAAAGTGGAATGTTGAGCAAATTATTATACATTTCTGAAATGTTTGAATGGTATGGATTTTTTTTTATGCGGCGAGAAATTTATTTAACCTTAAAATTAATTTTTACCTAATTTATTTTTTATTTAATCCTGATTAAAAATGACGAAAAATAAGTAAAATCAAAACTTTTAATGCTTAGTTTGCCTAGATTTTGCTTCTTAAAAAGCTCTTTACCCTTTCAGACAACGCTTCGAGAATTTTCTCTCTGTAGAAAGTAGTTTTGAAGTAGTACTGAAAAATATATTTTATACATA
>OU015497.1:33206537-33209949 GCA_907164885.2 Dolomedes plantarius
TCTAATATCAGTTCGAATAACTTGTTATAAATTTTTTAATGGAGAATTTTTACTGAAACTTACCTTTTTGATAAACATAAATATTTTTCCTGATTTTCTCTCAAAGGAATTCCAGACAATCTTTTTTCGGTAAAATTCATTCAACTTGGTTTCTGTTCCTTACTGTTCTAATATCAGTTCGAATAACTTGTTATTAATTTTTTAGTGGACAATTTTTACTGAAACTTACCTTTTCGATAAACATAAATATTTTTCCTGATTTTCTCTGAAATGAATTCTAGACACTCTTTTTTCGGTAAAATTTATGCAACTTGGTTTCTGGCCTTTACTGCTTTAATATCAGTTCGAATGACTTGTTATCAATTTTTTCATGGAGAATTTTTACTGAAAATTACCTTTTTAATAAACATAAATATTTTTCCTGATTTTCTCTGAAATGAATTCTAGACACTCTTTTTTCGGTAAAATTTATGCAACTTGGTTTCTGGCCTTTACTGCTTTAATATCAGTTCGAATGACTTGTTATCAATTTTTTCATGGAGAATTTTTACTGAAAATTACCTTTTCGATAAACATAAATATTTTTCCTGATTTTCTCTGAAATGAATTCTAGACACTCTTTTTTCGGTAAAATTCCTTCAACTTGGTTTTTGGCCTTTACTGCTTTAATATCAGTTCGAATAACTTGTTATCAATTTTTTAATAGAGAATTTTTACTGAAACTTACCTTTTTGATAAACATAAATATTTTTCCTGATTTTCTCTGAAATGAATTCTAGACACTCTTTTTTTCGGTAAAATTCCTTCAACTTGGTTTTTGGCCTTTACTGCTTTAATATCAGTTCGAATAACTTGTTATCAATTTTTTAATAGAGAATTTTTACTGAAACTTACCTTTTTGATAAACATAAATATTTTTCCTGATTTTCTCTGAAATGAATTCTAGACACTCTTTTTTTTCGGTAAAATTCATTCAACTTGGTTTTTGGCCTTTACTGCTTTAATATCAGTTCGAATAACTTGTTATCAATTTTTTAATAGAGAATTTTTACTGAAACTTACCTTTTTGATAAACATAAATATTTTTCCTGATTTTCTCTGAAATGAATTCTAGACACTCTTTTTTTTCGGTAAAATTCATTCAACTTGGTTTCTGGTCCTTACTGTTCTAATATCAGTTCGAATAACTTGTTATCAATTTTTTTAATGGAGAATTTTTAATGAAACTTACTTTTTCGATAAGCATAAATCTTTTCCCCGATTTTTTTGTTCCTAATTTTTTTTTTCTTTTTATGAAAACGAATATCTCATTTGAAAAATACTCTCTTCAGTCTCTTTTATTTTCAACCTCTAGCTGTTTGAATGTTACCGGGTATTTATATTTTTATAGCTTATTTCTTTATTTGATTCATTAGATATTTCTTATAATGAACCTAAATGATGAAAAAAAAACATTTTTAACACTATACGAAATACAGAGAGTTAAAGGGGGAGAAAATTAAGAGTTCTACAAAACTGAGGAAAAAAACCTAGATACGTTGAGAGAATTATTTTCTGTGAATTAGGAAAACAAAAAGGCAAAGATTCCTTATAGTTGACAAGAATAGCAACCCTTCGCACTGTGGTATTTCGACTCAGTTCCATGACCTAGAAAAATTGACCTTGAAAACTCCACTATTAAAAATTGTGATTTTAGAATTTTTTTATTTATCTGCTAACTTTCCAAAATGAGAGACTTCGGGCGTCTTGAATATTGCATCAAAAGGTCTCGCGTTTCATTCCCTGATCGTGACACTATCCTTACTCTTGAAGGTTGGATGGTTCGGAGCGCTAAGGTCACTTTCATTCACCGTAGTCCGAGATCTACAGCTTAAAGCCTTGTTAGAACGGCTAAAAACGCCCGTAGACTTTGAATCGGAAGACGCCTTATCCATTTATCTTCGTCCAGACGACACCATGGGGTATACTGTTTTATTTTGACATTTTCCTTCAGTGTACAGTTTTCAAAAAGGAGTGACTTCAGACTTCATCTGATAAGTATCCGCGATGTAATAAATATTCCGAAAACAATATAATTATTCGGTATAATTTATGAATTAATCGTTGTCACGTGTGCTATAAATAAACACGCATTCATTAGCCATTGCCCATAGTTTGCAAAACTACTGTTTGGACTGATGTCAAGGTCTCGATAAATTTGAGAAGTGCATTCTATTTAATACAGGTTCCTTCATTTTTGTTACCTAAAAGAACTTATGGCGACCGTCTGCTAGTCGCGAGGTTCAAATCTGGCATCCACGTTCAACAAGCGTCAGCGTCCTAGAAATGAAATCCTCACGTAGCCACACGAGGCAATCTCTTGGTGAATTCCTTTTTTTCCCTTTCTTTCCCAGCTTCTTTTGCTTCATAAGTGAATGACGACTGCATACATAGGCGTAGCGTGCTTCGAACTTTTAGGGGGGGGGGGGGGGCATGAATTGAATTTCGTTAGGGCCCTCTTCAGCGCATTGACTGCCGAACGGTCCTTAAAATATGAAATATTATGGGGTTTTTTTTAAATTGAACAACAATAGAATTGATGCTTGAGTAGTATTCAAAATTTATACAATGAGAAAAATATATAAATTATATATAATAATATGAGAAAAAAATATAGCATCGAATGTTTTGTTATCGATCATATCATTGTTATAAAATTATGTTAATCATAAGACATAAAATTGGACTCATCAGTCTCACAGTTTGAAAAAAAACGGAAATAAACAACTTTCTTAAAAGTTGTCTACAAGTTTTCGATTTTAACTGAACTTCTATTAACGTTTTAATATATTTCAAGTTAAGTTGGGGGGGCACGTTCCCCCCCCCCCGATGCTACGCATATGACTGCATACCTTTATTTGGTACAAGCTACATGCATTTATTGTTTTATTATCTGTTTATGACAATACTATTAACTTCCCGTTCACGAATATTTGTTCTAGGCTGCCTGACAGTCCACAAATGTTGTTTCAAATGGGGGAGTCATAAGAACAGCCTAAATGAAGCGAGGTTCAGACCTCGCACCTCTAAACTTCGAAGCTTCCTGACCGCTTGACTAGTCCGACTATACAAGACTATCTCCTATTTTGATTTCCATTCCTCACAAACTCCACACATTCTGTTACAAAAAAGTCTGTTACTCCAAAACGGAATACCTCCGCTACTTTATGCCTACAATTTGAAATTCATTCTTAAAACATACGTTTTATGTTTCCGAGAACCAATATTAATGTCAATTTAAAACTCCTTTAGACAACTTTTTGAGGAAATTTGATCGAATTGATAGCAACGCGTGAAAAAAAAAAAGTTTTCAACTCTTCAGCTCTCAGTAGACAAAACTAATAATTCCTTAAAATATAACATCTTCACAAAA
>OU015497.1:33210449-33265449 GCA_907164885.2 Dolomedes plantarius
GTGATACAGTTCAGCGCACCTTTGCGAGCAACAAGTAACCCAGTAACCCGAGTAGGAAGAGGTATCGCTCATCAACTACGATGAAAACATCGGGGACATAAAACATGGCAGTCATTATTTTTGTTTGAATTTTTTTTTCGGTGAGGATATATTATAAAAATGAACGAGTGAGTATGAAAAAATAAAATATGAATAATTTGCAATGTATGGATAATTTGTAAATATTAAAAGGTTTAAGTCTTGAAATTCATTGCATTGGGGATGGGGGGACCCATGTTATATCTTAGACCTGTGGTTCTAAACCTGGGGGGGGTGCGGATGGTTAGGTAAAAATTGCAGGTAGGTAATGTGCAATGTATTTTGATAACTTTTTTACGTTTGGGAGATCTGAAGTTCCTCCAAAGGGGGGGGGGGGGAATTAGACATAAAGACGTCGAGACGTCTACCTTAATCCTAAAGGCGCATCTACACACAAGCGAATCAGCTCCCCCCCCCCCGTCGCCTCTTGACACATTTTGGTGTCTATTAGTCCCACCCCCCAAAGTGGGGGAAGTATATCGTCGCTTTGATCATTAGTCTTAAAACCGCTCTCCGGAGTGGTCTGAGTATGAATGATCAAAGGCACGAGGGACGCCATAAAACCTCCTCTCGGCGACGGGACCAATAAATCACTGCTTCGCCCTACACTTCGCTCCCTGTTTCACGAATGTGCGATGCAGTGTCAGATGGGTATGCTTAGCTTTTGCCATTATACCAAACGCCTGGCTCAAGTATTCCGTTAGAGAGGTGAGCGTATCAGTTGACCCCTGCACATATTTATTCCCAATGTTTAGCCGTAGACATTCCAAGTGTTTAGCATTAGGCCGCGGTATTTTTCTAATCACAGATTAGTAAACTTTTTTAGTTCTGTTGTCTGTATACAAATAAAGAGTGCGTAAATTTTAAAGTTTTAAATTGTTACTTAGATATTTATTAGTAGGAAGTTGGGTTACTGATGTCGATAGGGAGAAAATTAAAACTGCTTTTGAAAAAAAAATTTTCAGAAACATATGCACACGACCTGTGGATCGAGGATATGTTGTGTCAGTAATACACCGCCTATCTATCTATATATATATATATATATATATATATATATACAGTGGAATCTCGATCTATCGTTTTTCAAGGGACCGATTGAAATGAACGATAAATGCGGGAAAATGATAGATGCGGAAACTTAACAAAGCAATATGATCGTTGGGACAGAATAAAATGAACGACACATACGGAAAAACGATGGATCCGAAAACGATCGATCGAGATTCCACTGTATACATATATATATATATATATATATATATATATATATATATATATATACAGTGGAATCTCGATCGATCGTTCCCCGAATCATCGTTTTCCCGCATTTGTCTTTCAGTTCAGTCGGTTTTTTTAAAAACGATAGATCGAGATCCACTGTATATATATATATATATATATATAGGGCTCCATAGAGCCAATGTTATGGGAGAAGCCAATTTTTTTTTAACCATTACTGACCGTCGTAAAGAAGTTTCATTGTATGTATAGACATATATATATATGTGTGTGTGTGTGTGTGTGTGTGTGCGTTAATTCAGGATTATTGTATTACAGGGAGTGCACGGTATATGAGCTTAAAAAGAGCGCCAAATGACCAATAAGTTGACATCTGACCCTCCCCAATTTGATGAAATTGCAAAATTTGACCATTTGACGAGTAGATAATTGCTAACATATGCTTTACATGCTTATCGATACGGAGTGCATTACATATCTCCAGCATTTTATCGAAGCGGTTCTCTTTCGGATTCGGCGACTTTTTTTTTTTTTTTTTACTTTTTTTTTTAAAGTTCACATTGCAAGAATAAATACATTTCCATTTGTTGAGGGGAAGGAATTTTATTCTCTCTCTAAAGGCTTGAAACGTTCATTTTTCATCCGAAACGCCCCATTATTAATACTTGCGAAACGAAGAGGCCAACAAGAAACATTCTTTTTTCTACGCCAATTTCACACCCTATTCAAAGAAGCGCATCCGTCGTCCGCAAAGCTACTGTTTAAAACCTCTCCTTTGCACTTCAATCCACGGTCATCGGGCACAACAAATGGCGACTGTCAACGAGACAGCGTTCTTTTCCATCTAGATTTATGAGCAGCATTAAGAAGAGAACGATCAAGAACAATGTCGCGGGTTTTTTTTTTTTACTTCTTTCTTTCTCTTCCCTCTCTCTCGCTCTTCTTTTTTCTTTTTTTTTTTTTTACGCATCTGCAGCACTCGAATAAGCATTTATTTCCAGAAGTCCTTCCTTCCATCGCCGCACTGACCCCGATATTTTGAAATTTCCCATCTGCGGCTACGAACTTCACGCCTCTGTCGGACCGTGTCAGACACACCGAGGAACAAAAATGAAAAAAAAAAAAAAAGGTTTTCTCGAGGGGGGGGGGGGGGGGGCCGACGCAAGAAGTGTCATATCTTTTGCTTTCTTGTTTACTTTTTGCTTCCTGTCATCTGCCGGGTTAGAGCTTCCGCTCTTGGAGTATGAGAAGATATCGGTGTCTTCGGTGTCCAAATGTGACGCCATGTCCCTTGGAGCTTTTGCAACGCTCTAAAACAAACCGGTGATAAATATGTCTGAGTTTCCGTTTGAAAAATAAACTATTTTTGTGATGTTCTAAACCAGGGGTTCTCAACCTTTCATAGCGCATACAGATTGGTACAGAGTTCTCTGCATCTGCCAGTGATTTATGTCTCTCTGTACTCTCTACTATGCGTGGATCGCCTCCTCTGGCAGTCCATCAAAGAAAGAGTGGGGGGGGGTCAGCGGGTCAAATGGTGTCGAGCGGGGATGGGGGAGGCACCACATCAAAGAAATCTTGCGGGCGGGGATGGGGGTGGTTCTAAATACCGTGTCTAATGTTACCGTGACTAATGTGATGACAGGAGTCGGGGGTCTGGAGGCAGAGAACTCTGTACCAATCTGTATGCGCTATCAGGCTCTGTGCCCCCCTTTGAACACTGATGTGAGGTCACGCCCCCCCCCCCCCCCACACACACCAGGGCCCGATTTAGAAAATTCTTGACTATAGGCACAACTCGGGATGGGGGCCCCCTAACACTGATGTGGGCGTAAAATTTCCAAAATTGACACAAAAAAAATAATAATAATCATGAATCATTGTGAAAGTACCATTTTACCAAGAATTGGCTATTTGAAGCGTAGAAGCCTAGAGCATTATCAAATAACAAAATGCAATACAATATATTAACTCCATCATTAAAACACCAATACAATGCAACCAGAAAAACTTATTAATCCCTTATATACACTATAACATACATAGGATGAACTATACATATAACTATACATATGATGAACCAATCAATCAATGAATCAAATTTGAAAGGATATAAAAAAATTGCTATTAAAAAAAATAAAATAAAATAAAAAAATTGAATTGGAATTTTTTCTTATTTTCCTTTTAAAATTAAAATTTTTGGGGGGCCCCTAGGCCTAATGGAAAATCAGGGCCTGCCCCCCACACCACCCCCACCACATGTGGTCAATACAAATAGTACAATCGGAATTTGAAACTGAAGCTGGTTATTAAATGAAAAATATAAAATAGATAATTTCATACGCAAAATTTAATATTAATACACATATCTTAATTTGGAACATATTATTATTCGAACATATGAAATCAAAGAATTAAATACAGATCAAATATATTTGAGGTAATCAAGGATCTAGGTGAGGTTGGCCTGTAATACCAGTCCCTTTCACAACATTGATGAGAGGGCTGGCACTGTTTGTCCTTGGCAAGTTTTTGAATATTAGGTTGTAACTGTGACAAAGCACACCTCAGGTCACTTTCAACGTCCAGACGTACGACAGTTATCGTGTTTTTACAATTACGACAATTATCGTGTTCGTGTCCGTATGTCGAAACGTTACGGTTACATTGTGACCGCAAAACTGAGTACAGTAAATTACAGTTAGTTTTACTTTTTATTTTACTTTTTTTTTTAAACTCACGACTCCCTTGAAATTCTTCTACGCCCCCCAGGTTGAGAACCTCTGTATCTAAACCATGGTTTCTTGACCTGTGGTCCATGGATCTCTTGGAGGTCCTTGAATAAATTTGAGGGGCCGACTTCGCGGAGAATTCTAGTCCAGGTATTCTAGCTCATGGGGCAAAACATAAATTTCAAGGCTTTTTATTTGAAATTAAAATGATGCATGTTCTGAATTTGAAAATTTTTAAAAAAATTCAGGTAGTCTCTTAGAGACTACCTGAAATTTTTTCATTGACTACCGCGGCTTATTTGATGGCCGAATGACTAGGGCGCTGCCTTTCGGTACCAGAGTCTGTGGGTTCGAGTCCCGCTATTTTGTTCTAAACTAGGGGTATTGAATCCGTGGCCCGCGGGCTACGGATGGCCCGCCGACGGTATTTTAGTGGTCCGCCGAAACGTTTCGATTAGCAACACGAAATATTGATATAAATTTGAAATAAAAAACCTTAAAAAGGCAAATTCACTCAGACAAAAAGATCAAATATGCACGGGGAAAAGTAGCCCTCGGCACATAGGCTTATAAAAATAATACACTGGTAATTGTATTCATAATATTAAGACGAACTAAACACAAAAAGCAGCATGCCAAGGCTCCCGCTTTCCAGAATCTCACGGGCGTTTCGTCTCCCTGCATTCATTCTGTTTCATGCAATATCAAGTACAAAATACTTTGATTCAAGTCCCATTTCTTGTTCAAATCATTTCAAAAAAATTTGAATTGGGAATTTTTTTTCTTTTCAAAAAGATAGAAAAAAAATTCCCAATTCAATTTTTTTTTACCTTTTTTAATAGCAATTTATATATATATATATATATATATATATATATATATATATATATATATATATATATATATATATATATATTCAAATTTGATTGATTGGTTTATCATGTGTATAGTTATATGTATAGTTCATCATACGTATGTTATAGTGTATATAAGGGATTAATAAGTTTTTCTGGTTGCATTGTATTGGTGTTTTAATGATAAAGTTAATATGTTGTATTGCTTTTTGTTTGTAGAAAGAAAGAAATAAAAGCATTTTTTAATTAATAGTAGTTATAAATGTACAAAATACTTTTTAAAACAAACCATACACGCAAAAACTCCAGTGACGTGTTTTGAAGGAATTAATCGTAATTAATAAAAGTAAATCAGTCAATAATCTTAAAGGCTGAAGTTCGTTTGCAAATAATACATTTTTTTTCTCTACCTATACTACTTATTTCATAGATGTGTGGCACGCGGCACATTGCGAATTTATTGGTGTGGCCCGCAAACATGAAAGGTTGAAGACAAGTATTCTAAACTATTTCACCATTCCCTAAATATGAATAAAAATTAATACAAAGTGTGTGACAGTTCTGCCCGAGGGAATTTTTCTGGCTTATTTGTTTCAGATAACTAGCTCCTTTCGGGTTCTGAAACTAGTATATAAGAGTTCAGCTCCCAGTCAGAACTCTAGATATTAGGCAGAGCAACGTTCTTCAATGTCCTATGTTTTACGTTCTATGTTCATCCTAAGATCCTATGTCTTAAGACAGGCAGGTTTGTCAGAAGTTGAAAACGTATAAAGTGAACTTTAAGAAAGAAAAAAGGAGAACAAAGATATAACAGTGTAAGGAAATACGTGAATTTAATATTTATTCACGCCCATCAACAACAATGCATATTTACATTAATGTACATTAAGAGCACCTAGTGTTATTAACACCCGCTTACGTCAAAAATCTAACCACCACTGTGATAGCAAAGCTGAACTTGGTTTAGTCCTTTGAAAACTAAGTTGCCATAGGTATCCATTGATATAAAATTTTTAATTGACAGAAGAGGGAGTTGCATTATGTAAAATAGATTTTTAAAAATTGGACAAAAAGTTACTTAGTATAAAGAGGACAAAAATAAATCAGTATACATAGGAGAGTGAACAAAAAGACCGGGGCAAAAAAGAGGACACGTTCTCTTTAAAAGAGACATTCTGACAACCCTGTTGTAAAATGGCCCTGATTTTCCATTAGGCCCGGTAGGCCCGGTCCTAGGGGCCCCCCCAAAAAAAATTTTTTTATAGAAAAGAAAGAAAAAACATATTTTTTTACCTTTTTTAATAGCAATTTTTTTACATATATAGCTATCCTTTCAAATTTAATGGATTGGTTCATCATGTGTATAGCTATATGTATAGTTCATCATATGTATGTTATAGGGTATATAAGGAATTAATAAGTTTTTCTGGTTGCATTGTATTGGTGTTTTAATGATAAAGTTAATATGTTGTATTGCTTTTTTGTTATTTGATAATGCTCTAGGCTTCTACGCTTCAAATAGCCAATTCTTGGTAAAATGGTACTTTCACGATAATTCATGATTATTTTTTATGTCAATTTTTGAAATTTTACATCAGTGTTAGGGGGCCCCCATCCCTAGTCCAGAATTTTCTAAATCGGGCCTTGATTGTAAGACAGAACTACGTTCTTCCAAAACCTATAAGCACAACAATATGGCTTCCTTTTATACCTTGAAGCCCTAGCTTTAAAAAGCACGAATTTCCATACTCGAACTTGTCCAATTTTGAACCCGTTTATCACCGTCCGAGTAGCAGTGACTCTGTTGTTTAACGCCTTAACAAGATGTTTTGTTGCCGACTTCTAAAGATGCGACATCGATGTCGATGTTTTCAAAACATCGATTTATTGAAGCCGATTTTTTTTTAACATCGATGTTTTGTGCACGATGTTTTACGTTGTCTCGATGTTTTTTTAAAAATGAAAATGTACCATAAATTAAAAAAAATTAACCACGTAGCATAATTTTCCCACTCTGTAAATGTAAGTCTGAATTCTGAAAAGGACGAATACAAAAGGGGGAACGATTAGAGACAATCAGTGAATAATAATTTATAGAGTTTCTATGCTCACTTCTACCCAGACTTGGGTGTATATAATTTGAAGTGGCTCTCTATTTGAATTTGAACCACACACAGTTTATACATGAAACAATGTTTATTGAATTCGTTGCACATATAATTGGCTTTTACAGCAATAAGCATGCGTACTACTTGTACGGAATGTATAAACACAGCTTTCAAGAACAATATATTTTTATACTCACGAACAGTAAGTCAAACCAGCAGTACTGCCATGTAAACTTCTGGCCCGCTAAGCACTAGCGCAGGATAACACCTTTTCAACCTTAACAACCTACCCCTTTCTCATTAATGACGCTGCGTGGTATTTATACTAAGCGCGTATGCCGAAATTAGCATATCTAAAGCAGCTTCTTTAATTCTCTCAAAAGTTCGATTCTTGTGAATCGAATCTTGTGTATACCTTACAAATTATATGCCCAAATAATTGTTATTTACAGTAAAGAAAAAATAAGCTCGTTCAGTTTTCCCCCTTACGTTGGTTTTACATCAGTACTTCAAATTGGTGTAAATATATGCAATTTTCTTTTGTATTATTTAATTTGAAAATAAAAGATTCGTTAATAAATTGCAATAATTTCTTCCTCAATTTTCTGGTAAAAGTAATAAAATGTGTAATGGAAATTCTGCAATATGCGCTGACTCTAGCAACCAAGCTTTTGTCAATTGTGTCAGCCCAACCTGAGAGTAAAATTACCCCCCCCCCCTCCATGACTAACCGAAGTAACATTAAACTTAGAGGTTACCAAACCAATTTTTTTTAAAAAAATTAAAGTTCATAAACATCGATGTTTACAAATATCGATGGTTTTGGGGCGATGTTTTATTAGCATCGATGTTTTAATATTGAATATCGATGTTTCGAAACATCGATGTTTTGTTGTCGATGTCGCATCACTACTGATTTCCGCTGACGCTGCCTCGCGTTCTTTCTAAATTATAAAATGTTAACAAAACCTTTCGAAAATGCCAGTATTCTTGTGTCATCTTGAGTAGATAGACACAAAAGAGGAAATAAGGAACGTGCTTCTCGAATCGAACAACCATCCATATATTTCCGGATTTAATTCATCCCAAATTTTGGTTTATGAATTATTTTTTAAATAAAAGTTTCCCTCGCTAATGTTAAACACCGTCACTGTATATTTCTGCGAAACACCAGTTATAGGCAAAACAGGAACACACAGCTTTTTAAAATCCTCCGTCGGCAAATGAGATGGGGTTCTATAGTTTCGAACTAATAAGCATAATTCTTAATAAGACCAGAAAGTATTAGGTGCGATTGATTCTATGTGCAATTAACAAATGAGAAGAACGTTAAACTCTTTGTTAAAATAGGGGAATCAACATAATTTCCAGTGATTCGTGGAAATCGGTGACTGAAAGCGGAGACATGAAAGGGGTCTGTTTATCACAGGAATGGGGGAGTGAAATTTATAGTTTCAAGTCCACGCTAAGTGACATAACAATAAACGAAACAAACAAATAAAGCAAAGTAAATGTGAAAAGGCGAGAAAATACAACCGAGACGACGGATAATAATGTATAATTCAAAGCCAAAAGAAAATTTTCGAAAATTATAAGATTATTTTAAGGCAATTATAAGGTAATTTTAAGGCAATTGATAAAAATAAAGTAGACATTTATCCCTTTTTTTTATTGTGGCTTTTAATAAGCTGTGTATTTGTATGCTCTAGCTGGAGTTGTTATAAAGTGGTTGAGTGTTTTATGCTCTTAAGAATTTCTAACTAAAGAAAACTATTCTTCAAAATGCGTTAACTCCTTTATATATTGTGTTTCGGCTAGATGTATGTCTAGAAAGTTAGATCATGGTAGCATAAGAGAAATATTTTTTCTTGATTTTCACTGGCGGATAGAAAAACATGACACACACGTAAAAAAAAAATCCAGGTATCTACAATATTTCACAACAATATTTTAGCATAATATATTACTCTTTTTCAACTTCCGAATATTAACTACCATCCTAAACGACCAATTATTAACCACTGATACAAAACATGATGCGCCATCTTAAGCCTGCTGTGTACTGAAAAGGACTTTGCCTTAAATAAAAGACTGGCAGCATTTTGTATTTAATGCTTTAATTGCATTTCTCGACTAAATACAGGCTATTTACATTACAAAAAAGTTAAATTGGGGGTTCACGGCATCGACGAGGAAGGTCAAACTTGAGTTGTTGCTCCACTCATTCAAGTCTATCTAAGCCCGGCAGTATCCCCTTGTCTCCGGCTCCAGCGTCACTCTGAATAACTTAATCTCTGAATCACTGACTATTTTTAACTCGCGGAGACTTTATATGCCTTCGCTGAACGTTCTCGAAAGTTCTGGAAAACGCTGCCTATCTTTATTAAAGTTACGTTCCCAGACGACTAGGCGCCTCCAGTCGGCAACTTCCTTTTTGTAGCTGAAGAACTGGTCTGTGACTTGTCGAGAGCACTTCCGGCCATTATGTCGCCAGCGGACTGTCTGTCTGCAGCCGTCCAAATCAATTGTGTGCACAAACCGCGCGTTCGTTGGTCTTCCGGCAATTTCCCCGCGCAAAAAATTCGTTATTGTACGGGAGTCGTTACAGTGCAAACCCTATCGACTTGTCTCACCTCAGTATTAACCTATGAAGAAAATGTATCCAAGAATTGCCGTCTTGAATTTAAAGATTTTATTTTAATTGTACTCCGTAATAGGATAGAAATTTTACATCTTGGGACATTTTTCGTTTTTTTTAATGCAAATAATATGTTAATTTAAATTATACGAGGAAACGATCTGGTCTAGTGTGTTTTAAACGCTCATAAATTCCTTTCGTGGACGCAATTTATAAATTGAATCCTGTTGCAAGGTGCAGAAAAGTTCAGGCTATCTTAAAATACCATTTTTATTGGAGTATCAGCATTTATGTAGCGGTAAATAGTAGACACATTTTCTGCATAGGTTAACTTGTTGTTGTAGCTTATGCCACTTGACCGACAGCAACATCAGATCAAGTCCCGAAGGCTATATGGACGATGACGGTGTGGCTCCTGTTTTGAATTAGTTCGACTTGGCTAAATGACCGGTCCCGTAATTTTGAACCGAGTCAAGTGACGAGAACTAGGTTAAAATTGAGGTGAGCTAATCCATTAGGGTTAGTACATAGCAGCCTTAAACTCTGTGAACCAGTTGGGCACCTTTTGGCTAAAGAGGTGGCTTAAGGAAAATTTTACGACGCGTTCATGTGTGGTCTAGAAATTATATCAGCACTGAGTTTGGTGGCATAGTAAAGAACAGGAAGTGATAATCAGTACTATCAGCAGCTCGAAAAAAAATACTTAAAAACACATCGATTTTTTTGGAGGAAAAAAAAAGTACTGTATTGAAAATTGAACTACCCACCTGTTTCACAGACACTTCACGAACGGGAACTGAGTGACCCATTAAAAATCTAAATTGCAGGAGGAAAAAAAACAGCGATATTCCTTCTTTTGTTGCTAACATTTGATAGGTGAAAGTATTCGCTAATGAAGCAAAGTTTGGAAAAGATTTAGAACAAAAGAATTATCTCCCGGAGGGTGGGAGGGGACTGAAATCGATGGAAAATCGTTGAGGGGGGTGCCTCTGGAGATATAAATATCGTCCGAAACAATGGTAATAAGAGACGTGATCTCTTTATTGACAGCGCTTCTAAACGCTTCAACAGCTTCGCAGTGCTATCGATCTCTGAGTATCCTTTCGCTCTATCTCCTCGCGAGATGATTGCACTGATTACCCGCCGATTGATTTTTCTGGAGAAACGGCCTCAAATAATTACGGAGTAACGGAAGAAATTGATTTTCAGGGAGCCTCTTCAAACAAAAGTTTAATCTTCCAAACGATCATGTTACGGTGGCCCTGATTCCAGGGTGCGATAAATAAAAAAGAGGACGCCGGGAAGAGTATGGAGATTCATTAGGGAAAGGAGCGAAAATTTTTATCCCTAAGTAACACCCAAAGAGGCGAAAATCAAGTTCCCCTAATAGCTCTCTGTACGAGATTGGGAAGGGGATGTTCATATTTTACGGCCGTGAGTGGAATGCATAATAAACCCAGTCTGCGCATTAATGGATGCAGTCAACTTCCCAAACTGAAGAATGAGGGAAGTTAAAAGAAAAAAAAAAGCGCGATCACACAATTTACTTACATATATCCCCGTTTAATGGAAGTACAGAAACAAGCAGAAATATTCGCTAAATCAAAGTTGCACGTTTAATGTCAGATGGAAATGGCTAATAACCGTTTCAGAAGATGGAGTGCCGTATACCAATCCTCTTCTACACTTTATGGCGTATATAGTTTTCTCTTCTCTTGTATAAACAGTATGCCTGCTTGAATGTATAATTATAAAAACAGACCTTTCAAAATTTACTGTTTGGACCGACATAGCAGAAAGCCTTTCTAGTTTAGATGGGAGAGTTGATTAAAAATACTTAAACGGAGCAGTTAGTTTTAAACGAAAAGTTTTTTTTGTTATTGTTCTGTACTACAGAACTCTTAACACAGTGGTAGTTGCATGACTCGCATGAGAAAACATCTTATCATTATAATGAAATGAACCGTTTATCATGAACCGTTCACTCTAAAGATGGGGATTTTTTTTCTCATTACTTTGAAAAAAAATAATTAAGAAAAAGTATTTTCTCTTTTCAATATTTTTTTTTACGCCAACCAGATATTACGCCTTAAATTCCACCATAATATAGAGCTATGCTGACGAAATAAATAAATAAATAATATATATATATATATATATATATATATATATATATATATATATATATATATATATATATATATATATATATATATATATATATATATATATATATATATATATATATATATATATATATATATATCATTATTTCCAAATCAGTATCTAGAGCAAAATATATACATCTAGAAATCTGAAAAGAAAATAACCGTTCACTAGTCCCTACATGATGTCAATAAAGAAAAATTCTTCGACTAGGAATTTTAATGAACTTGAAAAAGCTCCACCAAATACGTATCAATGCTAGGTTGTTATAGTGCAATTTTGAAAACTGAAGACAAAACAGTTTTTTTCGGATGGCTTGTTTCCGAAAGACCTTGAAACTTTCCATTCTTAAATAAAAGGTCAAGATGCTTTTTCTATATTGTAAACAATTTTGGCCTTCAGAAAACTATATTCTTCCAAAGTATAGTTTTTGAGATGTGTTTTTCTCTTCTGGACATTCTTCCTTTCCAATTGCTTCCAATTATATATTAGAAAATATGATTATGAGATCCTTGAAAAGTAGCACTTTAAAATCAAATAACTGATTAAAAAAATTTCAAAATAATTTTTAAAGTTACATCCCACGGCTGTTTTTTTTTCTTGCTAAAATCGTGATAAGTAATTGTTCGAAAAAAGCGATATCATCCTCAACAATTACTAATATTATTAAATCTTTCGTAACTGATAAAAGGAGATCTACCAAACAATCCATTTGCTTCAATAAATGGATTAGAATTTTTCTATTTTGGAAATGTTTAATATTTAAATGCCGGATAAAAAATTAAGGCTGAACAAATTTTAAGATATATGGTGTTTAGAAAAAAGATATCAAGAGAAATTATCAGACATCTATGAGTACTTTAAATAAATAAATATATATATATATATATATATATATATATATATATATATATATATATGACGTGCTTCTTCTCTACACGTAGATACCTTTTCCAAATATTTATTAATATGTAGTCAATGAACTTAGGCCTGTGGTAAAAAATTACAATTAATTTATATCCAAGAGTTTCATTCTTATACTTAATTACTGCAAATCAATCCGTGCCAAGTTTCCATCCCACACCTCGCGATGCGCAACTATCCAAGATCAAAATTAATCCCTCTCTAATGAAAACTCTTTGTTTCAAAGCTTCTAATGCCACTGCTCATGCGCTCATGACGCATGCACCGAAGATGGGGAAGGGGCGCGTAGTCAAATTTGATGCTATTAATAGATTCTCCCTTTGTTCCTTCTTCAACTTTCGTGAATCAAGTCTAACACTAAAAACGGGAATTCCCCTTTTTAATTCGCCGAGCGTCTCAAACTCTGAAAAACAGCGACGTTTAAATGCTAGAAATAAACTATTCTGAAGCCCCCCTGTAAATTATCTCAATTATTCCCCTTTCTCTAATTAATTCTTAACATATATATATATATATATATATATATATATATATATATATATATATATATTGTATATTATAGAGTAATTTCTAAGGGGCACTTCTACCCAGACTTGGGTGTATATAATTTGAAGTGGCACTCTATTTGAATTTGAAACAAACACAGTTTATACCTGAAACAATGTTTATTGAATTCGTTGCACATATATAATTGGCTTTTACAGCAATAAGCATATGTACTACTTGTACGGAATATATTTAAATACAGCTTTCAAGAACAATATATTTTCAATACTCACAAACAGTAAGTCAAACCAGCAATTCTGCCACGTAAACTTTGGGCCCCCTAAGCACTAGCTCAGGATAGTACTGGAGCTGCATACCTCGTAGCTCCCTATCGCTTATCTATCAACTTTAACAACCTTCTTCAACCCTAACCACCTTTTTTTAATTAATGACGCTGCATGGTATTTATACTAAGCGCGTATGCCGAAATTAGCATATCTAAAGCAGCTTCTTTAATTCATTCACTCAAAAGTTCGATTCTTGTGAATCGAATCTTGTGTATACCTTACAATATATATAGTGGAATCTCGATCTATCGTTTTTCAAGGGAGACTGAACTGAACGATAAATGCGGGAGCATAACAAAGCAAAATGATCGTCGGGACTGGGTGAAATAAACGACACATACGGGAAAACGATGATTCGGGGAACGATCGATAGAGAATCCACTGTATATATATACTGAGAATCTCTACTTATTTCCTTTGTTATTGTTGTTTCCAACGCGGAAGGCGCTTTGTCTGTTACGGCATTCGCCCATCCACACCGCGAATCTGTTGGCTTCTTTTTTATGGGGGCACCAGTTATGTGAGCCAACATAACTACGTAACTTTGTTTTCCGACAAGCGGAAATCGAACCCACAACCTGGTGGTGGAGGCATCTAAAGAATGCCCGTAGGCCAAAGCACTACGCCACCCGGCCGTCACTTCTTTCCTTTGTGTAGTGTCCAAAAAAACAAATTTTTTTGTTTCAGTTTAACACCTGTCTGCATTTTTTAATTACTGCTATCGTTTATACACATTACGAAGACGTACGGGGGACGAAAATTTGTTCTTTATTTCTTCATACAACTCTCGGTTTGCGGTTTAGGTCAGCTGTGTGTCGATTGGGATCTTGTCCCAGAAGGAGTTACATTTTTGTAAGTACAGTAACCACCGCTTATAGTGATCAGTGGTTATAAGAATCAACCGTTTATAAGAATCAATATCACGAAAACAAAAACAAATGTCTTATTTCCATGTTAAAATTTTCGCTTTAAAGAATCAATCCACCGGATTTAAGAATCAGTTTACACTCTTCGCTTTTCTTTCATTTTTCCAAAAAAGCCACATAAACCCTCATAAGGCACGAAGTTCTTTCTGTTTTTTTAAAAGAAAGATTGATAAGATGGGATGGAATATAGTCATAAAATTCATCCCTTTCTTTGTTAGACATAACATAATAGTTTCCCATTAAACGCTTTAGCACAACACTGTCCTATTAGCTTGACCCGGGGGCATCTTTACCCGTCCGGGTCCGATTTCACTTTTCTCCACTGACAAACGAAAATAGGAACTCTTTTTCCCACCTTCCACATCCTGGTTGCGGCTTCCTGGATCCTGAAACACATAAATCTTCGGCGAAGTGTCCACTATCACTTAGGCAAACGTGACATTAGTAGATTCAGCACTTTATAAAACCGCGAAACGTAAGCTAGAAGATGAATCTTCGTCTGAGACTATTAGTATTGAAAGAGGTATAAACAGCCTTCTGAAAACTTAATTACGTGTGTGCCTGTCCAAAAACCTAAATTTCGGCTATAAGAATCAACCGCTTATAAGAATCAAAAACAGTAATAACAAGCGTGATTCTTATAAGCGGAAATCACTGTACATCTCCTCGGAACAGTAGTGAAAATAGAATAACTTTATAGATAGGTTTTTCCTGTTTCTTGTGGGAAAAAATCATTTCTGGGGGGAAGAAGGTGTATGAAAATTTTCTTGGGACCTTTTCCTTTCTACCAATTTTTAAGCTTCTGAGGGGGGAGGGGGGGGGGGCGTTTACCCTTCAAAATTTTATCTAAAACAATCAAAGCGGCGAATCTAAAAAGTAGAGGGTAAAAACTGCTAACTTTCTATAAAATCTGGTCTTGAAGTCCTGTTACGGAAGTAAGTAATTTACCGATCGAATATGGTTGTGCAATATTTCAGTCGCTTGTTTGATTAAAATCTTTATTAATTGGGAGCGGTACGGTCATCCTTTGCTCCCCGAGGTTTAACTAGAGGCGGGATCTAGAGCTTAAAGGTTATTCCGAATGACTTAAAGAATTCATACAAACAGTGGATCTCGAAATTACACGCTGGTACCGAATGCCGAGGTTTGATCAACAAGAGATTCCGAGGGTTGATGACAGCGGAATTCCAAACGAACTAACGAATTCACCAACCTGGGTTCCGCACAGAGAAAGAAAAAAGTTGTTAGGTGAACCCACTTCTCCGAGTTCAAATCCGCTGCACAGGGGAACTCGCTTTTGGTGAGTAGTACAACCCATGTTGGAAAGTGGGTTCTAGAACCCAGATCCCAAGCGGGTTGATTTACCCGACACCAACTCACTGAAATGGGTTATACGACTCACTTTAAAGTGTGTCGAAAAACACACCAACATGAGCAGGCGAACTCTTCTTTCGAGTTCAATATCTCACTTTATTTCGGGTTATAAAACCCATGACTAATGAGTTGTTTTAAGTAAATGAGTTTACACTATAGTACTCGAAAGGTTGCCTATTTTACCCCCGTCGTTAAATTACGCGATTTTATGCTAGAAATTCCTTATTCATTGCATGTATATTTTAATTATCCCTGTATGATAATAATTATGTACAGGTAGTCCTCCTACAGCATGGCATCTTACAACACGGTTTCGCTCTAACACGATAGGTTAAATTGCGGGAACCCTCGTATAACACTGCAAGCTGTAACACGGTTTCGCTCTAACACGATAAAAAAAATTTGCGAAACCCTTTTTACAACACTGTACTTCTACAGCACTAGATAACATGATTTTTATTTAACACATTTAAAAATTAAATTACCTTAAAATAATGGCGGGAATGAATAATGAACTATCAGTGGCTCTACATAAAAATGTATAAAAAAATTATAAATTATTCCTTTGTAACTCTATAAAATTACAAGAAGGCCAAAGCTTTGCCAAAAATCTCGAATCATTTTTCTTGAATGCAGACCCTTCCGCTGAAAGAAGCCGAAAATTCAAAAGGGAGCTGCAAAATTGTCTATCTCCATACCGTGAAATCTACAATGACTTTGTAAAAACCAATAAACAAACCAAAATTACAGATTTTTTATAGGATAGAAGGTGCAAAAACTCTAAATGAAGAAAAAGGTTCTGAAAGGGAAGGTGATATCGTTCAACCGAAAAAACGTTCTCGTTTGATTGTATTGAGCAGTGATAAGGAAGAAATTTATTAAGTTGTTTAGATGGAATTTTTTTTAAAAAAATTGTTTGTTTTTAATAAGTTTTTGGAACGTAAACCCCCCTTTTGTACTGGCTCTGGGTCTCATATAACACGGTTTCACACAACACGGCATTTTCTAGGAACCTAACTACCGTGTTATAAGAGGGTTACCTGTATATTTATTATCTAAATTTCCTCATATTCTTTCCCGTGAAAAGAAACGAAAAATAACCTGCGCTATACACCCATATTTGGAATATAATAGCTAAATCAATACAGATAAAGCGATATTGGGGCCTTTCATCTAGTGCTTTCAGGTGCACCCGGAAAAAATTTGTGGCTTCACTACGGTTTGACCCCTTCCAGGTCTCTTACAGATAGGAAGTATGTGGCAATGTTCAGTGGATTAATCCCTGTGTAACTTCGGTTTAGTGCAACTACCTGCTTAACCCTTCAGCAGGCGCTTGGCACAAAGTGCAACGTCTCTTTCAACCTTGATTATTCCTTTTGTAATAAACTTTTTTTTCAAATTGAAAATAATAATTCTGCATGTTATGACAAGATATAAAATGTTTATAACATTAAGATATATTTATAATTAAAGGCCAAAGAATGCAGATACAATCGCCTTATTTCAAAACTGTCCGTTTTATTGGATCTAAGGACTACTTGCGAATGGATTCCTATTATGTCCCAAAACCAAGAAAACAAAGAATTTGTCCATCTTCGCGATATGTGGGATACCGTATAATAGCTACACATTTGATGGACTACATCAACTCCTGCTTTTGTCGTTTTGTAATCTAGTACAGTTGGCACTCTGTTTAACGACGCTCTACTTAACGACGATCTCTATTTAAAGACGATATTTCCCAGTCCCGGCCCCTCCGACGTTATGAGAAATGTTATTTTTTCACAAATTCTGTTTAAGGGCGATCTCTACTTAAGGACGATCTCTATTTAAAGACGATATTTCCCAGTCCCGGCCCCTCCGACGTTATGGGAAATGTTATGTTTTCACAAATTCTCTTTAAGGGCGATCTCTACTTAAGGACGATTTTTCACGGTCCCTTGAAAGTCGTTAAACAGAGAGCCAACTGTATAATCGTTGGTTTACCACGGTTAAATCACGAATTAAAATGAATGGAAAGAAATACAAGGGTCAGATAATCAGACCTGCATTATAAAGGGTGTAGCTATAAATAGAAACTGCTTAGAACATTCAAACCTTACATGTAAAAACAAGCCATTCAAAATTACGAAAATGTTGCACTTTGTAAACGTGCGTGCCCGCTGAAGGGTTAAAGAGACTTCGGTTGTGTTTAGCTTGAACAGAGATGTTTTCAAAAAGGGAAGGAAAAGGAAGTACACAAGCTCCGGTTTTATGGAAAATTAATTTAGAAATTAAGATCATTTAATAGTCGCTTTCTTTTTTTATGGATTTTTGAATAAGAGTAAATCGCAATAGTTTAGCCATTTTAAAAAGTTAAAAATTTTATGAGATGATTGGACAAAGAGATCCCTTTTTTAATTTACTAAGCAATTTTTCCTGTCTCGCGAAATTAAAGAAAGGATAGCAGTGTCTAGCTTTTTTTCATGTATATTTTCCCAACGCGGTCTTGAAACATTAATCTTGACAGAGCTTATCAAACAGTCTCCTTCGCCGAATGATAAATTTTGATGATCCCGAAAAGTCTTCGCTCTGTATAATAGTTACATTATTTCATTCAGTGATAACATATTTCTCACCATAAAAGCTTTGGTATATTTAATTGGAAATGTTAACGTTTTCTGCCTCCGCTAGGACTTATATGAAGAACTAGCTGAATACCCGTGCTTCGCTACGGAGTACATTCAAATTAAATACAACAGTCAATGTATGCAATTAATGCCAAGAAAAACAAAAATATATATTTATGATTAATACAACGGTCAATGTATGCAATTAATACCAACCAAAAAAAAAATTATAAAAAAATCGTAACGGATATTTTTAAAGACAAAATAATGTAAAAGAAAATATTCAAATTAAATCTAATAGAACATGCTAAAGAATATAGTACAGTTAATACAGTACAGTTTGAGGAACATTTCTTTTACTGTATTTTAATATTTTTTTGGATAATGTCCAATCGTCTGCCGTATTAGGAAGAAAAAAAAACTTTTTTTGTCAATTTATTCCGTTGTTATGCACGTGACGCAAAATTAGTTTAAAGTATCACAAAAAGAAAAGAAACCACGTGATCAGCATTTCATAAATTAAACTATAAAAATTAATCTTTAAAAATTCACCAAAAATCAGAAAATGGAGGTAAAGATTCGAAAAACATTTCACTTTAAAGGAATTTTTATGATCTTTCTCATATACATTTTATAACTCTCAGATTATTTCCTGGATAATAATGCCTTTTGAAGTGTCAGAAGAGGTATTCTATCCCATTCCTCCTGAACAGCTTTCCAGAGTCCTGTAAGGGTTTTGGGACGACGTTTGGATAATGCAGATTTTAAAAGTCCGAAAGCACAAAAATCCATAGGTGATACATCGGGAGATTTAGTAGGGATATCAGTGAAGGGTATGGCCTTGATACCAGTTTTTTGTTCCATTTCTTTTAGGAAATTTACAGTGGATTTTGATGTGTGACTGCTAGCTTTGTCCTGATGGAGTCTCACAGATTGATGGCACTGTGGGTAAAGCGATGGTATTTCATTCAGAAAATTTGGCGATAAAATATGTTCCTGATAGTATTTGGAGTTAATCTTGACATTTTTTTCCACTCTCTTTATTTTTAACTTGCCATTATAAGACAAACCAGCAACAATCATGAATCCCTTAGAAAAACTTTCTTTCGATTCTTTGAACCATGCACTTAAATTTTTGTCTCCCCTTTTATGATATTAAATGGCTCTTTTTTTGTTGCAATCATTTAAATACACCCATGATTCATCTATTGTGACAATTTTTTTCCATTTTTCTTTGGATAAGTGTTTCTCATATAGAATTATGCAGCGTGTCCTGCGTTCAGCGATATGATTTCGAAGAAGACGATGCACATTGCGTTTTTTCGCTTTCTTAAGATTTAATCCAACGTTTATCATTTTGTTTACAGTGGACACCGAGCATTTTAATGATTTTGCAACTGTCCTTTGACTAGGGGGATTTTCTTTTAACATTAAACAACGTACCTTTGCAATAGTCGAAGATGTCCGTTTTTTCCTTGGATACTTGTTTGGAATTTTTGTCCCACTTGAGGCTCCAATTTGACGTTTTTTTCCTTTCTTGATTACGATATTACCTATCGACGCTTTAGATATCACAAAACCATGACTCTCACATCGTTTTTGGATAACGGAGTATGCATATTTCTCTTCGGAAAGAGCATAAATGTAGCCTTCGAACCATTGCTTTGTTAAAAACGCCATTTTGAATAAAAACAAAACTTTCAAGCCGTAGACGATAATTTTGACTTCTAAAAACATAGTACAATTGCAATTCTTTCTTTTGCAGCAAACGATTTTTTATTACCGCTTACCAAAATCGTCTAAAAAATGTGCGAACAGCCTCTGTAGAAGAGGGAATGCGGGAAAGAAGAGACTCGAGTATTATCTCGATAGGCCAACCGTATAGTAGACAATTCTTAGATGGACATACGATTGGCTGGATGCATGTTTTTACACGTCAGTCATCTTTGAACAGGTAGGAACATTGTCGCTAACGGATGACATTGTTGCCTTGGGGAGGGGGGGGGGGATTTCTCATCGCCACTTAAGCTATCGCAGCTGCGTGATCTAATATATAAACAAGTTCAAGAACATAAACTAACCATGTCACGTCCTACAATCACACTTCATTCAGCTTCTCAAGTGAATGGGAAAAAGTGTTACATACAGCACAGAAAAACGCTTCCATCAAACTCTTCAAGCAGATACGATGCTGAAAAAATAGAGACCACTTCAAATCCTCCTTGAGTGCTATCACATAAATATATTTTGTTACCTCTCATCGGTTGGCTAAAGCTTTTGACTGATACGTTTTAAGCCCTCCGAGGAAATTATAAGAAAAACCAGCAACAATCATGAATCCCTTAGAAAAACTTTCTTTCGATTCTTTGAACCATGTACTTAAATTTTTTTCTCCCCTTTTATGATAATAAATGGCTCTTTTTTGTTGCAATCATTTAAATACACCCATGATTCATCTATTGTGACAATTGTTTTCAATTTTTCTTTGGATAAGTGTTTCTCATATAGAATTCTGCAGCGTGTCCTGCGTTCAACGATATGATTTGGAAGAAGACGATGCACATTGCGTTTTTTCGCTTTCTTAAGATTTAAATCAACGTTTATCATTTTGTTTACAGTGGACACCGAGCATTTTAATGATTTTGCAACTGTCCTTTGACTAGGGGGATTTTCTTTTAACATTAAACAACGTACCTTTGCAATAGTCGAAGATGTCCGTTTTTTTCCTTGGATACTTGTTTGGAATTTAATGCATCAGATTTCCCAATACCATTTTTTTCGTAAAAACTGAATATTTCTCAGCAAACCATTAAAATATTTTTTGCTCTATCATACAAATTTTAAAGCATCATGTACCCATTAACGCTAAGTAAAAACAATCTCCCCAGTAAAGTATAACAGTGGGTGTGGCTTCCAGTCTAAATTACAGTTTTCTCACCAAAATGCTTTCCTTTTAACCTTGAGCGTTTTTCTGCCATTACATCTCAGACAGTACTTTTGAAAATAGCCCCAGAAAAAGCAAACAGTATTTACCCTCTTTTAAGTTCCTCCTCTCTTCTGAGAATTTGTCCTTCAAACCGCTTTCTCCAAAGTTCCATTGACCAGTCCCCGTTTAAAATACAACCATCTAAAACTTTCTCTTCTCCCCGCCATATCATTTAAAATTTGGTACGGCCTGAAAGCCGAGAATGATATATCTCCAAAGACTGGGGTAATTTAAATTATTAGCCGCTAGTATTTGGAACAAGAAAAATTTCAATGAAAACGGCTGGATGGAGACTGGTACCTTTGAAAACCTCAGGTAATTTACTTTTTTTCTGGGAATGTCAGACATAAATTTCCATTTCTTTTTTTTTTTCCTTGCTCGGGATTGGTAATGATCTTATTTTAATTCCTGTCTTTAAAAAAAGCTGTGAGATGAAAGAAAAGTACAAAAGAAAACTGAAATAAAAAAAACCCTAATCTTCGTGAAATTCTCGGAATAATAAATAAGAGTTTACGGGCCACCCACGCATAGCTGTTCAGCCGGATTTATCCTCTCTTTCTTTTTTTTTTTTTTTGTATTACTTCGACTGGGTTCATAGAAGCGATTTTTGGTCCTCCTATTTACATTTTAAGTACAATGTCAAATCTAAATTTTATGTTGCAATGCCCCTCGAGGATTAAAGGATTAAATGAAGCAAAAATCCTCAAAACCCTAATTTTACTTTTGGAATCCCTTATTCTTATCTTTGAGAACCCAAATTTTTAACTAAAAGCTGTTTCATTTTTATTACCATGTTGTTATTAAATCGCTTTCTTGTTTGTGTGTTGGTCCAGTACAAATCTTGCAATCAATTTTTAAATAACTTCCTTTGCAATCAATTTTTAAATAACTAGCTAGACATTTGAAACTTTTAGAATAGCTCAGAACACGATGACAATGCATTCTTTTAATATTTTTAGCCATCTTTAAGCAGAACTGAATTAATTTTTCAATTCCTACTATTAGTTCACACTCTCTCTATATATATCTTGTTCAAATTTTCAGTCGTTAATAAAAGTAATTTTTATTCATCCACTCAAGTTCAAATACATTTTTTTAAACTTGTAGTGGATGACACTTGATGTTAATACAGTTTTTTCAAATATTAATTCATTAATTGAATTTAATTAATCAATTTTAGTTTTAGACTATATATATCTTGTTCAAATTTTCAATCGTTAATAAAAGTACCTTTTATTCATCCACTCAAGTTCAAATACATTTTCTTAAACTTGTAGTGGATGACACTTGATGTTAACACAGTTTTTTCAAATATTAATTCATTAATTAAATTTAATTAATCAATTTTAGTTTTAGACCTAGAGTGTCTCTTGCTCTTGAATAGTAATTTCCCTCTTATTGCTGTGTAAACGGTAGCACTGCGGTATCGCGGGCTTCTCCCGTCCTGTAGGTTGCGAGATCAAATCCCCAACCTGACAAACTTTTTCTCTCTCTTCCCCCCCCCCTCCTAATCTCGCACAGTATGCAAGGTTCTGGCAGGCAATCCTTTTTTTCAATTCCTACTATTAGTTCACACTCAAATTTTTCTTTGTTGACCTCAGTAGGAATTGACTTTAAAATTTTTTTTATATATATTACTTGTTTACCATGTTTTTATTAATTCGCTTTCTTGTTTGTGTGTTTGTCCAGTACAAATCATGCAATCGATTTTTAACTAACTTCCCGACTAGCTGGACATTTGAAACTTTTAGAATAGCTCAGAACACGATGACAATGCATTCTTTTAATACTTTTAGCCATCTTTAAGCGGGATTGAATTCATTTTCAGTTAATTTTGTTGTTTGAAATTTTCTTATAATTGCTCTTTTTATTACGCATTAGATCATTTTCTTTCAAGTTGATGGGATAATTTATTAAAAAAAATTTTTTTAAAGTATTTATTAATACATAGAATTGTCAAGTTTATATGATTCAACAGAAAATTTAAAAACGTGGTATATAAAAAAGTTCTTTTTATCTTGTAATTATTTAAATCCGCAATGGGGCAGGGTTTTGTAGAAATGACAAGTTTTCTCTGTATTGCTCGAAAATAGGGAGTTCGGAACACGAAGTTCTAAAAAGAAAAATAATAATTTTTGAAAACATGCTATGTTAATTAATTAGACTTTCAGAGACTGCGTTTCAATTTCTAGAGGTTCGAAGAATTGGCCTCTTCTGATTTGACTTTCTTTTAGTTTCCGTAATTTAGACATTTCCCTGGGACATACCTTTTCTAGCAATCTTAACGTTGTCGGAAGGTCATCACTTATTTTTCGGAATTTTCTCCCTAGCCCATTTGTCACATGTAATACAGTTATCCATGGATATCTTTTATTCGCAACATTATTTGCATTATAAAGTAAATGCCCGTACTTCTTTTAACTGTATTTCTACGGTGCAGGGCCCGATTTAGAAAATTCTTGACTATAGGCACAACTCGGGTTGGGGGCCCCCTAACACTGATGTGAGCGTAAAAATTCCAAAATAGACACACACAAAAAATAATCATTAATCATTGTGAAAGTACCATTTTACCAAGAATTGGCTATTTGAAGCGTAGAAGCCTAGAACATTATCAAATAACAAAAAGCAACACAACATATTAACTTCATCATTAAAACACCAATACAATGCAACCAGAAAAGCTTATTAATCCCTTATATACACTATAACATACATATGATGAACTATACATATGATGAACCAATCAATCAAATTTGAAAGGATATATATATATAAAAAATTGCTATTAAAAAAGGTAAAATAATAAAAAAAAATTTGAATTGGGAATTTTTTCTTTCTTTTCTTTTAAAATAAAATTTTAAATAATAAAATTTTTAATAATAAAATATGATGAACTATACATATAACTATACATATAATGAACCAATCAATCAATCAAATTTGAAAGGATAAATAAAAAAAATTGCTATTAAAAAAGGTAAAATAAAAAAATTGAATTGGGAATTTTTTTTCCGTTTAAAATTATAAATTTTTGGGGCCCCCAACATTCGGGGGCCCCTAGGCCTGGGTCTTCCAGGCCTAATGGAAAATCAGGGACTGCTACGGTGTAGTTCTTTCAAAGTTTATTTGCAACAAGATGTCCTAGCAATTCGTGTTCTGTATATTATTGCGTGTCCCAAAAGTTTGTATTAATCGAAGTTATATCTGCTCTCTCAAACTTCTCTCTCCTGAACCCCATCAAAGACACATCTCAAAAATCGTCTTTCAGAAACTTGAATTTTTTTCTATTGTTTTGTTATACACCAGAGCCCATATTAATTTTTTCTATTATTCTCATTTTGTTATTGAACTTTTTAATCATTCAGTTATATCAGTTCGCACAAAGTTTGGGGGAAATGTGTAAAGAGACTCTGAGTAAGTTGGTTGGTTGGTTGTCGTGTTCATGGACAGTCAAGCTAGGTGGCACCGTGGGCCAATGGCGGCTCCAGGGGGGGGGGGGCAGTAGGGGCAATTACGTCCCCCCCCCAATAAAAGCTTGGGGCATTTTTTTTTATAGCCTAAAATTATATAATCGTAGACCTAATACTAAATGAGTATAAATTTAAAATGAGACGATGTTTATTTCTTTTATATATATATATATATATATATATATATATATATATATATATATATATATATAAAACCCTAAGAGCCGACGTTACCCCCCCCCCTAAACTCTGGACTGGAGCCGCCCCTGCCGTGGGCGATCCACACAGCCTCAGCTATCTTTAGGCAATTGTCCGCATAAAGGTCCTCTTGGGGACAATCACTAATCTGCTACATTGCAGTCATTATTGCAGGGCAAGAGAAAACATGATCAGGTCCCAGTTCGGTGTCGAAGCAGTTTCTGCAATAAGTCCTGGTTCCATCCTGTTGAATTCTCATCACTCTGAGGTGCCGAGTTCTCAGTCTTGGTAAGGTTTTTGTAATTTTTCTCTTGGCGTTTAGTTTGCAACTCTGGTATTTTAATTCGATGACCCTATTTCTGAATTTAGACTTTATAACTGAGTTATTGTCACAAAGTGTGACAGAATGAGGGGATTCCTCCTTTAGTTGTTTCGCTTCTTTAGCCAAGGCGTTGTCAGCAGCCTCATTACCTACCATCAAAGCCAACGTGTGCCGCTATCCATTGCATGATGCAGTGTTTATTATGTTGATTGATTTGGTCCAGAGCAGGGCCGCCCAGAGGGGGGGGGGGGGGGCAACTGGGGCACTTTGTCCCACGCCCCCAACTGCCGGAGGGGCCCCAAAAATTTTAAAAAATTTATTTATTAGATTTCCTCCGAAAGAAAATTCTGAAACTTGTACCGTACTTCAAAATTCAAAATAATCTCCTGAAAAAAGGGCCCCCCCCCCAAAAAAAAAATATATATATATAAAAAAAAATTATTCGATTAATCAGATTTATCTTATTATAAAATAGTCTTCTGAAAAATAGTCTTGCCCCCCCCCCAACAGAAGTTTGCCCCAGGCCCCGTAAAGTCTCTGGGCGGCCCTTGTCCAGAGCATTATGTATATTATGAGTTCGTCTTCAGAGACCCTACAGAATTGCCTGAAGGGCGGTCCTAGAGTCACTGAATATTATTATTCAACCGGCCTGTTCTGTATTTTGGAGATCGATATATATATTTAAGGCCTCTTGGATGGCAAAGAGTTCACAGGTGCAATTCTCTGAGTAAGTTACACGGATGTTATAACCAGAGGGCCTGGAGGTCTTCAGCGTTTCAGCGATTTCTGACAACCTCTTTCAAAATATAACGTGCAAAAATGAAATAAATAATGAGCTTCCGATTTATTTTCTGCTTATTATTTTCCAATGTTAAGTTTTTCTTTGACAAGCAAGCTTTCTCATCCAAAATTTTCTCTTCATTGGATTATATCCATGCGTGAACTGAAGACTGGTATTTCTCATACTGTTTAAGCTTTCTTTTTTAATTGGAGCTGAACTCAGTAAAAAAAAATTCAGGTAGTCTCTTCTAACGATACTACTGCGGGTTATTAACGTACTCACTTATCGTTGTTAAGTAATGATAAGCAATTAACGTAATTACTTATTGTTGCTTACCTCTTGTGTATGTATATATGTATATTTGTGTTATGTATATATGCATCTATCTATCTATCTATCTATGTATATCTATATACCATTATAGTCAATAAGTTCGGGGACTACCCTCCCCCCTCATGCCCGGTGTGTGGGGGAACCGAAATAACGATGTGGTTTGCAAGTCTGGTTATCTGCGTACGCGTGAGACATCCCATGACGCTTTGCACAACTGCCAAGGCACGCAACTCACCATTTGGCTGCAGAATATCAGCCTATGATGTCGATGTAGCAAAATGTTCTTTTTGGAGCAACGTTCCAACATTAAATTCTGCTACAAATTAGGAACAACCACTGCAGAAACGTTACGGTTACTGAAAAAAAACGTATCGAGACGAAGCTATGTGTAGATCGAAAGTTTTCAAATGGTATAGCTTGTTAGAAAATGGGAGAGACGCTGTTGCAGATGATCCGCGAAGTGGGTGGCCAGTGACCCCACGAACGGAGGTGAACTTCCAACGGGTAGGAGCAGTGGTTGTTTGGTTGGTTGAAGTTTATTGGCGCAAGGTCCAGAAAGGACAAGCTGCGCCAAACACAAGATAACATCGTCAACAAATGGTATGCATAGGTTCTTCGTCGTCTCCGGAAGGCAATCCGTGGTAAACGTCCACAAGTTTGGAAATCCAACATGTGGATGTTGTTGCATGACAATGTGCCGGCGCACCGATCCCTGATGGTGCAACAAGCTCTTGCTAACCACGGCACCACAGTTCTGCCACAGACCCCGTATTCCACAGACCTCGCTCCTTGAGATTTCTACCTGTTCCCGAAACTGAAAGATCGCATCAAGGGCAAGAGGTTTGCAAATGCTGAAAAAGTGATGGCAACAGCGACAACCGCTTTACGACAGCTCTCGCTCAACGGTTTCCAGGACTGTTTCCAGAAGCTGTATCAACGCTGGCAGAAGTGTATAGATGCGGAAGGACATTATTTTGAAAGTGATTGTGTTCAGAAGACTTTCTTAGTACATTCGTTGTTGTAGTAAATAAAGTTCCCGAATTTATTGACTGTACGAGTATATATATATATGTCAAACTTTTGTGGCATTTTGGTACTTTTCTGTTTAACTTTTTACTGCTTGCCCAAGCAATAAAGACTGGGTTTGGCGCGCTGCCAAAATTATAACTCGCTACGCAGGACATCTGAAATTTTGCTTCCCGGAGGATCGTTATGGAGTAACGTAATCCTACGTTAAAGAGTAAAATTGAAAACTTCCCTTTTTTAACATCTACACGATAATACGAATATTCTTGAAATTTTATCAAGAAGTAAGAATGTTGAAATTATTTTTCAGTACGGTTTTCAAACTTGGGGAAACGATATTAGAGCTGAAATTAACAGAATAGGAATAACAAGGTAAAATGCTAAACAAAACGTTGTTTCTGACAATATAATCATAGTCAAAACGTGTTATTTAACCCTCTCCTTACGGGATGGGATAGCATGTATCCCAAGAATAAAGGCCCAGGGCTCCATATATATATATATATATATATATATATATATATATATATATATATATATATATATATATATATATATATATAAATGAAACGATAAACCTTTCCCTTCATTAACTTTGTCTTACCGCAACAGAACATTATCCCTCAATTTTATTTGGATCTATATACTCCGAAGTAAGCTATTAGTTTTCCCCTTAAACAAGATACGCACCTACATGTTATATAACAACGCATATTATAGAACCATGACGAACGATCACCCATATGACGTTCATAGGTCAGGTGTCTCCTTTTGACCAATTAAAAGTTCAGCGCTCCAGTACCCAGGGCGTGAACCTAGGGTTTTCGCAGTCTTTTTGTGTTTTGCTCTAGTCCGTAAAACATGTCGTAAAATTCGCTGCTGGTTATATATTTCTATGTGCTGTTCCGACAGCCCCAGGATGATATTTTTCACGTATGATGGTCCTATAGTATTTATACAGTATGGATATAATGAAGTGTATCTAAACACCGGAGTATTACAAAAAGAATAAACGATCTATGTAACCAACTATGTGGACCCTGTGTTCCTCGACTGGACTCTCTGCCTATGCCTTTCCCAGCCACTCTCCACGACTGAATAATGATTCGAGGTCTCTTCCTGTTATCCAATATCTCCTTTGCTAATATTATATATATATATATATATATATATATATATATATATATATATATATATATATATATATATATGTATATATATGTATATATATATATATATATATATATATATATATATATATATATATATATATATGTATGTATATATATATATATATATATATATATATATATATTTATATATATATATATATATATATATATATATATATATATATATATGTATGTATATATATATATATATATATATATATATATATATATATATATATATATATATATATATATATATATATATATATATATATGGTACGAAATTTCTCGTTCTAAAGAGGGAATCGGAAAAATGGACCACGTAAGGTAAAGGTTAATTATAATAGCTTTCTAGTATGTTTTTAACCAACAAAATATAAAAACACTATTTTTTTTCCAGAATTTTGTCTCCCCAATTAAATTTAAATAATGAGCAAGCAATCGGGAAACGGAAGGGAGTAGGTGATTATGTGCTCTGGATTCCTTGAAATACGTTGCCGTAGCGCGGCGTAATCGCGAGGAATTCTCGCATTCGTAACAACGGAAAGAAAACAACAAAACCAAGACGCACGCTCTCGCACCATTATATCCACGAACCTCGTGGCCGTGACACACAGAGGAAGGAATACACGCTCATCAACAAGATACAAAGAAAAACGCTGACAAAATCTACAAAAATAAATAAACCGTTCTCTCCGAGGAGGCCTCAATTTTTTTTTTTTTTTTTTTTTTTTTTATCCTTCAACCTTAAGAGAGAAAAAAAAAAAAGACCGAAATCAATGAAGTCTTATGTGAAAAAAATGAAGGAGCACTCCCAAGAAAACGAACCGAGAATGACGAAAAGAAAAATGAAAAAAAAAACCATAGTAACCATTAACTGACTGCCGGGCTCACCCCTAGTTAGAAACATCGGCAGAAAGATGTCTCAGAGCAAACAGAAATTGAGTTATTTATAGCTGTCTGAGTTCTTGTCGTGGGGCATAGACTTCTGCACGTGCGGCAAGACTCCCTTTTTTTTTTTTTTTTTTTTTTTTTTGACATTGTTTTACTTGGAGGATTCTTTCTTCCACCGCGCGACTCGTTACGGATGTTCCACTCACTGTGAGTCGCTAAGATGCGATTCTCAGTACGTGCATCTCTGAATCATTCATTCCGGTCGGGTCGATGGGGACGTTCCCCCACCGCTGTCTATTTTAGTAATCGCGTTCCTGTTGTGTTTGTGTGTCTCATAACTCCGGGAGGTAGAACGGGGGGGAATGGAAATGGAGATGGTAGGGATTTGTTAATTGTTTTAGAACCTAATGTCGTCATCTTATTTCGTAAGGTTAGTTGGAACGCTCTTATTTAACAGCTTGTGACTCGATCTACGTGGGTTATCATTCGTGGGTTAGGAAGGTTGTTTCTTCTTTCTACCCACTTATCGTACCATTGCCTGTCGAACTGGCTACAAGTAATTTTCTACAATGGGCAAGTAATTTTGCTACAAGGAAATTTTATATGTCTATTTTAGTAATCGCGTTCCTGTTGTGTTGTGTGTCTCATAACTCCGGAAGGTAGAACGGGGGGGGGGGGGGGAATGAAGATGGTAGGGATTTGTTAATCGTTTTAGAACCTAATGTCGTCATTTTGTTTCGTAAGGTTAGTTTGGAACGCTCTTATTTAACAGCTTGTGACTCGATCTACGTGGGTTATCATTCGTGGGTTAGGAAGGTTGTTTCTTCTTTCTACCCACTTATCGTACCATTGCCTGTCGAACTCGCTACAAGTAATTTTGCTACAATGGACAAGTAATTTTGCTACAAGGAAATTTTATATGTCTATTTTAGTAATCGCGTTCCTGTTGTGTTGTGTGTCTCATAACTCCGGGAGGTAGAACGGGGGGGGGGGGGAAATAAAGATGGTAGGGATTTGTTAATTGTTTTAGAACCTAATGTCGTCATCTTGTTTCGTAAGGTTAGTTGGAACGCTCTTATTTAACAGCTTGTGACTCGATCTACGTGGGTTATCATTCGTGGGTTAGGAAGGTTGTTTCTTCTTTCTACCCACTTATCGTACCATTGCCTGTCGAACTCGCTACAAGTAATTTTGCTACAATGGACAAGTAATTTTGCTACAAGGAAATTTTATATGTCTATTTTAGTAATCGCGTTCCTGTTGTGTTGTGTGTCTCATAACTCCGAGAGGTAGAACGGGGGGGGGGGGGAATAAAGATGGTAGGGTTTGTTAATCGTTTTAGAACCTAATGTCGTCATCTTGTTTCTTAAGGTTAGTTTGGTACGCTCTTATTTAACAGCATGTGACTGGATCTACGTGGGTTATCATTTGTGGGTTAGGAAGGTTGTCTCTTCTTTCTACCCACTTATCGTACCATTGCTTGTCGAACTGGCTACAAGTAATTTTGCTACAATGGACAAGTAATTTTGCTACAAGGAAATTTTACTACAATGGACTCGTGCTTTTACGAACCCGTTCGGAGGACACAAAATTTTCGTAAAATCAAAATTCCGGTTTGGTTTGGTGCGCTACGGTCAACTTTCGCTATACACGAGGGCTAATTAGACCCGGACCTACTGCTTAAGGCTGCTATGTACTAACCCCATTGGATTCGCTCACCTCAATGTTAACCTATGGAGAAAATTTGTCCACGGATTGCCGACTTGGATTCAAAGATTTTTTTTTTAAATTGTACTCCTTCATAGAGATAGAAATTTTACATTTGTGTACATTTTTCGTTTTTAAAAAAAAATGCAATTAATATTTTAAATTTTAAATTATTCGGGGCAAAATCTGGTATAGTGTGTTTTAAACGCTCATAAATTCCTTCGGTGGACGAAATTTATAAAATGAATCCTGTAGCGCTTTGCAGAAAAGTTCAGGCTATCTGACAATACCAATTTTATTTGATTATCAGCATTTATGTACTAGCTGTAAATAGTTGACAAAAATATATTTTAAATAAAAAATTTGGGGGCAGCGCTTAACCCCGTATAGAGAGAGAGCCATTACAATCCCTCAAAATGTCAATCCTAAGGGGGGTGGAATTCTCGAACTGTCAACTGGACTCTTCCCACCACAAGAGTCTGCAAGAAGAGGAATAGAGAAATGCGATTTTTTTTCTTAGTATATAGCAGCCTTAACGCCGATGCCGAACGGCTATAAACGTCCACGCTAAGCATGGGATTCGAACCCACAGTCTCCAGTACCGAATGCCAGCGTCCTAGCCTTTCGGCCATTGTCCAGTCTTCAAAATTGCGCAATTGGGGAATAGTATTAAAAAACGAAAAATTCAGTTTGCAATGGCCTTTAGATGCAACAAGTTAAAACATATTCAAACTTTCGTGATCAGTATTGGGTCGAACCCCGTTATAACGAACTTCAAGGGACCAAAGGTTTCGTTCGCTATATCCGAACCGTTAAGAAAATGCTAGAGTTCACAAAATGTGTAACTCATTAGTTGCCATGTGTATTCAATAATGGTGAATTAAAAAATGATAAAATCTATTAAAAATGATCATTAATGAATTAAATCGACTAAAATCGATTACGTTAAACTGACACAAGGCCAATTAAATTACGTACAATAGGAAAACGGCGGGACCAAAATTTTCGCTCGTTATATCCGTGAGTTCGTTATATACCGGGTTCGCTATAACGGGGTTCGACTGTATTTTTGCCAACAATTTTTTGATTCAGGACAATTAGAGCCTTCTCTAATGACAGATACTTTACTTCACTTTTAAATCCTTTGAGAAAGAGCGACTTTACTCCCTCTATGGAGACCAGCTGCTGGGTCGACATGGCTTAGTTTGTACTTTAAAGATTTTTAAATAATAAAATTTAAATTCACTTACGATATATCATGTGGTTATTCATTCATTTATATGTATATGTAAATAAAGAAATGTTATTTCTAATACGATCCTCATCATTTATGCATAAGTGTTTTCTCTTTTCTATTAACTTTTAGATGCTGGGCATATTCGTTCCTGGGAATTTTAATTTTAATATTTAAAAATCTTTAAAATACAAACTAAGCCATATCGACCCAACACAGCAACGGCAGCAATATTTTCTCGTACATTGAAAATCGAGGACATAAAATTCATCGGCATCCCAAATTCTCTTATCAATCTCTGTCTTGTTCAGGACATGTGCACTGATTTCCTTCAAAATCGGTTGAATTATCATCGGATAAACATTTTCCTTTCCTTTGTATGTGACATTGTTTGGATGACGAAGTCTCTGACACTTAAAACAAATGGAAGAAGGATGTCTAAGGGAAGACTTGTAACAATAAAGTGAACAATCCCAGGTGCCTCGCTTTTTCTGTTAGTGTGGGCTGGAGAATTCAACTCTTTATTCACTCGGCTTGCCAAACCGCTTGTTGGTAAACTTGTCTACAGTAGGCGATTCAAGAGAGTAGGTTTTCAAGGCAAATGTACAACCATTCTCTTCTTCACGTATAGCAGCCAGTTTCAGATATTTACTGTAAAAAAAAAAAAAGCACATGATTAAGCAAGTCTGATATTTTTTATGGTGTTTCAGTTTACAAACAATTCCTAAATCAGGCTATTAAAATAAAATGTTAATAATTATCAGGTCCCGATTAAACAATGATCTGTACAAAGCTTTCTCTGGAGATTCAATATGAATAATCATTAGACTAAAATTAGTCCTGATAAAATTCTCGACATGAAATCAAAGATCAGTCAAGGGAAAATTAAATATCGATGAGATTTGACTGTTAATACGGTTCATTTTAAAAAAAAATCATCGCATGTCCTGTCTTTGTTGAGATCAGCTCATCTGCATTTAAAGAATTTTCCAGGTTCGATTACAGGCTATATAAATTTATTTCCTAGCGAGAAATAAAATTTTTTGTAATTGATCGACAAAATAATGTAAATCCTTATAGGATCAAACCTTGTTTATAAATTGACGTAAAGAAGGAGATTCTGTGGCGTTTACTTACTCAGTTCACAAAAATTACACCTAATGAAACTCTAGGTATTTCCAGGCACTTTTTTTCTACAATTTTACAGCAAACTTAAAAAGTTCAAATATTTCTCATGTGTACTGAGTACTAATCCTAAAATGTTAGCCCTTAAATAACCAAAGGTAAATTCTCACTAAATAACTTGACGCTGAGTCCGAGGTTTTTTTTTTTTCGTGTGTGTTTGTTTGTAAGTATTCACTAAAATTACTTCAGCTGAAACTACCGGTATTTCCAAAAAGCATGTATTTCTACAGTTTTACCGCGAGGATAAAATATTTGAATTCCCTTAAATGCAATCTGATTTTCGTCCTCTCTTCTAATACGTTTCAACTCAGAAAGCACTTCTAAAACGGCTTCCACCAAATATATATATATATATATATATATATATATATATATATATATATATATATATATATTATTCCTTGCAAATTTCACAGAAATATTTAGTTTCAATTACTGAAGAAAATAAATATTGCATATTTTATCATTCTTTTGAATAAAATGTCACTTAAAATATCCTAGAAAAAAAAAATTCCAATAAAATAACTCATTTGTCGGAAAAGAATTCAAACAAGAAAATGGCCTTAGAAGGCAGTTTGCATAATGTCGAAGTACATTTGTTTACTGAACGTTACGAGAGTAGTTCAAGTTGCAAGTCATTTGCCTCTTTCGTAACTTTTTTCAGTAAAGTTGTAATGTCTGATGTGGCATACAATTAATAAGGATTAAGTAAGATTAACTCAAGAAAATAAGATTACCTTTTATTAAAAACAAACTAATTAATAATTATTAATTATGTTTTTGCTGTTTCTACGCCCTGGCTAGAAGTTCCAGACCAGGATCATAACGGCTTCAGACTGAAGTGTGCGGCTCCGGTTTATATAGCACCACAACGATCGGGGTCAGTCTTAGCTAGTTGCCACCTCAATTTTGACCGAACACCTCCAGGGGCGACATCTGGGGGGATCGTACCCTCTCCCACCTTCTCTAATCTCATAGAGGGACGTTCTGGTCTACGGGTTTAACGTGCCCATATCCGGCCTAGAAATGCGTATTTAATGGCGCGTGTCGGGATTCGATCCGAGCACCCTCAGTATCGAAAGCCAGCACGCTACCACGAGGATACATCGAGCTCATTTTTAATTCTGAAAATACGGTTTAAATGCGTCAAATTTGATTTTTCATTAACTTTAGTGACTTCACACGCTACAGACTATATATATTTAGATTTTGGTAGTTAATGAATTTCAGTAAATTCCGTTGCTGTATTTTTACCACTTATAATTTATTATGTAATGAGTCGGGAGAAACAGCCTCCAACTTGGCATTCTTTCGCATATAAAAATACATTCTTTCATTCATATAAATAGACATTTCTACACAAATCGCCAAAAAACTGTATAAACTAAACAAAGGATATCTTTATTGCGGCATTTTTATCTTATATATATATATATATATATATATATATATATATATATATATATATATATATATATATATATATATATATATATATACTAGCATTATTGCCCGGCGTTGCCCGGGTAGATATATAGATATAAAATATTTCATGCATTCCATCAAAAAAATAATGGGCTGCACTCCCGCTCTTCATGTTCGTCTGGCCAGACAGAATGCGCTTAGCACGTTTCTACTGAAATGATATACAAACAATAAGAAAGAAAGAAACTTTGAGCCTGCGGACCTTCGTCTGATTTTAAGGTCATTCCCAACCCTCTTTCTCCCGCGCTTTGAAATCTGACCTCCCCCCCCCCTCCGTCATACTCAAACCACCCCTCTTAACGCAGCTGGTTGAGGAGAATCCACAGGGGGTAGACGCACCTCTATCGGGCACAAAAAACATTAAAAAATTAATTTTAAAAAAACTAATTGAGCCCCAAATTTCGTTTTTCCTGATTTAAGTTTCTCGGGTCCAAAACATTAACTGTGCCGAATTTGGTCCCGGTGGGTGAAACAGTCTATGATTCTATAGCGGACAAACAAACAGACAAGCTCTTATATATATATATATATATATATAAGAAATAGATGAAAGAGAATACCAGTAATAACACTAAAGCTACTTGCAGCCAGGAACAAATAACATGAAAAGATGACTGACGTCACAAAACTTGCAACCATGGAGATACTCAGTTACTGACTTACTATGGGTACTGTATTTTAGGACTATTAATCCATTATTAATTTAGTTTGTAATTATTATTACTTAGACTTATTTTTATTATTATTTTTATTTTTACTTATGATTTTTATTTTATTTTTCATTTTTAGTACTTATTTTTACTATTTATTCTTATTGTTATGTTTATATATATATATACTACCAATATAAGAACGGACATTAGAAAATATCTCTACACGTGGAAAAATAAAAATTCAAAACAAAACAAAAAAATTCGTTAGGACGAAATTGACCATTTTGTTGCTGGAACTCGGCAAGAAAAAATAAAACACTCGAATCTTCCAACTGCGACGAGCGTCGCGGCGGTAAATGTGCGGTACAACGGTGTATGAATGGAATAAATGATGTAACATGCTCCCAGCGATTATGCGGCTCGACTCAACATTCACGCAATTACGTTTTCTCTGTCACAGCCGAAAGTGAAGTCAACGGTGGAACGGCAGACGAACGGCTGAGTTTGCGCGTCCTTGACCCCTTTTTGGCGAACGCATAATCGGATAGCGTGTGCCTCGTGAACCGATTGGAATCGCTGTTGGAACAACTCGCCGCTTGTGTTCGGAGCTCGGGCGTCTGGCGTGTTATAAGCTACGGCAGGACACCATGATAAATATTCATCTCTTATGTGAAACACGGGTTGGAAAGATCTTGAACAGAGCTTCACGGGGCAGTTAAAATGACTCATTTTCTTCATGCAGGAACAGAATTACTGGAGGGGGGGGGGAATAACCATTATGAATCGGGTGTTTACCGTTATCGAATAAAATCTAAGAGATTTCTGAGAAATCGACGACAAAGGCACGAAAAGAGCTAGTGAATAAAGTTCATCATCGATAGACAATGGATATATTCAGGGCCTTTTTATAGCATGGGCAAATCGGGGCTTTCCCCAGGGCCCCCTGATGCTAGGGCAATGGCGTAGCGAGCATAACTGGCGCCCGGGGCACGATACATTTTTGGCGCCCCCCCCCCCCCCCGAAAAAACATATAGTAATATAATATAGTTGAAGTAGTTAAAAGGACCATTTGGCGCCTCTCTGCAAGTGGCGCCCGGGGCAGGATAGACCCCCTTGCCCCCCCCTTTGCTACGCCACTGTGCTAGGGGCCCCAAAACCCCCTTGGTGTATGCACCTAGTACTTCTAATAGTATGTATAGCCCATGGATAGTTCTTATTTGTATAAATGTTCATAAGGGGGGCCCCCAAATAGCATCTTCCCAGGGGCCCCCAGCATTCATAATCGGGCCCTGGATATACTTCCATACTTATCAGAAAGTTGCAGCATTTATATCAAATAAATGAGATATAATACATGAGAAAGTGTGACTTATTTGCAGATGCAGAGTGGGACAGATTCATTGAATTATCTAGGACGTATACACACAGGCCCTGATTTTCCATTAGGCCCAGTAGGCCAGGGCGTAGGGGCCCCTGAATGTTGGGGGCCCCAAAATATTTTTTTTATTTTAAAAGAAGAAAAAAAAAGGAAATTCCCAATTCAATTTTTTTTTATTTTACCTTTTTTAATAGGAATTTTTTTATATATCCTTTCAAATTTGATTGATTGGTTTATCATATGTATAGTTTTATGTATAGTTCATGATACGTATGTTATAGTGTATATAAGGGATTAATAAGTTTGTCTGGTTGCATTGTATTGGTGTTTTAATGAAGAAGTTAATATATTGTATTGCTTTTTGTTGTTTGATAATGTTCTAGGCTTCTACGCTTCAAATAGCCAATTCTTGGTATAATGGTACTTTCACAATGATTCATGATTTTTTTTTTGTGTGTGTGTCAATTTTGGAAATGTTACACCCACATCAGTGTTAGGGGGCCCCCATCCCGAGTTGTGCCTATAGTCGAGAATTTTCTAAATCGGGCCCTGTATACACATAACAAAAGATACACTTCCACAGCTACAGATTTTGTGAAAATTGATGATCACCTGGTAACACTACGGTTATCTCTTGTAACACGCAGCCGGCTTACTTTTTTATTTAAAAAAAAAATAATGTACACTTATTGAGAAACGGAAGGAAACTTTGTATTTCATTATGTTTACGATTTCTAAACCATCTCCTGACTTCCAAGTTTCTGTTTATGCGTTATGTAATTTTTTACAAAACCTATGCAACTTATTGACGTAGGATTTCGTTCCTCCATAATGGTCCTCCGGAAAGGAAAATTTCAGATGCTAAAACCGTCCGTCCATACGTACCTCGCGAGTTAAAATTTTGGCAGGGCGCCAAACCCAGTCTATCGCTTGGACAAGTTAACAGAAAAGTACCAAGATGCATCGCATATATGTATATATACAGATTTTTGCATATATCTATATATACATACATACATGTATATAGATACATATATACATACAAAGAGGTAAGCAACGATAAGTAATCCTACGTTAATAACCCGTGGTAGTTTCGTTAGAAGACACCACCTGAAATTTCTTTAAACTTATTTTTAAACTGTTTCCAATTATTTTTTACGCAGTAAAAAAAAAATTGTTGTTGTTGTTATTTATGGCAATTTTGGAACGTAATCCATTACACTTGCAGCCGTGACTGCTGGCTATCTATTTAAGAGGGCACCTTATAGGTGGCCAGCACTACCCCCTACAAGCCGGTCCCGTAATTTAGAACCGAGTCAAGTCCCGAGGACGGAACACTTGACCTCGCACCTCCAGAGGCAATAAAAAAAATTATGTAAAACATGTTTTTGATTAATATTGAAATGCGACATTGTAAATTTTCCAAATTTGACTCTTTAGCTATAAGTGAATTTTCACTTCAGCTTAATCGGGCTTGTGACGGCCCTGAGGTACAGCGCGCTGGTTTTCGGTGCTGAGGGTGCTCGGATCGAATCCCGGCGTTGCGCCCCAAAAAAATGCCTCTGTTTGTATCGTCCCTTCATATGGGGTAATGCTGTCCGCCTATAGGGAGCCCCCACAATAAATTGGGCAGTAAAACTGCAGCGTAGTATAGGCGAATGTTTAACGACAAGTGCCGTTATTCGAATGGTAGGTGTTTCATTATACTACAATATTAGTTCAATTTTAATATGTTTCCATATTTATAAATTAAAAGTTTTATATTTAGTTTCTTTTTAACGAAATTTTTTTAAATAACGAGAAGGAATCACGGGATTTCTTTTAAGTTAAAGAGACTTTAAAGTGCATTTTTTTAACCCAAAGATGAAAAAAAAAAAAACATATGAAATTCTTTTCATGCGATGGCTGCGATTTTCCCCTCCTTCTCTATTTCCAACTTCCTCTCCCTGAATCGGCATAGGATCATATTACCAACTCATCAAAGAATTTTCCCTCCCAAAGTTCTATTAGCAGTTCCCTCGGTTCCACCTTATTGGCCCTGCCACACGCTTTGTTTAAGCGTCTAAAACCCGGCATTTCCAGAAACTCCAGCACTCTATAAAAATTCAATGCCAGCCCTATAATTTCCACTCTGCTACCGAAAAATTTGTCAATAAAAACGCCGCTTCTCTTATTCTCGACTTTAATCACGCACAAATTACCCCATTCCGCGATACAAGGTGCGGAAAAAGGGGGGGGAGATCTTTTCGCCCGGGGAAACAGCCCCCTCATTTGAATAACAGGGGGGGGGGCGAGCGTCCATTTACGCGCCAGGATTTAGCATACTTATTGAATTTTCTGGACGTAAGAGGGGGGGTAGCAGGTGTTAAAAAGTCCAAGATTTCTCGGGCAGCCACCCGCCTCCAATCCCATTAATATTTATGAGGTGCAGGGGCGCTCTCTGAATGGTATTCTGTAATGTGTTTTGCCATCCTCCGGGATTTTTATCCGGGAGTAGTGTTTGGGAGGGGGACTCGAAGACAGGCTGCCAGTGCTCTGTGCGCTATCCCTGTGTGTACACACAGAGTATATTCGATTCACCTTGTGCGGGCGAGACTCGCACTTCGCCAAAAACGGAGGTCTCGCTGAACGGCCCGGGAATTTTAATGCCATATATTTCCGCAACTATGTATATATCGCCGCAGGCAGTTTGCTCTAAAAGGGAGGTTTCAGAAATGAGAATTTTCTCTTCATATACTCTCCGTCAAGTGATTATTCGTTCCATGAACATCATTTCACCGATTTTAAGGCCGTCTGCACACGGAGCAACTCAAAGGAAACTGATAACTGACTCCAATCACAAACCAGTCCGTGATGAGTCGTAACCTATGTAATTGAATGGAGCCACGCGCATGGCGCAACTGGTTATAAACCCGTCAGGAATGCTCTTGTAATCAGTCGCAGGCAACTCAACGTGTCGAGTCACTAGCAACTTCAGTCGCCAGTTTCTCTCGCGTTGTGCGTGTTATTACACAGTCTATGTTACAGCCGCTATTTTGGCAAGCTGCCAAATGACGTACACGAGAGTCACGTGACTTATGCCTAGCGATGAAATGAAATTCTAACGTTTTTTGTTGTATGGAATATGTGCGCCCATATGTACAGTCCATTTTTAAACAATTGATCAAAGACAATCCATTTTGACAATTTTTTTAAAATAAATTAATTTCTGATAATAATTTAACTAAAAAATGCCCGGAAAAATTATGTTCTTCCTTCCATGACAGGTCGCAAACTATTGATTTGAATCACTTTTGAGTAGGCATCACAAACGAGTTTGCAACCGATAAGCAATTTCAGTCGCTAACCAGTTCAGTTTCCTTTGAGTCGCTCCGTGTGCAAATGGCATAAGGATCGCAAAATGCAATCTCATGAAAACAGGAGAAAAAAAGATTGACTTTCAAGATCTATTTAACCATTAAGATTATTTATTTAAGATTTGTTATCCAAGGTCATCCAAGATCAATGAGTGTAATAATTGTTAGCACACTTGGTCAAAAATAAAAAAAAGCAGTAGGTCGGGTTCACACAGTTAACGAGTTAAGACTGCGCGTCAGTTAACATTGCTGATTGTCCATCACCATGTTCAGCAATTCGAAAATACCCGCAAACTATTTTAACGTAGATTACGTTCCTCCAAAATTTCTGACGCTAAAACCGTCCGTTCTCGCGAGTTATAATTTTGGCAGCGCGCCAAACCCAGTCGCTTGGGCAAGCAATAAACAGTTAAACAGAAAAGTACCAAAATGCGTCAAAATTTTGACTGACACACACACACACACACACACACATATATATATATATATATATATATATATATATATATATATATACAGGTGGTTATCAAAATAATGGAAACACCTATCAATATCAGTGGTATTTAAGAATGTGCTTCGTATTCCTTAAAAAACAAGTTTGGCCACAGGTATTTTTTTTATATAATATAGTGTAAGTATTATTCTATTGTCAGGTAGTAGTAATGAAACTAAGGGCATCGTGCTTTTGGGAGGAACAGCGTAAAATGTCAAACCTTGCAGACCTTGCAAAAAGGGCAAATTGTTGGAGCGCGTTTAAATTGGATTATCTGTTACTGCAATCCCCAGGCTAATCGGTGTTTTTCGAGCTATGGTATCGGAAATCATGATAGCATACAGACTGCAAGGAAAACCATCCTCTGCCAAACAGAATAGTGGACGAAAGGGAAAGCTGAGTGAAAGAGACGGACGGGATATTAAAGCGGATTGTGACATGAAGAAAGAAAACAACTGCAACTAAAATGGCCGAAGAGCTCAATCTGCATCTGCATGTTCCGGTATCGACCATCAGTGGTAGAAGGGAACTTCACAAACAAAGCATTTACGGAAAAGTAGCTATTCCCAAACCACTCGTAATAGATGCCAATACAAAATATCGTCCACAATGTTGACACAAGCGCAAATCCTGGTCGAGTAATATGTCGAAAAACGGCATTTGGTCCGACGAATCATTATTCACATTGTTCCTCGCAACAGGACGCGGGTATGTCTGGAGAACACCTACAGAAGCGTAAGATTCTGGCTGTCTCATCTCAACTGTCAATCATGGAGATAGATCTATATCAGGGTTTGGGATGGTATTTCATGGTTTTCTTCAGGCCCTATTGTAACCGTAAAAGGGAAATTGAATGGGAAGGACTCTGTCGAAATTTTAGCTCACTAGTCCATCCTATGGTGCAAACATTGTTTCTTGCAGGGGATGGCGTTCTCCAGGATGTTAATCCCCCTATACATACAGCTAAATCTATCAAATATTGGTTTGAAAAGCATGAAAAAGAAGTCAAATATCTTATCTTGCCTTGTACAATCCCCCCCCCCCCGATTATATATCATCCAACTATTGTGGTCTGTATAAGCGGATAGAGCTACGTATCGTTATCCACCACAGCATCTCTACAGGACCTTTCACGATTTTTCCCTGAAGAATGGTATAATATATTCTTAACCACTATTCATGACTTGTATAATCCAATTCCAAGGTGAATCAGGGGTATTACAGGACAAAGGTGATTCTGTGCCGTATTAATAAAGGTTTTCATGATGTTTCTTAGTGTTTCCATTATTTTGATAACCACCTGTATATATATATATATATATATATATATATATATATATATATATATATATATATATATATATATATATATATATATATATATATATATGTGTACAGAGAGAGAGATGGATACATATACACATAACACATACATAAATATATACATACAAAACAGTTAAGCAACGATGCATAATCCTACGTAAAAAACCCGCGATAGGTTCACTGGAAGAGACTACCTGAAATTTTTTTTTTATAATCATACATTAGCAAATGCACGTTTTTTTTTAAATTTTTCTTTCTGTAATTGAAAATGTACCTCTAAATGCGATACGCCAGTTCTTTCGAACTCTTTTTTTACATTAAATTTTATTTTTTATTATAAAATGCAATTTTGGAGCAATAGACGGCAATAAATTATTTTGCGCTGAACAAAAATTTATTTTTTTAAAAAATATACTTCCTTTATACTTAAACGCCTACCTTTCCGATAGATAGGTGCTTGAAGAATGCAAGATCAAGTCTTTTTAAGTCTTGATCCTATAGTCTTGAGGAATTCTTAAGCTGCAAAGGTGCATCACAGGAAAATACTTAAGTTCAAATTCTGTACCAGTTGCGAAAACCTTCTTAGTTTACGTTCAGCTATGGTGAAGTAACATATTAAAACTCAGTTTGAAAGCACAATTTCGCTTCTCACGACATGTCCCATACTGACATGGTCACAGAAATTTCACGATGGAACGCTATATTTTCAGAATCCAAATTTTCCCCTGAAAAATAACGCGATATGAAGCACTTTCAATGTCTGTCTGTTGGGTGAAAGATTTTGTCACCTAACATACAACTGAATATGTCTGCATTATGTAAGGCTCACCCTTTCCCTCTTCTACCGTATTATGTTTACCTTTCTATCTCGACATTCAAAATCTGCTCCGAAAAGAATATTACCGTAGGGCAATTCTGAGCTCTCTCCGTGACAGCTGGTTTGTGAATTATAACTGCGACTGTCACTTTCCACGTGTGAGAGATTTGAGGAATTCTAAGCCTTCCCAAGTTAAACGCGCGGCTTGGCAACTTTTATTTTTAACTTTCTTTCTTATCTTTGCATTTCCTGTTTATAAATATTGCCTCTAATTTTTTTAGACAACGTATTTAGAAGATTCCATTCATTTAAAGTGAGCATAAAGTCTTGTAGGTGAGTTAACAGGTACTATTCTAACACAGAAATCTTCATTTTTCACCATTGATACATAATGTTTACATCCACTGCAGACGGCAACAAAAATAAAATTAAGATGCAGGTGAAATAACTAATGAGACGATGAGGCTGGAATCTGATCTATCATGACATCGTGTTTTAAATTAAATATATTTTTTATTACCTACGATTTGCTCTCTGTGTTTCTATTTGTTTGAATATACGCTGTTAGTCTAGGCCAGTGATTCTGAACCACTGTGCAGCGGCACTTTTGTGTGCCGCCAAATTCTTAAAGTGTGCCGCCTAATTTTAGAAATTTAGATAGTAAAAATTATAATGCTTTTTTTATTACGAGTAAAGTTTGTTTAAATTAAAGAAAAGTACACTGTTAAAGAAAACTGTTGTTTTTACAGTTAAATGTCATATTTTTAACTGAAGAATCAATTAATTCATTTTGGATTAACATTAGATGCGATTATCCCATGATACCCAAAAAAGCGTTAAAAATATTATTACAATTTTCTACATCTTATTTGTGTGAATTCGGATTTTCAGTATTAACCAACATAAAAACGAAAAGAAGATCGAGACTGTTAAATGTAGAAGACGATATGAGAGTAGCATTGTCATTTTTACGACCAAATATAAATGAAATTATCAAAAAACATCAAGCTCAAATTTCTCATTAAAAGTATTCTTATTATTACCTTGTAATTAATCCCTTAATAAATGTACTGTTGTTTTTGTAGTACATATTATATTATTTTATTTTACATTCAAAATTATTATCGTAAACTATTTTACAACTATTTTATAGGTAAGTAAACAACTTTTAAACTTATCTTTTTCTTTGTGTGCCGCCAAATTTTGAAATCATTAAAAGTGTGCCGCGACAAAAGAAAAAAAGGTTGAGAATCACTGGTCTAGGCATTTCTGTCCGGCTTTAAACGTCTTACAAAACAGGAAACAGCTTTAGTAGAATTTTCAAGGAAAGAATGCTCCAAAAAATGTTCAACCTAACTATTAATAGCTTTTGTAGCATTATTCACTATTCAGAGTCTTATATATAAGGTGAGCCAAAAGTTCGTAAAAACTTTAAAAATTCATAAAAAAAGTAAGAAACCAAGATAAAGAAGTGCGGTTTACAAGAAAGGGCTCACAAGGAAGTAGGGTTTTTTTAGCAACCAAAAAAAGTTTAAAAAGTTTAAAAATTCCTAGGTAGATGGCGCTGACATGCGAGAGATTCAGCAGAATTATGCAAATCAATCTTGCAATATAAGACCGTGATACAAGAGGATTTGGAGGATCGGCCACGAAATGGAAGACCCTCCTTGGAGGAGGGCCGCATTACTACGGTGGAAACCGTTATGAATAATATGGCGGTGAAATCGTCCACGGGGAGTAGCAGTGCTCGCGAAGCTAGACCAGTGACTCTACCAGTGACTACAGAGGCTGTTCGCACATTTTTTAGACGATTTTGGTAAGCGGTAATAAAAAATCGTTTGCTGCAAAAGAAATAATTGCAATTGTACTATGTTTTTAATAGTCAAAATTATCGTTTGCGGCTTGAAAGTTTTGTTTTTATTCAAAATGGCGTTTTTAACAAAGCAGTGGTTCGAAGGCTACTTTTATGCTCTTTCCGAAGAGAAATATGCATACTCCGTTATCCAAAAACGATGTGAGAGTCATGGTTTTGTGCTATCTAAAGCGTCGATAGGTAATATCGTCAACAAGAAAGAAAAAAAAAATGTCAAATTGGAGCCTCAAGTGGGACAAAAATTCCAAACAAGTATCCAAGGAAAAAACGGACATCTTCCACTATTGCAAAGGTACGTTGTTTAATGTTAAAAGAAAATGCCCCTAGTCAAAGGACAGTTGCAAAATCATTAAAATGCTCGGTGTCCACTGTAAACAAAATGATAAACGTTGATTTAAATCCTAAGAAAGCGAAAAAACGCAATGTGCATCGTCTTCTTCCAAATCATATCGCTGAACGCAGGACACGCTGCAGAATTCTATATGAGAAACACTTACCCAAAGAAAAATGGAAAACAATTGTCACAATAGATGAATCATGGGTGTATTTAAATGACTGCAACAAAAAAAAGAGCCATTTATTATCATAAAAGGGGAGAAAAAAATTTAAGTACATGGTTCAAAGAATCGAAAGAAAGTTTTTCTAAGGGATTCATGATTGTTGCTGGTTTTTCTTATAATGGCAAGTTAAAAATAAAGAGAGTGGAAAAAAATGACAAGATTAACTCCAAATACTATCAGGAACATATTTTATCGCCAATTTTTCTGATTGAAATACCATCGCTTTACCCACAGTGCCATCAATCTGTGAGACTCCATCAGGACAAAGCTAGCAGTCACACATCAATATCCACTGTAAATTTCCTAAAAGAAATGAAACAAAAAACTGGTATCAAGGCCATACCCTTCACTGATATCCCTACTAAATCTCCCGATGTATCACCTATGGATTTTTGTGCTTTCGGACTTTTAAAATCTGCATTATCCAAATGTCGTCCCAAAACCCTTACAGGACTCTGGAAAGCTGTTCAGGAGGAATGGGATAGAATACCTCTTCTGACACTTCAAAAGGCATTATTATCCTGGAAATTGCGGTGTCGAAAGATAGTTCAGAATAAGGGATGTCAAATAGAATATTTAAAATACAAGAATTTTATGTAATTTAGTTTTGTGAATACAATATACATCGTCTAAAAAATGTGTGAACAGCCTGTATTTTAGATTTTTATTTTGCTGCTAAAAAAATCCGACTTCCTTGTGAGCCCTTTCTTGCAAACTGCACTTCTTTATTATAATTTCTTCTTTTTTTATGAATTTTAAAAGGTTTTACGAACTTTTGGCTCACCCGGTATATAAGCAACGACTTTATTTAGAAAAATTAATATTTGATATAGTACAAAGACTACTGAGATTGTAAATTTTAGAAATATATGTCTTCTGAAATTACGAAATAAATTCTTTTCTATTTTTTATATCGAGGGCTTGTTGAAAATTGATAGTTTTTAAGGTATCAGTACATAATGATACATAAAAAATGCAGCCCAACCCAATTTTAAGAAATTTTAATTTGCTAGTCTTTTGTTTGCAGATTTATTTAGGTATCTATGTAGCGAGCATTTTGAAAATGATGAAATAATTTCACAACCTCACATCGTCTTGAATCAATATCTCATAATACACTATCTACTAAGGTAATAATTATAAAATAAGCTGTTAGTGAGTTAATAGTAAAGAAATATATCAACAATAAAGAGATGTAAGGTGTTCATTTTTAGTGTAAGTAAAAAAAAAAAAATAATTCTATGTAAAGTTATTGCACTCACCAAATATAATATATATTGTGTATTATATATTATACCTAAAGGCAGTGTATGTTATGTATTATTATGTATTAGAAGTTTTTGTATTGTTATGTTTTGATTATTATGCATTGTTTAGTGTATGCCGATTTTGTTTAATGGTGGGGTTTAATTTGACCCACCTTAATGTAGCTAATTTTCTTTTGTACGCCGCTAAGTGAGCACTCTTTGTGTTAAAATTTGTGTTAAAATGTGATGAATAAGAACTGTATAATCGAACTTAAATAGGATATAATAAGGTCAAATTTATAAGTCCAGTTGGAACACGGCAAAACAGAAATTAGTTTTGAAGCTGTCGTTAGAATTGACGGTTTAAGAAATTTAAGATTTTTTTTTGATTTTGCACCTAATTAATAAATTAATTAACAAATTAAGGAATTAAAATTGTTGCCACTGAAATAGTTTTAAAAAAGAAAAAAAGGATTTGATATTGAGAATTAAAATTTTTAAGATACAGGTAGTCGCTTTTTGCGCGGAGGATGCTTTTATATAAACGCCGTTTAATCTTACGCTGTGGTCGGCAGAACATCTCGAATAATACACTATCTACCAATAAGCATTTGGACACCCATGCAAATGACTATATCCGCGGTCCTGATATACGTCACGCCCTCCATCGTTAAACATGGTGTAGGAAACAACAATGGCATTCGTCGCATGCAAGATGCCACGAAGTGCAGAGTTATCGTATTTCGACAAAGTTGTAATCTACTGGTTCTTCTAATTCTTTACAGAAATGGCCGATCCTTAAGGGACATATCTAGCGAGCTGAGTTACCCAAAATCGACAGTGGCCTATGTGATTCAAAAGTGGAAGGTGAGCGATGATTGTCGGAATGTGCCCCAACTCGGCAGACCCACGAAACTGGGAGACAGAGACCGACTTGTGCTGTCCAGAGAAATTCGGAAGAACCGCACCCAACCGATGGCCCACATACTCCAGGAGTTTCAACAGGCATCTGGGAGTGTTGTTTCGATGAATAGCGTCCGTAAGGAAGCACATTGTGCTTGGTTTTCATGGTCGTGCTGCCGTCCATAAGCCTTTGATCACAAAGTCCAACCGCGCTGCTCGGTTAATGTGGTGCAAAGCACATCGAAAGTGGACCATATATCAGTGGAAATGGGTTCTCTGGGGTGACGAATCAAGTTTCACCCGCTACCGTTCGGATGGTAGGGTCTGGGCCTAGCGTCTGCCTGGAGAACGCCTCCTGCCAGAATGCATTGTGCCCACAGAAAAGTTCGGCGGAGGTGGAATTATGCTCTGGGGGTGTTTCTCCTGGTATGGACTGGGAACCTTGGTCCAAATTCATGGTAAATTCAACGCCGATGCCTATTGCATTATTTTGGATGACAGTGTGCTTCCTGCGTTGTGGCAGTTTAACGGGTTGGACCCATGTTACTTCCAGGATGACAACGCCAGCTGTCATGTTGCGATGTCCACCATGGATTGGTATGGTGACAATGGGGTTAACCGAATGGACTGGCCTGCCCAGAGGCTAGACCTGAACCCCATCGAGAACCTCTGGGACGACTTGAATCGCCGAATTAAGGGGTGCAACAACCGTCCAAAAACGGTGAAGGAACTTACATTTCTTCTCCAAGCCGAATAGAAGAAAATACCACTAGGCGTCATATAAGGACTTGTGGAAAGCATGCCCCGGAGGGTTGAGGCTGTAATTGCCTCACCAACTGTAATTGCCCAGTGGAGGCTCTACCAACTATTGAATATGAATAAATTTTGTTTTTCTTTTCTATCACAGGTGTCCAAAAAATAATTGATAGCTAGTGTACAATAATGTAAAAAGTAAAACTCAAAACCTATATGAATTCAAACGCTTATTTTAAAAATGAACGTGATTTTTGATATTGAGTAAAACGTTTGACTATTTTAGACAAATCAGGTTTATACTTGTTACCCGCTACTGTCAATATGTCATCTATTTGCGAATCAGCAGGCCGATTTCTATAGACGTTCTTCACATATTTCATTTTGGAATTGAATGATTCCCCAAGATACGCTGATGCGAAAAACGTGAGCTGCGGGTGGCAAATTTTTGCACAGTTCTGTATTTTCAAGGTACTCATTTCAAAATTTATGTTTGCAAAAGCTCCTGCCTGGTTTGAGCGTCCCTGGTATGAACTGAGAGAAGAACACTCCCAAATATCGGTGCCAAATATGTTTTGATTTTTTTGCCCCGCTTTTTGCAAAAAGCGACATTTGCAAATAAGATAATAAAACTGAGAAAACAGCTTTGCACAGCCTACAGAGAGCAAGTAATATAAAAACAAAATTTTTTAAAGTCAATTCCTACTTAGGTCAACAAAGAAAAAATCGAGTGTGAACTAATAGTAGGAATTGAAAAAAAGGATTGCCTGCCAGAACCTTGCCTACTGTGCGAGATTAGGAGGGGGGGAAAGATAGAGAAAAAGTTTGTCAGGTTGGGGATTCGATCCCGCAACCTACAGGACGGGGGGGAGCCCGCGATACCGCAGTGCTGCCGTTTACAGAGCAAGAGTTCGGAAATTACTATTCAAGAGCAAGAGACGCTCTAGGTCTAAAACTAAAATCGATTAATTAAATTTAATTAATGAATTAATATTTGAAAAAACTGTATTAACATCAAGTGCCATCCACTACAAGTTTAAAAAAAATGTATTTGAACTTGAGTGGATGAATAAAAAGTATTTTATTAACGATTGAAAATTTGAACAAGATATATATAGGGAGAGTGTGAACTAATAGTAGGAATCGAAAAAGAAACAGGGAAACATAATGGATAAAACTTAAATTGAAATGAACGTGACAGACAAACGGGAACACTTTCTCGCAGATTCAGCCAACAGAAACTGTCCAACAGTAATTTGCATTTCAAACGTTAAGTATCCTCACTCATACACCTAACGTTCTTAACTCGTGTAATGAACGTATTTAGACGAGCGTAGTGCATAAAGATTTGGATGAGTAAAAGAGGCAGAGAAAGATTATGCCTCGGGGATAAATCTGCAACGATATGCCAATAATAGACAACCGAGAACTCTTTCTAAGATTCATCCAGTAGAAAATGTCCTGCTGTAATTTGCATTTCTATGAATAAGTAAAGTCGCTCATTTAGTACTGGAGTATTTCTGAGATTCAACGGCAGAAACCATCCATCTGTTACCTATATTATGCAAAACCATCTCGCACTGTAGCTGACCTAATATCGGTCTCTTGCTATCTATATATTAAAATGTTTTTATTAAATCGCTTTCTTGTTTGTGTGTTTGTCCGGTACAAATCTTGCAATCGATTTTTAACTAACTTCCCGACTAGCTAGACATTTGAAACTTTTAGAATAGCTCCGAACACGATGACAATGCATTCTTTTAATACTTTTAGCCATCTTTAAGCAGCATTGAATTCATTTTCGGTTAATTTTGTTGTTTGGAAATTTCTTATAATTGCTCTATTTATTAAGCATTTGATCATTTTCTTTCAAGTTGATGGGATAATACATCAAAAAAATTTTTAAAAAGTATTTATTAAAAATATAATTGTCAAGTTTATATGATTCAACAGAAAATTTAAAAACGTGGTATATAAAAAGTTCTTTTTATTTTGCAATTATTTAAGTTGCTAGGCCGACTTTTTGGGCAGTCCGTGAGAGAAAACTGCATCAATTTACTTCATTTTGGTCTTAAACGAAAGATTGTAATCTGTATATTTGTCAAATTTGTTTTTTGTAACCGCAATTTCTATTAATTAGCGATAATAATTTACAATTAAAAATTGATTTTATGCATGCTCAGTGGCATGTTGAAATCTGGCTTTAGAAACTCACTGTTTCTGCGCATGCTCAGTGACACGTTTTAATGATAAGCACGTTTATTCCGAGGAGTCTCTCTAGTCCTCTCTCTGCCATTTTTATTTTTATGATAATTATGATTGTGAAATATAAGATTAAACCTGGTGGAAATTTTCTATTTCGCGCTGTTTAATTAGCGATAATTTACAATTTTAAAAAATTGCTTTCTGCGCACGCTCAGTGACATTTTTAAATCCGGCTTTAGATAGTCACTAAGCACGAGGTCAGCACATTAATTTGTTTCTGCGCATTATTATGATTTTCAACATTTGGCAATGATGTGTTGAGTTTAATTTTTGTATTAGTACATTTATTTACTATCTAGCCGTCATGGTTTGACAGGTACCAACTATTTCTCGTTAATAGGATCGGTTACTGTTTGAATCGTGGGATAAATTTTGCTTTAATGAACAGCTCGTGAAATATATAAATGTCAGATAACATAGATATACTTCCCAAAAAAATCAATATTAACAACTTGGCGGCATTAACGGGAGAAAAAAATAACATTCGACGCAAATCGTGCCAACGCATCCAAAGCTCACAAAATCCCTCACGTGTAATCAGATTACGGTATCGCTGATATTTTCCTTGGCGAAATCCCCCTTTTGCAAAAGCACATCGGGAAAGCAACACGGACAACCTCTGCAAGATCTATCTCCCTTTGTAATCTCTCTCTCCAGGAATAGTGCCAACTGTCAAGCCACCATTCGATAAAACCCGTATCAGCACTAATTCCCTCGCGAAATTTAAGTTGGTCCGAGTGGCAACACTCCGGCGAATTCTTTGTTGGCGCATAGGAAATTAATTACTTTTCTAATGACATTACGGTAATGCAAAGCTCGACTTTAAATCCTTTAACTTAATGACTTCCGTTGCCGTCGGAATTTCTTTGGACTTAAGTATCGTAATTAAAGTTCAGGCGTCTTTGATAGGGTTTAATGGACTTTCGGGGTCCGCAAGAGCCGAAACCGGGGGGGGGGGGGCAAAGTGTGGGGGTGTTAGGATGAGGAGATAATTTTTTTCCCCCTTTTTTACCAGATAAAATTAAAGGGTTTGATTCTGAACGGTGTTTACGTTCTTGGGTAATAAAAATTTAAAAGAATACCATCGTAAAATTCCTTATCGAAATAAACTAAATTGATTGCACGTGCTTGTAAGTGGAGAGGCTTATTTAAATAACATAGCATTAAAAGCAAGATTAATTGTAGAACTCGGAGATTGATGGCTCTCTTGGTATTGACAAGGTTTTACATTTTTTTTTATTACAGGCGGCATTAGAATTCATTTTTATAAATGCATAATTTTTAATTGCTTTTCCCGGGATTTTATCAAGCGAAGTCTGTTGAAAGTTATTTTATGAATTTAATCTATGTTGCGTCGTAAATCAAAAGATTTATTTGAAGTCCTTTTTTTAAGATGAGTATTTAAAAATTTCGCTGAGAAGATGCGCTTTTAAACTTATCTCCTGTTTCATCTTTCGTATTTTTATTCCAAAGCGCTAGTATATTAATGAGTCTCTTCTTTTAATGCCAAATTACTTACGGTAAGCTTTACAAACGCTTGTTACGTGATACGCCAAACCGAAAAGAAAGATCTGCTTTTTCTCTACCCTAATCTTTTCTACAATAATAATAAAAAAAAATTAAACAAAATTTTCCCTTCAAATTTCGCAAATGTAATTAGTATTCAAAGAAACAACAATCACATATGTTAAGCATTAAAAAGAATCATGCAACATGTGCGTGCATAAGAATCTCAGTTATCCCTAGTTATACCCAGAAAATTTTAGAAATTTAAAATTTTGATTGCTGAACCGCAGTCAAATTTTTTACCCATTCACGGCCAAATTCATATATATGTATTTCTTCAGCTGTTTTAGATTCAGTATTTTTTATTCCTATATTAAATTTTTTTATTACTTAATATTTGAATTTTTGTCTAGGAATGTAACCAGTAAAATATTTCTTTAAATGGTTTTTAAAGAATGAAAGTTTTATTTGAAATGCATTCTATTTTTACGAGGTTAAAATAAATATTCTCTGATGGGAACAGTTAAGTAGATATCTTATCCATCTTTTGTTACTGATAATTGCCTAGAAAATGAGATATTTGAGTACATAGTTCACGAAACTTCTTAAACAAAAACTGTTGAGTCGCTAACAGTTCTGAATAACAAAAATTTCATTTGATTATTTCCTCCCAATTTTCTTATACAGAGGTAAACTCTGTAAGGAATAAGCTTACAAGTCACAAACAGTATCCAAGGTCCCATCAGAAAAAAAAAACTGTAATCAAAAAGTAAACTTAAGTTTATCTGCATCTCGGCTTGAGCGAATATCTTAGAATGGGAAAGAAATAAAGTTCTGTCTGGATTACATCTCTAAACACCAAAACGTTAAATTAGAAAACCACCCACCGTGGTCCAACTTCCAACCGATTTATTCCAACACGTTAGAGTAAACCTCCCTACTAGTTATTGTTTCCATCGCTGATTCGATTGACGCAGGAATTCTGCGACAGTATTCAGCTTCGTAAAGCAAACTTGATTTCCACCGCTTCGACGTTAGAGAGAGAAAAACTTCACAAGAACATCTGATTTTCCCTTTTTCTTTGAATAATTTGTTTAAGGGTGTCCAGGACATTTTTTTTTTTAAATTTATTTATTGAGTTAAAATTCTGAATTTTTTCGTGATGGTAAACCATATAATTTGTAAACAAAATCATATCATAAAACTCATACAAAAAATTTTTTTAATTTTAAAATTTTAAGTTTTTAAAAACAGTGGGGTAAATAAAAATTGTTATAACTCAAAATATTATTTGTCGAATTTCAAAATTTTTTCATTTAATTAAACAGAAATACATACAAGTTTTAATTTTGACTCAGCGTTTTGTTAAATATTGATTTTTAAAAAAATTAAAAGTATTTAGATTAAAAATTTTAAAAAAATGATGTAAGTTATTTTAAAAAAATCATATTTTCAAAAGTAAATATTTTTTTCAAATTTACTGCATCAAAATTAAAGTAAAATAATTGTAAAAGACATGGTCCAAGTTTGAACTATTTATCTTTAACGGTTCTTGACTTATAACAATTTAAAGATGAGAAATGGTGAAAAAACGCATCACGCAGAAAAACGCATTTACATGTTTAAACACAGATTGGCTACTATTGGAACATTGCAAAACAAAAAAAAATATATCCTGTTGTAATTGAGATTAAAACATGATTTAAACGTCATTTTTAGCTGAAAAGAACACATAATTTTTTAAACCAATCATTTTTTTTCGAAAATTTGAAGAATTTTGTGTCCTGGACCCCATCTAGCATATAGTTATGCTTTCCGGTATGAATCTATTTTCTTCTTTTCCGTGTTCCGATATAGAAGAGTGCAAGGTTAAAGAGAAAAATAAAACGTGAACAGGAAAGTGAACTGAGCAAAAAGATGATAAGCAAATGTAAAATTAAAATCCAATACCATTCAGGCTGTCTTAGAAATGTTCAGTTTTTCGTCCTCTAAAAGATGATAAAATTTAAAATTTTGTATTTCAGCTATTCATCTTTCTAAATATGATATGAAATCTCCATAGCTAATCACTGCTGATAAATTAATTCATTTAGAATGTTTGTCCTTTGCCGACAACTTACCGAAGCTTATCTATATTCGCAGAATCGCGCTGACAGGCGCTTTCCCCCCCCGAATTAAATAATACGGTGATGCCCAATAAACAATGAACCACGTCTCAAATTTTGGTGAATTATTGTACGCGTGCGTATGTCTGTCCATTATTCATCCCGTCCCACCTTTAATTCCCAGGTCCCTTATCTGCGTTCTTCCTCACGGCGAACTCATCAGTTCCTCCAACAGCTATCTGCGACTGGAGCAAGATAAGTAGAAACCCATTTAAAAGGGCTCGCGCAATTGTCCTGCAGATAAAGCATAAATACGAATTTTCCTGTCGCCACCAAGCGTTCTCCTGCATTCACACAGCGGTCTCGTATAGCTTTATTCACGTGTCTTTTATACATGCGAATGCTTGTTTCAAATCTATAATTTGGACACCAACAGTTGAGTTTATTAGATTATGAAGCAGGGCTGTCATGTTACATTTCTATTGGC
>OU015497.1:33270449-33272949 GCA_907164885.2 Dolomedes plantarius
ATGTACTTTCCTCGTCTCTCAACATATTAAACCATCAATTTCTATTATCTGTAAGCTCCGTTAAGTCTGCAGTTTATGCCTCTCTTGATTCCAAATTATCCGCTGCCGCAACTTTAAATGAAATCCCTTTAAAAATAAATGCCCTGCTGTAATAAACTCGCGGTGTTTAGGAATTTACAATTCATTTACCCCCAGCCCTTAGCTCATTACTACTGTGTGCCCACGTCTGCTGTTATTTGTGATCATAAATAACCCAAGCAGGCAAAGTGGCTGAGCTAAACTTGTGAAAAGCAAGGTAGGATAGAAAAGAGATGCCCTAGATGAATTCACTCTCCACGCATTTTCTCAGTTTTCATTATCTCATAACAGGCATTTCACCTTCTATATATCAGAGCCCCAGTTATTAATTCCTGAGAGCTCAGCTGTTTGAATGACACACTCCAAGCTTACTCTAATAGATGCTGATACCAAAATAACTTCTGTATGTGGAGACTCGCTTGATATGTGCCCTAATCTAAATCCAACTATATCGACCCCCCGTTGATCTAATATTATAGATATATACTGTATGTGTGTGTGTATATATATATATATACATATATATATATATATATATATATATATATATATATATATATATATATATATATATATATATATATATATATATATATATATACAGTAACCACAGCTTATAGTGATCAGTGGTTATAAGAATCAACCGTTTATAAGAATCAATTTCGCGAAAACAAAAACAAATGTATTTTTTCCATGTTAAAACTTTCGCTTTAAAGAATCAATCCACTGGTTTTAAGAATCAGTTTACACTCTTCGTTTTCCTTTCATTTTTCAAAAAAAAAAAGAAAAAAAGCCACTTAAACCCTCAAAAGGCACGAAGTTTTTTCTCTTTTTTTTTCTTTTTTTTAAGAAAGATTGATAAGATAGGATGGAATATAGTCGTAAAATTCATCCCTTTCTTTGTTAGACATAACATAAAAGTTTCCCCTTAAACGGTTTAGCACAACACTGTCCTATTAGCTTGACCCAGGGGCATCTTTACCCGTCCGGGTCCGATTTCCCTTTTCTCCACTGACAAACAAAAATAGGGACTCTTTTTTTTCCACCTCCCACATCCTGGTTGCAGCTTCGTGAACCCTAAAACACTTAAATCTTCGGCGAAGTGTCCACTATCACTTAGGCAAACGTGACATTAGTAGATTCAGCGCGTTATCAAACCGTGAAACGTAAGCTAGAAGGTGAATCTTCGTCTGAGACTATTAGTATTGAAAGAAGTATAAACAGCCTCCTGAAAACTTCATTACGTCAAACTACTATAGAAAACTTTTTCTTGCTCTCTTCCTGTAGTTGAAATGTTAAAACTGTTAAGCAGGTATGTTGCAACGTAACAAATATTGGATTTTTTTCTTCTCTTACTATAATCATGTGTATCTACTTATAGGTCTAGAAATGAAGTTGTATTTTTAAAATTATAAAAAATAATTTTAATAAAAGATAATTAACGTAAATTAAAGATTATTTTATGCTAAATTATCTAATATATGTATATATGGGTGTGTGTGTCCTGTCCAAATACCTAAATTTCGGCTATAAGAATCAAAAACAGTAATAACAAACGTGATTTTTATAAGCGGAAATCACTGTATTTATATATATATATATATATATATATATATATATATATATATATATATATATATATATATATAGAGAGAGAGAGAGAGAGAGAGAGAGAGAGAGATTGGGTAGACCGGGTGTTACCCATTTTTTCTTCAATATTTTTTTTTTAAATTTATTAAAAAATTTAATTATTTTATTTTGTACAATCAGCACATCTTAAATCATAACGTCGTATGAGAAAATTTGAAAAATATTAATTAATAGTTTCTATATGAAGCTCAGCAGGACATCAAGTCACTGGGCCAACCTGCCCCGTTCAATGGGGCAGGTTGGCCCAGTGACGTGATGTCCTTCCCTCTAAGCTGATTTGATTTTCGGATTACTAACGGAAATGAAAAAACACATAAAATATCAAATGTAATTTTAATATGGTATATAAAAGACAAAAATGATAAGAAAAAATATTTCGACCAATTTAACTACAGCCTTCATCGATCTTCCTCCTTATCACAATGAATGCAAACATAAAATATCGTGTCCCCAGTGACACATTCATGTGCCCAACGATTGCACCTCGTACATTGAATCCAGTCGTCTCTTGATTTGTTGGCAATTTTTATTCACTTTTATAGGCTTACTAGCTGAAAACCCGCGCTTCGCTACGGAGTACATTCAAATTAAATACAACGGTCAATGTATGCAATTAATGCCTAAATATATATATATATATATATATATATATTTATAATAAATGCGACGATCAATGTATACAATTGATGTAATATATATATATATATATATATATATATATATATATATTAATAAAAAAATCGTAAGGATATTTATTTTTTTTTGATAATAT
>OU015497.1:33277949-33285449 GCA_907164885.2 Dolomedes plantarius
GTTATGTTCCCGCACCAATCGTTTACCCGCATTTGTCGTTCAGTTCATTCGGTTCCTTGAAAAGCGACAGATCGAGATCCCACTGTGTGTGTGTGTGTATGCATGTATATATATATATATATATACATACATATATATATATATATATATATATATATATATATATATATATATATATATATATATATATATATATATATATATATATATATATATATATATATTATAAAACAGTTCCTTAACTGACTGACTGACTGACATACAAATCACAGATCAAACCGCTGGACCTAGAGGGTTGAAATTTTGCATGGCGATTCTTCTTATAGTGTAGGGGTGCACTAAGAAAGATTTTTCAAAAATTCTTCTTAGATTTTTTAAAATTAAATTGTTAAGCTGTTTTTTTTTTAAACTTTTTTTTACGTTTGCATTTAAAATAATACTTTGAGGGTTATAAAATTTATATCACGAGAAAGATCATAAAAATTCCTTTAAAATGAATATTTTTCGAATCTTTACCTCCATTTCCTGATTTTTGGGGAATTTTTAAAGATTAATGTTTAGAATTTAATTTATTAAATGATGATCAAGTGATTTCTTTTTCTGGTACTTTAAATAAATTTATCGTCACGTGCGTAACAACTAAATAAACAAAAAATATTTTTTTCCCAGCTAATGCGGCAGACGATTGGACATTATCCAAAAAAAATATTAAAATACAGTAAAAGAAATGTTCTACAAACTGTACTATATTAACTGTACTATATTCTTTAGTATTCTTTATATTAGATTTAATTTGAATATTTTCTTCTACATTATTTTATCTATAAAATTATCCTTTACGATTTTCTTATAAATATATATATATATATATATATATTTTACATCAATTGTATTCATTGATCGTCATATTTATCATATAATATATATATATATATATATATATATATATATATATATATATTTTACATCAATTGTATTCATTGATCGTCATATTTATCATATAATATATATATATATATATATATATATATATATATATATATATATATATATATATATACAGAGGCTGTTCATACATTTTTTAGACGATGTATATTGTATTCACAAAACTAAATTGCATAAAATTCTTGTGTTTTAAATGTTCTATTTGACATCCCTTATTCTGAACTATCTTTCGACACCGCAATTTCCAGGATAATAATACCTTTTGAAGTGTCAGAAGAGGTATTCTATCCCATTCTTCCTGAACAGCTTTCCAGAGTCCTGTAAGGGTTTTAGGACGACGTTTGGATAATGCAGATTTTAAAAGTCCGAAAGCACAAAAATTCATAGGTGATACATCGGGAGATTTAGTAGGGATATCAGTGAAGGGGGCCTTGATACCAGTTTTTTGTTCCATTTCTTTTAGGAAATTTACAGTGGATTTTGATGTGTGACTGCTAGCTTTGTCCTGATGGAGTCTCACAGATTGATGGCACTGTGGGTAAAGCGATGGTATTTCATTCAGAAAAATTGGCGATAAAATATGTTCCTGATAGTATTTGGAGTTAATCTTGACATTTTTTTCCACTCTTTTTATTTTTAACTTGCCATTATAAGAAAAACCAGCAGCAATCATGAATCCCTTAGAAAAACTTTCTCTCGATTCTTTGAACCATGTACTTAAATTTTTTTCTCCCCTTTTATGATAATAAATGGCTCTTTTTTTTGCTGAATCATTTAAATACACCCATGATTCATCTATTGTGACAATTGTTTTCCATTTTTCTTTCGATAAGTGTTTCTCATATAGAATTCTGCAGCGTGTCCTGCGTTCAGCGATATGATTTGGAAGAAGACGATGCACATTGCGTTTTTTTCGCTTTCTTAAGATTTAAATCAACGTTTATCATTTTGTTTACAGTGGACACCGAGCATTTTAATGATTTTGCAACTGTCCTTTGACTAGGGGGATTTTCTTTTAACATTAAACAACGTACCTTTGCAATAGTCGAAGATGTCCGTTTTTTCCTTGGATACTTGTTTGGAATTTTAGTCCCACTTGAGGCTCCAATTTGACGTTTTTTTCCTTTCTTGTTGACGATATTACCTATCGACGCTTTAGATATCACAAAACCATGACTCTCACATCGTTTTTGGATAACGGAGTATGCATATTTCTCTTCGGAAAGAGCATAAATGTAGGCCTTCGAACCACTGCTTTGTTAAAAACGCCATTTTGAATAAAAACAAAACTTTCAAGCCGCAGACGATAATTTTTACTTTTAAAAACATTGTACAATTGCAATTATTTCTTTTGCAGCAAATTATTTTTTATTACCGCTTACCAAAATCGTCTAAAAAATGTGCGAACAGCCTCTGTATACATATATATATACATACATACACACTCACACACACACACACAGACACTCACACACACATATATATATATATATATATATATATATATATATATATATATATATATATATATATATATATATATACAGTCGAACCTCCATATATCGAACTTCCCTATATCGAAATTTTCTATATATCGAATTCTTAGCAAATCTCCATGTTCATTACATAGAAAAACTGTTTCTATATATCGAAAAAATCTCTATATATCGAAATTTTTTTCACGACATATTGGGAGATTTTATTCCACTTTAGAATAAAATCTCCCAATTTTTGGCGTTGGAAACAATACTTCGTGGACTTCAATTCGTGGAAAACATTCCTGATGAAGTTTTTAATGGACTGAATAAATGCGAGCATTTCTTTGATGAACTTTCCGCAAAACTGGCTGCTCAGCAAGATATTCGTAGTTTTTTTTAAAAGAATGTAACTGTGATCACTGTAACCACTAACTGGATTATTGTTTTTTTAAAGGTATATAGTACTCAATAAATCTTTCATATGAATTCATTTTTTAGTTATTAACTTTCATTTGATGTGATTCGTATATAAATTAGAAATGGAGTTTCGTATACGAAAATTAGCTTTAATTTTAATGTTTTAGGAGAATTATTATAAAACTAAGATCAATTCTATATATCGAAATTTCTATATATCGAATTTTTTTCCGGCATTTTGCTACTTCGATATATGGAGGTTCGACAGTATATATATATATATATATATATATATATATATATATATATATATATTCCTCATTATATAGTAGCCCAAAAGCAGTACTTTGAGAAGTACATGTGTAATCTTTCTCTTGAATAGCCGCATTGTCAGTATAAAATATACACTATTTCTCCCAGGACATCTTTTTATTTCTGCATCCATGCCGCATGGTGGAAGGGTCGCTGTTACGCTCCCTAAATGAGTAATTTAGGAGGCGTGACTTCTTTTAAAGTGGGAAAATCAAAGGGGACCTCCATGCAAGGAGACTCTCCTCAAACAGAAAACACGCGCTTCAGTATAGGTGCCTCCAGGGGGAGGGAGGGGGGAAGATAAAAAAAGGCAATAAAAATGACATATAAACAGCAATAAAAGTGACGTGGATTCAAAAAGAAGAGGAAGTAAGGAAATGGGAAATTGGGTACTCTACCCCATTACAAAGCTATGAAAAGACGTGGTAAAAGCTACCCTGCGTGGAATGTAACTTATTTTAGGGTCGATCTCTTCTTTTGAAGCTACTTGAATTTGAGGCTACTTGAATGAGATCTCTGGCAGAAAACGCCTGAAATTCACGTGTAGTCTCGAGCAAGCGTCAGTGTTTTACATACATTATAGAATGATATAAATGATTACACAATACTTAATTTAAGGACTATTTATTTAGTTGCTTAAAGCTACACGTGCTAGATCGATTGAAGAAAGCACCCGAAAACCGACAAGAGAAATCTCAGGCAGGCGTCAATGTTATATTACACACATTATAGAATACCGTGAATGAGGTAACTCTGATTACTTCAGGTATTTAGGGGGATTCTTGTAGTGGATCTCTGGTAGAAAACTATTGGAAATCGACAACAGATGTCTTTTGCAAGCATCGATGTTTTATTTAGATTATAGCTATAAATGTGATAATTAGGGTAAAATTTGTAGGTTAAGGCAGCGTGTACTAACTTGATAGAAGAAAAGACCAAAAACTCAATAAAGCAGGTCTCTAACAGACAACAGTGTTTAATGTACATTATAGAATGGTATAAATGAGATGACAATACTTAGGGTCATATACTTAGGGACCAAGTATTACCTAGGTTTCCTAGTGCGACACTGTTTGTACGAGATCGGTGGAAGAAAGAACCTGAAACTCTACAAGACAGTTTACTGTACAGAAATCAATGCTTTACATACATTGCAAAATGTTGTAAAAGGTGTAATAATCCTATGCTTTCTTTAAGAAACATTTATTTTTCATAACTCGAGGATTCACGCGCTACATCTCTGGCACAAAGTTATTGAAAATCGACAACAGGGGTCTCTATTAGGCATACATCGCTTACATTTTATAAAGCAACCAAGCAGCCTAGCATTTAACACCACGAAACACATGGAATTGCGCATTAATTCCAAGGCCTGACACTGTCTCTCCTTTGACGTATACATATAGTTTAAACAACCTTTCTGCCACACTTTCTTCTTTTAATATTTTTTCCGTTACATAAAATGCCTCTAAAATTTGTGGTTGAGAAATACAGCACAACTTCCTGTTTCTCTAATAGTCGATCTGACACCTGACTATAAGATCATGACAAGATCTTCCGTTAACTTTCTAATTTATGAATAATTACGAAAGGTTTGAGATGTGTAATGGGTTGCCAAGTTTGCTTATGTGACACGTCAGACGTCAGACTAATATGGTTTTGGTTTTGGTTTGGAGCGCTAAGGTCAATATTTGTTACACGAGGGCTAATTACACAGGGACCTACTGCTAAAGCCCATTTTGAACGGCTATAAACGCCCATGCCAAGATTGAAACTCGAAACTACAGACTCCGTACCGAAGATCAGCGCCCTAGGAATTAGGCCATCGTCCGGCAAAGACTATTATAACTTTTCCATTGGCAAAGCCTTATCACAGTTCCTTCTCCCGTGCACTTATTTTTCTACCTTTTGTCTTGTTCTAACACAGAACAATATATATATATATATATATATATATATATATATATATATATATATATATATATATATATATATATAATATGCCAGGCCCACTCACTAACAACAGAGTAATATGTGATTAAATATGTATCTATATCCATGTTTAACTATCGTATTTTTTTCCCCAAAGTGAGGTACCGGAATGCCGCTCAGGCGCGTTCCGCCTCAAATTGAGCCCTGTATATATATATATATATATATATACAGTGGAATCTCGATCGATCGTTTACGGATCCATCGTTTTTCCGTATGTGTCGTTCATTTTATCCAGTCACAAAGATCATATTGCTTTGTTATGTTTCCGCATCTATCGTTTTCTCGCATTTATCGTTCATTTCAGTCGGTCCCTTGAAAAACGATAGATCGAGATTCCACTGTATATATATATATATATATATATATATATATATATATATATATACATATATATATATATATATATATATATATATATATATATATATATATATATAATTTAATTTTTTTTTGGCTTTAAGTCTGTTATTATGATTAATTTAGTAACTACACTTATTATGTCAGAGTGTAATCTTTTTGTAAAGAATATTCCATTTTCCAATTAACTTCCCCAGAAATAATTTTTGCTTCGGCCCCTGATTCATAAGAAAAGCGACGTTGCTGTCTTGCGAAATGTATAAAAAGAAACTTCATGCATTAATAATTTCTCTGCCTCATAACTAATGAAATATTCATAAACGAGTTAAAAATTGGATCGTGAATCGCATGACACAGCTGCTAATAAACGAATGGGGTTTTTTTATTCATATTCTTTTTCAGCTAAATTGCACCTTGTATTACCTGAGTAAATCATTAATTCTCAATTTTTTTTAAATGCTTGCATCAGCAATTAAAAGTACTTGTAAAACCGATATTGGGTTTTCAAACGAAACAGCATATGTTTCATCATTAAATATTTATATTAGTTTTCCTTTTGACAAGTCTACTAGACTTGCAATATCATAGCACTGCTCTCCGCATATCTTATCTTACTTCCTTAGTCAAATATAATGTTTTGATCAGTGCTTTAGGACGATAAATTATAACTAAACACCAGGATGATGCAGTGAATTTAAAGTTATACGTATATATGTGTTGTATACAGTAATACCCCGACTTACGCGAATTCGGACTTAAGCGGTTTTTTTATTTTACCCTTTTCAAATTTTTAAAAGTGCGGGGTGGCCCAGTTGGCAAGAGCAGTGGACCAGTGATCTGAACGTCCCTGGTTCGATGCTCGTCGCTGCAAATCTACCGCTGTGTTCACTAATGGTGGCCGGGGCACGTAAACTAGGTCGTGGCTGCAATGTCCTCCAAGTTCTCAAATTTACCTCTGGAGGTGCGGGTTCAAGTCCTCCGGTCTCGTCACTTGACTCGATTCAAAATTACGGGACCGATGGTCTTCGAGGTCAAGTCAGACTTCAGCCCTAGTGGTAGCTCACCTTAAAGTAAAGCTTCTTACTACCCTTCGCCAAGGACCTAGGATTTGAGGACCTAGGTCCTTTGGACTTGGTGTAGGCTTTCCTATACCAAGGGTACTGGAAACAACAACCTTTCTAAATCTTGGAAAGAAATTCCCAAAATATTTAAACGGTCTGGAAGAAAATTTGTCCAACATTTTTTGAAAACGAGCCGAAAAACAACGCCTGAAACTGACCATATTGTCCGTGTGATTGAAGAAGTTGTCGAACTTGCTAGGCAATTAGATATGGAAGTCCATGGAGATGATGTCAACGATTTTAGGAAGTATTACCATGCCTCTTCCAAATATATTTTTAAGGTGACTGCCTACATTGAAAATGCCATTTTTTGACTATTTTGGTCAATTTTATTTTTTGCAAGAATCGTGTAGTTCAATCTTTTCTCTTTTCAAAACCTGAGCCATATTCCGTGTATATATATATATATATATATATATATATATATATATATATATATATATATATATATATATATATATATATATATATATATATATATATATATATATATATATATATAGATAGATAGATAGATAGATAGATATATATATATATATATATATATATATATATATACACACACAATATATATAAGTGTAAACTAGCCCTGCATTATCTGTTATACAACCTAACAATCTTAAATGAAAATTTCAATTTCTCACTTTGGTCTTTGGCATAATAAGTCGTTTAAGTATTAGTTAAGGGTCTTCTAATCTTCTTCAGAAAGTAAAAAAAAAACCTCAAACTGGTATTTACTCTGATTTCTAGCATTAATAGTGACTCCGAAAATTTCCACCTATCCTTTATCAATCTTCCCCGCTTGCTTAGTGTAGTAACCGTGAAAACAATTTTACAGGTAGGCTTGTTAGTTCCTGCATATAATTTTAAATTAG
>OU015497.1:33290449-33352949 GCA_907164885.2 Dolomedes plantarius
CTATCTAATCTGTTGAGACGTATTTTTTCGTCCCTTTCTTTCAGTTTGAAAACGCGTTTGGGACGAGTTATTCCCTCCTCTAGCCTGGTACTCAAAAGCATCAAAAATGTGTATCTCTGACACTTTTGAGTACTTAATTATAGGATGGACTAATCCACTGCAACTGGTTTTCAGGATGAAAGGAAAAACCGAAAAATATGACTCCAACGATTCGGAAGTGAATCGTTTTTATAGGCAAAAAATAAATCGCTCTTCTTTGAGTAGTTTTTACGCCAGGAGCAATATTATCAGCTTCTATTTAATCAAAAATCCTGAAGACAAATTTAATGAGAATAGTAATGTAATAAATGAAAATATAATCTTTCTTTGCATTATTAGTTATTTTTATAAGACTTCCAAAAGCATTAATCTATGATAAACCGAAATTCCAGTTGCTTTGTTTCTCAAAGGATACTAAAATTACCTCAAACTTGAATAAAGAGATTTGAGTAAGAAGACATTTTTTTTTTAAACGTAGGGTTACGTTCCTCCATAACGGCCCTCTGGAAAGCAAATTTTCAGACGCTAAAACTATCCGTCGACGCGAGGTATAATATTGGCAGCGCGCAAAACCCAGTCTGTATCGCTTGGGCAAGCAGCAAACAGTTTGACAGAGATGTACCAAAATGCGTAAAAATTTTGACATACATACACACTCACACACACATATATATATATATATATATATATATATATATATATATATATATATATGCAATGTATATATATACAGGGCTCGATTTGAGGCAGAATTACGATAGTTAAAATCATTTATTTAATCAAATATTACACTGCTGTTAGTGAGTGGACCTGGCCTGTTATTTATATATATATATATATATACCCCACACACTAAACGGAATGTTACAGTTCCGGCAGCTCAATTTGTAGAAATCGAGCATTATATATATATATATATATATATATATATATACATACATATATATATATAGATACATACATACATACATACGTATATACAGATATATATATATATAACACATACATACATATATACCTACAAAAGAGGTAAGTATTTATAAGTAATCCTACTTTAATAACCCGCGGTAATTTCGTTGGAAGAGACTACCTGAAATTTGTTTTTTCATAGTTTTATCTATATATCTAACCCATCCAACTTCCACCAGTCACTCTGTATCTATACTATTCCAATAATTGCGGTGTTACTCTCTTCAGCTATTTAATCTGATTACAACTCTAGTTAGAAATGTCGTCGACAGTGTATTTCAGCGTTACATCGTTCAAGGCTCGGTCATGCTTTCACCTAATCTAATAAACCCTGACAGGTCTGACCATGATAAATTGATTCGCGGTCTAGAAATACAGTCGGATGTGGCACATTTTAGCATTCGTAACGATATCGTTATTGAATCTGATGTGTGACCTCCAGCACTGCATGCATTCCGATCGATAACGGAGAAACATCCGAAAAGCTGAAGAGTTTTAAAAATCGATCGCTGATGCTGAAAAGAAAGAAAAAAAAAACACTGATCTGTTTGGTAAGAAATTTCTCATTAATCCCGTTTAAAGAGTATTCAAGTGTTTCCATGTTTTATACATATTTAAAAATATAATCATTCAGCATTTTTACTATCTTTGCTTATCCAACAAACATCGAACTCGAACAAAGCACATGCGTTTTATAGCAAACATCACCTTTTGTTCTTTACATCAGAGGAGGCAACATGCTTCTTTCCTATTCTTTCATTTTTTTTCCTTAATCGATGGCTATTCTCACTGAGTCATCTAAAAAAGTTCATAACAGTGCAAAGTAAAAAGAATAAACTGAAAAGACAGCGAAAGCAATTGTTCCGTAAGCCGAATTTCCACTAAGTAATTAGCGTCTGAAATACTCTCTGTATTAGCGTCGGATGAACGAAATTTGTTTTTCTTTCAACTTTTCGTATTAAAAAAGATATGAAAAGAAACTGTAAGGACTCGATGTTTAATCTCTTTTTGCTTTTGACATTCAAGATCAGTCGACAAGAGGTTTTAGTACCGAGGAGCAATGCTTTAAAGTCATTAAAATCTACCTCTAAGTTTTTTTTTCATATAAATAACGCGAAGTAGCTGTGCGTGATTTTTAGCTAATCGGGTGTTTTAGAGGAGATAGAGCCCACAACTCTCGCACAAACTCAAAAAATTAATTTCTAAAGAATATTTTTGATACGTTGAGCATAATGTATTTTTCACCTACCAATTTCTATATTTTATTACTGAACATACATGACTTCATACATAGTGCATACGAACGTAAGTTCTTGTGAGACCCAATAGCAGAAGAGCTACGTGTTGGTATCTTCATGGAGTACGAGCTTAATTTGCCGTTAAGTCCGTCGATTTTACCCAAACGTTGTGAGGACTAATAGAAGAGATTAAGAGTATGAAGGTTGAGCCCTTTAGAAAGTCAGACAGAACTCGCGATGTCTAAACAGGCTATTCCGATGACTTCGTTGAATCAACTCATTTTAAAAAATTAATTTTAAAAGGTTGCTTTAAGGGAGACTAAATCATAAAAAAATGAAAAAGGAATTTAAAAACAGCATATATATATATATATATATATATATATATAACTAAAATATTTAAAGCATGTGTTGCACCAAAACCAATACATTATAAATATAGGCATTAATATGTATATTGTCAATATGCGCTAAGCTGCAATTATTAGACAATACTATATAAGATATAATTAAAACAATAATGATACACCAAGATAAGCTAAAAAGGATAGTGAAGTTTTGAAGCAAAAAGGAAATTTTTGAAACAAAAACGGAAATTGATGTATTTAAAAAGACGTGAGGGGGATTAAGACCCCTCTATCCTGGTTAAAAGATCTTTTTACATAGCTAAAACTTTCCCAGCATTCGTCATACATCAATTAGAAAATTTAAAACTTTTCAAAAGGGTTTAAGACAATAAATAGAAAAAGTTAGACATTTAAGTAGAAGTTATATACTATAATAAGATAAAGTGACATAATGTCATAAGATGATCTCTAAAAACTACCTTACTAAAAACAGTAATTATAAATATAAGAAAAAGCACTGAAAATTCCACTATACATTGAAAAATTACACTACCATTATAAAACACCACATTTTATAAAACCATTAAATCTTTAAAATTCAAAACAGCAGACAAAAACTCTATACCTCCAAGTCCAAGTGCCCAAGGACATCCACGCGCCCAAAACAACGCCTCAGTATATCCACCAGAAAGCCAGCCGGATAACCCGCCTGTACAGCCAGTTCAATGAATTTTTTAACTCTTTTATTCATTTCAATCCTAGAATCACACAGTCTATCACAACGAATTATGTAGTTGTTGACTATATTACGTTTAACATTTTGATGTAAAGCTGTATTCCAATTAGATAGACGGTTTATGTTAAAGTCGTATAAATCTTTTTTATCGAATATGCGAAAAGATATTGTTCCATTTGACAAAGTGAGGGTTACATCCAAAAAGTTGATTTCATTTTTGGAGTTTTGTTCGGTCTTAGTTAGTTTTATATTAGCTGGATAAAAAGTAGGAGCAAAGTTACAGTTAACCTCGTGAGCAATGAAAATGTCATCTACGTATCTAAAGAAAGCTATATTTTGTAAAAGTGAAGATTTAGATTCAAAATAAAATAAATATAAATCTGCCAAATAGGACGATGATCCACCCCCCATTGGCAGTCCAAATGTCTGAATATAATAAGTTGTACCATTAAATAAATAATTTTCAAACAATATGATACGAAGTGTATTTTTAAAAAGAGTAAAAGTAATATATTCTTGTAAATCAAACCTGTGAAAAAACTCAATTAGAATTGAAAAAAGAAAAGTAGTGTCTATATTATTGAATAGGTCTACTACGTCATAAGATTCTATTAGTTCTATATCGTTTAAATTTTTGATTTTTGATATTAATTGTAAGCTATTAGTGATTATATTGGATCCAAATTTTTTTATTTTAATGAAAAGATTTTTTAAAACTGGTATTATCAATTTATTAGCATAAGTTATGTAGGTACCGAAACCAACAGTTACTGGTCGAAAGGTAATAGGTTTTTTGTGGAATTTGGGAATTGCAACAAGGTAGGGAAAGGAGAAGGAATAAAGATTTATATTAATTTTTTTATGCAGTTTAACTAAACGTCGTTTCAGAGACAACTCATCAAATGCATATGGTTCGTAAAGTCTATTATTTGAATAAAAATTTTTTACAATTTGAATATAATAAAATTATATTTTAAAGCATTTTTTTCAATGAAGGTGGTGAGGTTCTTATTAATTTGCCTTTGGAGGCATTTATAAAATGGAAACAAAAAACCTCAATCACTTTTCTAAAAAGTTATGAATTGGCCTTAAAGGGTTCTAGAACATATTTCAATAGTCCAAGTATGACCTCTATAAAGGGACTACAAAATAAACTGGTAATTAGTTATGTTGACAAGGTGGCATCTAATTATTCATTTATTTGCAAATATTATTATATTCAAATTGTAAAAAATTTTTATTCAAATAATAGACTTTACGAACCATATGCATTTGATGAGTTGTCTCTGAAACGACGTTTAGTTAAACTGCATAAAAAAATTAATATAAATCTTTATTCCTTCTCCTTTCCCTACCTTGTTGCAATTCCCAAATTCCACAAAAAACCTATTACCTTTCGACCAGTAACTGTTGGTTTCGGTACCTACATAACTTATGCTAATAAATTGATAATACCAGTTTTAAAAAATCTTTTCATTAAAATAAAAAAATTTGGATCCAATATAATCACTAATAGCTTACAATTAATATCAAAAATCAAAAATTTAAACGATATAGAACTAATAGAATCTTATGACGTAGTAGACCTATTCAATAATATAGACACTACTTTTCTTTTTTCAATTCTAATTGAGTTTTTTCACAGGTTTGATTTACAAGAATATATTACTTTTACTCTTTTTAAAAATACACTTCGTATCATATTGTTTGAAAATTATTTATTTAATGGTACAACTTATTATATTCAGACATTTGGACTGCCAATGGGGGGTGGATCATCGTCCTATTTGGCAGATTTATATTTATTTTATTTTGAATCTAAATCTTCACTTTTACAAAATATAGCTTTCTTTAGATACGTAGATGACATTTTCATTGCTCACGAGGTTAACTGTAACTTTGCTCCTACTTTTTATCCAGCTAATATAAAACTAACTAAGACCGAACAAAACTCCAAAAATGAAATCAACTTTTTGGATGTAACCCTCACTTTGTCAAATGGAACAATATCTTTTCGCATATTCGATAAAAAAGATTTATACGACTTTAACATAAACCGTCTATCTAATTGGAATACAGCTTTACATCAAAATGTTAAACGTAATATAGTCAACAACTACATAATTCGTTGTGATAGACTGTGTGATTCTAGGATTGAAATGAATAAAAGAGTTAAAAAATTCATTGAACTGGCTGTACAGGCGGGTTATCCGGCTGGCTTTCTGGTGGATATACTGAGGCGTTGTTTTGGGCGCGTGGATGTCCTTGGGCACTTGGACTTGGAGGTATAGAGTTTTTGTCTGCTGTTTTGAATTTTAAAGATTTAATGGTTTTATAAAATGTGGTGTTTTATAATGGTAGTGTAATTTTTCAATGTATTGTGGAATTTTCAGTGCTTTTTCTTATATTTATAATTACTGTTTTTAGTAAGGTAGTTTTTAGAGATCATCTTATGACATTATGTCACTTTATCTTATTATAGTATATAACTTCTACTTAAATGTCTAACTTTTTCTATTTATTGTCTTAAACCCTTTTGAAAAGTTTTAAATTTTCTAATTGATGTATGACGAATGCTGGGAAAGTTTTAGCTATGTAAAAAGATCTTTTAACCAGGATAGAGGGGTCTTAATCCCCCTCACGTCTTTTTAAATACATCAATTTCCGTTTTTGTTTCAAAAATTTCCTTTTTGCTTCAAAACTTCACTATCCTTTTTAGCTTATCTTGGTGTATCATTATTGTTTTAATTATATCTTATATATATATATATATATATATATATATATATATATATATATATTTATACATATACTAGAAGGTAACCCGTCATTTTGACGTCATAATACTAATAATGACGTCATAATGGAAAAAGTATATGAAAGTTAAAAAATATCCCGAATTATCTAACAAAATTGCATTTAATCCACACCTTGTAAAAGCAAACCCTTTCATTATTTTTTTATTTATTTAGGTTTTCATGCGATTGGAGTAGTAGACTGCCATCCGGTTTTTAACAGCTCACTACGCGATATGAATACTTGAGCTACTTGATTCATTCACATTCAAGTTTGTTTACTTTCAGAATTCATCGCAAAAGTAAACAGATTTTTAAAAACTGAAAATATACAGCTAAAAGCATCCAATTTTTTTAGTTCTGAATGTTTTATAGAAAAATAGGCTGAACAAACGTGATTTGATGCAGAAGATATTAGTTTTTAGGTAAGAAAAAATTCTAATCCACATCTGAAATTGAAATTAGGCCTAACCGGCCGTTTGTTTACCGAGGGCTTCAATTGAAAGATGAGTACAGCCCGGAAGTGTTATACAGAGACAACGGCTATTATATATATATAATATATATATATATATATATATATATATATGTGTGTGTGTGTGTGTGTGTGCATGCATGCATGTATACGGGCGTGGTGACCCGGTTGGCAAAGGCGTCGAGCCAGTGATCTGAGGGTTGCGGTTTCGATGCCGGTCGCTGACAAATCCACCACTGTGTATACTAATGGTGCACGTAAAATCTGTCGTGGCTGCAGTGTCCTCCAAGTTCTCAAATGCACCTCTGGACGTGCGGGGTCAAGTGTTCCGGTCTCGTTACTTGACTCGGTTCAAAATTACGGGACCGGCCCATAGGGTTTTAATGCTGGTCCACCTATACGGTGCTCTCAGAAAAGTAGCTAGCAAAACCGCGTAGTCATATGATGGTAAAGATAATGTCCAAACTGTCTGCCGCATATATATATATATATATATATATATATATATATATATATATATATATATATATATATATATATATATATATATATATATATATATAACCGTGTACCTTCTCTTAATAAAGAAGATTTATGATAGATTTTTCTCAAAAGCCTAAACTGCGATGAAAGCAAAAATTAAATTTCTTTAAGTTTCTACAACGCGCTTAAAATTATGCTATAGTTGTTGTATTCTGTAGCGAAATCCCTAAAACATTCGGACCCTTCTGTAGCGGAATCCCTAAGTACATTCGGACACAATATCTCTCGCGTACGGTTACATACGTGCGTAATTTGTGCACGAATGCAAAATTCTTGGTGAAAGTAAATTAAATTTTCTTTCTTCATACGATTAAATACTTTTTTTCTTTTCAACTTCTTCAGTTCAAGAAATGCATAAACTGAAAACGGATGCATTCGCATGTTGTTATTCATTAAGCGTATTGCTGAAGCAAAGTGCAATCGTCTCTTTATTTTTATCGTGACCTTTGTTCGTCTGTCATGCTTCGCTGTTATTTTTTACAGGTACTTAAAAATGCTTGTCTGGCTGTGAAAGTTTTATTTTTGAAGTGTTCCTTGTGATAAGGCTCAGCGAGGTAAAGAAATTAACAGCATATACATCGAATGCTTGCATTATCTCTAAAACAACGAGTTTTAGGTCTGATATGGACCTTTAGTTCGTATCTGAACATATATTCGGGAACTAGAAACTTAGTTTGTTCTTGTCAGTCAGGGATGTTTAAGAGTAATTCGAATTTAAAGCAAATATTAGAACTCAGTGTATCGCAAGGGAAAAAATTAATTTAATTACGTATTAATTATTTAGATTTTGGAATTTACAGTAAATAAGGATTCACCCGGGTGCTCAAAACAGACAAATTTTTAAATTAAGGGCATTGTGACAAGAGAGGAATCTCTTTAGAGTGTCTTTTTAATATTTACATAAATTAACCAAAGCTGTGCGTAGTAGCGCAGTCAGGTTATTGTTAGGTTATTGTCGGGTTATTGTTAGGTTATTGTTAGGTTATTGTCGGGTTATTGTTAGGTTATTGTTAGGTTATTGTCGGGTTATTGTTAGGTTATTGTTAGGGTATTGTCGGGTTATTATTAGGTTATTGTCGGGTTATTGTCATGTTATTGTTGTCATGTTATTGGTGGTTCTCAGATTATTCTGTTTTCCGACCAAAATATTGATCGGAAAACAGAATGATGTAGACAGAATGATGTAAACAGAATGATGTCAGTAGGGAAAATAAATCCACAGCAAATATACCAAGCGTAAGAGAGGTTCGTTCGACCATTTATCTGCTAAGGAATAGCACGAAATTTTTAACAAAGGTCGAAGGAAAGAACCTTTCAACCAAAACTCTGACTCGACAACCACGCATAGTTGGATATCTCAGGTGTTTGTCTTTCACAAGCCTTTGATCTCCCTGCCTACGCTCAGCATCTCACAGAAGTGCAAAGATCACAGACAGTGGGACAGGGCAGGTATGTCATATGGTCCAACGAATAAGAGTTCTCATTTTTCGAATCAGACAGATGACTAATACCATCGTTGCGTGGACTGTACGAAACATATTAGTTTCATTCCAATTGTGAAAGGCTTACGCTGGGTTGTTCCGCAAGGCTCTGGGACATATTCACAAAGCCTGGTTTGGCACGACCAGCTGTATTGGTAAAACGGTCAATGCTGTACGTTACTTTTCATTGGTGATCCTCTTCATCACATGCTTACACATTTTACCCTTACGTAACCAGCGATGTTCCAAAGGGATGATTCCCTCTTTCATCGGGTTTATATAATCATTCAACGGTTTACAGAAAAAGAGAGGGTTTGAACGATGTGTGAAACCATCATATTCTTCAGTTTTAAGGGGATGGTGGACCTTTCAAAACGATTTTTGAAATTTTTACCACAGAGATATGAAATTTTGTATATATATTCATTAAAGTATAACAATATTAAACACCTTATAAAATTTTATAAATATTTTTAAAAAAATATTTTATAATTAAAAAATTTAAATTAAATTACCCTTCTTTAAAATGCTCCTTGCGACTCAATTTTAAACTTTTCCCCTTAATTTTGCATTTATATTGCTTATAAATACTTTCTGAACAAAGTTATGTATTTTTTTGTACTTTCGTTGAATAGTTAATTTTTAGAAAATATTTTTATGCTTGTACTCTGAATTTTCGCGAAATTTTTGTACTTTTCTACACTAAAGTTAAACTTTTATAACCTAAATGACCTCGAATCCTAAAATGGATACATAACTTTATTTTGATGTATTACAGGAATCGTTATTATAAATTTCATAAAATTTCGTCAAAAATTATGACGCGAGGAGCATTTTAAAGACTTGCAAATCTCGAAATTTCTTATTTTGAGAAAAAGTCATTTAAAAGATAATTTTTTAACTACCTTTAATACTTACTACTCTAAAGCCACCAATTTTTCATTTTTCTTTTCACTACACATTTTAAATGCATTTCATTCCAATATTTACATGTTTTTAAAATATTAATACACCCTCAAAAAAATTCCAATTTTTGCCGTATTTTTGGTAATTTGAAAGTCCACCATCCCCTTAAATCCCATGAAACCGTTACAGAACATTTTCGAGCAAGTTCTTAGGCTGCACTCCCCCTTTCTGAGGCTAATTGATCCAAATCCTTGTTATCGAACAGTGCTAATTCTTCATGTTAAATTCCAACCAGTACTTAAAACCAAAGACTGACAAACTCTCTTCCAGGGAGAATACAAACTGTAGTAGACATCCACGGTGGAGAAACATTAAATTTCATTTTTAAAACGCAAGCTTGTTCATTTTTTCTTCCAAAAGGAAATCCATTTTCAATTTAGCCAAATTGAGTTTCCAGTATGATTTATCCGTGTTAGGACATTGAGAAATTTTGATGAAACGAAACGTTTCGCACATAGCTAAGCAACAGACCGAAAGTTACACAAATATATGCTCAGCTGTGTTTATTATGAGCACTTAATGACGATCAGATATGTGTGTTTACGATAAAATATTTCATGACATTCTTGATCTGAACAACCAAACGGCCGAATATTAGCATCTCATTATTACTTTTTTCTTTACTAATGTGGAGGCACTTGTCGTCAAACATTTGCCTATACAATGACGCAGTTTACTGTCCAGTTTATTATGGTGGTACCATATAGGCGGACAGCATTACTCCCTATGAAGGGACGGCACAAACGGAGGCATTTTTCGTGGAGCAACGCCGGTTTTTGATCCGAGCACCCTCAGCACCGAAAACCAGCGCGCTGTACCACAGGGCCGCCACAAGCCCAGTAGCTCATTACAATAAGCTGCATTACGAATATGAATTCTAGGAGAATCAAGTTATCTTTATTCAGGGCCTTTGAAAATATTTTCAAAGACTGTGAATAGATCTTGCGTTGATAACTATCTACTTGCATATCTGAAAAAAAAATTTTCCTAAAAATATGATGGTATTTTCCACGATTCAAAAGAAAGTAACTGTACCCATGAACATTAAATGTGGACCAATCCAGGGAATCCCAGACATCTACTATTTTGAGACCAGTCGCGAGAATAAAGTTATTCTTTTCGGCATTTCACCACAGCGGACGTGCCCCCATTTGATCCGATCCACCTCTTTAACTTTCTGTTACCGATCTTTAACCTCTCGAAGAAGAGGAAAAGAAATCCGTAACACCCCGCAAACATCTTTGAGCAATGCGGCCATCGCGCAAAACTGCGACACCAGAAAAGTTCAATCCATAATCCTCATACAACAGAAGAAAAAAAAAAAAAGAAGAAGAAGAAAAGAAAAAGACCTTCGGTTTTCCAGGTCATCATATATTGTGCCCCGAGGCTATGAAATGGAGGAGGAAAGAAGAATGTTCACCGGGAATTCCTCAATTATAAAACAAGGGGATGATTTAATAGATTGGGCCATCGAGGCTGACGCCTGTCGTAGGAAGGAAAATCGCCACAAATCACCTGGACCTCGGTCTCGGAACGTTTTCTTGTCGGTCCACCCTTATGTCGCCTCTCTGTGGCGGGCCTTCACACCTGCCTAATCACAGTCTTCTGACTTCTCAAAATGTATGGGGTTAGATGGTCACAGCTAGATGAGGCGAGGCGGCAGAGTGGGGTGGAATGGGCCACTTTTGTTTAGAAGAGAGGCACTGTGCCAGCCACGTGCTGGGCTCGAGGATATTGAGACGTCTGCAGCTTTGTTCGAAGCGATAATTGTTCCCCTGCGATAATGGCCAGGTGAAACTTTAAAGGCAGTAACGCGAAAAGTCATTGATTTAAACCACGAATAGTCAACTGAGATGGAGCAGAAAACTAGTGTTTATTGAGAATCATTAAAATTGAAATATGCAGAGACCTTAGATTTTTTACTATTAAAATTCAACATGAAAATCACCGAAATGTCTGAGGCTTGTTCAAATAAATGCTGAATCATTTGCAGTCTAAGAATAGTTAACTGAAATGAGAGAACCCATGTGAAAGATTTTATTGAGAATATTAAGTATTTTAGTTTACAGAGATTATACGTTAGTTTTGTCCGATTGAAATTCAACATGAAAATTACTGAAACATCGGACACTTACTCAAGTAAATGCTACAGCATTTGCAGTTTATTAATATCGATAATGATGCTGTGGCTTGTGGCGGCCCAGTTGTACAGCACGCTAGTTTTCGGTTCTGAGGGTGCTCGGATCGAATCCTACGAAAACTGCCTCCAAAAAAATGCCTCAAAATGCCACGAAAAATGCCTCCGTTCGTATCGTCCCTTCATAGGGGTTAATGCTGTTCGCCTATATGGTGCCCCCACAATAAAATGGGCAGTAAAAATTGCGGCATGTGCCTCCGCATTGGAAAAAAAAATAAATAAACCACGAAAATTTCTTTTTTTTTTTCTCCAAGATTTGCAAATGGTTTTGTCCTAACACTAACTGCATCAAAATGATTGAAAATGATAGTTTGTATTTCCTGTACTTTCTAAGTTAAAGTAATAGCAGTATAAAATAAAATTTTGAGACTGAAAATATTTGTGAAATACGCATTTATATAAATCTCGTTATAAATAATTATTAAAATCCCCCAAGCATTAATTGTATACAATTATAAAGGTCGTAAATTTCCAACAATTGGTTAGCAAAAATTAATTTAGCTCATCAAATACATTTATATCGGATTTTCTCTTCTAATTTCTTCTCCCTTTTTTTATGAGACGATAAAATTATCTGAAAGAAAATCTTTACTGAAAATTCTATTATTCTAGTTTTTTATGTGTAGGAAACTTCGTGATTATCAATGCTCGTTTAATACACTCCCCCATCAAAGATGAAATTCGTTAAGATTTAGCAAGGTATTGGTGTTACTATCTGAGTATTTCATGCGAAGATTTCGCGGACAGGCTCTGAATGAAGTATTTCGCAATTTAAAATAATTTGATAAGACCACCAAATTACAACCCGCAGTTAAACTAGCTCTTAAACACATGTATCCCATTAAAAATAGTTCTCTATTTTTAATGGAGACTACTAATTCTCAACTATTATTCACTTTGAATTAAAATGGGCCTGAATATATAGCACGTCTAAATTAATTTCCTCTTTGCATGACGGTCATGTCCGCTTTTGTAATAATGTTAGCTCTAATACCTTATTTTAGCAGTTGAAAGTTTGTGCTTTGTATATCATTACTTGTTCTCTTTATTTAAAAGACCGTCATAAATATAAACTAACCATCCTTCGTTACTGGTCATCCAGGGTTCTTTGACGATTAAAACGCATTTTTTTTATTACCTTTCTGGACGTATCTGGAAAAAATTGTAGACAATTTTTGTCAAAAATTGGAGACAATTCAGGACGTACAGATTTTGAGTTATTCGATTTTAAAAGTGGTGTAAATTCTCAATTTCAAGTACTTTTTATAACGGACATTCGTATGTAGTTCCTACTTAGAAACAATTGTCTGGTAGTAAAGCTATACCTAGAAAAAATAGTTACGTTTCTTTTCGAGAACTATTCTTTCATAGTAGTACATAATATTTCTACTGTAAGAGTATCAATTGCTTGGAAAAAATCGTTTGAGGATTTATGTTTCTACTAGTAAGTAATTTTGCTTTAGAATGTTGTGAAATATTTAAAGTTATCCAAAAAAAAATTCAAAGAATAAAATGAAGGTAACGAAAATGCTATTTTCCATCCTCAAAAGAAACTATTTTCGATTGGAAAGGATGTGTGACAAAAAGTTCAACAAGTCCGACAAGCATCCCTTGTTTATATATATATATATATATATATATATATATATATATATATATATATATATATATATATATATATATATATATATATATATATTACATATATATATATATTTATTTATTTATATATGGGGGTTGTTCTTGTTTTTTCTTAGGTTTCACCACGTTTTCCAAAGTCTGTTATTTTTTGCCAGTGCGGGGAACTTTTCAATCAAGATGTTAGCATATAATTCTCTAGAATCGTTGGTTTCTTTCAATGGGAGCACCGTATAGGTGAAAAAACACCAACCCCTGGTGCCACCTCAATTTTGACCGAGCAACCCCAGAGGCGACATCTGGGTGGGATCTTACCTTCCCCACACACTGACCTCAAAGAAGGACTTTCCCGTCGACGGATTTAGAGGGCCCATATTCGGCCTAGACACGGAGTTTTTTAATGGCGCTCTTTGGGATTCGATCCGATCACATTTAGTACTGAAAGCTGACGCGCTGCCACTAGGCTACCTCTGGACCTTTTCAAAGTGTTTAGATTAAGATTCCGTTTACGTATATCAACACAAATAGGACATCGCTGAATCAAGTATGCTAAAAGATGGTCATTTTCCCTCTATCAGATTATCAGAATACATAACTTGAAGGAGGTGAAACTTTAAAAGAAATTTTTAGAAGAGAGATCTTTTACCAGACTTTTAACGCAATGCATGCATACTTTGTCAAGTGAATTTCAGGCACCATCATTTCTTTTAACAGTTTACACCTGTGTTTGGTGGAAGAGTCAGTTTGCTTTTAATCTACAAGATTAAAAGCACAGCTATGATTTTCAGGACCTTAGATTCCTAATTTTTCCTACTGCTTAATGTATAACTGGCGAGATTTTTAATATAATGCCGAGATATTGTTAATATAATACATACGATAAAAATCACTTCGCATATACTTGATTGTACAGTGTCTATGGATTCCGATAAAGAGACAATTACTGTAAAATTTCGGCTATAATACGCACCCGAGTATAATACGCATGCTTGATTTTGCCGAAATTTTCGGGAAAAAATTCAAATTCGACTATAATACGCACCCATAACTTTTCAATATTTTATTTCAAAATTGTACATATATTTATTAGCAGAAATAAAAAATTGTAATAAAACAAAACGAAAACATTAAATTCAGTAGAAAAAAAAATTAAATTTTTATTCAAAACAAACATTACTGGCAAATTATCTGTCTTAACCTTTAGCTTACGGGGTTCATTTTTCCGATACTCTCTTTAAAACGGCTGTTAAGGGGGTTATATATATATATATATATATATATATATATATATATATATATATATATATATATATATATATATATGTATATATATATGTGTGTGTATTTATATATATACATATATATATACATATATATGTGTGTATTTATATATATACTATATATATGTACATACATACATACATACATACATACATATATATATATATATATATATTCATTCTTGGGCCCGTATCACATGCTATCCCACCCCGTAAGGAAAAGGTTAATCACTTTCGCTAGAATACAGCTCATTGCTGTTGCGTCGATGTCATAAGTATTGGTGCCGTCGTAATATATATCACCATCGTCATCCTTATTTGATGAAAACTGCCCATCCTTCCATAATATGTCGTTCTCACTACTGTCAAACATTTAACAATTGATAATTTTTCTGCTGCCGTATAGGACTGTCTTAAAGAAAATTCGATAAAAATAAATAAATAAAATAATTTTTTGCACTTGCAACAACCGGGAACTATCACTATTTCAAGGGACCTGTTATTAAACGGACGATGCGAACTGTGAGTTCCGTTTGTTTAACGGGACAGTGGACCTTCAAACCTAACTTTTTTTTGTTTTGAATGGATTTGCTTGAAATTTGAATATGTGACCATTAGTACCATAGATATGTAAGATTGGTTAAAATTTAAAGATGAAATATTAATAATTTAGGAATTATTAATTATTAATTATATCAAAAATTGGCCTAATTTAAAAATGTTCCATGCGCATTTCTTTTGCATATAATATGGTAATTTTTATTTACAGGATTCCTTATAGAACCAACAATGAAACTTATTGCTTATTTTAAGCAATTCATTAAAAATATAAAGAGAAAAAAATAATAATGGTGAAAACACCCTTTTTACTACGCGAAATACCTATAAATCATCTTTTCAAGTACACAATTTAGAAATTCTGAGCTACGAAGCATAATTCTTTTCAATAAGATTTATTTGATATACAGTTAAGTACATAAAACTTAAATTTCAAAGCCATACGATAATTAGAAATGTGCCTGGAGCAGTTTGAATATTCGTATGACATGAAAATTTTTATTTTGAGAAAAAACACATTTAAAGTTATTGCTATTAGTAACCACATAATATCTAAATTAAATACAAATGCCTATAACTAGGAAAGTAATCACAGAAATTAAAAATACTTTTTTGCAACACATTCCTACTCGCTCGTAGTTTCACAATTCAATAAAATAAAAAATAGAATTTTTGGATAAATTTCACAATTTTGAAAGTCCACTGTCCCCTTAAAAGGAATACCTGCTTAGTAAACGGGTGGAAGAATCACGGGAGTGCAGATGCGCGCGCACCCATGTTCCGACAGTGTCTTACAGCTGCTGTACGTTCGTTTATCCAATGTTTAAAACTTTTTTTTTTTGTACGCGATTATAATACGCACCCTCATTTTTTGCGGATTAAAATGTGAAAAAAAAGTGCGTATTATACTCGAATTTTACGGTAACAAAAATTATCCCGTTTAAGGTATCTTATAAAACCTGACTACTTCCTAGAAAATTGCCATTATCATTCTTCAGTTCCAAATAAGAGACTTTCATTTTGAACTTTCTCCCATCTTAATAATCCGCTCAGCGCTTATTTTCGGCTTAGAAGCAGCTGTTGACAACGGCCCCTCCCTTTCGCTTTCAACATATTAAACGCCGTCGTATAATCTGTCTTCGGTGAATTTAAGAGCCCATTAGTACATATCCAGCTTCCACTCTGCAGCTTCTGCCATGCATTCCGTAGAGAGCCATCGTTGACGCGATCTATCGTTCGCTTGCGACACGCCAGGGGATTAACATCCCGAGAGAGCATGTGTTAACTGCCATATCCGCGACCTATCGGAATGAAATCTCTCGCAGTTTCCCCGATCCAGAAGCCGCGATGAACAACACAGGAGGAAAGACGTTTAAATTTATCCCCCTGGGCTACGTATTAAGGTGCAAACTTCGCAAATTTAATAGGATCTGAAGCCTTATATTTTGAGTTCGGTGTTATTACTCCTGGGCAATTATTCCCTGTAACGAACTTTGTATTTTCTGAAACGTTTGAAACGGAGAATTTATCCATTTTTATTTAAAACGGGTGAAGTCGAAAATATTGTCCGCGAGTTGTATTGCTTACGTTTCTAATCATAAACATAACGAATTTCAGGTAGTCTCTTCTAACGAAACCTCTTTTGTATGCATATATGTATGTATATGTTATGTTTATATGTATCTATATATATGTACGTATGTGTGTGTGTGTGTGTGTGTATAAATATATATATATATATATATATATATATGTGTGTGTGTGTGTGTGTGTATACATATACATACACATATATATATAGATACATACATATACATATATATATATACATATCTATATATACATATATATATATATATATATATATATGTATGTATGTACATATTTATATATATATATATCATCTAATGTTGTTGCGTCCATGTCATAAGTATTGGTGCCGTCGTAATATATATATATATATATATATATATACAGAGGAATCTCGACCTATCTTTTTTCAACGGACCGACTGAACTGAACGATAAATTCGGGAAAACGATAGATACAGGAAAATAACAAAGCAATATGATCGCTGGAACTGAGTGAAATAAACGACACATGCGGGAAAACGATGATTCCGAAAACGATCGATCGAGATTGCACTGTATATATATATATATATACATGTTTACATATATATATATATATATATATATATATATATATATATATATATATATATATATATGTATACATATATATATATACATGTTTACATACATATATATATATATATATATGTATATATACATATATATAGATATGTATGTATATATATATATATGTGTGTGTGTGTATGTCAATATTTTGAAGGATTTTGGTACTTCCCTGTTTAACTGTTTACTGCTTGCCAAAGATACAAACTGGGTTTGGCACGCTACCAAAATTATAACTCGCGACGACGGACGGTTTTAGCGTCTGAAATTTTGTTTTCCGGGGGACCGTTATGGAGAAACGTAATCCTACGTTAAAAAGAGTTAGTCTATCAGTAAAAGAAAAGTTATTGATTCCGGGAGAAGTCAGTGCATATGTCCTTAGCAAAAACAGAAAGTGGAAAAAAAAAGATTTAAGATAACGAACTCTCTGTCTACGATCTTCAAATTTACTGTTTCCGATAGAGGCACTGGAGTAGCGCTTTCATAAAAGTAATTGGCATGAGCAAAACTGTAAACAAACAACATATGCAGATTCTGTGCGCATACAATGGAGGGGTAAAATTTGCCGAATCTCTAATTGGTCGTTCAAAATGACGTCAAAGCATACGAACAAAAGGATTATTTATTAATTAGTTTTTTATATTCAAAATAACAAAGTAAGAATTAATGCTTTTTCCCTGAAAAATATTTATCTTGAATTTATTCCCCTTGGCTATATATTAAGTTGTAAATTTTGCAAGTATAAGAAGACCTAAATACTTATAGTTCGAGTTCATTGTTGTTACTCCTAAGCAATTAATCCCTGTAACGAACTTAATATTTCTCATATGTTTGAATCAGAAAATTGATCCATTTTAATTCAAAATGGATAAAGTCCAAAATATTGTCTCTTAGTTATATTACTTACACTTTTAAACGTTTCTTCTGATAAGAAAGAAAGAAAAAAAAGTTTCTTTATTTGTAAAGGAAAATTTAGTTATCCCGGAGGAAATCATTGCATATCTCTATATATAAAACAGTTCCGTAACTGACTGACTGACTGATGGACTGACTGACTGACTGACAGATAACGCACAGACCAAACCGCTGGACCTAAAGGGCTGAAATTTTGCATGGCGATTCTTCTTATAGTGTAGGGGTGCACTTTGAAAAATTCTCCTTAGATTTTTTTTAAAATAAAATTTTTAAGCTGTTTTTGTAGCATTCTTTAAAGTTTGCATTTAAAATAATAATTTGAGGCTTATAAAATTTATATCACGAGAAAGATCATAAAAATTCCTTTAAAATGAAATCCTTTTCGAATCTTTATCTCCATTTTCTGATTTTTGGTGAATTTTTAAAGATTCATTTTTAGAATTTAATTTATTAAATGCTGATCACGTGGTTTCTTTTCTTTTTGTGATACTTCAAATTAATTTTGCGTCACATGCATAACAACGAAATAAATTGTCAAAAAAAATACTAAAATACGGTAAAAGATAAAATTTAAACACTAGACGAATTGAGATGGAAGTTTTTAAAGAATTTAATTCGAATTAGTATGTTTTATGGATATTAAACGTACAAATTAATCGCATACATTGACCGTTCTATTTAGTTTGAATATTTTCTTCTACATTATTTTGTCTATAAAAATATCCGTTACGATTTTTTATAATTTTTTTTGGGGGGGAGGGGTATTAATTGCATACATTGACCATTTTATTTAATTTGAATGTACTCCGTACCAAAGCACGGGTATTCAGCTAGTGTCTTTACGAAGACAGAAACTGGAAAAAAGATTGATATAAGGAACTATCTGTCTACGATATTAAAATTTACTGCTTCCAATGCAGGCACTGTAGTCGCGGTTTCGTAAAAGTAATTGGCATGAGCAGAACTGTAAACAAACAGCTTATGTAGATTCTGTAAGTATGCGATGGGGGGGGGGGGGGAGGGGTTAGAATTAGCTTTTGGCATAAAACAACTAATCTCTGATTGACCGCTGAAAATGACAGTAACAAATGGCTGACATACAAAATGATTATCTTTAAATTAGATTTATTAGTTCAAAACCTCAAACTAGAACGCCGTTAAACCGTCAAATAACAAAGTTCAAATTTATTGTCATTTCCCTGATAAATATATATATATATATATATATATATATATATATATATATATATATATATATATATATATATATATATATATATCCAGAAAAGGGAGACAAGGACGTGGCTATCATATTAAACGGCACTACCCATTATCCAGTTAAAATGCACTTCCGCTGAACGGCACATTCTAGCCGCTTATCATTTACTACTGCCGTTAAGGTTTTACTGTTTGCTACTCTATGACATCATAAGTCCATGCCGGATTTCCATGAAGTTAAGTATTTAGCTTTAGTTAGGACAGTAATGACATGGCTTTGGAAAATGCGAGGCAAGAATATACTCATTCGCAATACACAAAAATTAACGAGTTTTTAAAAACTGTGGCAAATAAAGGTCATAACAAATTGAATTTCTTAACACGCTTTTGATTTTACGAACTTTTTTGAGGTCAGTGGGAGTTCGTAAAATCGAGTATCTTTTGCATTCCTTTTGCCGAAGGCAGTTATACGTAAAGAAAGAAAATAAGCAATTTTTTTATAACGTTTAATGATTAATCTTTCTTAATTTTTTTTACAGTTAGTTGGTGACATCCTAAGGTATCTACTCTTCACCCAATTTCATTTGTTAGGTCATATTGTACGAAAAAAAAAATTGCTCCACTGAACCATAACTGAGCAGATTTATATGCAGATTTACAGTCACCAAAATAATATTATTTACTAAAGGAAAACTTAATTACATAGTGTTTAATATACTGACTTAAAATCAGAACGTCTTCATTTATATATCAGGGGAAGTTAATAAACTACTATCAATAATAACAACACTACAAACAGTTACTACAGTGGTTATGAAATACTCTAAAGTCATGAATTCATGAATTGGTCCTCTGTTAAACGTGATATTAGATTACCGATTAGATTCCAAAATTCTGGATACCTTTTCTCACCAAAAAGGTTTCATTCTGCTGATTGTACGAAATGTCAAACTTTCAAAATAGTGGCGAACGTTCAAAGATTAACTTTGGCAGCGGTGGCGAGCAGAGAATCATCAGCAGCAAAACTGCAGCGAAGAAATGAAATAAAACGTGGTCTTGCTTGCATCACAACCGACTTTGATTAACCTGTACCAATGGTTGTCTGGAGGGAATCATCATCAGCAAAACTGCAACGAAGAAATGAAGTAAAACGTGATCTTGCTGGCATCACAACCGACTTTGATTAACCTGTACCAATGGTTGCCTGGAAAGAATCATCATCAGCAAAACTGCAGCGAAGAAATGAAGTAAAACGTGATATTGCTGCCGTCACAACCTGACTTTGATTAACCTGTACCAATGGTTGTCTGGAGGGAATCATCAGCAAAACTGCAACGAAGAAATGAAGTAAAAAGTTATCTTGCTGGCATCACAACCGACTTTGATTAACCTGTACCAATGGTTGCCTGGAGAGAATCGTCATCAGCAAAGCTGCAACGAAGAAATAAAATAAAACGGGATCGTGCAGGCGGCACAACCTGACTTTGATTAACCTGTACCAATGGTTGCCTGGAAAGAATCATCATCAGCAAAACTGCAGCGAAGAAATGAAGTAAAACGTGATATTGCTACCGTCACAACCTGACTTTGATTAACCTGTACCAATGGTTGCCTGGAAAGAATCATCAGCAGCAAAACTGCAGCGAAGAAATGAAGTAAAACGTGATATTGCTGCCGTCACAACCTGACTTTGATTAACCTGTACCAATGGTTGTCTGGAGGGAATCATCATCAGCAAAACTGCAACGAAGAAATGAAGTAAAACGTGATCTTGCTGGCATCACAACCGACTTTGATTAACCTGTACCAATGGTTGCCTGGAAAGAATCATCATCAGCAAAACTGCAGCGAAGAAATGAAGTAAAACGTGATATTGCTGCCGTCACAACCTGACTTTGATTAACCTGTACCAATGGTTGTCTGGAGGGAATCATCAGCAAAACTGCAACGAAGAAATGAAGTAAAAAGTTATCTTGCTGGCATCACAACCGACTTTGATTAACCTGTACCAATGGTTGCCTGGAGAGAATCGTCATCAGCAAAGCTGCAACGAAGAAATAAAATAAAACGGGATCGTGCAGGCGGCACAACCTGACTTTGATTAACCTGTACCAATGGTTGCCTGGAGAGAATCATCATCAGCAAAACTGCAACGAAGAAATGAAGTAAAACGTGGTCTTGCTTGCATCATAACCGACTTTGATTAACCTGTACCAATGGTTGTCTGGAGGGAATCATCATCAGCAAAACTGCAACGAAGAAATGAAGTAAAACGTGATCTTGCTGGCATCACAACCGACTTTGATTAACCTGTACCAATGGTTGCCTGGAAAGAATCATCATCAGCAAAACTGCAGCGAAGAAATGAAGTAAAACGTGATATTGCTGCCGTCACAACCTGACTTTGATTAACCTGTACCAATGGTTGTCTGGAGGGAATCATCAGCAAAACTGCAACGAAGAAATGAAGTAAAAAGTTATCTTGCTGGCATCACAACCGACTTTGATTAACCTGTACCAATGGTTGCCTGGAGAGAATCGTCATCAGCAAAGCTGCAACGAAGAAATAAAATAAAACGGGATCGTGCAGGCGGCACAACCTGACTTTGATTAACCTGTACCAATGGTTGCCTGGAGAGAATCATCATCAGCAAAACTGCAACGAAGAAATGAAGTAAAACGTGATCTTGCTGGCATCACAACCGACTTTGATTAACCTGTACCAATGGTTGCCTGGAGGGAATCATCATCGGCAAAGCTGCAACGAAGAAATGAAATAAAACGTGATATTGCTGCCGTCACAACCTGACTTTGATTAACCTGTACCAATGGTTGTCTGGAGTGAATCATCATCAGCAAAACTGCAGCGAAGAAATGAAGTAAAACGTGATCTTGCTGGCATCACAACCGACTTTGATTAACCTGTACCAATGGTTGCCTGGAGGGAATCATCAGCAAAGCTTCAACGAAGAAATGAAGTAAAACGTGATCTCGCTGGCATCACAACCAACTTTAATTAACCTGTACCAATGATTGCCTGGAGGGAATCATCATCAGCAAAACTGCAACGAAGAAATAAAATAAAACGGGGTCGTGCAGTCTGCACTACCTGACTTTCATTAACCTGTACCAATGGTTGCCTGGAGGGAATCATCATCAGCAAAGCTGCAACGAAGAAATGAAGTAAAACGTGATCTTGCTGGCATCACAACCGACTTTGATTAACCTGTACCAATGGTTGCCTGGAGGGAATCGTCATCAGCAAAGCTGCAACGAAGAAATAAAATAAAACGGGATCGTGCAGGCGGTACAACCTGACTTTGATTAACCTGTACCAAGGGTTGCCTGGAGAGAATCATCATGAGCAAATCTGCCATGAGGCAATGAAATAAAAAGTGATCTTGCTGGCGTCAGAACCTGACTTTGATTAACCTGTACCACCGGAAAAATATACCTGTACCAATGGTAGCCCGCAGAGAATCCTCATCAGAAAAATTGCAACAAGGAAATAAAATTAAACAAAACGTGACCTTGCTGACGTCACAATCTGTCTTTCCTTAACCTGTACAAACGGTAGATAAAACAGATTCATCATCGCCAAAAATGCAAAGAGGAAACAAAATAAAACGAGATCTTGCTGACTTCCCAACCTGTGTTTGATAAGCCAGTACCAACGGTAGCCATTTGAAAATCATCATCACAAAAACTGCAAACATAAAATTAAAAAACGTGATTTTGTTAACGTCACAATCAGTTTTGCAGTATTTAACAAAATATTTTCTTCCCACAGAAAACATGCGACGTAAATGAAAAATTAGGAACCTATGCAAGATGCGATGAGAAGCTAAATTATCAAAAGCATTACCTGAAAAGAAATCTTAAACACCTTCTCAAAATGGGCATGCATTAATCTTAGAAAAACTTAAAAAAGAATTTTGTAGAAAATCCACGAACGTATGATGGCATTCAATAAAACGCTCTCTCCCCCAAAAAGATACCTATTACCATATTTTAGTTCCCCTATAAAATCCTTCACTCTTTCACTTATTCTACGCTAATTTCTGCTTTTCTCGGTTCCGTTTGACTTGCCCCTAAATGCTTATTTACTGCTGGCAACACCATTAAAGCTCTTTACCCGCGTCTACCCTGCTGCGCGGCAGTACGGATGCCCCATAACCTGTCTTCGATGAATTTAAGACCCCATTAGTTTAGATCTGGCTTTTACTTTGTTGCTAATGCTATATATTCCGCAGAGAGCGCTACCTTTGACGCAATCTATACGTCTATCGCTCACTTGCGATGCCCGGGGATTTAAATCTCAGTCGTCGAAAACGTGTTAATTGCCGTTTGTGTCAGTATACCAGGCTACCGAAATACAATTTCAACGAATTTCCCAGTTTTGAAAGCCGCCCGCGAAGAGACGCTTAAAATTTTATCCCCGAGCAAAGTATCTAAGATATAAACAGAATCTATGCATATTTTTAAATTCTCTAATTCGTAATTGACTCAAATTTCGCTCGCAGGCTGAAATCTACGTTAATTGTCTCATCTTTTGTATTTTGAGCTCAGTAATATCTGGTTGCTATACGCAGTAATTTCCTCCATTTTGTTTAACACTTTTCGGAAAAAATGACTTGCTAATTGTCGATGGATAGTTTTAAATCAGGGATTCCCAACGGGCTCTAAATGGACCCCTTGGCGGTCGATGGAAGTTTAAAAAGGGTATATAGTATTCTAGGGGTCTATTAGGGGTCGATGATAAACTTTTCTGTCTTAAAATTTAATTTAATTTTTTGGGGATGTAATTATTAGATAATAATATCCGTTTTAATATGTATAAATACAGATTTGCATATAGGGTGGAATGATCCACCCATCTAAAGTCGAATGTCATGACGCTTTTGTTATGTGTCGAATGAAATTATATTATCTATATATAAAAAACAGTTCCTTAACTGACTCACTGACATACAACGCACAGACCAAACCGCTGGACCTAGAGGGCTGAAATTTTGCATGGCGATTCTTCTTATGGTGTAGGGGTGCACTAAGAAAGATTTTTGAAAAATTCTTCTTAGATTTTTTTAAATTAAATTTTTAAGCTGTTTTTATAACATTTTTTAAGTTTGCATTTAAAATAATAATTTGAGGGTTATAAAATTTATGTCACGAGAAAGATCATAAAAATGCCTTTAAAATGAAATCTTTTTCGAACCTTTACCTCGGTTTTCTGGTTTTTGGTGAATTTTTAAAGATTCATTTTTAAAATTTAATTTATAAAATGCTGATCACGTGATTTCTTTTTCTGGTACTTTAAATAAATTTATCGTCACGTGCATAACAACTAAATAGACAAAAATGATATTCTTTTTCTTTCTAATGCAGCAGACGATTGGATATTATCCAAAAAAAATAAATATCCCTTACGATTTTTTTATAAATATATATATATATGTATTACATCAATTGTATACATTGATCGTCGTATTTATTATAAATATATATATTTATTTTTTTTGGCATTAATTGCATACATTGACCGTTGTATTTAATTTGAATGTACTCCGTAGCGAAGCGCGGGTTTTCAGCTAGTAATTACATATAAATCAGTAAAATTGTTTAGTAAAATATATATTTCTATTCGTTATGTCAGTTATTGTGACTATACAATGATAAGCAATTCCAGGTTAAACATTAAAAAAATTGTATCAATGCATCAAGCACAACCACAACATTCATTGACATCGAACTGTTGTGCAATTACAATCTGTGTTTCTGTAATCTTGTTTATATTTGTGAAATTAAAAATTATAATAGCACAAAAATAATAAAACATAAACCTAATGAACCAATTTTTCTAGTTTTTTGTTCATATTCTTAGTCAAATTGTTATCTCTAAGTGCTTTATGTGCAATTATTAGTACAGTCGGACCTCTATTTAACGAACCTCTATTTTACGAATTTCTCTATTTTGCGAACTTTTCCTTGGAACCAAGAACGTTTTGCGAATTTCTTCGTAAAATAACCTCAAAATAACGAAGTGCATTCTCTATTTAACGAACTTTTTCTTGTGATCCACTATTTTTTTCTCCATATTTCTCAAAATATTTCTGAACATTTCAAACTAATTTTTTCTTTTAACACATTTAACACATTAACTTTCGTTTAACACATTCCGACGCGAATTACAGTTTGAAGAAAATAAGCCTAAAGGGGTTTGGTGCATTGCAAAGATGCGAGACGTATTATGAGATAAAGCACTTTTTCAAACAAAAAAGTCAGACAAAATTAACAAACTTTACCAATAATTAAATTTAAGGACGCATGTGGTAATATAAGCTTAAAATTACTTGATATAATAAATGCGATAATGTCATTAAAATTCATTAATTTTAATGTAATTTTTTTTTATGGAAAATACAGTCTATTCCCGGACAATGTTTTGTTTTATTCTTGTTTTCTTTGCAGATTTCTGTTTGATGGGTAAGATGCATAAAACAAATAGACATTAATTTACAAAATAAAGGTGTGAGTAATTACTTTTATTAATAATATTTAGTGTTTATGAATTTAAAATCTGTCTTGTGTAGTTTAAAGTATTTTAAAAGGTAAATCTCTATTTAACGAATTTTCCATATAACGAACTTTTTTTCGGGATTTAGCGACTTCGTTAAATAGAGGTCCGACTGTATTATAATTAAGTTGTACGCTGCATATTATAGAGAAAAATGTGAGAGGATCTATGAAGGAAATCATTTTTTTAAAAGGGATCGATGTAGGAAAAAGGTTGGGAACCCCTGTTTTAAATGCTTTAATGTACTATAATGGGTCTTTTGTTCTTTCAATATGTCCTATGCAGAGCTCTCAGCGAGAAAAATGTATTAAACCCAGACTGCTTCCAAAAAAATAAAAAAATAAAGACCCAGATTGTAATGGATAAAACGCAGGTTTTGAAAATACATGTTTTTTCATACTGAAAATAATAAAAAAATATATACTAATAAGATAATACTCAGCCCATTTTCTATGCTTACTTGATGTTAAAGAAAACTTATTTTATTTAATTGTCGTCAAATTCAATTCATTTCATCATTTCCGTACAAATTACTTTTCTGATGATTTTGGTGATATCTATTCATTGCCTGTTTTGTCATCATGCGATCTTTTACGGTTTCAATTTAAAAGAATTTGCGTCTTCGATTCTATTAACTTACGAAAAAAATTTCTCTCTACGAGAGCAGAAGAGTGAGGCAAAAAAGCTAAATGGATCGTGAAGTTTGATAAGATTTCCTATTTAAAATTATTAAATCGATCCTTGATATGATGTAACAGATACCAAAATTCTGGAAGGATTTGGTAAGAGGGAGATATATCACGATTCATTCGAAATGATTTCCTTTTGAATCATATTACATTCAAATACATAACAATGTCATTATAAGGTGCATTTTTTTAATTAAATCGCCTTACCGTATTTAAGTTATACTTATAATAAGAAGCAAATATAACTTTTCTGCTGAATTTTTAACTTACAGGGGAAAACCCAGATTTTGAGGTGTTTTCGAAAAAGGAAAAAAAAATCATATATCCATACGGTTGTCGAAAACCCGGTTATGGTCCTATATATATCATCTGTATCTTCCAGTTAAAATTGAAAGAAAAATTTCGACGGGATTAGTTTATTGAATACATAAAGAATCCACTATACCAAAAGCAGTAAAAATATCATATTTTTTTTCATATTACGAAATAAATAACTACTAGGTTACTTTTAACTGCCCATAAACCTAAAATTTATTATTTTTACACCACTTATTTACTGCTGTAAAACGACAATAAACTGATAAAATGTACATAATGCTTACCCTAATGAAACGGGAAATATAAAATAACTATAAAACAAAATTTAGATACTCCACCATTAGGAAGAAAAAAAAACCAATTAAACTGCAATCTCTCCGGAATTTTAATGGAATAAAGATCCACTTATTTTCATTTGAGATAAGACTTCTTTGATTATTTGATATACTATTTCTTCGCTCTGAAGTAAGAGAGATAAATTTTTACGTAAAATAATTATACACTGCCATCTTTGAAGAATTAATGCTCGGATGTCATCGGAAAATGAGTATAATCTAAAATTCACAATATGTTTAGTAAAAAAAGGCTTTATTTGAAATATGTACCATTAAAAAGATTAATTTAGGGCTTACTTAAATTGATAATAAAATTTATTTAGGTTTCAGATTTTTGTTCTTGTAAAAGTCTTTGCTATTCCTTTGTTAAAGATCCAACCATGCTGGATTCTTCGGAAAATCCTTTTCTCTTTTTAGATCCACAAATAATTAGCGACATGGATAACTCCCTTACGGGCAACCGAGAGTTCAAATTATAAAATAAATTCAATTATACTTGAATTTTTCGTGGACATGGATAAAAAATTTCAAATTTTATTTCGCTGTTAAGTGATTACCCCTTCAAATTGAAAACAGGTTTGATACTTTTATACTTAACAGGATGTTTTCATTAAACTTTTTGAATGTATTTTATTACTATAACTCTCGATTCCATTGAAAAAAAAATCGCGAATTAGCCAGAAAGCGTTATCAGAGCAGAGAACTTAATCGTTTAACGTCAAGGCATGTGTTTTTTAAGGCATTGGTTTTCAGCCCCAATGTTAAGCTTAGGATAATTTTAATCTCAATATTTTTCTAATCACGGATTAGCAAATGTGTGTTTTTGTATTCTGTTTATTCGCACGTTTAATGTATAAACGCATAGTTTTTAAAATTTAAATATTTTTTTTACAACCTATTTTTGTATACAAGGCATTAAATTACTGATGTCTATAGCAACAAAATTAAAAATTTAGTTGGGTTTTTTTAAATAGTTTAAAATTAAAATATTTTTGAAAAACCCATACCTTGCATTTTAAGATTTACCCTAAAATTCAGAAAACCGAATTGCAAAAATATACGTTAATCTGAGACTAGAATTATTCGGCTCTTTGATGCAAAAGAAAGATTTTTCTATTGGATACAAAAGCCAAGATCCTGCTATTTCATACAAAATCATGACTCTGCTATTCCGTACAAAAGCGTTATTTCATACTAAAGTGGGCTTTTGCTATTTCTTATAAAATTTCATTTTGCTCTTTGATGCTAAAGCGGGATTTCAGCATTTGTTACAAAAGTATGCATAGTTCTGATATTTGGTACAGAAGCGTCGTTTTTTTACTTGAAATAGAAGCCTTGTTTTACAATTTGATACACAGAACTATAGTTTTATTATTCGACATAAAAGAGCAGTTATGCTATTCTCCTACTACGAAATATCTTTAAATTAGAATATATATGCATTGATAGAGATGTAATAAACAAACGGAACCATGTAAAATGTTTCAAAAAACAATTTCAGGTAGTCTCTTCTAACAAAACTGTCGCGGGTTATTAACGTAGAATTACTTATCGTTGCTTACATCTTTTGTATGTATATATGCATGTATGTGTTATATATATATACAGTAACCACCGCTTATAGTGATCAGTGGTTATAAGAATCAACCGTTTATAAGAATCAATATCGCGAAAACAAAAACAAATGCATTATTTCCATGTTAAAATTTTCGCTTTAAAGAATCAATCCACCGGTTATAAGAATCAGTTTACACTCTTCGCTTTCCTTCCATTTTTCAAAAAAAGCCACTTAAACCCTAAAAAGGCACGAAGTTCTTTCTTTTTTTAAAAAAAAAAAAGAAAAATTGATAAGATGGGATGGAATATAGTCTTAAAATTCATTCCTTTCTTTGTTAGACATAACATAATAGTTTCCCCTTAAACAATTTAGCACAACACTGTCCTATTAGCTTGACACGGGGGCATCTTTACCCGTCCGGGTCCCATTTCACTTTTCTCCACTGGCAAACAAAAATAGGGACTCTTTTTTCCCACCTCCCACATCCCGGTGGCGGCTTCCTGGTCCCTGAAACACATAAATCTTCGGCGAAGTGTCCACTATCACTTAGGCAAACGTGACATTAGTAGATTCAGCACGTTATCAAACCGTGAAACGTAAGCTAGAAGGTGAATCTTCGTCTGGACTATTAGTATTGAAAGAGGTATAAACAGCCTCCTGAAAACTTCATTACCTCAAACTAACATAGAAAACTTTTTCTTGCTCCCTTCCTGTAGTTGAAATGTTAACATTGTTAAGAAGGTATGTTCTAACAAATATTGGATTTTTTTTCTTCTCTTACTATAATCATGTGTATCTAATTATACGCCTAAAAATTAATTTGTATTTTTAAAATTATACGAAATAATTTTGATAAAAGATAATTAACGTAAATTAAAGAGTATTTTATGGTAAATTATCTTATATATGTATATATAGGTGTGAGTGTGCCTGTCCAAAAACCTAAATTTCGGATATAAGAATCAACCGGTTATAGGAATCAAATATAGTAATAACAAACGTGATTCTTATAAGCGGAAATCACTGTATATATATATATATATATATATGTATATATATATATATATATATATATATATATATATATATATATATATATATATATATATATATCTGTGTGTGTGTGTATGTATGTCAAAATGTTGACGCATTTTGGTACTTTCCTGTTTAATTGTTTACTGCTTGCCAAAGCAATACAGACTGGGTTTGGCACGCTACCAAAATTATAACTCGCGACGCAGGCCATCTGAAATTTTGATTTCCGGAGGACCGTTATGGAGGAACGAAATTCTGCGTCAAAACTTCGAAAACGATTTCGTTGGTAATCTAGCTTATCTCCTTTTATATTCGTGAATATGAAAGTTTCTAAATCAATATTCATAGGCTTGATAAAATGCGTTTCACATAATAGGAAAGGGAATAAATATTCACTCAATGTATCTAAATTTTACTCTGGCGTCAGAAATCGCAAACGGGATACCCATATCAAAACACCCTCAGTGAATCACCCGTTTCAAAACCGTAATTTTAACCATGTGCACACATTCCTCAATTAATTAATACATCCCTCGCTTGCATTCCTCACCAGTTGCTTATTTTACAGCCCCATACTCGCATTTGAGATCGAGACGTTTCCATTTACTTCCTATGTTTCCCGGATCTTCAGCGTTTGCGGCGAAATTATCCATTTCCAATGGAATTCAGGGGGCCATTATTTCAAATCCTCTTCCTGATTCTCCGCAAGTGGCATAATTCTGCCTCTGTTATGAGGCTATCGTCAGCCCTCCATTCCAACACCAGGGGTCCGCCAATAAGGAAACGAAAGTGTTTATTGTGTTCTATATGATGGCAGAATCAAACTACGAGCCTGGGTAACACCCTCCCCAATTCGAAAACATTGGAGAATACCAGAAGTAGGTCTTGGGGCAAGGCGCATTCAATTTTCCGCTCGCCTTCTGTATATTGAGAACTAAACAAGATTTATGCATCTTTGCAAACTCTTGTAATTATTTATTGGATAGGAAAAGAGGTTTCGGCTCCTTAAGTAATTGCGGGTGTCTAATTTTCCGGCTGGATAAATCTGGCTATGGCCATTATGGAGGTGAATCGATTGATCTCGAGGGGTGGTCTCGCCAATGATAATTGAGGGAGGATGTCGGATGGTTGTAAATGCTTAGTTGAACTGTGGTCTAAAATGTCTTCTTGGCGATCCATCTTCTTTAATTCTGAAGCAGTTCTTTTGGTTCTTGTGATACGCTTATTGGGATTTATATATAGGTAATAATGCGGCCGGTTTTTGATTGATGAGATGAGACTGTAATGGCTTCTTTTTTCGAGTTTAAGGAGACAAAGTACTTCAACCTCGATTTTTTTTAAATTTTCAGTTTTCAACTCTATATAGAAAATGAGAATAATTGTTATCTTTTTTACTACACTGAATATCATCAGTATTCAAAATAAGGATTTTTTGGCAGAATAATGCCTGTTTTCCAAAAAAAAATTTTTTCAAAAATGCTCCATTGGCAATCCGAAGCATTTAAAAACCTTATTTTTTTTAAGGAGGTCCAGGACACAAAATTGTTCGAATTTTCGAAAAAAAATTTTATTGGATTAAAATTTTTTTTTGTTCTTCTACGCTTAAAATGACGTTTAAATCATGTTTCTATCTTAATTAGAACAGGATAAATTATTATTATTTTTTTGCAACATTCTAATAGTAGCCAATCGTTGTTTAAACCTGTAAGTGCGTTTTACTGCATGATGGATTTTTTCCCCATTTCTCATCTTTAAATTGTTATAAGTCAAGAACCGTTAAAGATAAATGGTTGAAACTTGGAACATGTCTTTTTCAACTACTTTACTTTAATTTTGATTCAGCAAATTTGAAAAAAAAAATTTCTTTTGAAAATATGATTTTTTAAAAATAAGTTACATAATTTTTTTTTGTAATTTTTAATCTAAATATTTTTAATTTCTTTAAAAATTAATATTTCAAAAAATGCTGAATCAAAATTAACATTTATATATTCCTGTTTAATTAAATGAAAAAATTGTGAAATTCGACAAATAATATTTCGAGTTATAAAGATTTTGGAATTACCACACTTTTATTAAAAATTTTAAATTTCAAAATTTTTTAAAAACTTTTTGAGAAATTTTATGATGTGATTTTGTTTACAAATTATATGGTTGACCATCACAAAAAAATGCAAAATTTTAACTCAATAAATAAAAATGTTTTTTAAATGTGTCTCGGACCCCCTTAATACGTTAAATCCACAAACCGGAAAGTCATTCTTTGAGATCAGTGGAGGGAAAAGGTACGATCATCCCAAATGTCGCCCCCCCCCCCCTGCGGCTGCTAGGCCAAAATTGAGGTGGCACCTGGCTCAGTCGGACTCCGAACCTTGTGTCGCCATTTTAAACCATTTCGTGGTGATAGACGCACCCCTCAGCCCGCAAGCCAACATGGACCTTGTTTGGCTAAGTACTCGCTAGGTGGCAGAAGCAACAATTAGTGTGAATTATTGTGAATATCTTGACAGAATTAAAATGGGAATTACCATCAAAGTACTGATTGGTGTAGTCAGTCACTGTAAATTATTGAATATTCATATATACTATGCCAGAGGTGGGGAACCTTTTTACCATTAGAGGCCACATGTAAATGAGGTTGTAATAAAGAAGGCCGCATATGTTGATGAACCTATAAATGCGATTTTTATGAAATTATTATAGTTAGATATAGTTTTAACAATTTGGTGCATTATATAGAAAAATAACAAGAAAATTTAAGTCCTTATTTATTTATTATTTGATATAAAAAGTTACAATATAAAATATTTTTGTATTCACGTAAGTATAAAAACTTGTTATAACATTAATCATTAATTATTATTTTTTTTGCAGAAAAAATAATACGTTTTAACGTACAGGGAGTCGGTCACAACAATAATAGTAAGAAAATAGTTTTTGTGTAGAGATCATATAACATCTCTGGTAGTATTGCTAAGAAACTCTGAGCATTAAATTACATATAAAGTGTAGTTAAAGTAGCATGCAATCAAGGTAAACGAAGCTCATTTGGATAAATATACAATTGTAGCGACTTTAGACAACAATTTCAAAATGTCAACTTTATTTTGGCCGACACTGTACATACATTCATGCCGTTCTTTATTTAATTCTATTGGTTTGGAAATTGTTGTAATCTATATAATTAAATATTAATTAATACAAGTGCTAGCTTTTATGAAGGCCGCGCGTTCCCCACCTCTGTACTATGCTATATGAGCTGTAGAAAATTAAAAACTTTCTCTTTGCTGAATGAGGAAGATGAATTATCTGAGTAACATATCACCCTCCGGGTTTATATGATTTTAAATAAGAAAAGTCCCGCACGCAAGAGCAGTGCGCATAGGTCTCTTTTCTAAAAATAACGCCATCATAAAACAGAGATTCTGTCTGGGATTATTAATATATCAGATAGCATGTTTGATCGAAAAATGTTTGTGTAAATAGAGAGCAGCAGTAAAAGCTTTTGCTGAATATGCTTTAGTTAATATTTATCCAGCGAGCTTTAGCGAATATATATGTTACTGCACAACTTGCGATGCATAAACTCAGGAAATGAAATGGGAAAGAGATAGAAAATTCTCTATTTCATATACACAAGCAATTTGCGAGAATTTGGTCTCTTAGTAAATTTTTTTTTCTATTTAACCTTTACCTTACGGAGTCCATTTTTCCGATTTCCTCTTTAGAACGAGAAATTTCATACCCCCTTTGTAAGAACGGCTATTAATAGGGTTATACATACATACATATATACATACATATATATATATATATATATATATATATATATATATATATATATATATATATATATATATATATATATATATATATATATGTATGTATGTATGTATGTATATATATATATATATATATATATATATATATATATATATATATATATATATATATATATATATATATATATATAATATATATATATATATATATATATATATACATACATACATTATATATATATATATATATATTTATTTATTTATTTATATATATATATATATAATGTATGTATGTATGTCTGTATATATATATATATATATATATATATATATATATATATATATATATATATACATACATATATATATATATATATATATATATATATATATATATATATATATATACATACATACATACATACATATATATATATATATATATATATATATATATATATATATATATATATATATATATATATATATATATATATATATATATATATATTCATTCGTTCTTGGGCCTTTATTCTTGGGATACATACTATCCCATCCCGTAAGGAAAGGGTTAAAAGACATTTCACACATTAAAAAAAAATGAAAAATATATTTTAAAAATTAAAATTTAAAATTTCACACGAATTGAATATTTTGTTTATCTGGTGAGCCAATAGCTTTATCTGTACACATTTTTTTACTTCGGATTTATTGAAATTTAACTAATAAAATTTTTATTAGAACTAAAGTGATTTTTTGTTTCCAAAGTCATTTTTGCATCGGTGAAACTATTTACGGTATTTGTACTCAGAATCGAAAATTCTGAAGAAATCGTGCAAATGCTATAAGGAAACAATGAACAAAAGATCATTCATAGAAATTCCTCCCTACAAAGCTCAGATACATCCTTTTAAAGGTGGCAATGCAGAAAATTCCGTTCTGTGATGATTAGACTTAAAGTACTAATGTACAGTAGGGCACCCATAAAGGGTACAACATAAAAATGCTCTATCTGGGAACATTTTCACGGGCTTTATAAGAGAATTTTGCGTCTGGGACTTAATTTCTTCAAAAGCAATCTACGGGCGGGGGATTCTGCCCTAAACAATTAAACTCTTCATTCTACCATCATTTGCATTCTTTCCATCCCTCCTCCAGTTCCAATTTTAGTGCTTCTCTTCGCAGCCTAATAAATAACTGCATCTGACATCGGAATTTCCCCCCTGCTGAAATTTTCCCGCTTTGCCACGTCCTTTGTTCTTCAGAAAACTCATAAGGTCATTGTTTGAAAATTCGTTCTTGTGTTTCAAATGGCATTTTCCGCTATCACCTACGGAGTAACGGAAATACAGAAAGCTTTATGTTGCACAGGATCCAGAAACACAATATGAATTTCTTTTACGGACCAAAGATGTTAACTGTTTTCGTCCGATTCAGGCTGTTACTCTATAAGTGTTCAATTGACGCTTCTAGTAATTTTACTGAAACAAGAGCACATAATATCCGAGAAGGTTAAAGAAGCCTCTTGTACGTACATCAAACGAAACAAGTAATATATAAAAAAAAAAATTTTTAAAGTCAATTCCTACTTAGGTCAACAAAGAAAAATTTGAGTGTGAACTAATAGCAGGAATTGAAAAAAAGGATTGCCTGCCAGAACCTTGCCTACTGTGCGAGATTAGGAGGGGGGGGGGGGGGGGAAAGAGAGAGAAAAAGTTTGTCAGGTTGGGGATTCGATCTCGCAACCTACAGGACGGGAGAAGCACGCGATACCGCAGTGCTACCGTTTACACAGTAACAAGAGGGAAATTACTATTCAAGAGCAAGAGACGCTCTAGGTCTAAAACTAAAATTGATTAATTAAATTTAATTAATGAATTAATATTTGAAAAAAAACTGTATTAACATCAAGTGTCATCCACTACAAGTTTAAAAAAATGTATTTGAACTTGAGTGGATGAATAAAAAGTACTTTTATTAACGATTGAAAATTTGAACAAGATATATATAGAGAGAGTGTGAACTAATAGTAGAAATTGAATAATTAAATTTAATTAATGAATTAATATTTGAAAAAACTGTATTAACATCAAGTGTCATCCACTACAAGTTTAAAAAATGTATTTGAACTTGAGTGGATGAATAAAAAGTACTTTTATTAACGATAGAAAATTTGAACAAGATATATATAGAGAGAGTGTGAACTAATAGTAGGAATTGAAAAAAAAGACCCTTTGACTAATCTTGTCAAAGTTTATCCGGTAATACACAAGAAATCCTCGACGGGCACATCTTCAAAGTCCGTAAAGGAACACTGCCAGTTGATGAAATTTAAAAGAAAATATTATTTTATTTCGTGAATAAAGAATTTTAAACAGATATTTTCAAAAATACAATAGAAGATATTTAGAATATAAGAGGGTAGCGTATATTAATCTACATACAGAACGTTTGGGTTTCAAATTATTGTGTCTCCTTGAACTTAGTTCAATCATAAGCAAGCATTTAGTGTAATGTTGTTTATGCTGAGGATGATTCACTCTTGTGATGATACCGTTAAATACCTAGAAGTTACTTTAGAATTTTAAATAATTTCAAACAAACAGTGTATTGAATATTAAATGTGAGGTATTGAAAATTAAATTCCAGTCGCTAATCGAGTAATTTACAACTTAACTGCTAAAAATGTCAAAATGTACATTGTAATAGGCTACTCAGTAGCAAATCCTTCTTACGATCAATATAAACATATGTAGGGCTGTTTTCAGCTTATACACCGTTTTTAACATTCATTGTCATAAAACATAACTATCAGGCAGATCACAAGGCATTAGGCAGATTACAAGCAAATCACAAGTTGATTTTTTTGCAGAAATTCATATTTGTTGATTTTTTTGCATAAACCATAACTATTAGGCAGATAACAAGCCATTAGGCAGATTACAAGCAGATCACAAGTTGATTTTTTTGCAGAAATTATGCTTTTTTTTCAATTTATACGGACAATATTAATGATGATCATCATCATATTTGGCACGACAGCCCAGGGAGCCCCAGGGCCTTCAGCTGAAGATTCCTCCCGGACAGCCTGTTTCTATACCTGGACTGCCAGTTCCTCACTCCAATCACTCTCACATCTGATTCAACAGAGTCGAGCCATCTTAGTTTTAGCCTTCCTCTTTTCCGACTAGTAAAAGGCCTTTCATGAAAAATCTTTACTCGATTTTTTCAACCATTTTAGTAAGAGAGGGACAGTTCCTTCTTTTAATTTTAAAACTTTTAATAATATCGGGCTCTTTAAAAAATCTAAACATTTCTGAATTAAAACGCCTCCGCCCTAGGCCATTTTTCTGACACCCCCAAGGATGCTTCTGAGAACCCTTCTCTCTAAGACTGCAATTCTAAATTCTCCATTTTTTGTTAGACACCAAGTTTCCGAACCATATATTAGGACCGGCCTAATTATATATTTATATACTAGCTGAAAACCCGTACTTCGCTACGGAGTACATTCAAATTAAATACAACGGTCAATGTATGCAATTAATGCCAAAAAAATGTATAAATATATTTATAATAAATACAACGATCAATGTATGCAATTGATGTAAAAAAAACGAAGAAATATTAAAAAATCATAACGAATTTTTTATATAGACAAAATAATGTAGAAGAAAATATTCAAATTAAATGTAATAGGCCATACTAAAGAATATAGTACAGTTAATATAGTGCAGTTTCAGGAACATATCTTTTACTGTATTTTAATATTTTTTTGGACAATGTCCAATCGTCTGCCGCATTAGCAAGAAAAGAAAAATATTTTTTTTTGCCTATTTAGTTGTTATGCACGTGACGATAAATTTATTTAAAGTACCAGAAAAAGAAATCACGTGATCAGCATTTAATAAATTAAATTCTAAAAATGAATCTTTAAAAATTCACGAAAAATCAGAAAATGGAGGTAAAGATTCGAAAAAGATCTCATTTTAAAGGAATTTTTAGGATCTTTCTCATACACATTTTATAACTCTCAGATTATTATTTTAAATGCAAACTTAAAAAAAGTTACTAAAACAGCTTAAAAATTTAATTTAAAAAAACGCAACTTGCAAAATAGATTAAAAATTAAAATTTAAAAAATCTAAGAAGAATTTTTCAAAAATCTTTCTTAGTTCACCCCTGCACTATAAGAAGAATCGCCGTGTAAAATTTCAGCACTTAGGTCCAGCGGTTTGGTCTGTGCGTTGTATGTCAGTCAGTGAGTCAGTCAGTTACGGAACTGTTTTATATATATAGATAAGAAGCTTTGTCAGTATTAATGATAATCTTGACAAATATGACCCAGCCGATCCGGCGAGTAAAAAAAAAATTTAATTTTTATCCTCAATAGTCCGTGTTTTTCGCGTCTTTAAAAGAGATAATTTAACATAATGCATGGCTTGTCGTGGTGAAAAAAAACATTAAATCCTTAGTTTTTTTTGTAAAATAAAGGATTCTTAAACTCCTCCTCTATTACCTCATTATCCCAAATATTTCTACCAGAAATACCTTCAAGTCGGTAATTTCGCATAAGTTAACGCATCAAGAGCCGCCCAATTACTTTTTCAGCATCCTTCATTCTTTCAACCAATCATATTTCTGGATCGCCGTAATGATAACTTACATACGAGCAACATTCTGAAATCTCTGCATCTGAGGGCACCGCGGGATGCAGTTTTCCCCCAACTTATTTGATGATCTATCTGATCGTCCACACTCGTTAGCTGTGCGATGTTGACTAGCCTATAACAGGGGATAATGTACATAGCTGCCGCTCTTGCTGAAGACGTAATTTTTACCGTTCAGAGCAGGGGTTCCAGTGGCGTAGCGAGAGGGGGTCAAGGGGGTCTATCGTGCCCCGGGCGCCACTCGCAGAGGGGGCGTCAAATGGTCCTTTTCACTAATCTATATATATATATATATATAAAACAGTTCCGTAACTGACTGACTAACATACAACGCACAGACCAAACCGCTGGACCTAAAGGGCTGAAATTTTGCATGGCGATTCTTCTTATAGTGTAGGGGTGCACTAAGAGAGATTTTTGAAAAATTATTCTTAGATTTTTTAAAGTTGAATTTTTAAGCTGTTTTTGTAACTTTTTTTTAAGCTTGTATTTAAAATAATAATTTGAGGGTTATAAAATTTATATCACCAGAAAGATCATAAAAATTCCTTTAAAATGAAGTCTTTTTCGAATCTTTACTTCCCTTTTCTGATTTTTGGTGAATTTTTAAAAATTAATTTTTAGAATTTAATTTATTAAATGCTGATGACGGGATTTCTTTTTCTGGTATTTTAAATAAATTTATCGTCATGTGCATAACAACTAAATAGCAAAAAAAAAAAATTTCTTGCTAATGCGGCAGACGATTGGACATTATCCAAAAAATCTTTAAAATACAGTAAAAGATATGATCCTCAAACTGTTCTATATTAACTGTACTATATTCTGTAGTATGTCCTATTAGATCTAATTTGAATATTTTCATCTACATTATTTTGTCTATACAAATAAATCCTTTCAATTTTTTTATAAATAGATATTTTTTTTTACATCAATTGTATACATTGATCGTCGCATTTATTATAAATATATATATATATACATTTAGCATTAATTGCATACATTGACCGTTGTATTTAATTTGAATGGAATCCGTAGCGAAGTTCGGGTTTTCAGCTAGTTCTATATATAATACTACTATATGTTTCCAGTTATGCCAGGGCGCCACCAGTTATGCCAGGCCAGTATGTCCAGGGCGCCAGTTATGATCGCTACGTCACTGAGGGGTTCACAAACTTTTTGCTACATCGACCCCTTTTAAAAGAATGATTTTCTTCATCGACACCCCTCACATTTTTCTCTATAATATACAGTACACAACATAATTATAATACCAGTAATTGCCCATAAAACACTTAACGGTAACAATTTGACTAAGAATAGGAACAAAAAATTTGAAAAAGTGGTTCATTAGGTTTAAGCTTTATTTATTTATTTTTTTTGTACTATTTTCATTTTTTATTTCAGAAGTATAAACAAGATTTCATAAACACGGATTGTAATTGCACAAACATCGCCAAGAGAAAAAACGAAACTGCTTCATGGTTGCATCGGCAGGTCCCATGTGCTGTTTAAGGTCCAGTGGATTTCCACAGTTCTGCCTGGTGTTGGTACACAAATAAAAGCCGATGGTGGCTTTCAAGACATATACAAAAGCGTTATGACATTCGACTTTAGATGCGTAGATCACTCCACCCTATGCAAATCTGCATTTATACATGTTAAAACGGATATTATTATGTAATAATTACATTCCTAAAAATTAAATTAAATTTTAAAACACAAAAATTTATCATAGACCCCCAATAGACCCCAGGAATACTGTAGACCCTTTTTTAAAAACTTCCATCGACCCCCAAGGGGTCCATCTAGACCCTCTTGGGAATCCCTGGTTTAGAGGTTTCCCCTTTGAGGCCTACTCTCAAGTATTTTTTGCCAGCATGCGTCTTTTAAAATTTTGATGAATGACACCCATATTATAATTTGCCGATGAGTTATCTCCGACGGCAAAATTCATATCGTCGGTTGTTGTTTCGCCGACACCCCCACTGTTATAGTCTGCATTGCATCTAAACAAGATTTATACCACTTTGTAAACTCCAGCAGTAATTTATTGGTTAGAAATTGCGGATTCAGCTTTCATCCTGCTAAGTAATTGTCAGTGTCGAATTTTCTAGCTAAATAAATCTAGCTTCGGGCATTAGAAGGTAATCGATTGATTTTTCTCGAGAGATACTGCCAAGAATAATGCTCGGATAATTATAAAAGCGCGGGTGAAATATGGCGGCTTAAAGTGTTTGATCTATGATACATGTAGCTGAATTTTATAGGAGTTTATTTTTCATCTGAATAGATTCGTTATTAAAGTCCGGGTATTCGGGGATGGATAAAGTTATGAAGGATCGTTTTGGGTCTGTATGGTTTATTATTAGTTGTCTAAATAAAGTTCAATGAAATTCGCTACTTTAAGATTTCTCACTCTTCCTTTCAGTTACAGAGCATTAATGAAATGACTTCCATCCGGTACACTCTGCTACCTCTAGAGCTAACACCAATTTCTATTAAATAGCGGTAATTTACAATTAAAAAAATTGCTTTCCGCGCATGCTCAGTGACATCTTTAAATCTGGCTTTAGATACTCAGAACGATGCCACATAAACATATTAATTTGTTTCTGCGCATGCTCAGTGATATGTTTATATCTGGATTTAGTTACTTACTAAGCACGAGGCCGCATAAACACATTATTTTTCCGTGAAATCTCTCTAGCTTTCTCCCTGCCATTTTTTACATGTTCTTATTAACTCGCTTTCTTGTTTGTTTGTTTGTGTGTGTGTGTGTGTGTGTTTGTGTTTGTCCGGTACAAATCTTGCAATTGATTTTTAACTAACTTCCCGACTAGCTAGACATTTGAAACTTTTAAAATAGCTCAGAACACGATGACAATGCATTATTTTAATACTTTTAGCCATCTTTAAGCCGAATTGAATTTTAAGTTAATTTTGTTTCGTAGACTGGTGAAGCCATCTATCGGCCGGGACGGGAACTAAAAGTTAAACGCAAGTTAACTTCCAATTAACTTCATTTTCTTTCAAGTTAATGGGATAATTCATCAAAAAAATTTCAAAAAAGTATTTATTAATACATAGAATTGTCAAGTTTATATGATTCAACAGAAAATTTAAAGCATGGTATATAAAAAGTTCTTTTTATCTTGTAATTATTATTCTTAATTATGTTTCTGAGATACTTAAGCCTAACGGAAATTGTTCATTTCGCGCTGTTGGGTAACCGTATTTCGTTTCATTGGGTTCAATAGTAAAGTGTATTTCTCTGTTCTTAATATTATGATTTTCAACATTTGGCAATGCTTTGTTGAGTATAATTTGTGTATTAGTACATTTATTTACTATCTAGCCGTTATGTTTTGACGGGTATCATTTAGTATCTATATATTTAAGTTGCTAAGCCGACTTTTTGGGCAGTCCGTGAGAGAAAACTACTGCATCAATTTACTTCATTTTGGTCTTAAACAAAAGATTGCAATCTGTAGATTTGTCAAATTTGGTTTTTGTAACCGCAATTTCTATTCATTAGTGATAATTTACAATTTAAAAACTTGATTTCTGCGCATGCTCAGTGGCATGTTTAAATCTGGCTTTAGATACTCACTAAGCACTAGGCCGCTTAAGCACATTAATTTGTATTTACGAATTATTATGATTTGCAGCATTTGGCAATGATGTGTTGAGTATAATTTGTGTATTAGTATATTTATTTACTATCTAGCAGTCATGTTTTGACGGGTACCAATTACTAGTCTGTGCTTAAATCGCAAAGTTTTAAAAATGAACTAATAGTAAAAAGTATCTCTCTAAATAATATGAAAGATGAAATTTAAATCGTTTATTCTTTTGACTGCTATTCTCTAAAACGTTGTGATAATTTATTCGGTTATTCGTAGCTATGCCTACAGAGCATATAAGTAAAGTTTTAGAACTAAATTTTCGCTTTAATATAAAAGCTTGAAAATTAGACGATTCTGAAGAGTGATTTCCAAAGCGTTCCTTCGGAATAGGCGAGATAAAATTACATAAATTCGATAAAATTCCGTGGTTGTTTGGAAGATCGTGGTTGTTTGTAGCAATTTGATGCCGACTCTAAACTCCTAAATTTAACTCTTTAAACTTAAGGGTATCGAATTATTGTTGTCTGTTGCTACAAAATTAAATTGTCTTTCGAGGGAAATTACACTAAAATTTTAACGTAGGATTACGTTCCTCCATAACTGTCCTCCGGAAAGCAAAATTTCAGACGCTAAAACCGTCCGTCGTCTCGAGTTATAATTTTGGCAGCTCGCCAAACGCATTATATATCGCTTGTGCTAGCAATAATTTTGACATATATATATATATATATATATATATATATATATATATATATATATATATATATATATATATATATATATTATGTAGATAGATAGATAGGTAGATACATATATACGTACACAAGAGGTAAGCAACGATAAGTAATCCTACGTTAATAACCCGCGGTTGTTTCGTTAGAAGAGACTTCCTGAGTTTTTTTTAAACACATGCACATTGCATTCAAAGATCTATTTACAAATTCTAGATACACTACTCAAAAACGTGCATTTGCTAGTCTGTGATAAGAAAAATATTGAGAGGAAAATTCCCGTAGTTTTACATGAGAGCTGATAATTTGAGAGGTCAACTGATACACCACCTTGATCATAATAATGTTACACCTAAAAAGCATACATGTAAAGAAATATATTTATTTATTTATTGCCGTACAGTGTAGGTTTTATTTCTATGGTACCCGGTATAAAGGGTCAAAAACAGTGATTTAAATATACCAAGTTATTGGCTTTTATACCAATCACAGAAATATAATTTCTACTTTTGTAGAATTTTGTATAATTTCGAGTCTTTTGTACAAAGAAATGTACTTTTGTATACAAAATTGATAGACATAAGCCTTTTATACAAGTCAAATGATTTTTTCTTTTTATCAATACAAACAAATATCTAAAAATCACTTTTTTAGCTTAAGCCCTTTGTAGTGGACACCATAGATTTAATACCTGGTGTTAAAAGGCGAAAAGATTCATAACTACTAATATATTTCCTAAATTTAATGTAAGATAGTCAAAAGATTATTTAAACTTAATTACGGAAGTCAATTTGGCTAATTACACAAATCTTCAATTTCGACAATCACTCTGATTTAGCAACGAATCCAATAAAGCTATTTTTAGGACGTAATCATTTTTGCTTCGTATCTTTTAATAGTCGTCGCTTACATCGATATGCCTAATAAACATTAATTTCATCCTGTTCCGAATCCCCCCCCCCCCGCCTAATGACTACTCTCTAAATCTCTCAAAACTAACGGAACCGGCGCATTCATGTCGACTAATTTCGTTAAATCAGATTACGGAAAGCACGGACGTTAATCAGTTTTCGCTTCATCCTGCAACATTAAGTTCAATCATTTCACTCATCCATTTCCCAGCAGCATTTCGACGCGCTGCAAATTAAAAGCAAAAATATATATATCATTAGATGCCCCTTAACACTAAGTTCTAATTCTGTTTGAAGCAATTCGCTACAGATCAGGTCATTTAAAAGAGATGAAGGGACCGAAAAAAAAAAAAGAGGAGCTAATAAAAATTATTCTTCTGGAGAAAACTCGAAACAAAAAGTACCTCCGCCCACCCTCCATCGTCGTTTTTACTACCTTCATTAATAATAATGTGCTGTTCAAAAAGGGCTCCCCGTACTATTGATTTGGGACGGGGGAGGGCGCTACAAACGACTTCTGGAGTTAAAGAACAAAAGAACGATGCGATGTTACATTCGAATTACTCATAGATGAGTGGGGAGAGCTCGGTTCTTAATGCTCATCTCTCTCTTTTCTTTTTTTTTTTGAGAACAGAGCATATGCGCGAAGAATATATTGCGGAAGAAATTTTGTGGTTAAATCGTTGTGGATAAAGACAACTACGCGGAGGCATATTTCCCTTTAAAACTTCCAGACGAGAGAGATAACTAATAACAAGAGCATTTTTCAGGCTTTATGTGTTATTACACTCGTTCATGACACGTTTTTTACAGTCTCTGTATGCATTTATGCGGGTGCATTCGAATATAAAATAAATACAAAGTTATTCCCTCATCTATATATTTAGGTTGCTAAGCCGTGAGAGAAAACTACTGCATCAATTTACTTCATTTCGGTCTTAAACAAAAGATTGTAATCTGTAGATTTGTCAAATTTTGTTTTTGTAACCGCAATTTCTATTAATTTGCGATAATTTACAGTTAAAAATTGATTTCTGCGCATGCTCAGCGGAGTGTTTAAATCTGTCTTTAGAAACTCACTGTTTCTGCGCATGCTCAGTGACTTGTTTTAATGATTAAACACGTTTATTCCGAGGAGTCTCTCTAGATCTCTTTCTGCCATTTTTATTTTTATGATAACTATGTTTGGGAAATATAAGATTAAACCTCGTGGAAATTGTTTATTTCGCGCTGTTTAATTAGCGATAATTTACAATTTTAAAAAATTGCTTTCTGCGCGTGCTCAGTGAGATTTTTAAATCTGGCTTTAGATACTCACTAAGCACGCGGCCGCTTAAACACATTAATTTGTTTCTGCGCATTATTATGATTTTCAACATTTGGCAATGATGTGTTGAGTATACTTTGTGTATTAGAGCATTTATTTACTATCTAGCCGTCATGTTTTGACGGGTATCAACTAGTTCTATTATAATCACACTTTCTTACTTTAAAATACAGATTCACATTAGTACTTAGTTGCACAAGGAATTAAGTATTTTATTGCTATTTAAAGATATTTGTCAAGTTGTTTTGAGATAAACCGTATATTTTGCGGACCATAAGGACGCACCGGAAGATAAAGCGCACCTCAAATTTATGGGAGGAATTTTAAAAAAAGAATATATTGTATTTTGTTAGGTATATAAAGATATTTTCAGGTTCTTAGTTAATAAAGATACAAAATATATATTATGTACAGGGTGATTTTTTATTTTTTTTTGAAACTGATACTACTCAGAGCCACCCGTAGCGCGATCTATCAGCCGAAATTCGACCAAAATTGATAGAGGGACTAAGGACGACACGGGAAAGAGTTTCCGTGAAAAAAACAAAAAAACGAGTTCCAAAAGTCGTCGATAGGGGAAGATATGGCGCTTTTCTTGTCGGCGCACCCGAGAATTTGCATAAAAGGCAAGTAAAACATCAAAATACACATTCCCGACTATGTAGTCGACAGCAGCGCCAGTATTTTGGGCTATACGCCTTCGCTTTGCAGAGGAAAGAAAGGGTCATCAGTCGCTTTTTTCCTCTTGCATGGCCACTTCGCTCCCCTTACCTAACCCATGTGACATCTTTCTGTGGGGTTATTTAAAGTCTAATAGCGCGTGCAGACTTGAACAGCGCTCTCTGCTTCACCCCAGTGATTAATGTGTCTCTGTACACTGTTCTGCACCCGATCGCTTCCTCTGGCGGTCCTACAAAGAAACAGAGTGAGGTCAGCGGGTCAAATGGTCTCGAGCGGGGTCGGGGGAGACACCAAGAGCGGCGGAGATCAAGAACGGGAAGGGGGGTGGTTCTAAGTACCGTGTCTAATGTTACCGTTACTAAGTGATGTGACAGGAGTTGGGGAGAGAACTCTGTGCAATGTGAATGCACCATGAGGTGTATCTTGGTTGAGTCTCGAACTTGGCGGTCCTTTAGGACAATATATCCCGGACTTTGATGAACATTCCCGGTGACATGTTACGTTCGGCCGTTGAGAACGCAGTGTTCAGGATGCAATGTGTCGTCCACCAGGACGGTGGTCACATTGAAGGAGGGAGAAGTGAATTTGCTGCATAAAGTGGTGTTGCAGTGACATTTCTTTGTTATTCATCTGTCTGCTTACAGCTTTTTTCGGTATTCATCCCTTATCTTTATAGCCCGAAATACTGGCGCCGCCGAAAGACTACATAGTCGTGAATTTTGTATTTTGGATGTTTTAGTTGCCTTTTATGCAAATTCTCGGGTGTGCCGACAACCGAGAGCGCCATATCTTCCCCTATCGGCGACTTTTGGAATTTTTGGAACGAAGTTCTTTTACGCGGCTTACAGTGAACTCGCAGGAATCGTCACGTAACGAAAAATCGTTACGCCCCCTTCATAAGAGATTTTTCGCAAGGATTCTGTGGCTGAATGGTTATCGCGTCGGACTACGGAGTATCGGACTATCGCTCTACGGAGCGAGAGGTCCCTGGTTCAAATCCCCGCACAAACTCTGGCCGTTTCTATTCCCACTCATTCTTGGATTAGCGCAGTATATATATATATATATGTATATATGTATATGTATATATATATATGTATATATATATATGTGTGTGTATATATGTATATATGTATATATATATATATATATATATATATATATATATATATATATATATATATATAATCAATAGAAATCTACATATTAAATCACGTTTAGAGTTGAAAAAATAACGTAAGGAACTTCGTTCCTGACGGGGGTCCCCCGACAGCACAATTTTTGTTGTTGTTCAGGATGACAGTGCTTATATATTATCCCCCCTCCTCCCACACACTCCATATATGTATACATACAGTGAAACTTCTCTAGCCGACCACCCCTCAAAACGGCCACCTTTTTTTTCCCACGGAAACTCTTTTCCATGTCGTCCTTAGTCCCTCTATCAATTTTGGTGGAATTCCGGCTACTAGGATAATTTTCTCTGTTGATAACTAAAAACAACAGGAGATATAGAACTGTCTTCAGGCGATAAAAGTGTAATAACTGATTTTTATTAAATGCGGATTCCAAAATATGTGAATGTCGATGCCATAACGTTGGTTTATGAATACTCCTCACCGCTTTATGACAAAACACGACCAAACTATGTAAATTTATTTTCTCCTGCCCTCTAATACATTCCATTGCTCTAAAATCCTTTCGGGAGGGGAAAACGAAACAATTAATTTTGAGCATTTCTCGCATACCTTTTCACAAAGTTTGCTCTGTACAGCTAATCGCACCGCCGACATAAATTATACCCGTCCCACTTCCCTCAACACTTTTCAAACCTGTGTCCCAATGAGTAAATCATCTCCGTCCCGCTGTACGAGTGAACGGAATTGCATTTATACAGCATCATTCTTCGTTACACATCATCCCTCTAAAGTCTATTCAAGTCAGTATCTTCATACATTTAAGCATATTTCCTTTATTATAGTTATAACCTGTCCCTGTATCATGTGTGCAATTTAAGAGCTAATGCAATCGGTAATGATTAACCTTTTCCTTACGGGGTGGGATAGCATGTATCCCAAGAATATGGGCCCAACAATGAACATACATATATATATATATATATATATATATATATATATATTTATATATATAGATGCTTATATACACATATATTATATATATATATTCATATATTCATATATATATACACATATGTATATGTATATATATGTACATATATATATATATATATATGTATATATATATATATATATATATATATATATATATATATATATATATATATATATATATATATATATATATATATATATATATATATGCATATATACATACATAGTTAAAGGAAATCAATACGATTCAGATTGAAGTCAATTGCTTTACCGAGAGCTGTGCGTAAATAAATAATTATTGCCGTTAGCAATTTATCAGTGTTTTGACTAAAACGTTTAAAGAAAAAGTTAGGAAGCATAAATCTGAACCTACACAGTCGTTTCCCGAAAAGGCTTTCTCTTTTCGTTCCTAATATGATGCCCGATTCTTTTCGGGAAACGATCAGTTTTCGTCATTTCCGGTGATAAATTTTAATTTCACAAAAGAAACAACAGATGGCGATATTATGACGAGACTGCATTTTAAAAACACTTAATATCTCAAAATTATATCTCTAAAGGAAAATTTTATACAACTGACATATAAAATGCCACGAGAGTTGTATGATGGTTAAGTCGAAGCTACCACAGTTTGTGCCCGAGTTTGAATTACTTCAGGACTCTCCTCTCATAGGGAGCTGTATTGTCTCACCAATTGGGTGCTCCCATACTAAAACAGGCAACAAAAGTAGTCCTGTACTTGACATTATGCCAGGTCCTAATTTTCCATCAGGCCCGGTAGGCCCGAGGCTAGGGGCCCCCAAAATGTTGCCCCCCCCCAAATTTTTATTTTAAAGAAAAAATCACAATTTTTTTTTTTACCTTTTTTAATAGCAATGTCTTTTTTATATATATCCTTTGAAATATGATTTATTAGTTCATCATATGTATAGTTACATGTATAGTTCATTATATGTATGTTATAGTGTACATAAGGGATTAATAAGTTTTTCTGGTTGCATTGTATTGGTGTTTTAATGAAGTTAATATTGCTTTTTGTTATGTTATTTGATAATGTTCTAGGCTTCTACGCTTCAAATAGCCAATTCTTGGTAAAATGGTACTTTCACAATGATTCATGATTATTATTTTTGTGTGTCATTTCTGGAAATGTTATGCCCACATCAGTGTTAGGGGGCCCCCCATCCCGAATTGTGCCTATAGTCAAGAATTTTCTGAATCGGGCCCTGAATTATGCCCTAATAAGGTAAGTCCGACAATGGAAAACAAAATCTTTTAAAATAGTTTATCTTGCTTTGTTGAAAATTTCCAGAAGAACTATATTTTCATTGCAAAGAAATATAGTCTATCATACTCCAATTGTCAGTTAAAAAAAAAATAATACTACACGTTTAGGATAAAACATACCGCAGGAATCGTATAATTATTGTCATTATCGATCTTAACTTTCATTATTGATTTTAAGTCTCCTTTGTTTAGTCGCAACTCGAATAGCTTCTTGTCTGGAGTCATTTAGTGATAATATCCCAATTATTTAACTAAAATGACTATATTTCTTTTTTGAAATAGTATTTTGCACGTGTAGCTTCTTTTGTCACATATTAAGGCAGTTGAATCGGAGGTTTTCTAACACTTCGTCTCACAAAACACATAAAAGACTACTTTAAGTGAAAGTTCATGAATTAGAGAAAACCGTTTCCTTTTGTGTTTGGCAACAAATTGACTTTTACTATCTCGATTTATTTTCTTAAGAAACACCTAAAATTAGGAATAGTTGTCAGGGCCCGATTTAGAAAATTCTTGACTATAGGCACAACTCGGGATGGGGCCCTCCCCTAACACTGATGTGGGCGAAAATTTTTCCAAAATTGGCACACAAAAAAAAAAAATAATCATGAATCATTGTGAAAGTACCGTTTTACCAAGAATTGGCTATTTGAAATGCAGAAGCCAAGAACATTTTCAAATAACAAAAAGCAATACAGCAGATTAATTTCATCATTAAAACACCAATACAATGCAACCAGAAAAAAATGATTAATCCCTTATATGCACTATAGCAGAGGTGGACAGACTTTTTCAGGGTACGGGCTACTATCTTTTTCAAGGTGTTGCGGACTACCCAGTGGCGTAGGTGTTGTGAGCTACAAAAAAAGCTCTACAATATTTATTATAACTTAGTAATATATATGAAATATGTACTTACCTACATAAATACAATAAAAAAAACTTAACCCCGTGTAAAGCAAAACGCAAGATACAAAAATAGTAATAAAAGCCACAAATATAATAATATCAAATGATGCATTTATTATCAAACAATTCAAAATGCATTAAAAAATAAATCATTTTCATCTAAAGTTAGTTCTTGTAGTTATAGTTAGTAGAAGACTTAGTCTTCATACTTAGTCTCCATAAATATGTTTCTTTTAGTATGCGCGTCTTAGGTCTTAGTAAAGGCGGTCACCCCAAAATGTCTTGGTGGTCCACCGGTCGATCGCGATCGACTTAATGCCCACCCCTGCACTATAGCATATACAGTGGAATCTCGATCGATCGTTTTCGGATCCATCGTTTTTCCGTATGTGTCGTTCATTTTATCCAGTCCCAACGATCATATTGCTTTGTTATGTTTCCGCATCTATCGTTTTCCCGCATTTATCGTTCATTTCAATCGGTCCCTTGAAAAACGATAGATCGAGATTCCACTGTATATGAAGAACTATACATATAACTATAAATATGATGAACCAATCAATCAAATTTGAAAGCATATTATAAAAAAATTGCTATTAAAAAAAAGAAAATTTTGTTAAAAAAATTGAATTGGGATTTTTTTCTTTTAAAATAAAAATTTGGGGGGGGGGCAACATTCGGGGTCCCTAGGCCCGGGCCTAATGGAAAATAAGGTCCTGATAGTTGTAGCCCACATCATTATATACTATTACAAGCTGGATCTGTATTCTAGCGAACAGGAGTTTAACAGAGAGTCCTTCTAGAAGTTATTCCCTAAGTTAAAAAAATTTTAGCCCCCCCCCCCCCCCCCCGCTCCCACCGGCTGCTGATTGCTTCCAGGTGCCTCTGTGGTTTCTTGTTTTCTTGTACTTCTTCGTGGTCTGCAGAAGAAAGTGATCAGAAGAAGAAAAAATTTAAGAAGCGCTGATCAATGAGGAACAGAAAAATTACCTTGTCCGGCTCTCCCTTACGCACTTGAAATTATGACTTGACCGAGAAAAAATACGCTGTAGGAGGAAGCAGAACCGCGTCTCTCGCCCTGCACCTGGCTCCACTTGGCATGTACAAGGTCGATACGGCTATCAAGAACATATCTACATTGTGTGAAAATGTAGCAGTTCCTCGAAGGCGAAGCGCTGGATACGTAGCGCTGCATTGAATTTCAAGAAGAAAAGAAGAAAAAAAAAATCTACATTTTGGCCCACATGTGACTCTGATTCATTTTAGCATTCCACCAAGGTCTAATGTCTGTACTTATATTTCGATACCTTGGGGAGTATTATCTTAAGGAAAATTTAAGTAGATAATACCCCGGTAGAATGATAACATATTAATACATATATTTATAAACTAGCTGAATACCCGTGCTCCGCTACAGAGTACATTCAAATTAAATACAACGGTCAATGTATGCAATTAATGCCAAAATAAATATATATATATATGTATATATATGTATATAAATATAAATATATATATATATATATATATATATATATATATATATATATATATATATATATATATATATATATATATATATATATATATATATTTATAAAAACATCGTAATGGATATTTTTATAGACAAAATAATGTAGAAGAAAATATTCAAATTAAATCTAATAGAACATACTAAAGAATATAGTACAGTTAATAAAGCACAGTATGAGGAACTTTTCTTTTACTGTATTTTAATTTTTTTTTGGATAATGCCCAATCGTCTGCCGCATTAGAAAGAAAAAAAAAATTTTTTTTGGTTACTCTCCTCTCTATGGCATCTTAGGAGATTACTGCTCCTGCATCAGATGTACATAATTCGCTTTAAGTAGGTTTAAAGTAAGAGTCCTTGAACCATTAAAGAAAGGATATTTTATGTTGGTTTAAAAAAAAGTTTAATTAAGTAGCAATTAAATTGGCATAGTGCTTTAACCCTTCTAGTGCTTTAACACCAATTTTTGGAACACCAGCAAGCGCGCGTTGCACAAAGTGAAACGTCTCTTTCAACCTTGATTATTCCTTTTGTAATAGACTTTTTTTAAATTGAAAATAATAATTCTGCGTTTTATGACAAGGTATAAAATGTTGATAATATTGAGATATATTTACAATTAAAGGCCAAAGAATGCAGATACAATCGCCTTATTTAAAAACTGTCCGGTTTATTGGATCTAAGGACAACTTGCGAATTGATCCCTATTATGTCCAAAAACCTAAAAAAAATAAGATTGTCCATCTCCGTGATATGCGGGATACCGTATAATAACTGCACATTTGATCGACTACATCTACTCCTGTTTTTGTCGTATTGTATAATCGCTGGTTTACCACGGTTAAATCACGACTGACAATGGATGGAAAGGAATACAAGGGTCAGAAAATCAGACCTGCATTAGAAAGAGCCTAGCTATAAATAGAAACTGCTTAGGATATTCATTCCTTACATGTAACAAAAAACCATTGAAAATTACGAAGATGTTGCACTTTGTACACGGGCGCGCTCGCTGAAGGGTTAAATAATCTCATTGAAAACTGGAGCTACCCACAAAATAGCTTAATATAAACAATAAAAAAAATAAGAAGGTGGCATCTAGTTTCGAATTAATTAACAGTTCTACATCAGGCCGAGGAACATTAGGTGCGATTATCTGTAATTCACAAATGCTCCACGAATTTTCATTGTGGATATTAAGAAGCTGTGTAATCCTGTAATATGTTTTCTACAAGTTTCCTGCAAGCTATTACTTTTCTTATTCAAAATTTCAAGGAAATCTAATGAAACATATCCAGATTTATAAAATTTAGACGTTCAGCCATCTAGTTCAGAGGCGGGGAACCTTTTTACCATTAGAGGTCACATGTAAATTAGGTAGTAATAAAGGAGGCCGTATAAGTTGATGAACCTATAAATTCAACTTTTATGACATTATTATAGTTAGATATAGTTTTAACAATTTGGTGCATTATCTAGAAAAAAACAAAAAAATTAAGTCCTTATTTATTTATTATTCGACATAAAAAGTTACAATATAAAATATTTTTGTATTCACATAAGGATAAAAACTTGTTATAACATTAATCATTAATTATTTTTTTTTGCAGAAAAAATAATAAGTTTTAACGTACATGGAGTCAGTCACAACAATAATAGTAAGGAAATAGTTTTTGTGTAGAGATCATATAACATGTCTGGTAGTATTTCTAAGAAACTCTGAGCATTAAATTACATATAAAGTGTAGTTAAAGTATCATACAATCAAGGTAAACGAAGCTTATTTGGATAAATATACAATTGTAGCGACTTTAGACAACAATTTCAAAACGTCAACTTTATTTTGGCCGACACTGTACATACATTCATGCCGTTCTTTATTCAATTCTATTGATTTGGAAATTGTTGTAGTCTATATAATTAAATATTAATTAATACAAGTGCTAGCTTTTATGAAGGTCGCAAGAGAATATCACAGAGGCCGCACGTTCCCCACCTCTGATCTAGTTACACGATTTTGGGCCGTTCGCGAGAACTGAACTTCGTATTAAAAAGCTTTAACCACCATCAAGCCAGTGCCCAGAAATATATATATATATGTATAACCTGCCACAGTGCGCATGCGTGTAACCATGCATCACTACTCGAATGACAAACCTCACGCATATTTGACTGCTCAACCTCTCCTAACTCGGAATCGATACCGGACTGATTTTTCTACTCTCCGTCTCCATTTTTCATTTCGGATGCTGAGGAGATGCGAACAAAGTTCAATTTCGAACTCTCCTGCCTATAACGGATTTTGCTTCTCCCCCCTTCCCCCCCCCCCCCCCACCCGTTAGTTTCTTGATGCGTGCGCCGCGATTTCCGACTTTTCATCATCCCGAGTTACGAATATCGTCTGCGGAGCGAATGAAGAATTCATGGAATCGAACGGGGATGAGGCGGTTGCCAACCCTGGTAAGAAAAATAGGAAAGAAAAAACTTATGAACACACAAAAATAGAACTATCGCTTGAAAAGTATTAGGCAATTGATCTGTTGCAAAGCCATGATATTTTTTATTGATGCAATGTTTTTTTTATTTCTTTGTCCACACTGAGTGCAGTGGTTTGATCGGAATGGAAAGTAGAAACTTCGTTAGTCTAATTTTCATGCTTATATTTCGTTACAATTACAATACTTGTACAATCGACGCTCGTTATAACGACTGTACATTATAGTGACGGTTCCAGTACGGAAACCGGTGCAGAAAGTCCTACATTGAATTCCCTTTAATGATGTTTTTAACGTTGGATGTGACGTTCCTCCATAACCAAGGCCCGATTTAGGAAATTCTTGACTATAGGCACAACTCGGGATGGGGGTCATCTAACACTGATGTGGGATTAAATATTCCAAAATTGACACAAAAAAATTAATGAATCATTGTGAAAGTACCATTTTACCAAGAATTGGCTATTGGAAGCGTAGAAGCCTACAGCATTATCAAATAACAAAAAGCAGTACAACATATTGACTTCATCATTAAAACACCAATACAATGCACCCAGAAAAACTTATTAATCCCTTATATACATTACTAGCTGAAAACGCGCGCTTCGCTACGGAGTACATTCAAATTAAATACAACGGTCAATGTATGCAATTAATGCCAAAAAAAAAAAAAAAAAATATATATATATATATATATATATATATATATATATATATATATATATATATATATATATATATATATATACTTATATATAAAGAGAGAGAGCGATTTTGTACGTGGAGGGTAATCTTCAGAACCACTATACCTATTTGAAAAATTCTTTCACTGTTTGAAAGGAACATTATTCCAGATGGTCATAGGCTATATATTATGTATATCTAATCAGTTGAAATAAAGTTAGGAGCTTAATCCTAATAATCTCCATTGTCACCGTTACTGTCCTCTACCGCTTTTTGTGCCGAAGTCTTCAACGATCCTTAGCGTGGTGCTATCTATACTTATATATAAAGAGAGAGAGCGATTTTGTACGTGGAGGGTAATCTTCAGAACCACTGTACCTATTTGAAAAATTCTTTCACTGTTTGAAAGGTACAGTATTCCAGATGGACATAGGCTATATATTATGTATATCTAATCAGTAGAAATAAAGTTAGGGGCTTAATCCTAACAATCTCCATTGTTTCCGCTACTGTCCTCTACCGCTTTTTGTGCCGAAGTCTTCAACGATCCTTAGCGTGGTGCTATCGCGGTGGGCTTCTGTTCTGACGTGAGCGGTTCGAATCTAGCCGTTCTCCGGCGAGCCTTTTTCTTTAAAAAAATTAACTTTAATTATTAACTAACGTAATATTAATTTAAGGTATTATTAAGATTATTTTTAAGGTAAAAAAAGATTTACAATTTATTGGCTATCAACTGGAAATTTATTGGTATAATATTTTGTTCAACCCGGACAAAGTCGGGCCGGGCCGCTAGTATATATATATATATAATAAATGCAACGATCAATGTATACAATTGATGTAATATAAATATATATATATATATATATATATATATATATTTATAAAAAAATCGTAAGGGATATTTATTTTTTTTGGATAATATCCAATCGTCTGCTGCATTAGAAAGAAAAAAAAATATTTTTTTTGTCTATTTAGTTGTTATGCACGTGACGATAAATTTATTTAAAATACCAGAAAAAGAAATCGCGTGATCAGCATTTAATAAATTAAATTCTAAAAATTAATCTTTAAAAATTCACCAAAAATCAGAAAATCGAGATAAAGGTTCAGTGAGTCAGTGAGTCAGTTACGGAACTGTTTTATATATATACTAGCTGAAAACCCGCGCTTCGCTACGGAGTACATTGAAATTAAATACAACGGTCAATGTATGCAATTAATTCCAAAAATATATATATATATATATATATATATATATATTTATAATAAATACGACGATCAATGTATACAATTATGTAAAAAAAACATATTTATAAAAAAATCGTAAGGGATATTTTTATAGACAAAATAAAGTCCAATCGTCCGCCGCATTAGCAAGAAAAAAAATTTTTATTTTTATTTTTTTTGCACGTGACGATAAATTTATTTAAAGTACCAGAAAAAGAAATCACGTGATCAGCATTTAATAAATTAAATTCTAAAAATTAATCGTTAAAAATTCACCAAAAATCAGGAAATGGAGGTAAAAATTCGAAAAAAATTTCATTTTGAAGGAATTTTTATGATCTTTCTTGTGATATAAATTTTATAACCCTCAATGTATTATTTTAAATGCAAACGTAAAAAAAGTTTAAAAAACAGCTTAAAAATTTAATTTTAAAAAATCTAAGAAGAATTTTTTTTAAATCTTTCTTAGTGCACCCCTACACTATTAGAAGAATCGCCATGCAAAATTTCAGCCCTTTAGGTCCAGCGGTTTGGTCTGTGCGTTGTATGTCAGTCAGTCAGTCAGTCAGTCAGTGAATGAATGAGTCAGTTACGGAACTGTTTTATATATATAGACTATACATATAAAAGAGGTAAGCAACGATAAGTAATCCTACGTTAATAACCCGCGGTAGTTTCGTTAGAAGAGACTACCTGAAAATTTTTTTACAGGGCTTTAAATTATGGGTGTCTACTGCTAGAAAATGTGGTTTTTAAAACAAATTGACATGCAAATATGAAAACATTTTAAAAACATGAGCATTGCATCTAAAGATCTATTTTCAAATGCAGAAAACGGGCATGAAAATGTGCATCATTCGAAAATGTGCATCAGCCTTAATCTGTGATTAAATAAATACCGACGAGGAGAAAATTTCCCTTAACGTAACGTTGGATCGAAGATTTGCGATTTCAACCGATGTTCGTTCAAAACTGAAAGAAGAGACGCTGTACGGTTTTATTCTTTGTTTTGATTTTTGTTTTTGACTGTTTGTTTGTTTGTTTTCCAGGCGCGACTTGATTCACAGCTCTTTTGCCCCCGGCAGTAAGAAATTGTTCAGCTAAACCAATCTCGCGTCGCAGAAATTTTCTGCAATTTCACGAAAATTTTGCATTTCTTCCTAACAAAAAGGGTCCATGAACTAAACATATCTGCTTATCAGGTAAAGTCATTCGAATAATTATTTTTTTTTAAAGACGAGACTGATGAGTAAGTAATACGCTGACTTGTAAATTTGCCTCTTTCGATTTACAATTTGCGATTTTTATTTCAGTGTTTAATCATTGTAATTCATTAGTTCAAATGAAAGATAAAATATTAATGGGATAAATTCTCAGTTTAAACTTTGCTTTAATTTATCCCTAGCTGCAAAATGATGATGCAACTGTTAAATTCTCATTACTTGAATTCTCTGTTTTAAACGTAGAATATTGATCGGGCTCACTTTGATAACAATTTCCTAATCATATGAATTATAGAGAACTAAAAATAGAAAGATGCTCTGGATAGAACAAATCTGCTTTCTTAGAATGAGTAAGATAAATTTAACCTCTATAATATCAAGCATACTCTCTGACTCCATCTCAGCAATCCAAGCAGCTTCTTCTCTGGATTTTCAGACTCTCAGAGACTTAAAAACCGAGTGTTATCACTCTGGTGAATGATCTATTTCAAGCGCTACTGCTAGAAATAAAAAAACAAGCATAAGATTATCTACAAAGAGATATCTACTTTAGTATTGTGCGTTATGATTCTTAATTCAGTTTTTGCATTGCTCAACAGCATGAAAGCAGTCTCAGAGACTTAAAAGCCGAGTGTTATCACTCTGGTGAAAGATCTATTTCAAGTGCTACTGCTAGAAATAAAAAAACAAGCATAAGATTATCTACAAAGAGATATCTACTTTAGTATTGTGCGTTATGATTCTTAATTCAGTTTTTGCATTGCTCAACAGCATGAAAGCAGTCTCAGAGACTTAAAAGCCGAGTGTTATCACTCTGGTGAAAGATCTATTTCAAGTGCTACTGCTAGAAATAAAAAAACAAGCATAAGATTATCTACAAAGAGATATATACTTTAGTATTATGCGTTATGATTCTTAATTCAGTATTTGCATTGCTCAACAGCATGAAAGCAGTCTCAGACACTTAAAAGCCGAGTGTTATCACTGATCTATTTCAAGCGCTACTGCTAGAAATAAAAAAAAGCATTAGATTATCTACAAAGAGATATCTACTTTAGTATTATGCGTTATGATTCTTAATTCAGTATTTCCATTGCTCAACAGCATGAAAGCAGTCTCAGAGACTTAAAAGCCGAGTGTTATCACTCTGGTGAATGATGTATTTCAAGTGCTACTGCTAGAAATAAAAAAACAAGCATAAGATTATCTACAAAGAGATATCTACTTTAGTATTATGCGTTATGATTCTTAATTCAGTATTTGCATTGCTCAACAGCATGAAAGCAGTCTCAGTGACTTAAAAGCCGAGTGTTATCATTCTGGTGAATGATATATTTCAAGTGCTACTGCTAGAAATAAAAAAAAACAAGCATAAGATTATCTACAAAGAGATATCTACTTTAGTATTGTGCGTTATGATTCTTAATTCAGTATTTGCATTGCTCAACAGCATGAAAGCAGTCTCAGAGACTTAAAAGCCGAGTGTTATCATTCTGGTGAATGGTGTATTTAAAGTGCTACTGCTAGAAATAAAAAAACAAGCATAAGATTATCTACAAAGAGATATCTACTTTAGTATTCTGCGTTATGATTTTTAAATCAGTATTTGCATTGCTCAACAGCATGAAAGCAGTCTAAATTAATTCCAAAATTATTTCAATAAAAGCGAAAAATTAAAAAAATACTTATTAAAGTTCTATACAGAACTTAAACGGAACAGAAGGTGTGCAATTGGCCAAAATATCTTTCGATATCAACATTAGATCGCGATAGACCTTTAAAGCCCCCATCCGACCACAAAAATCCGCGCAACCCAATTAACAGTAACCTGGAATTAGAACATCGACCATTGAGCAAGGAGCAAGCGCTCCATAACCACTCCGTTCTGATCTCCACACTTCAAATTTGCAATCCTCCGTGTTGCGTTCCGCAGATTTTTTGTGGTCTCTGTGGCCTTTCGTAACCCCTGTTATTGTGATGCCATGCGTATTACTATTTATGAGCAGAATTTTCTTTAAGCACTGAATAGCATCAAAATATCAGTTAATAATATTTCATACTGTAATAGAAAATTATTCTACAAAAAAATCCTACTTTATTGAAATGTTGTTTATAACTTAAAATCTTCAAATAAAATGTGTTTCAATTTCCATTTCTTTCCCCTTTTCCGTCATTCCTAAAATAAATGAAACTATCACTCTAGAGTCTAGAAAGAGGAAAAAGTTGACTACTATGTGAGTTTGAAAAATGTGAAACATTTTAAAGCTTAGACAAGGAAGGTCGCATGAAATGAGCTCCTTATATACGGACATTTCTATTAGAATCTGCCGGGAAAATGTTACACTTTTTCGGCATTGGTTATTCAACTTTTAAGGCAAGAGTTTCTATATATATTTTTACATATTTCTCTCTCTCTCTCTCTCTCTCTCTTTATCTATCTATCTATCTATATATATATATATATATATATATATATATATATATACAGTGATTTCTGCTTATAAGAATCACGTTTGTTATTACTGTTTTTGATTCTTATAAGCGGTTGATTCTTATAGCCGAAATTTAGGTTTTTGGACAGGCACACACGCACCTATATATACATATATTAGATAATTTACCATAAAATATTCTTTAATTTACGTTAATTATCTTTTATTAAAATTATTTTTTATAATTTTAAAAATACAACTTAATTTCTAGACCTATAAGTAGATACACATGATTATAGTAAGAGAAGAAAAAATCCAATATTTGTTACAACATACCTGCTTAACAGTTTAACATTTCAATCACAGGAAGAGTTCAAGAAAAAGTTTTTTCTATGGTAGTTTGACGTAATGAAGTTTTCTGGAGGCTGTTTATACCTCTTTCAATAACTATAATCTCAGACCAAGATTCACCTTCTAGCTTACGTTTCATGGTTTGATAACGTGCTGAATCTAATAATGCCACGTTTGCCTAAGTGATAGTGGACACTTCGCCGAAGTTTTATGTGTTTCAGGGTCCAGGAAGCCGCAACCAGGATGTGGGAGGTGGGGAAAAAGAGTCCTTGACTTTGTTTGTTAGTGGAGAAAAGTGAAATCGGATCCGGACGGGTAGGATGCCCCCGTCAAGTTAGCTTGACCCCGAGTCAAGCTAACAGGACAGTGTTAAGCTAAAGCGTTTAAGGGGAAAGATTATGTTATGTCTAACAAAGAAAGGGATGCATTTTACGACTGTATTTCATCCCATCTTATCACTCTTTCTTTAAAAAAAATAAAGAAAGAACTTCGTGCCTTTTGGGGGTTTAAGTGGCTTTTTTGGAAAAATGAAAGGAGAGCGAAGAGTGTAAACTGATTCTTAAAACCGGTGGATTGATTCTTTAAAGCGAAATTTTTAACATGGAAATAATACATTTGTTTTTGTTTTCGCGATATTGATTCTTATAAACGGTTGATTCTTATAACCACTGATCACTATAAGCGGTGGTTACTGTATATATATATATATATATACATATATATATGTGTGTGTGTGTATACATTCCAATTAATTAACTTTTCCCCAAAATATTACTTCTGAATCAAATGATTGCAAACTTATTCAAAAGCAAAACGGAAAAAAAACTGCAGGGTACAATCATTTGCTTAGAGTTTACTCCTTTCGGAGGAACAAAAAAAAAAATTCTTACCGCTCCATTTAAAAATAAATTAAATTTTTAGGGGAAAAAAATAGATGCTCGCATCACTTCACTTTGAATACTACCGGTGCACCAATACTTCCATTTCCAATGAAAAAAAATAAGAGTGGGGGAACATAAGAAAGTAAATAAAAAGAGACAAATTCGATTTTTCTATCTGGGTTGTGTTAGTATGGGAATGTCAGGAGTCATTTACGATATTCTGTCTGTTTGATGCAATTTTTTTTTCTTTTCTCTTGTTATTGTTTTATATCGAAGTCTCCATTTGTCATCTTTCTTAAACAAAGATTTACGCATTCTTTCTTTTTTTACATTGCGAAATCTCAGGGGTTTACTATGGTTTTCCAATAAAATGCCTCTCCCAATATGTGTAAAAAAATTAAACCCCGCATCACATTGAGGATACATTTTGGGATATTTTTTGTAGAAGCAGTTCTAATCAGTAGCAAAAGTTTTCCTTAAAAATGTTTTCTACGATGTATACTATCCAGAGGGAATTACCTCACATTTATTAAATGCATATTTGATATATTTCAAGTTTTATCCTTTCATCTGTATGAAATATTCCAGACAGAATCTCCTGTTTATTTTTAGCGTAGGATTACGCTCCTCAATAACGGTCCTGCGGAGAGAAAAAAACTGTCCGGCGTCGCGAGTTATAATTTTGGCAGCGTGCCAAACCCAGTAGCTGTAAACAGTTAAACAGAAAAGTACCAAAATGTGTTTTTTAAAAAGTAAGCGACGATAAGTAGTCCCACGTTAATAATAACCCGCAATAGTTTCGTTAGAAAAGACTACCTGAAATATTTTTTTATGTTTAACGACTATTCTAGAGTTTACTAACTAACCAATGGCGTAACGGTCCATTATGGACCAAGGCCTGTGGTGCCCATTTCCGGTTTCTTGACCGTGGGCTCCGGGTGCCAAACAGCATGTCTCGGTCAGGTGCTCAACCTGAGAGTTAGTTCCTAGAGTTACCTAGAGTTAGTTCCTAGAGTTAGTTCCTAGAGGACCTCCAGAGTTAGTTCCTAAGCATGCTTGGTCCTCATTTTATCGACCCACTCAAAGGATGAAAGGCATGAGTCGACCTTGCCCAGTCGCAAGGTCGAACCCTGGACCTGTGATAAAGCAGCTTAAATTTCAAGAGTTTACTTACCTTTAATTATTTCGTCCTACGCATATTGATTGGCGAAAAGATACCGTTTATATACGTGTAAATACACACACACAGGTGGTTGAAAATTTCAGTGCAGCCTCCATTACGAGGCTAACAAATTTACAAATATCAAGAGAAATTGTTGCAAAATTTTCCACCTATTGAATAAAACTGACAAATAAATTATACTTTCCATGTAAAATTTGAAAAAGGCCAAGGAAAGAACTGATAACCTTAAATATGCATGCATTCGAGTGCCTTTTCAGAAAATTTTTAAAATTTATTTTTAAAAATATTTCAAAATATTAATAAGAGGTATTTCACCATTTGAAAAATGG
>OU015497.1:33357949-33377949 GCA_907164885.2 Dolomedes plantarius
ACTTATTTCGAATATTATTCAATTATTAGTATAAATAATTAAACTTATTCTCATATTATAAATACTATACATGTAACAATAATGATAGCAGTTGCAATAAACAGTTAACAGATAATTAGATCAAACTGAAAAGATAAGCAATTAACATATAATAACACTATGTAAAATATTAACTGTGACTTTATCCTAGAATTACGCTTCGGAAACAACACTGTAGTGACTATATTCATAGACGTTTAAATAAAGGAGATTGGTATTATAGGTAAATGAGGAATATACTACGCTTATGCTGAAGCACAAATACATTTTAGTTAAAAATCCATCATATCTTCAAGTGCGTAGCTTAATTTCTTGATACTTCTTTTTTTCAAAAAGTTTTCATCGATAAACCAATGACTGAATGGGTTAAATAAATGTTCTGATTCGCTTGAAATCAATCGACATTGGATCACAAGTTACTTAAAACAAAAACAAAAGATCTCCAAATTAACGACCCAGTAATAAATCACGCTCACACAATTGACTTCAATAACTTACATGAGCAATTGTCAGCAGAAAAGTCATCTTTAGACGCTGGAAAACATTTCCCTTTAACAGGCACATGGAGAGAAACTTTTTCTCTTCCGGGTAAGAATTTTGAATTGTTCTAGTTATTTTCAAAATGCTGTCGTGGTTTCTGGAAGCTGTATCGGCAAATTTTGATTCCAAGAGAATCAACAAAGTAGAACCAGGCTCCCGATTGTACTGTTTCCGCTGAAGCAGCGATTTACTTCCCTCTTTCCAGCCGTCTTTTCAGTCTTTCTTTCTATTTTTATATATATAAATGAGAGTATTTTAAATCCTTTTGCGTAATTCCTCCAATTTTATGAGTTTTGGGGCACTTAAAAAAAAATAAGAAATTGTCGAGATTTCATATAAAATTTAAAATAAAATAATCTACTATTGTTTAAATTCTTGAACGGATTAATAATGTTGAACAGTACTATAACAAAAAGCTAACAGAATTGATTACATTGCGATAGGTTAATATACTTGTATCGATAACTCCGTAGCCTCAAAAAAAAAAAAAAAAAAAAAAAAAAAAAAAAAGTGCATAATGCTTCCTTGAGATATGTAAATATTTCTTCCTCCGTCTGGCAACACACGTGCAACACTTACGATCGAGAGAATATGGCTGTTAAATGGAGTTAATGGATGGGCAAGCACATGGCAGAATGCGCAGAAGAATATAAAACTTTCCTATCACTTCAGCTATAGTAGTTTTATGACTTTTTGATACAATCGCCTTAAATGCCCTTCAGTTACGTCCATTTTGTTCGGATTTATGGTCACTGTTCACTTATCTTAGAAGGAGATGCCTTAAAAACATTTCGACAAGGGAATTCCATTCATATAATAGTCTTTGGTGTCTGTGTATTCGATAGAGAATGATCCATACAGCCATATGGCTGAAGAAATGTGATAGCAAATGTTGTCATTTTGCTCTATTATCTTGACTTTAGATATTGATATTCTGATGACATTCGAGCCTTAAAGTGTCACATTTAGTACTTAAGTGTCTGCCAAATAAGCACTAATAATAATTAGTGCTCGTCTGACAGAAACAAGCGAAAACGTCTCACCCTGATCTTTTACCAAACTTTAAGCACATGTCAATGAACATTAAAAAAAATTATAAGCATTATTTATCTGTCATATTAATACCAGATTTTAAACTCGGAACTGGTGATAAATAGTTTCCTTGTCACGGTTACTGTTCCTCCAAACCGCTGTTTGTTGGGGAAAATGTGGAAATTCTTCCCTTGCCCCATGGGTCTTCCACCACTGTGTTATTTTCACGTCCCTGAAACTTCGCCAATCAATCGCTTTACCCTCGAGCGAAAAGAGAACTTGTTTACCGTCTGAAGGCGTCCCCATAACTCAAGTCTGAGTTTTGGAATGTAATGTCTGCTCATTTGGGTGTATTTTTCTGGTAACTTCTTTTCGACTGGTTAGTGGAGCAAATGTAACTTTAAAATAATTGGCTCACGGATTAAAATAATTGGCTCGTGAAAACAACACATTTTTGAAGAAATCGTTATAACAACGGAATTAAAAATCCTCAGTACCGATGAGTTTTATACCTTTGTCTTCTGAACGGTGGGTATATTGATAAAACTCGCAATGAGCGCTTCCATTGAAATTCTCTTTATTTGATGAATGATTTAGATAAAATTAATGTTAACTTTTTCAAGTGCAAACAGTTTTTAAAAAAAAACATTATCACTGAAAAAACATTACTCCAGTGAAAATTATTTAGGGACTATTTTTTTTCAAAATTTTCTAATGTTTTAGTAGAGTGTGATGTTTCTTGAAACATCCACCTGTATGAAGCGAATTTGTTACAAAACTTACTGTATGAATACTGTAACGACTCCCGTAAAATAGCGAATTTCTTGCGCGGGGAAATTCCGTGAAGACCAACCAACGCGCGGTTTGTGCACATAATTGATTTAGACGGTTGGAGACAGACAGTCTTGGCGACATAAGCACCGGAAGTGCTACCGAAAGCTCGCGGAACAGTTCGTCAGCTACAAAAAAGGAAGTTGCTGACCGAAGGCGCCTAGTCGTCTGGCAACGTTTTCCAGACATTTCGAGAGCGTTCAGCAGTGGTATATAAAGTCGTTGATGATGTCAGTGATTCAGAGGCTAAGTTATTCAGAGTGGCGCTGTAGCCGGAGACAAGGAGATACTGTCGGGCCTCGATAGACTTGAATTAGCGCAGCGACAAATCAAGTCCGACCTTCATCGTCGATGCCGTGAACCCACGAATTTAATCTCTTATATATATTGTAAATAGCCTGTATTTAGTCGAGAAATGCAGTTAAAGCATTAAATACAAAAAGGCTGGCAGTCTTTTATTTAAGGCAAAGACTTTATTTAAGGCAAAACTTTCAAGCCGCAGACGATAGTTTTGACTTTTAAAAACATAGTACAATTGCAATTATTTCTTTTGGAGCAAATGATTTTTTATTACCGCTTACCAAAATCGTCTAAAAAATGTGCGAACAGCCTCTGTGTATCCCTGAAAGATCGTCAAATCTCACCGCTCAATATTTAGCCGCTAGCTGCCAGAATTTTTTTTTTTTTTTTCGATACATTTTCATGTACTTTTTAACTTTGAAATCACTCTCCTGATTAAAAAAAAATTGTTTTTTGAGATATGACGTTGTTGAAAGGAATGAGCGATATGTAAATATAAGATCCTCTGGCGGGTCTGTTGTGTTAATGGTTACATCTTCGTATCTGATCGAATGAGAACATCTGTTCATTGAATTCATTGTACATACATCATGCACAGCACTCATAATAATATAATATATCTATGGTGCCCGGTATAAAGAGCTTAAGTCAAAAACAGTGATTTAAATATACCAAGTTATTGGCTTTCATACCAATCGCAGAACAATAATTTCGACTTGAGTCTTTTGTACAAAGAAATGTACTTTTGTATTGATGAAAGAAATGTACTTTTGTATTGAGAAATGTACTTTTGTAAAATTGATAGACTTTAAGCCTTTTATACAAGTCAAAAGATTTTTTTTAATCAATACTAACAATTATCTAAAAAACACTTTTTTTTACTTAAGATCTTTATACCGGGTAACATAGATGTAATTAGGATAGTGATTTTTTGCTCGTAACTGAAAAATTTTTACTCAGAAAATAATTCAACTCCTCTTGAAAGTTCGTTCGCTTTATTATTGCAAAATTCATAATAGTTAATTTTTTTCTTTATTCGCTCCAAAACGTTATTTGCACATCGTTTTGAGCACATATAGCTGGTATCTGTGGCCAAACCTGGCGTGGTAAAGGGGGTAGAGACCAGTGGCGCACCAGGGGGGGGGGGCAAGGGGCCCTGTCCCCCTCCCCCAAAGAAGTACAAATATTGATTTTGCATTATAAATATTTTTATTCGTTCATCTCGCCCCCCCCCCATGCATTATAAATATTTTTATCCATTCATCTCGCCCCCCCCCCCCAAGAAAAAGTCCTGGGTGCGACACTGGTAGAGACAAACGCCACCTACCCAAGAAGCGAAAAAAAAAATTAGAGGAATTCCCCACCACCATCCAGAGACTGATACTAGATGTCCTACTGCCTCGCTTAATTTTAACATGATTTATAACACCGTTTGTACCTCAAAATGAAAAAAAAAAAAAAAAAAAAAAAAAACGGTGATCTTAAAATAAATATTATTTGATACCTCCAAATATTTTCTGCTTCTGCTGAAATACAAACGACATCCGGACTGAAATTGATTCCTTTCTTTGAAAAAACACATAAAACGCAGAATACAGTCTACATTCGGCGCCAGCAGAGATTTTAATGAGAAAGGAACAAAATGACTTCTTGTAAAAGTTCTTTTTGTGTGGTTTTAAAGACAGCTTGCTATAGCGCAATACGAAATTAATGACCCTTCATTTTCACCAGTTCCCACAGAATTCCATGTTTTGGATTTCGAGCATTCTTGACCCTCTTATCCTAAGTGTGTATACTGAGCCAAATTATTTGAGAAAAATATACCTTTCTACGTAATAAAAGCGATATATTCCCCTATTCCAAGGATTTTTTTTTTTCTGTTTTGCTACCTGGTTTTTAACGTTTCGTTATTTAACATGAACAGCCTGAAATCGAAGTCTTGTTGACGCCGAAAATTTTTTCTTAAAATATGAACGCTCAGTTTTTTTTTATTATCTAAATATTATTTTTGTTGCCATTATTTTCCATATAATCGAGAAGAAGAAAGCAAAAAATGAATCTAAATAAAAAAAACACGCACGCGAAACGGATGATAAATAATAAAAAAATAAATTAAAAAAAATTGCCACAGGCAGTGGGTCACGTGGTCCGTCTACGTCCGGTTTCGAAGATAGAACGCGGTGAGGAGGGGAAGCAGCAAACGATTTTCGCGGTTGATTATGCGCAGCACAAGATTCCGTTCTTTGCCATCGTCTGTTCTGTTCTTGTCTGCTGATGCCAGGGTCAAGGTGACAACACAACTCGATGCGTGGATGCGCGCATATTGCTTGTTTTGGCTTGTTATCGCTCTTTAAAAACTGCAGTTTTATTCTCGTATGAAAACCTACTCAATTTATTTAAATGGATTTCGTGTTAGTTACGACAGGCGATAATTATTTTTTAAGCTTGTCTAAAGCCATTATTTTTTTTCTTTCATCAGATACTTTCTTTAGAAAAGTGTTGTAGTTAATCAAGATATTAACCATGAGATTTATGTTCATTTTCAGATGAAAATAAAAAAAAAAAATTTAGACTGCGTGTATAAATAATTTTTTAATCACATCAATTCGAATAGTTAAATGAGTAGAATATGGTATTATATGTCATGGAAGAATTCGTTAAAGAAATAATTCGGTTATTTTCGTTTATTAGAGTTTATAAAATAATTTTTTTTTTTTACATACCGTAAAATCTCAAGTGTAATACGCACGTGTTTTCGCATTTTAGTCCTCAAAAATGAGAGTTCGTATTATAATCGTATAACAAAAAAACGTAGTTTTAAACATTGGATAAACGACAAACAATAGATGAGTTGTATTCTAGTGAAAGTGATTAAGACTGTTAATTTGACAGTATTGTTTGTTTTCAATTAAAAATTAAAGTTTTATTTCTACCGAATTTGACGTTTTCGTTTCTTTTTACTAGACATTTTATTTATGTTAATAAATATTTGTACAATTTTTAAATAAAATATTGAAAAGTTATGGGTGCGTATTATAGTCGAATTTTAATTTTTTCCGAAAAATTCGCACAAAATCAAGCATGCGTATCAGACACGGGTACGTATTATAGTTAAGATTTTACGATATCACCTTGAATCAAATAAAAATTTTCAAATCGATTTTAAAAAAAAAAACTTGCTGGAAACAGAAAAATGGAAATAGAGAAATTATTAATTCTTCATAATATTCTTATACCCACTTTTTCTACATTTCACAAATAACCATTGCATTGTTTTTCATGAGCTGTTTGTATACTTCATTATTTAGAAAGCACATAATTTTTTTCCCTTCTTGTTAATTGATTTGTTCATCCACCTCAGTATGTAAACGTATAATTAAGGCAAATTACAAATTAAATCAACATCTTTTCTGGATACAAACATCTTTTTAATCCTAACATATCTATGAAAGGCTCTCAAATTTTTCAGTTAATGTAATTAATTCTTTATGTTTACTTTTTTGACAGATCCTTAGTAAAAACGTAAAATTTAAAATGAAATATTCTCATAATTTTATAATTAATACTAAACATTTCAGACCTCAAAGGAACCTCCCACGAAGTAAATCAAATCTTACATGGAAAACAAAACGCAGTTAACAAGGAAATAAAAGCTGTAAAATTTATATGCATTTAATATTCTGCCCCGGGACTTGAAATAATATCTAATCTGTTAAAAATAACTTCTAATGTTTTCCTTAGTTAAAACCAAAACGATAATATTTTAATGAGTTCAAAAACACGAAAATTTTACTTAAACCTAACGCAATTTAAAGGGATAAAATGTCTTCTTTTTTTTTTTTTTTTCAGAGTACTTTTGCCGTAGGGAATGTATTTTTAGAATTTTCCCTCTAATTCAAAAATTACGATCAAATTTTAATGAAAGTAGATAACAGGAGAGCTGCATAAAATGTCTGAAATCAAGCCTGCATAACTCCAAATGTCATGAGGGCTATATTATTTTATGGGAAGATGGTAAAACCAATTTCTAGGGAAGAGTTTCATGAAAAACAGAATTTCTAACTCCCTTTAAATTTTATATTTGCAACACTACAGTCGAACCCCGTTATAGCGAACCCGGTATATAACGAACTCACGGATATAACGAACGATAATTTTGGTCCCGCCGTTTTCCTATTATGCATCATTTAATTAGTATTGTTCCAGTTTAATGTAATCGATTTTAGTCGATTTAATTCAATAATGATCATTTTTAATAAATATTATCATTTTTTATTACATCATTATTGAATACACATTGCAACTAATGACTTATTTTGTGAACTCAAGCATTTTTCTTAATGGTTCGGATATAGCGAATCACCGGATAAAGCGAACAAAACATTTGGTCCCTTGAAGTTCGTTATAACGGGGTTCGACTGTATTCTCAAAAGTTTTTTTTCTTTTATACCATTTTCTTTGAAGCGGGCTACTTCCTAACTCCATGGTCTTTTATCGGACATTATCTGCAACCGTCTTCAGCCTTCGATAGAACTATTTCTTATCCATACGAATCTACACTGAGCTACTAATCTACACGGAAATCTTACAGGTTAGAGATGTTGCAAGCTCCGTTATGTTTAACGGGTTTGCTGTAAAAACTTACTGTTAACTATTACACTCAAATTAACAGTATTTTATAGTTAACATTACTTTTTTTATTAATTACATGAGAATAAAATAATCTAATATTAATATACTTTAAATCAGGCTTGAAGAGTTTAAAATGTGATGCGATCTGCGTGCCCCAAGAAAATAATATAGATGGAAAGCGAAAAATATTTTTCTAAGAAATAAATTATTGATAATATTAAAAATTAAATAAATATTACTATTCATTGCTTATATAATCCTTTCACAGTATTATAAATCTAACGATAACTTTCCGTATTTCATATATTAATAATATTACGCTTCGTCACCAAAGACTTCGCGGGCCAGAGACTGAGTGCTGGCGGGCCGCACTTGGCCTGCGGGCCGTATGTTTTGCAGGTCTACCTTAAATAACCTCGCAAGGAGTGTGGGCCATCCCTTTAAACATGATAAATTGGAAGATATTCCAATGGAATCAACGTACAAATGTAGATCAGAGCTCGCATGGACAGTACAGCACAAACGTTGTTACGACTCAAAACTCCGTCTGCAACTGTTGGTCCCTATAAACGGGGAAGTTTGGTTTTACTCTCCTACGGGAGGGAAAATACTATATGTTTATGTCACGTGTTAAAACGAAAGTAACTTGTTGTCGCGTTGAGATCCGATTTGCGCGGCTCAGAACCATGTGGTGGCTCGACCAGTCGAGTGGAAATATCTGGGCGGCTTAAATGAAAGGCCGTAAATAATTGTAAGATTTCTGTAACTGTGCTGTGAGTTTAATTGTAAATAAATGTCAGTGTTTCGTAAAGGACTCGGAGTCGGATAATTAATTTATGTTACATCTTTTTGGTGACCACGGTCCTGATGTGATATGGAACTGGACTAAATATTTTGGATAATTTTGGATTATATTTTATGGATCTTGGAGGGACCTCTTGGAAGTGGAGGTAGGCCCTTTCTTATTTTTCCCTTCTAGTTAAGTATTTGGGAAGGGTTTGTTGTTAGTTGTTGTTTAGGATAGAAATTGTTAAAACGGAAAAGTGCTGATCGGAAACGAAACAGTATTGATAGCGAAATTTAAGGGTTAAATAGTAAATCCTTGTTATAACTAGAGAGACTGGTTGAATTAAATTAATTCAATTATGGATATTCAAAGGCTTAAGGAAAAACGGAGGGGTTTAAGGAATTTATTTACTAAGCATTTGACAAAAATTAAAACTTTGATAGAAAAGGAAATAACGGCAGGATATACTAAAGAGATGAAAATTGAGGAGCTATCAAGCTTAAGGGATCAGCTCATTGAAAAAATGAATGAGTTGAATAAAATTGATGATGAGGTACAGTTAATAATTAAAATCGAAGATATAGAGAATGACTTATCAGTGAGCGAAGAATATAAAGATAAGGGAACCGATTCAAAATCAAAATTAGAGATGTGTTTGGGATCTTTATATGGTAGACCGGGAAGTGTAGTGCAGGCAAACCAACCTGAGAATCAATCTGAGAGTAATGTGGAAAACAGTGAGGGTTTCAGATCCGAAACGAAAAATGTCGTTAAACTCCCTAAGCTAGATATAACAAAGTTTTTTGGTGATTGCAGTCTTTGGCTTGATTTCTGGAATTCGTATGAAGTAGCTATACACAATAATAGCGCGCTAAGCAAAATCGAAAAGTTTACGTATTTGAAAACTTATTTAGGGGGTGTTGCTTTGAACGCCATTTCAGGATTTTCTCTTACAGAGCAAAATTATGACGCATCGGTTCAGTTGTTGACCCTGAGGTTTGGAAGGCCAGAGGTCATTATTTCGTCACACATCCATAAACTTCTATTAATTGAACCTGTAAAATCTTGTTCGAATGTAGCAGGGCTACGAAAAATGTACGACGCAATAGAAGTACAAATTCGTTCGTTGCAGTCTTTAAATGTAGCAACAGGTACTTACGGTAATTTACTGTGCCCGGTAATATTGCAGAAATTACCCGAGGAGTTGAATTTGAACTATAATAGGACCTGTAAATCAAACGAATTGTTTGATATTTCAAAATTAATAGAATACATACGGAAGGAATTAGAAATAAGAGAAACGTCTATAATATTGGCAAACCCAAACCCACACAATACAAATGTAAATGATCCTTATCGAAATAAGGTGAATCAAAATTATCAAAATAAACATCAGTTAACTGTTAAGAGAAATGAGTATTCTAAATCTAGATCAACAGCCGCAGTTTTAGCTACTAAGGTTGAAGAAAATTTACCATCGTTTAATAAATATTCTAGTAGTAATACAAGAACTTTTAACCAATACCGAAATAACTTTCCATTTAGACAGAATACGGGAAATCAATGTATATTTTGTTCTGCCAATTCGCACATGACGCATGATTGTTTATTGGATGTTAATAATAGGAGAAAAGCGTTAATGGCCAAGGGATTGTGTTTTATTTGTTTCCAGAACCACTTGAGGAAATTTTGTAAAAGGGATCAGAAATGCAGAAACTGCAATTCTTTAGACCACAACTCGCTGATTTGCAGTGTTGAGAGAAATGAATTTAAAGCAAACGTGAAAGAAATTCCATCACAGTTAGAAAGTTCACTTAGCTTAGTTTGTGATAAAAATCCATCGAAGCGGGCGGCACCGCATGAATCAGTCTTATTACAAACATTCACCGCCGCTGTCAAAACAAGTCCTTTAAATAAAACGCAGATGGTTCATTGCATGATAGACGGTGGAAGCACCAAAACATTCGTGATTAGGGATGTTTGTGAACTATTGGGGTTAAAAGCCATAAGAAAAGAAGCTCTGGTTATTTACACTTTCGGAGGCAGTCGAGCTGAGAAGAAAATTTATGATATCGTTGAACTGGAATTGTGTAATGTAAGTGATCCAAAGCGGAAAATCAAAATTAACGCAGTAGTTATTGATTCGATTACATTAGGACAAATTGAAATTCCTTCTAAATGGATTCGGAATATGGCTTTGGAAAAGGGTATCGAGTTGGCAGATCAGGGTACATCCAGAAGTATACAAATTTTAATCGGGTCAGATTGTATTGGGGAAATTTTGGGTGAAACAAATATAAAAATTTCTAAAAGACTAGTGGCAACAGACACCATTTTTGGCTTCGTGATACAGGGAAGGGATGAAGGATATAATTGTCAGGAGGTGCATGCTAACCATTTGACCGTTGCGAATGAAGAATTGGACTATGAAAGAGTTAAGCATTTTTGGGAACTGGAAACAATTGGGATAAGTCCAGATAAGGAAATTTCTCGATCTGATAAGGAAATTTTAGATTCATTTGAGCAAAATACTACGTACAAAAACAAACGATATGAAACTCGGTTATTATGGAAAGAAAAGGATAAAATTTTAGAGAGTAACTATGAAAACGCTAGGCGTCGTTTGTACAGTTTGAGCAGAGTATTTGAAAGGAATCGGGAATTAGGTTTGAGATATAGTGAAATAATTAATGAACACTTAAAAGAAGGTATTGTGGAACCAGTAACGGTAGATTTAAGGAAAACCGTCAATACAGGATACTTCATGCCACATCACGCAGTAGTGCGCGAGCAAAAGGACACTACAAAAGTCAGGATAGTTTTCGACGCATCTTCTAAGGGTAAGGATAAATTATCTCTAAACGATTGTTTGGATAGCGGGCCCAATTTGAATCCCGACTTATTGAAAATCATTTTGAAGTTCAGATTAAATCCAATCGCTTTTTGCGCCGACATTCAGCGCGCGTTTCTTGAAGTAGGAATTGCCGAGGGGGATAGAGATTTTTTAAAGTTCCTGTGGATTAATGGGCAGGGGCCGAATCTCCATTTCGATCCTCCAAATTTCCAAGTGTTGCAGATTGCAAGAGTTCCTTTCGGTGTAAAGTGTTCACCGTTTTTACTAACTGCGACAGTGCGGCTTCACTTAAAGAAATATGAAGAATCCCACAGCGAATCTTGCGACATGTTAAAAGAGTTATATGTCGACGACTTAATATCAGGATCTACGGATATCGACCATGTTCTAAAACTGAGTAAGGAAACGATATTTATACTTGATCAAGCCAGTATGAATCTTCGTAGATGGATATCAAATTCCCCAGAGCTCAATGAACTATGGAGGGAGAATGGCATCGACTGTCGTGAAATTTCGGAAGAGTCTGGCATACCATTGAAAATTTTGGGTATTATTTGGGACAATGTAAATGACAAATTGAGAATTGACACTAGTCAGTTTAAGAAATTGAAAGGAGATAAGCCGATAACGAAACGTAATATTTTAGCAGCTTGTGGAATGTTATTTGACCCTAAGGGTATAATGAACCCCTTTTCAGTACGACTCAAGATAATAGTCCAAATGTTGTGGGAAAGAGGCCTTCAATGGGATGAAGGTGTTCCTAGTGAAATTGAAGCAGAATTTCTGGAGTGGCTGAACGACGTTGAGAAGTTGAAATTCTTTGAGATACCCAGATTATATTTCAGTGAAATTTGCTGGGATTCTGTTGAATTACACATATTCTCAGATGCCAGTCCCAAATGCTATGGATCGGTAGCATACTTTAGAATGAGAAGGTTAAATAGATACGTAACGTGTTTCATAATATCGAAGTCCCGTTTAGCCCCACTGAAAAAGACGACACTACCAAGACTCGAGTTAATGGGGACCCTACTATCAGCAAGACTGGGGTCATATTTACAGTCTACCTTTCCTATGGTAGAACCAAGGAATATATTTTACTGGACTGACTCCCAGATTTGTATTCATTGGATAAAAGGCGTTGCAGATAACTGGAAGATATTTGTGAGAAATCGCGTGGTAGAGATAAAGGAAAGGACTGATCCATCGAGATGGCAATTCTGCAATGGAAAATTCAATCCAGCCGATAAGCTCACTAGAGGAATAAGAGCACAAGCTCTAATCAATGATAAGGCTTGGATTTCAGGACCACCTTGGCTTGCAGAGTTAAATATTCCAAGTGAGGTAACAACGACGAGGGTCAGTTCAGATACTGAAGGTGTTGAGGAAGAGAAGCGAAAGGTCGTTGCGTTTCATGTAAACTTCGAAACTGTTGAACCACTATTGGACCTTCACAAGTATAGTGACCTAGGAAAGGTCATAAGAATAAGTGCATATATCATGAGGTTTGTGAACAATTCTAAACCAAAATGTATAAAATCTACGGGTGCTTTAACAGCGCAAGAACTCTCTATCGCAGAGAACTATTGGCTTCGAATCGTGCAACGAAATAACTTTGGTAAAGAGTATAACCAATTAAAAACGAAAACCGCAATTGATTCTGACTCTAAGCTATATGGTTTAGATCCAATTTTGACCACTGATGGGTTAATAGTATTAAAGGGAAGACTGCAGAGTTCTGATTTAGATGTTCAATCTAAACATCCAATAATTCTCCCGAGCAAGACTAAATTTACTGAGCTTTTGATAATGAGAGAGCATAAGAACGTGCTTCATTCTGGTGTTTCTGACACTCTCACACAGCTCAGAGAACGATTTTGGATAATTCGTGGCAGGCAAGTTGTAAAGTCCTGTTTAAACAAGTGTTTACGATGCAGACGATTCAAGGCTAAACAAGGAAGGCAGGTAGTAGCTCCACTTCCTGCAACCAGAACTCGGGAATCCCAACCTTTTGAAGTCACTGCAATAGACTTTGCAGGACCCTTATATACAAAGGACAATTGCAAAAATTACATCGCATTATTTACCTGCGCCGTCACTCGAGCTGTTCATTTGGAAGTTGTGTCCAGCTTAAGTAGTGAACATTTCCTACTAGCGTTTAGACGATTTGTTTCAAGGAGAGGTGTTTGTCGAATTATTAACTCGGACAATGCCTTGACTTTCAAAGGTGCAGACACCGAACTCAAGAAATTGTATACGAAAATAAAGGACTCAGAAATACAAAATTATTTTGGAAAAAAGGGGATTACGTGGCAGTACATAGTAGAAAAGGCCGCTTGGTGGGGCGGATATTGGGAGCGGATGGTTCGTATGACAAAGGTTGTTTTGAGGAAAATTCTTGGGAGGGCTTTGGTAACTTTTGAAGAACTGCAACCAATACTTGCAGAGATTGAATCCATTTTGAACTCTAGACCTCTTACTTATGTCTATAACGAACCTACAGAACCATCCCCTCTCACTCCAGCTCATTTCCTCATTGGAAGAAGAATAACTGCCTTACCTCCCCATATTGGCAAATCAATTTCTGGAAGTGTATCCAGTACTCATAAAGTGTTAATTAAGAGATATTTATACCGTGAAAAGCTTTTAAATCAGTTTTGGAAACGATGGAAGGGAGAGTACCTTTTACAGTTAAGAAATGTAAATTTTATAAAACCAGTTAATGTAACTTGTCAATTTAATGTAGGTGACGTAGTCTTGATAGCAGATGATAAGATGCCACGGCAAATGTGGAGAATGGGAAGAGTAACTGAATTGCATTTTGGCAGAGACAAACAGGTAAGAGCTGTCACGCTGAAAACAGGTACAGGTCAAATCAAACGACCGATTCAGCTTCTGCATCATATGGAGATAGGTAAGCCGTGATCCAACTTTAATACTGAGGTTGTGATTTACCAGACAGCTATCAAGTTATATTGTTTGTTTCATTTAATAAGTGTTTTATTTTTGTTAGTATTAATATTGTTCTTTATTAATTTTGTAATAATTGAGTGTAAAATTTTTTGATTTATTATGTTGTACTTATTATGTTGTAAGAAATAATGAATGTCTTCATTGGGGGCGGAGGATGTTACGACTCAAAACTCCGTCTGCAACTGTTGGTCCCTATAAACGGGGAAGTTTGGTTTTACTCTCCTACGGGAGGGAAAATACTATATGTTTATGTCACGTGTTAAAACGAAAGTAACTTGTTGTCGCGTTGAGATCCGATTTGCGCGGACCAGAACCATGTGGTGGCTCGACCAGTCGAGTGGAAATATCTGGGCGGCTTAAATGAAAGGCCGTAAATAATTGTAAGATTTCTGTAACTGTGCTGTGAGTTTAATTGTAAATAAATGTCAGTGTTTCGTAAAGGACTCGGAGTCGGATAATTAATTTATGTTACAAACGTTTTGTGTCTGGAAACGTGCTATCATCCTAGCCCCACGCGGTTTGTGTTATTTGATCCTAATAGTTTTGAAGTATATTCTGAGATAAGGAAGTAAATATAAGTTTTAACGTAGGATTACGTTCCCCCATAACGGTCCTCCGGAAAGCAAAATTTCAGATGTCCTGCGTCGCGAGTTATAATTTTGGCAGCGCACCAAACCCAGTCTGTATCGCTTGGGCAAGCAGTAAACAGTTAAACAGAAAAGTACCAAAATGCGTCAAAATTTTGATATACAGTGGAATTTCGATCTATCGTTTTTCAAGGGACCGATTGAAATGAACGATAAATGCGGGAAAACGATAGATGCGGAAATATAACAAAGCAATATGATCGTTAAGACTAGATAAAATGAACGACACATACGGAAAAACGATGGATCCGAAAACGATGAATCGAGATTCCACTGTATATATACAGTGGAATCTCGATCGATCGTTTTCGGATCCATCGTTTTTCCGTTCCGTATATATATATATATATATATATATATATATATATATATATATATATATATATAATAAATAAATAAATATATATATATATATATATATATATATATATATATATATATATATATATATATATATATATATACATATATATATATATATATATATATATATATATATATATATATATATATATATGTATATATATATATATTTATATATATATATATATGTATATATATATGTATATGTATATATATATATATATATATATATATATATATATATATATATATATATATATATATATATATATTTATATATATATATATATACATACATACATATATATACATACATACAAAAGAGGTGTCGCCCAGTGGCTAAAGGGTTAAGGCATCAGCCTGCCCGGGGGCGCGGGTTCGATTCCCGCCGTTTCTATTTCCTTGTACATATGAAGACTTGGTTGTATTCTGGGGTACCGGTCAGTCTCCCCCCTGCAAAAGGAAGAAGAAAGGGGGGCTGCAACCCATCGTCCTTCGCCGGTGTCATCGTTTGTTAATAAAATTCTTCTATGACTGTGTCATTTGTCTATTTTCTTGTACGTGTGAATGTACACCGGACTGGGGTGTAATGTCGTCATCCCCCAGGGACATTAGCCAAATAAAAAAGATGTAAGCAACGATAATAAGTAATCCTACATTAATAACCCGCGGTAGTTTCTTTAGAAGAGACTACCTGAAATTCTTTCTGATAATGTTGTACCCTGTTCTCTTTAAGGAAATAATTTTTAATTATTGTGTGTTGTACAGTAAAACATTTTACTTATTTATTTATTTATTCAAGAAATTTTTAACATTTTCAAAGCCTTTCACGGGCTCTATGTCTTTCGAGTATACATGTTCGGAGAAAGTTAACTGCTTCCTTGCCCTGGTACTACTACCAGGTGATAAAAATTACTTTTAAATTTTTTTAACAAATATATAACCACTTTCTCTTTATTATGTGTATGTAAATATTATTGGAAGAAGGTTACCTTACAAAGTACAGGTAACCCTCCCATAACATATGTAGATAGGTTCCCAGAAAATGCCGTGTTGTGGGAAACCGTGTTATATGAGACCCATAGACAGTTCAAAAAAGGGGGGTGGGTGGGTTACGTTCTGAAAACTTATTAAAAACAAACTTTTTTTTAAATTCCATATAAGCAACTTAATTTTTATTAAAAATATAACTGTATGTATGACACAAAACAATTCTTCAGTGATTGTGTGATTTGTGTACTTCTACAGAGGCTGTTCGCACATTTTTTAGACGATTTTGGTAAGCGGTAATAAAAAATCGTTTGCTGCAAAAGAAATAATTGCAATTGTACTATGTTTTTAAAAGTCAAAATTATCGTCTGCGGCTTGAAAGTTTTGTTTTTATTCAAAATGGCGTTTTTAAAAAAGCAGTGGTTCGAAGGCTACATTTATGCTCTTTCCGAAGAGAAATATGCATACTCCGTTATCCAAAAACGATGTGAGAGTCATGGTTTTGTGATATCTAAAGCGTCGATAGGTAATATCGTCAACAAGAAAGGGGAAAAACGTCAAATTGGAGCCTCAAGTGGGACAAAAATTCCAAACAAGTATCCAAGGAAAAAACGGACATCTTCGACTATTGCAAAGGTACGTTGTTTAATGTTAAAAGAAAATCCCCCTAGTCAAAGGACAGTTGCAAAATCATTAAAATGCTCGGTGTCCACTGTAAACAAAATGATAAACGTTGATTTAAATCTTAAGAAAGCGAAAAAACGCAATGTGCATCGTCTTCTTCCAAATCATATCGCTGAACGCAGGACACACTGCAGAATTCTATATGAGAAACAATTATCCAAAGAAAAATGGAAAACAATTGTCACAATAGATGAATCATGGGTGTATTTAAATGACTGCAACAAAAAAACAGCCATTTATTATCATAAAAGGGGAGAAAAAAATTTAAGTACATGGTTCAAAGAATCGAGAGAAAGTTTTTCTAAGGGTTTCATGATTGTTGCTGGTTTTTCTTATAATGGCAAGTTAAAAATAAAGAGAGTGGAAAAAAATGTCAAGATTAACTCCAAATACTATCAGGAACATATTTTATAGCCAATTTTTTTGAATGAAATACCATCGCTTTACCCACAGTGCCTTCAATCTGTGAGACTCCATCAGGACAAAGCTAGCAGTCACACATCAAAATCCACAGTAAATTTCCTAAAAGAAATGGAACAAAAAACTGGTATCAAGACCATACCCTTCACTGATATCCCTACTAAATCTCCCGATGTATCACCTATGGATTTTTGTGCTTTCGGACTTTTAAAATCTGCATTATCCAAACGTCGTCCCAAAACCCTTACAGGACTCTGGAAAGCTGTTCAGGAGGAATGGGATAGAATACCTCTTCTGACACTTCAAAAGGCATTATTAGCCTGGAAAATGCGGTGTCAAAAGATAGTTCAGAATAAGGGATGTCAAATAGAACATTTAAAACACAAGAATTTTATGTAATTTAGTTTTGTGAATACAATATACATCGTCTAAAGAATATGTGAACAGCCTCTGTATATATATATATATATATATATATATATATATATATATATATATATCAGTACAAAAATAGCCAATTTAATTGTATTGTTAACAAAAGACATATCGTCGCGAATAGATTGATTTTAATTTGTCATCTAACAAGAAAACGAGATTGATGATGCACACACCTGTAAAGTAGTTTCTACCTTCTTAACTGTTCCAGAGCAGAGAAGCTAACTTAAACTTTCCGCGAACATTTATTTATTTCTTCATCCAAAAGATAAAAAGGCAAAAATACGAATGAGCATCACGGGAGATCCACAGGAATTCTTGCAGGAATTGCAATTTCTGGGCCCTCGATGGCAAAGGTCTTTGACAGTGATCACGTGGATAATTAGAACGATCGTGAGGAGGGAAGACAGGGAAGATCAAAAAAGGGAAAAATTATTATTGATCAGTGAGGTTTAATAAAACTATTTGAAAACATAAAATTAAACGGTTTTAAGAAAAATAATTCTTAATAATTTTGTGAAATATTTATATATATATATATATATATATATATATATATATATATATATTGTATTTGAAGAGCAAATACGTTAGATGAGTAATTTTTCTTGATCAAATTGATTTAGAGAATTTTAGGCAGATATAGTTTTAACATTAGAAAGACGGCTGCCGTCATTTTGACGGTTTCGGACATACTACTGAGCGATATGTTTGTGTTTATGACGTCGGGCTTCTGAAATTTTATGAATTTTTCTAATTTTACGAGAAATATGCGCACACATTTACAAAATTATATTCCTTAGTAAAGAGGGGGAGAAAATGTGTTGTATACCTACTCAGACTGAAAGCCATCAATTTGACGACAATATAGAAAACAGGAAGAAATCTTTAAAATAATACCGGAAAAATGTTAGTTACTTTTCGTCTCTTCCCCCTTTTCCAAATAACAGAAATATTGGCTCTTCGGAAATATTGGTGTTGAAAATTACGGACTGCACAAGCCATGCATATATTTTTACCATACCAGGTTGTCAGCTAGGCATACCTGCATAAAAATATACCTAAATATATACTAATTTATTATGTATTTGTATGAAACAGTTAAAAATTAAAAGTATTTAACTATCTAAAAAAAGCGTTAAATATTTTATTTAAATTTATTTAAATTTATTTAAATTCTTGATTTTAGTTTTAACCGTCAAAATGACGGCGTTCAGTCTTTCATTAAGAAAAAAATTCCCGTCTTTCTAGTGTTAATTATCGTCGGGGTATTGTTTCTAATAGCGAAAATTTCCCATTTTTTTTCTTCTTATGAACTGATTTTACCTTATGACATGTACCTTAAGACATGTATTCTTTAATGGACATTATTATCGATTTCTGAGAAAAATAATTTATCTTTAATAATACAGAAGTTTCGAAAAGTATTTATTATCCAGGAAATTGGGTTTAATAACGACTGATAATTTCGTCAAATAATGCTTTTTTTTTATTATGCTTTTATATAATATTATTTATGACACAATCGTTATTAACTCTTTGTATCTACTTCTAATTGATACTTTATTTAATCTTATTAAATGTTCGAAACCTCATTTTTTTGGTCTCACGCGTGTATTTGGATCATGGTAAATTAAAGATGATAAATGATAAGAACCATTGATTCTCTAGCTCCCGTTCGCGACGTTGCAGAGACGCCGTATTTCATTTCTACGAAATAAATACAGGGGCTTAAACACAATACAAGGCTTCTTACAGAGCGCAGAGATAAACTGCACGCTATTCCTGCCTCAGAAAAATTCGTTAGTATCGAAAGGCATAGTCAATTGCTTTGTGCGTATAACACACCTTGCAACTTTGCATTTTTTAAAGTGCAACAACAATATACAAAGTTCAGTAATTTATAAACATTCTCCTGCAGTACTATGTATGTATATATATATATATATATATATATATATATATATATATATATATATATATATACATAGTACTGCATATATATATATATATATATATATATATATATATCAGTGCCGTAACTAGCCATCCATGAGAATTGCATTTGAGCCCCTTAATAGATTAGGTTTGGGAAAATAATAAACGGATACAGCATTTTGGACCCCCCGTCTAAGTGTGTATACATACACACACACGCATATATATATATATATATATATATATATATATATATATATATATATATATATATATATACTCATGTCCATAAATTAAGGATAATGCCAGATCCGGCAAATAAAGGTTCAGAAACAAAGCAAACGTGACTTATTCATAAAGCCCATTTATTAGAAAAAAGATAAAGAACAAAAATGATAGTGTATGTATGATACCATTCATAAAAACTACGATTTTGCTCCCTGGAGCAATTGTAAAAAATATCTCCTTTACAAAAACTTAATACAGTGGAATCTAGATCTATCGTTTTTCAAGGGACCGATTGAAATGAACGATA
>OU015497.1:33382949-33427949 GCA_907164885.2 Dolomedes plantarius
TATATGTACGTATATATATACATATATATATATATATATATATATATATATATATATATATATATATATATATATATATATGTGTGTGTGTGTGTGTGTGTGTATGTATATAGTATATACATATATGTCTTGCATCTAAATGCCTTTCCTACATCTCTCTTACTTTTATTTCAGACCAGTGTTGGCTGTGCATTCTTCTGTTTATTTTATTTTATGCCATTTTTTTATCATGAATATTCGTCAAATGTTTGCTTAAGGCTGCTATGTACTAAGAAAAGAATCGTATTTCCCTTTTTCTCTTGTTGCAGACTCTTGTGGTGGGAGGAGTCCAATTGACAGTTCGAGAATTCCACCCCCCTTACGATGGACATTTTGAGGGATTGTAATGGCTCTCTCTCTATATAGGGGGGGTTAAGCGCTGCCCCCAAATTTTTTATTTAAAATATATTTTTGTCATCTATTTACAGCTACATAAATGCAGCTACATAAATCAAATAAAATTGGTATTGTCAGGTAGCCTGAACTTTTCTGCAAAGCGCTACAGGATTCATTTTATAAATTTCGTCCACCGAAGGAATTGATGAGCGTTTAAAACACACTATACCAGATTTTTCCCCGAATAATTTAAATTTTAAAATATTAATTGCATTTTTAAAAAAAAAAACGAAAAATGTACACAAATGTAAAATTTCTTTCTCTATGACGGAGTACAATTTTTTAAAAAAAATCTTTGAATCCAAGTCAGCAATCCGTGGCCAAATTTTCGCCATAGGTTAACATTGAGGGGAGCGAATCCAATGGGGTTAGTACATAGCAGCCTTAATGGTCCATTTATGTTTTTTTCTTCTGTACGGAAACTCAAATTTTCGCTGGTAGAGTGGTTAGATAACGCATTACAGTCATGAACCATTTACTAATTATTTTATATCTAAATAAACATACCAGTAGAGACTACTGACTGGGTCTCAAAACTCAGATCTCAAGAACTGCATACCGGTGCTTTATTAAGTAATTCTACTCTAGGGATTTCAAAAAGCTTAATAAGTGAATTTCCCTTCCTTTCCCCATAAATATTGTTACGTACACAACGTCTAAAGTATTTATATTATTACTAGTTGGTACCCGTCCAAAACATGACGGCTAGATAGTAAATAAATGTATTACTGTAATACACAAATTATACTCAACACATCATTGCCAAATGTTGAAAATCATAATAATGCGCAGAAACAAATTAATGTCTTTAAGCGTCCTCGAGCTTAGTATCTATAGCCAAATATAAAAATGGCACTGAGCATGCGCAGAAAGCATTTTTTTCTATTGTAACTTATTGCTAACTAAACAGCGCGAAATAAATGTTTTCAATCACGTTTAATCTTATATTTCACAAAAATAATTATCATATAAATAAAAATGGCAGAGAGAGATCTAGACAGACTCCTCTGGATAAACGTGTTTATCATTAAAACGTGTCAATGAGCATGCGCAGAAACAGTGAGTTTCTAAAGACAGATTTAACGTTTTTAAAGACAGATTGCCACTGAGCATGCGCAGAAATCAATTTTTAATCGTAAATATTCGCTAATAAAGAGAAATTGCGTTTACAAAAACCAAATATGACAAATCCACAGATTATAATCTTTCGTTTAAGACCAAAATGAAGTAAATTGATGCAGTAGTTTTTCTCTCACGGACTACCCAAAAAGTTGGCTTAGCAACTTAAATATATAGATTATGAAATGTATCATTTAAAATATATATTATTGCAATGCGGGGAGGAGGGTTACGCTAAGAAATATCCACCCTAGTAATACACGGTCATAGTGCCGTTTGCTAGTCACATAGCCATCATATTCCGTTCCCGAAATTAATACAACCCGAATTCAAATGAGACAAAAAATCCTCCAGCATACTAAGGACCTATCGCCTCCTTAAATCCCCAGTTTGCCAAAAATAATGAAGTATGATTCTCCTTCAAAAGCTCTTAATTGTCGTTTCCCCCAATTCTTCTTAGTATCTAAAACTGGGCACGTATCAAGGTCCCAGAGGTCATTTATAAGACCCACTGTGCTTCTATTTATCTCGCAAGCACGTGTATTAAAATCACCTGGCTGTAACAGTGCATTGCTCATCTTCGTAATCACGGAGGCGATCGGTTGAAGTTAATGAACTTGAGCTTTTCAAGGACTCTTTTAATACGAGGCGAAACCGAGGAGGAGAGAGCTTAAAATAATCAGCGGATTAAAATGCATTTCTCTCGAGGCTCGACACTATCTATCCGAGGCAAATTTCTAGAACTGAATCATTTGGATGGTAGTTTTTAAAAAAAAACGAGACACTTGTTTTCTTCATTGTGCGACCATTTTATGACATTAGTCAACACTGAAGAAGGAAGCTATTCTTAAATTGAAAATTTTCAAGTATAAAAAAGAAGCGACCCATAATCCATTGTGACAAAATGTAAGCGTAAACATTAAGACACAGTGTGACTGTGACCAGGGGTGGCTCCAGTCCAGAGATTTGGGTGGGGGGGGGGGGAACGTTGGCTCTTAGGGATATATATATATATATATATATACAGTCAAACCTCGCTAACTCGAACCTCGATTTCGCGAATTTTTCGATATCTCGAAGAAATAAAAATTCCCTTCAAATTTCCTATGCACTCAATGTTAAAAAATAACCTTGATTTGGCGAATTTTTTTTGGCTCATACCTCGATAACTTGAATTTTTTCCATGAATGGAGGAAAATTTTCTAAAAACAAAAAATAATATCCAAAAATAGAAATTTCTAAATAATAGAAAAGCTATTCAAACATTACAGTGGTAAAACCCTGCATAAACTTTAAAAAGAAGGGATATAAAGACGGAAGATAACACAGTGAAATGACAACTTCTCTTGTCCTCCAAGATGGGATTTGAAATTCTTGTTTATTGTTTTCTTATCTCGTTTCAGTTAGGTGCCATGCATATGCAGTGACCATCGATCCTTTCTTTTATTTTTTCTCCTTTTTTTCTCCAAGGTTACTTTCTAGAGGGGTTGGGGTGGTTTTAACTAAACAGGAAATTAAGGCATCTCAAAAATCAAGAGGTGGGTGGCTTCCAACAAGATTGTAGAATTTCTTATCATTGCAACAAGGAGTGAAAGAAAAAAAAATTACAGGTGTGAATGCATGCCTGTGCTGTCTTGCATTCAAGCTAGAGCCTCGATGCTCATGCACCTCGATAACATGGAATTTAATGACTTTGTCATCGTAGATGATACGGTAATAGTGTGTGGTCAGTGGGAGGACAATGATATCATCCGTCAGACGAAAGTTTCTTGTGTATTATCAGAAGAAGAGGAGGACGAAATCCGCCATTTGCCACCTAATGTGACAAACAAAGAAGGGCTATTTGCAGTAGACGCTTTGAGAGGATGTGTTGAAAGTCAACCAAATAGGTAAGAGGACACATTTAAAGCCATTATCCACTTAGAAAGTGTAATAGATAAAATTTCAGACTCTTTTCTAAAGCAAAAAACAATTGAATCTTTTTTCAGAGAATTTTGTAAATAGTGTTTATTAAAATAAAAATATGGATTACTTTTTAAAAAGGTATGTAAAAAAGCTTTTATTTTCACTATTACTATTGATAACATGCGATTTTCGATAATTAGAATTTTCGATATTTCGAATTTTTTTTGTCTCTCCCTTCAAGTTCGAGATATCGAGGTTTGACTGTATATATATATATATATATATAAGAAATTAACATTCTCTCATTTTAAATTTAAACTCATTTAGTATTAGGTCTACGATTAAGTAATTTTAGGCTAAAAAAAATACGCCGGGTATATTTTTTTTTGGGGGGGGAGGGATTGCCCCTTTTTCTCCCCCCTTGGAGCCGCCGTTAACTGTGACTTTTGCAGTGACGTCGCGCATGACCGTCGTTACCATGCTGCAGCAAAGAAAAAATACCTGCTTTAGGCCCCTTTCTGTGACATTACATATGGAGTTAAACTATTTCGTAATGCCCCGACAACTCTATATAACTGTAATTGGTGATTTCTTTAAGATATAAAGTAAATTATATGTTATGTTGTCACTGAGATGATTTACATAAGCTACAGTTTTGTCACAGGATGACTTAAATATGGGTTGCCGTTTTCTTAACAACTTTGATCCTCAATTCCCAATTCGATACCATTGAGTCGTTATCACCAAAAAGCTTATTTTCTGGCGATACCTTTTTTAATTCCTTTGTCTCATAGGTTATAACCTAAAAAACTAATAAATCTTTAAAAAATACTTAAAAATCTACTAATATGCCTCCACTGTTCACATTTTGCTCAGTCATTCAAACAAAAATTTCAATTGCTTCGCTTTCGAGTACCAGCGTTATGATAAAAAACTTCAGGTTGTCTCTTCTAACGAAACTACCGCGGGTTATTAACATAGTATTACTTGTCGTTGCTTACCTCTTTTGTATGTATATATTTATGCATGTGTACGTATGTATATATATATATATATATATATATATATATATATATATATATATGTGTGTGTGTGTGTGTGTGTATAATATGTATGTATGTATGTATGTATGTATGTCAAAATTTTGACGTTTTTTGTTACTTTTCTGTTTAACTATCTACTGCCTGCCCAAGCGATACAGACTGGGTTTGATGCGCTGCCGAAATCATAACTCGCGACGGGGCGGACGGTTTTAGCGTCTGAAATTTTGCTTTCCGGAGGACCGTTATGGAGGAACGTAATCCTACGTTAAAACAGTCACTCTTGTGAGTGTTGTAGCAGGAAGGGATAAGTCAGTTACTTTACGGAAATCATATAAAAATATTTTATTCATTTTCAAAGCTTCTTATAATTCGAAAATCGCTCACAACTGGCTCAAGCAGCTTTATCAATCATACCGTGTCCGACTACTCGCTGCTTACGATCCCACAATGCAACAGCTACGTTATCTTATCTCCGCCCATCTACTACAATGTCGCACTGATCGATGATAAATCATTTTGCATACCTCCGAGATTTTGAGTTTGAGTTGAGTTTCAGTAAAAAAATATGGGGATGGGGGGGGGGGGGGTTGTTCCCGAAATGTTCTATTTCGTTGAACTTACATAAGCTTGGTAGTACCTACAAGTCCAATAAACTAAGTCACCATTATCTGTCGGATCTAAATCGACCAGTTTTACGTATCAACTTTTATTTTTTCTGTAGCCTAGTAATCATATTGCTACAACACAATTATAACGGGAGCGGTGTCCTAGTTAGTAAGAGCAGCGGGCCAGTGATCTAAAGGTCCCTGCTTCGAGGCTCATCCACCGCCGTGTTCACTAATGGTGGCCGGGGCACGTAAGATAGGTCGTGGCTACAATGTCCTCCAAGTTCTCAAATTTACCTCTGGAGGTGCGGGGTCAAGTTTTTCGGTCTCGTCACCTTGACTCGGTTCAAAATTACGGGACTGGTCATTTAGCCAAGTCGGACTCCGACCCTTGTGGTGCTAATTCAAAAGAGGAGCCGCCCCTTTCAGACCAATAGCCAATTAGGACCTGGTGAATGGAACCTCCAACCAGGGGGGGGGGTTCAAAATTACGGGACCGATGTTGTTCGAGGTCAAGTCAGACTTCAGCCCTAGTGGTAACTCGCCTTTATGTGAAGCTGCTTACTATCCTTTGCCAAGGACCTAGGATTTGAGGACCTAGGTCCTTTGGACTTGGTGTAGGCTTTCCTACACCAAGGGAATTGGAGACAACAACACAATTATGCCTCTACAATTAAGACTTACATAGTAGTCTGTTCTATAACCGTTACTATCAGAATAATACAAATAATCGATGAACAGTATTGAAAATTGTCCTATAGCATGTTGCCAATATAGGCATTTTTAAATTTTTTCATACAGTCAAAACTATGCAGTCATGATGGCTGTATTCGTTACAGAGCCTGACGTGGTCACGCTTATATTTGGCTGCAAACAATAGTTTGTTGCCCAACCTTTATAATCTAAGTAAGTTAATTTATTGACATAATCCTGAGAAATCAGTGAATTTTAAAATAATTACAAGATAAAAAGAACTTTTTATATACCACGTTTTTAAATTTTCTGTTGAATCATATAAACTTGACAATTCTATGTATTAATAAACACTTTTTTAAATTTTTTTTTGATGAATTATCCCATCAACTTGAAAGAAAATAATCAAATGGGTAATAAATTAGAGCAATTATAAGAAATTTTCAAACATTTATTAATTGAATTACATATATGAGATTTTTACAAACATTAATACCAGAGACTACTTGGTTTCCAATTTTCTTTGGAGTGCCAGGTCAATCGCGTGGAGGAGAGGCTTGGCTTATTACAGACTTTATAAACTGCTAACTTTTATAATTTTTTTTATTTTTCGCACAATATTTTTGTAAACAAACTAAATTCTCATGTATTCTGTTTTCAAAATCGTCAAACGCCGTTACGCAAAAGTAAAAGCACTGAATTCGATCGAAGCGCCACCTTGCGGATTTTTTTCCGATCTAACTTTCCATACAAAACAAAATTAACTGAAAATGAATTCTATTCTGCTTAACGATGGCTAAAAGTATTAAAAGAATGCATTGTCATCGTGTTCTGGGCTATTCTAAAAGTTTCAAATGTCTAGCTAGTAAGGGAAGTTAGCTAAAAATCGATTGCAAGATTTGTACTGGACAGACAAGAAAGCGAGTTAATAAAAACGTGGTAAAAAAATACAGTAGAGTCCCGCTAATCCGAAATGATTGGGACCAGACCCTTTTCGGATTAACGAATTTTTCGGATTGAGCGAAATCATTCTTAAAATATACTTAAATTACAAAATAACATGTGATTACATAAATATTACATATTTCGTGTGATTACACAGTTTATTTTATAAGGTCTGCCTAAACATTACCAAATCTCTGGACGCAATGGGTGATAAGAGAGCGGAACGCTGCCTAGTACAGTACAGTAGAGTGTAAGTTGTTCGTACAGTACAGTCTAAGACTTTTGACGATCAGTAGATTGTTGAAATGGATTTGAAAGAACCTGTCAACGTCTCAGACGAGAGTGAAGGTGAAGCAGACGATGACAGCGAGCAGAGGGTATCTCACTCAGACGCCGCGACTGCATTTGATGTAGCACTACGTAATTTGGCTTCAAGGGACTGGTATTCTTCTAATCAACAAAAAAAAATTAACAGATTTTTACAAACCAATGCAGTTCAGTACTGTTGTGAAGGATACACAATTTGGACATTTTGAACTTCTTCTAACGTCATAGCCATTTTGTTTTTCCAACACGATTACGGGGCATAAAACGGCCATATTGGAAAAAGGAGGAACTGTACCAATTTTCCAAGAAACATCGCACCCCCTGAATTCCTCAGGACGGGGGAAAGAAATTCCAGGAAACTCAACGGACATCCAATTTTCTTGGAAATAAGAGTACCACGTGGGTCAACCCTGGGGATGTCGGAGCATCCTGCCCTCAAATAAAAAACTCGAAGAGGCAATAAATTTACGTGAATAACTGACCTGGGGAGGAGTTATAATCAAAACAAGTACATTGTCTAACTTTGAATTTTCTTCTAATTTTCAGAAATGTATTTTATATTACTAAGTATCACTGGTTTTATTGCAGCCTTAATTCTTTTTGACGTTTGGTTTAGGATTAAGCGGACTTTCGGATTACCGAAGTTCGGATTATCGGGACTCTACTGTAGGATCAATGTGCACGTTTTACCATAGACTATGTATTTTTGCTATTCCTCCTCTCTCCACTCTTTCGACCTTAAAATCTGCCTTCTCCATTCCAAATATTTGTCTGGAAATACTACTTTTGTGATTGTATTCATCCACAACAGTAATTAATCAATTATACTAATGAACAAAAGCTAATGTTTTGATCGGAGCCAACGGTCTAGATCCGAATCCATTAACTGACTCAAAGAAAACAATTCATTATTTCCACGATAGTTTCGGCTATCGGGTTGTGAAAAGGTGAGACTCACACCCTGGAAACAAATTTTAATAACAAGCGTGTAATCAGACCTTCGGTTAGCAGTGTCATTGGCACTCTCATTTATTTAATTCTCACTGAGATAATTTTGCGCTGAAACAAAACATGATCGAGGCGTAACTTTTCGCGGGTGATCTATCTTCTGGTTCAAGAGCCTCGGAGTCTCAGAACAAAGAGATAAATAAATAAGAGAAGTCATTATTCATTTACTTAGTACAGCAGCGTTTAAGGTGGGCACAGATTTGGGTGCTTATAAAACAAATGAATAAATATAGTTTTAGGGGGTAATATATTGCGTGCTTTCTATAATGAGGAACTCGCGTGAGGCTTTATACCAGAGTTTCGGCATAAGTTTTATTTAATGAATTTCCAGACTATTGCTTATGTGATACAGATATCAACTGAGAAACCGCTGCTTATCATTAATATATTCAGCAAAGAAGCGTTATTTTCCCCGGATCTGGAGGAGATGAGGATGTAGCTGGAAGTTAGGGCAAAGTATTAAAGTTTTGGACGTCAGAGAGAATCTGCGGAAATAAGACAACATTTTTGTATTTTTAACCTCTAAAATTTTTTTTTTAATAATAAAGTTTGGAACACTGTTCCTGGGTTTCTTATCCATACCCAAGTTCAACAAAAATAATAGAATAAAGCATTCATTATTCGTTCAAGGAAACAAAAATTCCATTTCAAAAGTTAATTTTGTCCTAACTTCAACTCCAACCTAAAGAAATGTGCCCAATGAAAAGACATACAATACAGGGTGTTCCAAAATTCTACCGACAAATTTCAGAGGGGGGATAGTAGGCAGCAATAATCATTTAGGAATGTATGATCGGAAACAAAAACCTGACGCTGGAGGGCGCTGTTTACTTAATCGGACCGTACCTCTTACCAAACCCACTAGATGGCCGGAAATATCGCATTTCTCTGAAGAAGGTAGAAAACTCAAAAACAAAACAGAATCACATAGGAATGTATGACCGGAAACGCAAACCTGGTCAGCTAGAGCAGTGCTCCCCAACCTTCCTATCGCCGCGGACCGGTCAACGTTTGATAATTTTACCGCGGCCCGCTGAGGGAGGACGTTGATTGTTTATATTTTTGATTGTTTTGATTTAATAATTGATGTTATCATAATTTTGATGTATAAATGACGTTACGTTTATTTATTGTTCAATAAAAAACTGGTTTTATTTATTTATTTATTTCGGGTTTTTTTCTTTCTTTCGGGAAAGCGCATTTATTTTCAATTTTATGACTGCAATTTTAATTCATGATCTTGAAATGTTTAATAAACAATAAACTAATTTAAAATAGTTACAAGATTTCTTCTGTTACAAAGGTATAAATTAGCACAAACCCGACAAAGTTGCACAAACCCGAGAGAAATACACCACAGTAAATAAAAATGGAAATAATTTTACGTTCCTTGGGCGGCCCGGTACCATTTGATACACGGACCGGTACCGGTCCGCGGCCCGGGGGTTGGGGACCACTGGTTTACAGTGTCACTGAACATAAAAGATCATGGTCCAAACCTGGTGGGCCAGCTCAAACTACACCAAAAGCTCATATTCATTAAAAGAAGGTCACGTTATCAGCTTGGAAGAATTATAAGGGAATTGACTATTTTTAACTTTTACCAAGGAACGGAACGATTACCTCTAATGTGTAGTGTCAACAGCTAACAAAACTGGAAGATGCTTTGCAACGGAAATCGTCCAAAATTGGTGAATCGTAAAGTTATTGTGTTCCATCGTGACAATGCCAAACCACATATATCTTCAGTCACTCGTCAGAAACTATTGGAGCTTGGTTTAGATGCGTTACCGCATCCACCATAATACCCCTGACATTGCACCATCAGACTACCATTTGTTTCGTGCTCTGCAAAACTCCTTGTCAGGTGAATTGACATCATTTCAGATAACAGTGTCAAATCCCACTTGGAAATTTTGTTTCCAGAAAAAGTTCGGAAGTTCTTTGAAAGTGGAATCATGAAATGGCCTTGAAGAGGGAAAATGGTTATTGAACAAAACGGTCACTACATTTCTTTTTATAAAAAAATTATTTTTTATTTTAATGTAAAAAAAAAACGAAAGTAGTTTCCGGACCACCCACTAAATGCACTTCGACAGCTCATTCCGCTTATTCGCCGTGAAGACCTAGTCGGAGAACTGGGGCAGAAGAGAAAGCCAAATTGCTGTTCCATGCCAGTGCCTCCAAACTAGCTAAGAACGAAATAGTAAATAGAGAGTCACTTGTGAAATGATTGTTTTGAAGTCTCGGTAGAACCAACAAATATACCCTCGGTCCTTTGCGTGGAGCCCTAGTAAAAGAAATGGATCAAAGGGAAACGTCAGTGATCAAGTTCTGCAAACACCTCTGATAAGTGGAACTCGAATTGTAGACAGGCTAAACAGTCGTCAGATTTGAAAAAAAAAATGTGATAGATCAGGGATTCTCAACGGGGTCCAGATGGACCAACTTAGGGGTCCATGGAAGTTTAAAAAGGTTCTATAGTATTCCAGGGATCTATTGGGGGTCTATGATAAATTTTTCTGCTTTAAAATTTAATTTTTTTAGGAGTGTAATTATTAGATAATAATATCCGTTTTAATATGTATAAATACAGATTTGCATAGGGCGTAGTGATCCGCGCATCTAAAGTCGAATGTCATGACGCTTTTGTATATGCCTCGAATGCCGCCGTCGGTTTTTATTTGTGTACCAACACTAGGCAGAACTGGGGAAATCCACTGGACCTTAAACAGCACATGGGTCCTCCCGATGCAACGAATCACAAGCAGTTTCGCTTTTCTGTTGGCGATGGATGTTGTGCTATTAATATCTGTGTTTCTGAAATCTTATATTTGCGAAATTAAAAATTAAAATAGTATAAAAATAATAAGGCATAAACCAAATGAACCCCTTTTTTCAATTTTTTTTTCATATTCTTAGTCAAATTGTTACCTTTAAGTGTTTTATGTGCAATTATTAGTATTATAATTATATTGTATGCTGTACATTATAGAGAAAAATGTGAGGGGTCGATGAAGAAAATCATTCTTTTAAGAGGGGTCGATGTAGGAAAAAGGTTGGGAACCCCTGTGATAGATAATGCCCGTATGACAAAATTTTCAAGTAATGTATTACATATTAAGACTGCACATCTTCATATTGCCAATAACTTCTCTTACCCTCTCACAATTTTTTTCACCTTTCCTTTATTTAATGATAGCATCTTATTTGCATAGCTGTTTATTGCATTCAGATTCTTCAATATGAACTCATTTATAAGATTTTCCCTTTGGTTATTCCCAAAACGCACGTGAATGTTACCTTACACTATATAATCACGACTAAAAGCGACTAAACATCTGTTTACATCTGCATGATGCGTTTACTGCTTTTACGATGATTAGATTCGAAACCCGTAAACACCAATTTCGATCGCTGCCGTCAGTTTATATCAGACGCAGATTATAAATACCGACAAACTACATCCAAACAGTCAGTCTATATCTTTTCGTCAGCACTAAATCCTTCCTTTTTAAGACAGCTCGTTTCTTTGATTAAATCACTGACAGGCTCTGTTAAAACGCACTATTTGTTTTCAAAATTAGATGTCTTTCTAACTGAAGGATATGGCAGGCGTCATTTTTTCTTTATTAAAATAGTGTTTCCGAGTTTCTGCTAGCTTTGCAAAAGAAGACTGCTGACAAAATCTCTCGATTTTGGCACTTTATTATGTCCCCATATATATATATATATATATATATATATATATATATATATATATATATATATATATATATATATATATATATATATATATATATATATATATATATACTTATGACTTATACGACAAAAGATCTGAATATAATTTTAATATTGTTAAATTTCAAAATTATCTAACCTGTTTACATAAATCTGTTTTTAATAACATTATTGTAAATCAGTTAGTTCGTATAAATAGGCTATGTTCTAAAGTCAATAGGATTAAGCATATTATAGACTTGAAAGCTGTGCTAACTAGTAATAATTACCCAGTTAGTCTATCCAAAAACATAATTGGTTGTTTTTGTTTTAATGAATAGTTTGTTCTGTTGCATTAATAAGTTAAACATAAATAGGTTAAAATAAAAATAATAACTACTAAAAACAAAAATAAAAACATAAGAATAATAAAAAATAATTAACTAATAGTAGTAACAATAATAAAACTAAATAATAATGGAATAATAGTCTTAAAATAAGTTACCTAAGTAAGTCTGTAACTGAGTATCCACTACCTCAATGGTTGCAAGTTATGACGTCAGTCATCTTGCGGTTACAAGTTCTTAACTTCCACTCTGACTAGCGCCAGGCTTGGTGTTCTTTGGTTAAGTACTTTAATACAAATTCATTTATTATTCAATTCTTCTGTTAATAATGGATTGTACGGTGTCTGAGTGTGTTTATTTAATAGATCATACTCATCAGAAACAATCCATTGGTTTTTAGACAGTATTGACACCGCTGATGAAGAAATGCTGTCAAAAACCGTATTCATACTTATCTTTACATGTTGGATGTTCCTGGCTTCATGTAGCTTTAGAGCTATTACTGGTTTTCTCTTTCATCTTATTCTTATTTATATATATATATATATATATATATATATATATATATATAATTTATAGTGAACAAATTTCATAATTTCTTTTTTCCATTCAAGGGTGTATATGGCAGTTTCCTGTCAAATTTGCAAAAAGGTGATTGCTCGTCATCTCAATTTCAGCAGTGTGTTTATCTTTCATTATGTATTTCTTTATGCTGAAAAATAATTCTCTATTAAATTCTTGTCCGTTCAAGGGTTATATCTCTGTTTGCTGTGTAAGTCCAAAATCGTAGTTTTGAGAAAAACGAGATTGAAAAAAAAAAAAGGCTTTTGCAAAGTTTTTTATTTTACGTTTATTTTTTAATTATTTTTTTAAAGTAAATTTTTCTAATTTTATTTTTGCTGAGTAAAGAATGTTAAGTCTTTGATTGGGACATAACCCCTTTAACACTAACATGTTTGTGTTTTGCTTCGCATAACCCAAATGTTCCCTGATGAACAAAAATATTACGGAGTGGAATTGGACTTAGCTTTCTGTACCCTGCAGCAGCCCTTGATTTTTCAAACATGCCTGGTTTGATAACTCATTTTAACCCATTTTGGACTTAACACCCTTTGCACAGCAAACACAGATATATTGTGCAGCCAATCTTTCTAAAGCAGACCGCTTGTCTTCTCGAATTTTAACAGTTTATTATGTTCTCACTTCATACCTATTTTTGATAAAAAAATAAAATGCCCTGGATTATTTTTTTTTCTTCCATTTAAGGGTGTATATTGATGTAGTGTTTTTTACCAGCCTTATGAAGCGAGATAGCTCATCGTCCTGATGTTAGCAGTTCATCATGGTCAAATATCCCTATATATTTTTGTTGTAGTTGCTATTGAAAAAAAAAATGCCGAAGTAAATTTTTATTCGTTCAAGTTCTTACATTGTGACAATCTTGTAAAAGGGAACTGTCCGTCATTGTATATCTATATATATAAAACAGTTCCGTAACTGACTCATTCATTCATTCATTCATTCACTGACTGACTGACTGACATACAACGCACAGACCAAACTGCTGGACCTAAAGGGCTGAAATTTTTCTTGGCGATTCTTCTTATAGTGTAGGGGTGCACTAAGAGAGATTTTTGAAAAATTCTTCTTAGATTTTTTTAAATTAAATTTTTAAGCTGTTTTTTTTACTTTTTTTAAGTTTGCAATTAAAATAATAGATTGAGGGTTATAAAATTTATATCACGAGAAAGATCATAAAAATTCCTTTAAAATGAAATCTTTTTCGAATCTTTACCTCCATTTCCTGATTTTTGGTGAATTTTTAAAGATTAATTTTTAGAATTTAATTTATTAAATGCTGATCACGTGACTTCTTTTTCTGGTACTTTAAATAAATTTATCGTCACGTGCATAAAAACTAAATAGACAAAAAATAATTTTTTTTCTTGCTAATGCGGCAGACGATTGGACATTATCCAAAAAAATATTAAAATACAGTAAAAGAAATGTTCTAGAAACTGTACTATATTAACTGTACTATATTCTTTAGTATTCTTTATATTAGATTTAATTGAATATCTTCTTCTACATTATTTTGTTTATAAAATATCCCTTACGATTTTTTATAAATATATATATATATATATTTTACATCAATTATATACATTGATCGTCGTATTTATATATATATATTGGCATTAATTGCATACATTCACCGATGTTTTTACTTTGAATGTGCTCCGTAGCGAAGTGCGGGTTTTCAGCTAGTATATATATATGTGTGTGTGCATGCATGAATTTTGTTTTGTTTTGTTTTGTCTTTGAGAAAAAAATTTCGGGATCAATTTTTTTTTCGTGCATGGGCGCATATTGTGGTAGTTCTTTTCTCTTTTTTTTTTTTAATCTTTATAAAAGGAAATTGTCGATTTCAGTAGTTCATTGTTCCCCATACCAAATAGATACTATTTATATAAAAAAAAAAACCTAGATTTAATTTTTAGAGATATATATTCTAGCAGTGATTTTAACTAACCTTGTTAAAGGAAGTTTGCTCGTTTTCTTACTTGTAGCAGCTTACTATGCTCACATAGCATTAATTATTTTCTACAAGTCATTTGAATATCCTATATTTCTTTAGGATATGTAATTCATATAAATGCTTCTGTGTTACTGAATTTTGAGACCCAATTAGTTCTAGCCTCTGCTTATTAGTGTCGGTTATCTTTTTTAGCTATTTTTACAGATGTCACTCTCTAGAACCTTTTGTTCTCCCACACATCCTCTGTTCTTCCACGAACTGTGCGTTTTGGTTCGTGACTTAGCATTTCCCTAATGGCTAGTTTAGGTTGGCACGTTTTTAGAATCTCTAATTTTTCTTTTCGCCTCTCAGGCGGAGCCTTATAAATACTGATGTTTCAGACAAAACGTCTCTTTTGCTTCCATTTCATAAACCGACGAGACACGGTGCTTTGATGATTATCATATTCTTCTGATTGCGTCTCGAGCGCATGCGTAGCAAAAATTTAACAAGCACGGCGTTAGGGACTAAACATATATCCGTCGCCCGAATCCACTGAGTCGACCTCTTACGAAATGATATGGATGTGCCCGATTAATAAAAGTTGTGATCGCCAAAAGATAAGAAATTTTGGGTATGGTGTCTAAATTTGATACCAACCCTCCAAACAAACAACTAAAAGCAACTTTGACAACCTGATAATTTCTTATCATTTTAAACCTTTTCAGGAATTAAAATGATTCGATGCGAAATTTCTGCGGGTGCTTTGTAATTTATGCGCACTTTAAGCCTATTTACCTGGGAAGGGAAAATTTTGCGATTTCCCATCTTTGAATATATATATATATATATATATATATATATATATATATATATATATATATATATAAATTCCTAGCAAGATATCTTAAATTTTACTAAGAATTCCTTTGTCTTGTTTTCTTTAAAATATCCACAAAATTTTTCGTTTAGCGAAAAAATTCAGAAAATATTCTACCTGAAAATTTAGTATGAAAAATATTGTTGTCCTTTAAAGGATTAAAAGCTTAAAAAGAAAAATTTAAGGATTCTTGACGATAAGTTATTCTGAAATCTATGAGCAAAAGTTTTTTTAAATTTTTGAAAATGCAAGGACTAGATATTTGCAAACACTAACACTTATACGTTTTACATATAATAATTTTTGAAACAAAATTTCGCGCAATTAAAGTATTTCAGTATGCGTAGTGGTCATGATATGAAGGCCCAGGCAAGGCATGGAAAAATAATTAATGTGCACCAATAATAGGAAAATGTTGTGTCCCTATATAGACTTCTTTAGCACATTCGCAGACGTTGATGTGAATTTACGTCATTTATGATTCTTTTTCTGCTTGCCGTTGACGTTACGGCATTTCAAACTCTGTTTCTGTTTGATGTTGACGTGAATTAACGTCATTTCATGAGTTTCCTTTGGTTCGCGAAGTTATATTTAACGGTTTTGAGGATATTGTTTCTTGAAAACAAATTTTCAGACAAGGAATAAATGGGATGGTTTTATAATACCGAGTTCGTAATACAGTTAATATCCTACGTTAAAATACATCCTACAATACATGACGTCCGTTTATCCTATGTGTATCCTACTTTAGGTCAAAGATTACAAATGGATTCTTAATTTGTAAGGTTAGTGCGCTGCAACGTATTTTGATCTTCCACTGTGTTGATATTTCAACGCTGATAATAATTATATACCAATATTATGGAAGCCGAAAGTGGTGATGAAATGAATCTATTGTTCCTAATATTTTATATCAAATTTTATAATTTTTTCCTTGTCTGAATGACAGAAGTGTGCGGCAACCAGCTTTTGTATTTTTTTCTTTTATTTTAACCGGCTTTCAGTACCAGAGAAGTAGTAAGACTATCTGTAGCAAATGTGCTATGAGCTCCGAATAGCAATGTCATCTGATAACATTACCAAACAGCAAAGTGACGATTTCGAGTAACAAAGGGCCTGTTCACATAGGAGTCCGTTGCGTTGCGTTAAGGAAAAGATGACGTTGAGATGAAAATAAACCAATCATAGGCCTCCAAACGATTAGCAATGAAATTTTTAACGCCTATGATTGGTTTATTTACGTCTCAACGTCATCTTTTCCTTAACACTGCGCAACGGACTCCTATGTGAACAGGCCCAAAGATCGGAACAGCTATTTGGCGCCCAGAAGATCCAAGCATCTATAAAGTACACTGAAGGACCTGTTAAAGAATCAACGCGTTAATGCATAATCGGGTTACGATATACACTGAAGAGCCAGAAAAACTGGTACACCTGCCTAATATCGTGCAGGCCCCCCCCCCCCCCCCACGAGCACGCAGAAGTGTTGCAACACGACGTGGCATGGACCGACTAATGTCTGAAGGTATCGATTAATGTCTGAAGGCAATTCACACCATGAATCCTGCAGGGCAGTCCACAAATCCATAGGAGTGCGAGGTGGGGGTGGGTGGGGTCGGAGATCTCTTCTGAACAGCACGTTGCAAGGCGCCCCAAATATGCTCAATAATGTTCCTGTCTGGGGATTAAGGTGGCCAATAGAAGTGTCTAAAGTCAGAAGAGTGATCCTATAGCCACTCGGTAGCAACTGTCGAAGTGTAGGGTGTCGCATTGTCCTGCTGGAATTATCCAAGTCCGTCAGAATGCACGATGGACATGAATGGGTGTAGATGATCGGACAGGATGCTTATGTACCCGTCACCTGTCAGAGTCGTCTCTAGGCGTATCAGGGGTCCTATATCATGCCAACTGCTCACGCCCCATACCATCACAGAGGCTCCACCAGCTTGAACAGTCTCCTGTTGACATGTATGGTCCATGGATTCATGAGGTTGTCTCCATACCCGTACACATCCATCCGCCCGATACAATTGGAAACGAGACTCGTCAGACCAGGCAACGTGTTTCCAGTCATCAACAGTCCAATGGAGGTGTTGGCGGGCCACTAGGCGAGGCGTAAAGCTTTGTGCCGTGCAGTCAACAACGGTACAAGGGTGGTCCTGCGGCTCCGAAAGCCGACATCAATGACGGTCCGTTGAACAGTTCGCCCCCTGACACTTGTTGATGCCCCAGCATTAAAATCCACAGCAATCTAATGAAATGTTGCACGCCTATTTCGTTTAAGGATTCTCGTCAGTCATCGACGGTCCCGATCATTCAAAGTCTTTTTCAGTCCGCACCGCTGTCGGAGATTCGATGTTTTACCGGATATCCGATATTGACGGTACACTCGTGGAATGGTCGTGCGCTAAAATCCAAATTGCATCGCTACCTCGGAAATGTTATGTCCCATCTTTCGTGCGCCGACTATAACGCCACGTTCAAAGTCGCATAAATCGTGATAACCTGCCATTGTAGCTGCAGGAACCGATCTAACAGCCTGTTGCCTTACATAGGCACTACCGGCCGCCTCGCGTTACGCTGATTGGTTGTATATCTTCGTTATTTGCATACGCACGCCTGTACCAGTTTTTTTTCTTCTCTCTCTCTCTCTCTTCAGTGCACTACGTCGAATAGCCGAGTAATGAAACAGAATTCTGATAACCCAAGCAATGAACTAACTATAGGAAAAACCGAGAAAAGTACTCCAAACAGCCTTGCAACAATACAAGCACCGCATACAAGCATGCGATAGAAGGAGTGCGTCGAGAGCAGGAAACGGTATAATTCAAAGAAAGGAGCATCAATTTTCAGCGAAGGAGCAAATTATGATGTAGTGTATCGAAATTCATCGCACTAAACATCATAAAGATGAATCAGTTAAGGTATCATGAAACATTTCATGACATCTTACACGAAATTCTCAAATTCAGAGATGGATTCTCAAAGATGGATTCTCAAATTCAAAGATGGATTCTCAAATCCATCTTTGCTAAAGCGGCAGTTTTGTCGAGAGTATTGAAGCTGAGCAATATTTTTCATTCCTTTCGCTGCAGTATCTCATTCTAGACCCCGCCTTTCAGCTACAAAGACGTCACATCTGTAACCATTGTTTAAAGTACATTGTTCAGCAGCAAACAAATTTATAACTTCTTCATTCGTGTTGTTTATTTCCAGCTTCGAGCGGCCGGATGATGGACGAATGACTAAGCCCCGTTGCACACACGGCGTTTTTATCCGTGGCGGAAAAAATCCGTCGAATCCGTTGTTCCAACAGTAGACCACAGAAGTCAATTGGAGCTTGCACACTGGGCGGAAAAAAAAAAAAAAAGATCGGTAAATTTTCCGTCGACGGTAGCTTGTGCTGCTGTCGAGTGCCACTGTGCGCCGGCGGATGTTTTGACTACTGTTGAAACGACGTCGACGGATTTTTTTCGCCACGGATAAAAACGCCGTGTGTGCAACGGGCCTAAGGCGTTGGCCTTCCATACCAGAGTCTGTGGGTTCGAGTCCCACTCTTGGCATGGACGCTTGTAGCCGTTCGGAATCGGCTTTAAGCAGTAAGTCCCGGTTTAATTAGCCCTCGGGTATCAAAAAATTAACCGTAGAGCTCCAAATCAAACCAAACCACACCAGCTTGGAGCATGCGAATGTTAATAACTTAGGTCTCGCTATCAAAGTACGAATGTTTAAAGTCCAAAAAGCAAAATCAATTTGGTTACACGAAATGTTCAGGTATCGCATATCCCTTCAATAATTTCAAACACGTTAATAAAGTTGTCCGTTATTTTTTCCTTGACCACACCTCAAATCGGAGACCTTCGGAATTATTCGTGTGGTTTGAAATTGCCTCCAAGTCCATTCTTGTATCGTTCTCCTGTAACGAACTTGGTGACCTGTGCCCTTGGTGAGGCATCGAGCACCTTGGCCTTGAGTCGACGTATCCACAAATTCTTCGGCCGAGTTAAACGTGCTTCCAAGGCGAAATCAAAGAGACGCTCACAAGCTCGACGTTCGGGGAGCATTAAAGACGTCTGCATCTCTGTCGGACCGTTACAAGTTCAGTCATGTGAATATGAAAGTCCATTACTTTAAATCTTGTTAAAAAAAAAGCATGTAAGGAAATCGGCAGATTTAAAAAAAAAAAACTGAGGAAAACTGAATCACGGGAAATAGTGTGGAGAATATTCGCAAAACTTTTCTTCCTTTCCGGCCTTGAGGGCAATCGTTTAAATAAATGCACTGAAATCGCACGCTGGGAATTAACCACGTGGGTAGAAACAAACCGATTTTTAGTTGCAGCTACGAAGTTTTCTTCTGCAGACCCTGCTGTGCGCATAAGCGGTCATGTCTGGCGTATATTTGAGAAAGACTTTTCAGTTAACTCTGAAAGGGGCCGAATTTCATGTTAACTCGACTTTAGATTATGCATGGGTGTTAATATTCCAGGCCTAGATAATTATTAAGTTTGTATTGGTCAAATTACTGACATGCTTTCATTACACGTTTGAGAAGTCCTACCGGCTGAGGCCTCTAACTTATAGTACAGGTAGCCCTCCTACAGCACGGTATCTTACAACACGGTTTCGCTCTAACACGATAAAAAAAATGCGAAAACATTTGTACGACACTGTATTTCTATAGCACTAGATAACATGATGTCTGTTTGACACATTTAAAAACTAAATTACCTTAAAATAATGACGTGAAGGAATAATGAACTATAGTGGCTTTACATGAAAATGTATAAACAAATTATTATTTATTCATTTATAACTCTACAAAATTACAAGAAGGCCTAAGTTTAGCTGAAAATTTTGAATCATTTTTCCTGAAATAGAATGATTTTTCCACCCTTCCGCTGAAAGAAGCCGAAAATTCAACAGGGAGCTGCAAAATTATCTATCTCCATACCGTGAATCTACAATGACCTTGTGAGAACCAGCAAATAAACCAAAATTACAGACTTTTTAAAGAGAATAGAATGTGCAAAAAATCTAAATGAAGAAAAAGGTTCTGAAAGTGCAGGTGATATCGTTCAATCGAAAAAACGTTCTCGTTTGATTGTACTGAGTAGTGATGAGGAAGAAATTTATTAAATTAAGGTCGCATTAAATGAAAATAATATTTTTTTTTATTCTTTTCGTTTTGTTTTATACATACATTTATACTTTTAACAAAAATTAAGTTGCTTATATGGAATTTTTTAGAAAAAGTTCGTTTTTTAATGCTTTCAGAACGTAACCCCCTTTTTTGAACTGTCTCTGGGTCTCATATAACACGGTTTCACGCAACACGGCATTTTCTAGGAACCTATCTACCGTGTTATAGGAGGGTTACCTGTATTGTCAACCTCCCGCCAGAAGAGACCTAGCACTGGTTTTACGGCTTGTTTCTCGGGGATCTTCTCTTCGGAGGAAGGCAATACCTCTTTTTGACTGAACTGGTGCATTTACTTCAATCCTCATAAACTGCTAAAACTGACCGAAAACTTTCTGCACTATATTTCATCTACAATACTACTTTTGCCAGTAGTCGGCAAACACCGGATGATAACCCAGACTACGATCTAAGATAATATGGGATTATTTTAAATTTAGTTGATAAATGTATTCACTAGCAGGGGCTATCGAGGGTCCCCAGGCTGTTATGGGTGTTTGCAGTGGCGTAGCGAGAGGGGGGCAAGGAGGTCTATCATGCCCGCAGAGGGGCGCCAAATAGCACCTAAGGCCATTGGACCCTTTGGTGCCCCAGCCTTTGGTTTCCCAGCATGAAAGACGACGAGGGGCGCCAAAAAGGTATCGTGCCCCGGGTGCCAGTTATGCTCGCTACGCTACTGGGTGTTTGTGATCATTCGAATGTCTCGGTATCTTTAGATCAGTGGCGCAGACAAAAACTCATTCGGAGGAAGGAGGGGGTGTTTGTGACGGAGAAATTTTTTTGTTTGAGGAAGATAAAACCTACCATTGAAATACACCTGTCCCTCGCTTTGCATGGTACTCGGTTCACACGGTTTCTCTTTTAAACAGTTTCTAAATTTTATGAATTAAAAGAATATATCGATATATTATTTGATAATTTGAGTGTTTTACATCGAACGCACTCATTAATTATCTGCACAGACGTCACAAATGCATTGGGTCGTGTCTAGCATTGGCGTCATCAAAGTAGATTTTGTTTAATTTCCATAATGTCCTTCCCAGGCCCTGATTTTCCATTAGGTCCGGCAGGCCCGGGCCTAGGGGTCCCCGAATATTGGGGGCTCCCAAAAAAATTTTATTTTAAAAGAAAAGAAAGAAAAAATTCCCAATTCAAATTTTTTTTATTATTTTACCCTTTTTAATAGCAATTTTTTATATATATATCCTTTCAAATTTGATTGATTGGTTCATCATATGTATGTTATAGTGTATATAAGGGATTAATAAGTTTTTCTGGTTGCATTGTATTGGTGTTTTAATGATGAAGTTAATATGTTGTATTGCTTTTTTTTATTTGATAATGCTCTAGGCTTCTACGCTTCAAATAGCCAATTCTTGGTAAAATGGTACTTTCACAATGATTCATGATTATTTTTTTTTGTGTCTCAATTTTGGAAATTTTACGCCCACATCAGTCTTAGGGGGTCCCCATCCTGAGTTGTGCCTATAGTCCGGAATTTTTTAAATCGAGCCCTGGTCATTCCTAGTTCAGTTCTACACGAGGAAAGACGTTCATTTTTGAAATACATATATAAATAAATAATTTATCATTGCATATTACTTAAATTGCTTTGGCAATCACTTCGGCATAAACTCTTTCCATTTTTACACTGTTATTATAAGCATAACCACGGCTTACACCTATCCCCTTGTTTAATATGAATGCTGTGTCTTGTTTTACATGGTTTGGACTGACACGATTTACCGTGGAACGCATCTACCGTGTAAATCGAGGGATAGGCGTACTCTTTGTACCGATTTTTAGGCTCTAACCATAGCCCCTCCCCTTCTTTTGCTACTGATTCGGACGTTCTACAGCAAACGATAACCGTAGAACACAGAATGCCCAACCATAAGCGGATAAATGAAGTCACGGAACGTGTATTGCTACGCATGGCGTTTGCAGGACAAATTCAGACAATTTCCGAACAATTATTCTCGCTAAGCACTGGAATATGCAATTACTGAGTCGAGAGTTTAAAATTCGAACACTACTGTTGTGGTGGGAAGCTGTTTTTACCAGCATGAAATGTAAATGTGATGCTTATCCTCTTTGACATCAAGGAAAGGCGGCTATTTCGTTTTACAAAACCCTCAATTTTGAGTGTAATAAAAGAATGTTATGTACTGAGCAAATGGGCATATAAGGGGTCTTTAAAAATTTATAGGGGGTATGAATTCGCGACTATAAGAATCTCTTTTTTAAGAAATCGACCATACCATGAAAACAAAACGAAATGTCAGAGAGGGTGTTACTGACAACATTTTCAACATTTGAAAAGTATTTCAGAAAATTTTATAAGAGCTTTATCCCCTCAAAATATATCTATATATATACAACAGTTCCGTCACTGACTGACAGATAACGCAAAGACCAAACCGCAGGACCTAAAGAGCTGAAATTTTGCATGGCGATTCTTCTTATAGCTTAAGGGTGCGACTAAGAAAGATTTTTGAAAAATTCTTCTTAGATTTTTTAAATTAAATTTTTAAGATGTTTTTGTAATATTTTTTAAAGTTTGCATTTAAAATAATAATCTGAGGGTTATAAAGTTAATATCACGAGAAAGATCATAAAAATTCCTTTAAAATGAAATCTTTTTCGAATCTTTACCTCCATTTTTTGATTTATGGGGAATTTTTAAAGATTCATTTTTAAAATTTAATTTATTAAATGCCGATCACGTGCTTTCTTTTCTTTTTGTGATACTTTAAATTAATTTTGCTTCACGTGCATATCAACGAAATAAATTGACAAAAAAATATTAAAATACAGTAAAAGATAAAACTTAACTACTGGACTAATTGAGATAGAAGTTTTTTAAGAATTTAATTCAAATTAGTATGTTTTATGGATATTAAACATACAAATTGCGTACATTGACCGCTGTATTTAATTTTACTATTTTCTTCTACATTATTTTGTCTATAAAAATATTCGTTACGATTTTTTTATAAATAATTTTTTCTTGTTTTTTTGGCATTAATTGCACGCATTGACCGTTGTATTTAATTTGACTACTTTCTTCTACATTATTTTGTCTACAAAAAATATCCGTTACGATATGTTTTATAAATAATTTTTTTGTTTTTTTCTTTGGCATTAATTGCATACATTGACCGTTGTATTTAATTTGAATGTACTCCGAAGCACGGGTATTCAGCTAGTTTTATCATAAAAAAGTGTTCAGTGCTTTTGCGTTTCTGCTTTACACTCATTAACAGTTGATATTTTTCGCCGGAAATGGACTGTAAACTTGCAATGATCGTCTGCTAGGAGCGGTAATCGAATCTTGCCCCTTGGACTTCTAAGGCAACGTCCTGGCTATTAAACTATCCCGACCATGTGGGGGAAATCCTTTACAGTGAATTCCATTCTTCACAATTTTTCACCGCTGCTTCTCCTCTTAGTAACAGTTATTTGTAGAAAATAAACTATTTATCATTTATGGCACTAAAAAAAAAAAAAAAAAGTCATTTTTCAGCGATGGCATCGGACGTCTAAATTTTCCGAAATTATCTTTCTTTACTTGTCAATCATGCCAGGTAAAGAATATTTTGACCTCTTTTAAAAACTGGAATGTTTTAACCTTTTCATCGCAAAGCCAAGTTAAAAGAGTCTCATGTTCAATGAAGAGGAAATTCGGAAAAAGAAGCAGAATTAAAAACGGAAACGTAAAGGAAAGGATTTACTGGGTTAAAGGAATTTTCTGTGTTGTTTTCAAATTTAGACGAAAATAATTTTTTTAAAATAGAAACTTTCTCGGGCTATTTTTTTTTTTTTTTTTTTGTTTGAAGCAATCCAGAAGTATTTTAATAGGAAATCCGATTTAGATTACAAGCATCGGTTTAAACTTGTACGAAATTGTAACGCCCGAGGTTCAACTTCAAATTAAAAGAAAATCAAATTTCTTCCCGTGGAATCAGTAAGAATTGGTATAATTGAGATTTCGACAGATCTTAAGTCTTTAAACATGCCGATTTTAAGGCTCTTAATTTTTTTTATTTGTGTGTAAAAATGTTAATATACAAAATTTAGCGTATGATAAATATTTAAACTCTGCAAATATAGTCTATATATATAAAACAGTTCCGTAACTGACTCATTCATTCATTCACTGACTGACTGACATACAACGCTCAGACCAAACCGCTGGACCTAAAGGGCTGAAATTTTGCATGGCGATTCTTCTAATAGTGTAGGGGTGCACTATAAAGATTTTTCAAAAATTCTTCTTAGATTTTTTTAAATTAAATTTTTAAGCTGTTTTTTAAACTTTTTTTACGTTTGCATTTAAAATAATACATTGAGGGTTATAAAATTTATATCACGAGAAAGATCATAAAAATTCCTTCAAAATGAAATTTTTTTTCGAATTTTTACCTCCATTTCCTGATTTTTGGTGAATTTTTAAAGATTAATTTTTAGAATTTAATTTATTAAATGCCGATCACGTGATTTCTTTTTCTGGTACTTTAAATAAATTTATCGTCACGTGCATAACAACTAAATAGACAAAAAGATATTTTTTTTCTCGCTAATGCGGCAGACGATTGGACATTATTTTGTCTATAAAAATATCCCTTACGAATTTTTTATAAATATATATTTTTTTTCCTACGTCAATTGTATATATTGATCGTCGTATTTATTATAAATATATATATATATATATTTGGCATTAATTGCATACATTGACCGTTGTATTTAATTTGAATGTACTCCGTAGCGAAGTGCGGGTTTTCAGCTAGTACTTACATAAAGTATTTAAAATCTGTTTATATATCGTCTCGGGAAGACAAAATTTTTAAGAATCTGGGAAGGAATTTCAAACGTATATAAAAAAGCTCTATTATAAGTTACGTAAGGAGACATTATTCTAAACCAAGTATCCTGGATTACTTATTTGTTATTCATACGTTCATACATTGTATTCATGTGCTCATGATTCTGCCTTCCATACCTGGAATGTTAATAACGCTGCTAAAAACTAGTCTTAGACAAGTAGAACGGAAGAAGCAAAGATTTTTGTTATTTATGCTTATACTTCCAAATTATTCAAATTGTGGGCCGAATAAAAATTTCCTGAAAGTAAAAGACTTAGGAAATTTTAATAATTTCAATAATAATTTAAAGGAAATTTCAATAATTTCCTTTCAAAATTATTGCAATTCGAAACGGGATAGTTTTGATTGGGTGATATTTGTGATTTATCTAGCATTTGATATATATATATATATATATATATATATATATATATATATATATATATATATATATATATATATATATATATATATATGTATATATATGTATATATATATATGTATATATATATATATGTATATATATATATGTATATATATGTATATATATGTATATATATATATGTATATATATATATATATATATATGTATATATATGTGTATATATATATATATATATATATATATATATATATATATATATATATATTTATATATATATATATATATATATATATACATATATATATATATATATATATACATATATATATATATATACATATATATATATATATATATAATATATATATATACATATATATATACATATATATATATATATATATAATATATATATACATATATATATATATATATATATACATATATATATATACATATATATATATACATATATATATATATATATATATATATATTTATATATATATATATACATATATATATATATACATATATATATATACATATATATATATATACATATATATATATATATATATATATATATATATATATATACATATATATATATACATATATATATACATATATATATATACATATATATATATATATATATATATATATATATATATATATATATATATATATATATATATATATATATATATATATGACTGCAGTTACAGTGTGTTAAATTCGCATATTCCTGCCTATTATCAGTAATTTAATCAAAAGCCTAACTATAAATGAGTCCATGAAAAAGTTTCTAACTGAAAATGTTCAAATATTTTAATTGCAAAAAACTTAAACTTTTGCAGGAACACACAATTTCTGAATGTGAGGTGGATAAAACCCTTTTTGGGGTATTTTATTATGCTTTGTCTATCTCGCAGTTTTTCTTTTTCACTCTTTTTTTTTTTCTCTATTCTTTTTATTTCCTACTCTTATACTTCTGTGTCTTTCTTTTTGTCTGGCCTTCCTTGCTTTCTTTCTTTCGCATCTTGATTCTTTGGTCAATTCCTCTTCTGTGTTTTTCTCACACACTTTACATTACTCTTTTATTTTCGGTCTTCTTTCCTTTCTCCCATTTCTCATTTCCAGTGTTGTTTTTCTCCTAATTTTTCTCTGTTCTCCTTTCTATACCTTTCTCTTTCATTCTGTTTTTGATTCTCTTTATCTCTCTCTATCCTTGGACTTCTCTGCCTTAATTTCGCTCTCTTTCTTCCTCTTTTTTCTCCTTCTCTATCTTCCTTTTTCTCTTCTTTATTTACTTTTATGTCTATTAAATCCATACCTTTCTCTCTTTTATCTGTTCCACCTATCTATTTGCCTCTTTCAAAAAGAAAGAAGTCGGGAGATTCCCCGAGTTGGGCTGTCTCCTCTGCCGCGCCCCCTTTGTCCGAAGGTGATAATTCGAGCCAATTCGTTCCTTCCGAAAACGCTCGAGAAAAATTAATACCTACCAACGGGCATTAGCTACTGCAACCGCGCGTTATTGCATCCGGATACAGAGAAAGACGCCACTTCCTCAAGTATTTCCGGTACACACCTGCCGACCTTGAGCTGGCCGCTATTTTGGCGGTACTCGGCAACGCCTTCCCGAAGCGGGATACATTGTGTTCACTGACTTCCAAAGCATTATGCGTCTGATTTAAGGAAGGGTCTCGTGCGACACCTGCCATGCCTTTTAAAAGCGCAACTATGTAAACTTTTTTTTGAAAACAAAAAAAAGAATTGTGACTATGCTTATTTACTTCTCTTCCATATCCACCAATCAAAATAAATTCTTTCTCTATAAATAGTAAGGAAAAACATATGCAGCGATTATTTTGGAGTAACTTTTTCGGGGCGATATGCCCTTAGTGCGCGATAATACTGTGTTTTGAAGGCAGTGAACTGACCGACCTTTCTTGAGTTCCCAGCTTTAAGGCGACAGAGAGAATTATCAGTGTGTGCAATATTCGTGAAATCTTGGGTTTTTTTTTTTATTATTATTTATTCAATGTAATTTTTCATTCAGTAATTAATTTGATTCGGATTTTCCATCTTTCTTTTCATAGATTCACCTCTCTCTTATTTCTCTGTCAATCTGATTTGTTTGTCTGTCCCTCTACCTGATCGGCTTGCAGTCTGTGTTTGTCTCTTACTAATGTGGCTGTCCTTGCTATACCTTCTGCATGTGTGTAAATCTGTGTTTTCTTTATATCTCTACCTGTTCCTCATGCTTCTCTCTCTCTGTGTCTGTCTGGTTATATGGCTTTATTTGGCTGCTTCTCCAGTGCTCGTCTCACTCATCTGTGTATGTCTTGATATAGACAATCCCATACACCCCTGTCTCTCTCTCTCTCTCTCTCTCTCAATCTGTGTTTGACTATCCCGTACACGCGTCTCTTTCTCTATCTCAATCTGTGCCCGTCACAGTCTATTCTGTCATCTGCTTGTGTGTGTGCATGCATCAGTCTCAATTTGTCTGGTCGTCTGTTTGTGTCTATTCGCCTCTATTTGTCTCTGTCTGGCATATATATGTCTATTATCTCTCACTCGTATTTATGTATGTCTCTATCTAGATGTATGACTATCGTGTACACATATGTCTCTCTTAATATGTGTCTGACTATCCCGTACACCTATCTCTCTCTCTCTCTCTATCTCTCTATCTCTATCTATCTATCTCTATCTATCTATCTATCTATCTATGGGCGCAGTGGCCCAGTTGGCAAAGGCAGCGGGCTAGTGATCTGAAATTCACTGGTTCGATGCTCGTCGCTGACAAATCCACTGAGTGTACACTAATGGCGGCTGGTGCACGTAAAATCTGTCGTGGCTGCAATGTCCTCCAAAATTACGGGAACAAATTGCGGGACTGGTCCTTTGGCCAAGTCGGACTCCGACCCTTGGGGTGCCAGTCAAAACAGGAGCCGCACCTTCATCGCCCATAGCCTTCGGGACTTGATTTGATGTTGCTGTCGGTGAAGTAGCATAAGCAACAACAACATCTATCTATCTATCTATCTGTTTGTCTCTATGTCTACCCGTTTGTGTCTACTTGTCTACTTGTTTGTGAGTGTGTCAGTCTCTATTTATGTGTCTGTCTATCTATTTGTCTTCCTGCGATTATGTTTGCATCTATCTTTTGTCTGTCTACCTGTTCACTATTTCTTCTCCTTACTCTCTTAAATATTCATCTCAACTCTGATTACAGACGGGTCAAATCTGTGGGTGCGAAAAATAGCACTAAATTAGAGTGGCATTAAAATAGAGTGATTAAGATACGGACTCGTAAAGGTAATGCTCTGACCAGAGAAGTCTTATTTAGAATCGCCTCGTGTTTCTATTGTCGTAGTTGAATAAAAGCAGACACCTATGGTTAAAATAATCTTCTCTGCCCAATCACTATGAGCAATTTTTAAATATTTCGAATCGCGCTAGTATTGTATTAATAATGCTGGGTAATTAATGTGATTTTTCATTCCGAGGTCATGATTTCTATTTCTGACTCAACCGTTTTTGTTCAAGCAAGATTATACCTCGGCGGCGTTACGGCTTTGGGATTCATTCATCATACCTCAGGGTCATTCGAACAATAAAGCAGAGCTGCAACATAAAGTTCTTAATCCTATTAATTACATAGATTCTCAAACCGACATCACATGCATAAAGCAAATAATAAAAGAACGATAGGGAAAAACACAGGACTCTGTTCAATTTTTTGCTTTGGCGATGTTATTGGCGACGATTTCGATCGCTGCTCCCACCGCGTCAAGTCATCAAATAACCTTGCCAGTACAGCGGAGTCATTAACCAACTTCAAGGTTTGTTCTCGCTTTCACTGAACAACCTCGAAAGAACAGACTGCGAACGACAAATAGTGGCGGGAAAAAGCGAAACACAGAACAAAACAAAAACAAAAAAAATATCTCGCCAAGCAAGTCGCTGGCTCGCTTGGCTGCCATTGAAAGCAAGGTGAATAGAAAGGAATAAGTGAATGATATTATATAATAGGTGATTTGTTTATCTGTTTTTGATTATCGCTGTCTAAACCTGTCTTTAAAGAAAAAATCTTAAAGTTTCTTAACCTGCGATTAGAATAATTTTTCATTCTCGACCCCGTAAAGAATTTAAAGTGGATTACTGCAACTGCAATGAAGCCTATTGTTTTCAGTATTGTTTCCATAATTGCTCAGCTAATTTAATTCCAAGAACTAGAGATTGTATGAATGGAAGTTACGTTTTATGAATTAAAAAATAACTGTTTTTCTGTCTGTCAAATGATATAATTTGCTTCATTTTTTTCGTAATTTTAAAAAACATCTTTACATACTTATTTTTCCCCCTGGGAAAATGCTATAGTGATGATAAACTTCCTCTGGAAGTTTTAATGGTATAAAAATTCAATTCCATGTAAAAGCAAAAATTGAACGAAAAGAAAAAGGGTATTTAATAAAAAAAAATCATAAAACATTGGAATGGACGACTTGTCAAATGCTCTAATAGATTTTCACTCTCCAAAACCCCTTTACAATCCACTTTCGTGTCGGAAAAAAAATTCTGACATCGATAAAAAATGCTCAAACTGTCCCATTAAAAGATAAACATAGGATTTAAACTTTAAATGCGAATTTCGAAAACGACAGCTCACCAATATTTGATCATTTTTCGTTTGTCAAATTTTGTTCTCATTTCAAATCTTTTTGTTGTGAAGCATGACATCTTATTTTTATAATTTCAAACTACAGGTAAAATGTCAAATATATAAACCACTCAGAACCTTCAGACATAGGTTTCACTTTTGTTACGGGCTCCTCAGGCATGGCATAGCAAATAAGTAAAAATTTAGAAAAATTCCGCATCTGGAATTATTTTCCCTTCCACGAACTCATACGTATAGAATATAACGAATATTTTCTTTTCCTTGATCCAATAATCTCCACTTCATGCTAGTTTAGAATTACACATATTATTGTTTGTTTAAAAATCGAAGTACAAACATTATAAAAAAATTTTCTTCCCCTAGATGGCATACGCGCTAGCTTTTATTATTTTACCATTATCAATCGCACTGAACTTTTAAATTTAAAAATCGTTTGCTTTTTATTATCATTCTGTGATTTCATTAATGAATTTCTTTTATTGGCAACATCCGCGTAGGTGTACATTATTCTTTTTGCATGGAAAAACAATATATATTATTTCTAGAAGGTGATTTTTTTTGTGACGATACCTTTCTTTAAAATTCATACTTAACCAAAATCGATAAATGAGATACCATTTTAAAGATTAAGTTCTCCGCTTCTGACGAATTGTTAATTCATAATGACACGTTGTATTGTTTGTTTAAAAATCGAAGTGAAAAATTTATTTTTGGCCCTATAGTTCTTTCCCTGGATGCGACGAAACGCCACAGACAAATAGTGTGCACGAAGAGGTTTTGTAATGTAAATATCACATTTTCCACGAGTTTGTGTCATATTTAACTTTTAATTTTGATTACAAAGGTGTTTTGACGTGGACATATTTCATGTTCCCCTGTCTTGTCTTACGCTTCACCTCCAATATTGTGGCCAAAGGCGTTTTATAATTGGTTTTGTATTATCCTTATGCACCATTGTTATTCGAAAAATAAAAAATTCCTAGAAAAGGATCGGTTCTTCTTTCATCCTGATACAAACCACCCGACTCGCTATAAAATTTATCGTATTTTAATCGCATGCAAAAGGGTCGCACGGGCCATCTAGTATTACATACTTGAACAGACACATAATAGCTGAAAAATTAATATACAAGCGGTCCTCTATATTATAAAATTCTCTATATTTCGAAGTTTTAGGGCCTGTTCACATAGGAGTCTAGTAGCGAAAGAGTAAAAGGAAAGATGGCGCTGAGACGGAAATAAACCAATCACAGGCGTTAGAAATTTCGTTGCTAATCGTTTGGAGGTTTGTCATTGGTTAAATATATTTCAATACTGTAACGCTTTCGCTACCGGAATCCTATGCGAACAGGCCCTTAGTGGTTGTTACGTAAAATCTTATTCTATAATCGAAAACTCTGCATATCCAACTTTTCCATGACATCGGGGTTATTTCCCCTTAATTTAAAAAAGTCTGAACACATCTAAAACAGGTCTTCGTAAAGATTTACTGTGCAGTTTGATTTTAGAATGATTTTTACGAAAACAGTCCATGTGAATACTACTTGAATATTATGTTTTCTCAAAAGGTATATATAAAAAATTCTTCTTCATGCATTTTTTGAGTCATATGCCATAAAACTACTTGTATGTAATGTGATGTGTCATTATTTGTATGTAAGTAAGAGATCACTGATTCGCAAATGTTTCTAATCGTAGTATAAAGAAGTGGTGCGCAAACTTTTTTCGACCGCGACCCACTACTTTAAATAAAATAAAAAAACTCGACAACCCCCCCCCCCCCCCCCCACAATAAAAATTTTTTGGTAGAAACACAATTTAAAAAAATTATGAAAATGTTAGCAAAAGAAAAAAAATACGTGGATTATTAAAATAGGATTACTTATCGTAGCTTACCTCTTTTGTATGTATATATGTGTTATGTATATATGTATCGATATGTATGTACGTATGTATATACATATATATATGTATATGTATGTATATACATACATATATATATATATATATATATATATATATATATATATATATATATATATATATATATATATATATATCTATATATATATATATATATATATATATATATATATATATATATATATATATATATATATATGTACAAACATATATATATATATATATATATATATATATATATATATATATATATATATATATATATATATATATATATATATATATATATATATATATATATATATATATATATGTACAAACATATATATATGTATGTATGTATGTATATACATATATATATGTATATGTATGTATATACATACATATATATATATATATATATATATATATATATATATATACACATATATATATGTATGTCAAAATTTTGATGCATTTTGGTACTTTTCTATTTAACTGTTTACTGCTTGCCCAAGCGATACAAACTGGGTTTGGCGTGTTGTCGAAATTATAACTCGCGACGCAGGACAACTGAATTTTTGCTTTCCGGAGGACCTTTATGGAGGAACGTAATCCTACGTTGAAAAGGAAACTGAACATTTTTTTTATTTGTTCATTCTTGCTTTAAATTTTCTATCAGAAAATAATTTGTACGTAATCACATTTGTAATTTATTATTTATGAGAGAGTTCGTTGAGTAGGAAATGTTTCTAATCATAACATACGGTACGGTATCATGCTTAAAAAAGAACGTGTCTGGACATCAGTTTCAGTGTATCGAATAGGTATCTAATTATTCTAAAAAACTTCCGACTTCGATACACGGAGGTCCGCCTGAATTCCTAGGAGTTCTCAAAGTTCGATGAAGAATGAGGTAACAGTAGCGTACTGAGAAATCACTCGCAAGACATATCTATCCCAGGCGTGTCCAGTCCCCGGCCCTGGACAGATCGTTAACTTGATAAGACTTATGTAAGACCTTAAGAACTCACTGAGAATTGCAACCACTTCCATCGAACCAGACATTGACACAATTGTTTCACACAAGCAAGGTCAAATATCCTGCTAGTTTTATGCTTATGCTGCCCTCATTTTTTTATGTTATAGTAAAAAATAAAAATAACAAAGGAAGTATTGTTACTTATTTGCACTGACTAAATTATATATTTTGTATTCGGCCAAAAGCAAATATTTCCTCTTCCCTTAGTGCCGTCCAGGAAAGATCAAAATTTGAACACGCAACATCTATCCTTAGGGAATATATAGGGAACTTTTTAAGTGATAATGGGTTATATGTAGTGGTACGTAAATTTCGCAAAAAAATAATTTACAATACATAAAATTTTGCATTTATTCGCAAATATATATATATATATATATACACTCAAGAGCCAAAACATTATGACCACCTGTCAATAACGAGTTGGCCCACCTTTGGCGCGCAACACAGCTTCAACCCGCCTTGGCATGGATGCCACAAGGTCCTTGGTAGATGGCCGGTGACAGATTATACCAGATGTTTAAGCAACAGTCACGCAAATCCGAGATATTGCGAATTGGTGGTCTTTGAACTCTGAGCTGCCGTCCCATGACATCCCAAATGTGTTCTATCGGATTGAGATCCGGTGAGTTAGGCGGCCAGGACATTAACTGGAATTCAGCATCATGTTCCTGGAACCACTCCAACACAATTTTAGCCTTGTGACACGGGGCGTTGTCCTGTTGGAACATTCCATTTCCAGCTGGAAAAACAGAGGCCATGTAAGGGTGCAACTGATCCGCAATGATGTTCAGATACCCTGTAGCATTCATGGTCTGCTCTACCACAACCACGGGTCCCAGAGACGCCCAAGAGAACGTCCCCCAAAGCATAATACCGCCACCACCGGCCTGTGTATGACCTACTGTACATTGAGGGAGCAACAGTTCGCCTGGAAGACGGCGTATCCTGACACGGCCATCGGCGTGATGAATGACAAACCGTGATTCATCTGACCAGGCAACTCTCTCCCACTGATCCATGGACCAGTCGCGATGTTCCCGGGCCCAGCGCAGGCGCAGTTGGCGATGACGCTTGGTCAGCAAAGGCACACGAGTGGGACGTTTGTTGGGTAGCCCCATATCCAACAGTGTTCGCTGAACAGTGTGCTGCGATACTATTCTACTTGGCCCTGCATTGTATTGGGCTGTCAGCTGAGCCGGTTTTGCTTCACCATGTCCGGTTTGCTTCACCATGCGAGACAGTCTCCGACGACCTTTTTCTTTGATAGCGTGTGGACGTCCAACACCATGTCGTCTACTGCTGGTTTCACCGTCATTCATCCACTTTGCATAAGTACTAACAACTGTAGGTCGCGAACAACCCACGAGTCGTGCAGTTTCGGAAATACTTGTTCCGAGCCTTCGAGCCATTACAATCTGCCCTCTATCAAAGTCGCTTAGATCCGCAGCCTTTCCCATCACACACAGAAGTAAGTGAAAGAATGATTCTTCAGACTCTCCAGCAGCAGTTAAATACCACTTCCACCTGATCACGTGCCTTCCACGTCATCGAGGCGAATTCATTGCAAAATGTAGGGGTGGTCATAATGTTTTGGCTCTTGAGTATGTATATATATATATATATATATATATATATATATGTGTGTGTGTGTGTGTGTGTGTAATATATCCATTACATTCTTCCTTAAAATATAACCTGAAAAGAAAAACTAGCTCATATTTACATGGCTGGAGCTAGACTCGGCCTGAAAGGAATTAAAATTTTGAAGCAGTCGGGTCGAATCGTTTTATTTGAGCGATAAAAACTACGTCCATCCATGCTAGATGCTCGGAGCGAAGTGTATATCACCTTTCAACTTTACGCGCGAGAAGCGAGGTACATGTGACTGTTATTTTTGTAGGGTCAGCAAATTCCGATGTGAACCCACGCCTTTCTCCAGAAGTATACACGTGTAGGAATGCAACGCATGCAATTTCATGGGAAGTTCTGTTGCTGTGGGTTTTTAAGAACTAAAGAAATGTTACTGGGGATTGGATTCAGGAAAGGGAATTTAAATGATAGAATGGAGGGCATAATATTTAATTTATTACATTTGTTCAAAAGACAATATGAATAAACATATTATAGAATTGTTTGGTGTGCTAAAACATAATCATTACCCCGATAGTCTTTCTAAGCACAAAATTGGTTATTTTAGTTTTAATGAATAGCTTAAACTGTTGCACTTATTTAAGTATTAAAATTTAATGATAATGTATATTTATATAAGTTTATGTTGTATAATATTTTTATTCTTAAGTTAAAATAATGTAAAATATTTTTATTCTTAAGTTATAATAATTAATAATAATATTTTTATTCTTAAGTTATAATAATAAATAATAATACAATATTAATTTTGCTTTTTATGTCCATTACCACTGTCTGATTTTTAAGTCTGCATCTATATTTTCCCTTAACTCCATAGTTGCAAGGTTTGTGATGTCAGTCTCCTTGCGGTTGAATACTCTTAACTTCAACATACTCTAGCGACAGGCTTGGTGTTGTTTGGTTGGACAGCAGCATTTCATACATTTCATTTGGTTTCTTATGGATTGTTCGGTGTCTAGGTATGTTTATTGGATAGATCATACTTATCAGAAACAATCCATTGGTTTTTAGACAGTATCGGCACCGCTGATAAGAGATGCTGTCAAAAACCTTTTAAATTCTTATCTTTTCATGTTTTTAGTTTCTCACTGCGTAGTGTAATATAGCCTATGCTGGTTTTTCACTTTCAACTTAGTCTTATATATATATATATATATATATATATATAAATTATATAATTATATATATATATATATATATATATATATATATAATTCCCTAATAGTTGCCGTGTTCTGTGTATGGATCTGTCAAGTAACGCTTCCGGAGCGACCGCTTCATAAATATATCAGCCTATGACATCCATTTTGTATTATAAGTTAGGCTTAGCAAGTTAAAAGTAAAGTTCAAAAAGATTATTTGCTATCTAAACCCAGATAATTTTAATTAAAACAACGTAATATCGTCACAAATCAACTTTATTTCGATTTTTAGACGGCTGTAATACAAGTATTCATTTTATATACTCATAACTTGAAAATGTAAACTCGAGTGAGTCATTCATTCACCATGATTCATTCATCGTCGTTAATTTAAGAAAAATTGAATCGGAGAATCTTCTCCACAATAAAATAGTTTTTCATTATATTATTATTTTAATATATATATATATATATATTTATATTTTAACCATATAATATATATATATATTAACTATATAATATATATATTTTAACCAGATATAACAATAATGTCAAATTTAGTATTTTCGGAAAGTTGCAAACCCGACGCATGCGTAGTGATATGTTCAAAACTGTGTACGGTAGAAATGAATATTTCTAAATTGCCAACACACGTGGCTTTCATGTGATTTTTCGTAAAGCATTCTATTCGATGATAGTGTTTTAATTTCTGTTTAATATTTACTTTTAATAGTATTTTTATAACGGTTTGTATTCTATTCGATTTCTTATTTAAACGGTGTGACGTAACATATCAGCCATTTTTTTTTTTTTTTTTTTTTTTTTTGTAATGTCTGAATGATTACATTTGGATGTAAATTTCAAGCTAAGTAACTGAATTTAACATTTTAATTGTGTTTAATTGATTATTTATTTGCTAAAAATTGTTCTTTTATTCATACCGATTTTTCGTAAAGCATTCTATTACTATGATAGTGTTTTTAATTTCTGTTTATTATTGTATTTTTGCAAGTGAGTAATTTGTATGACTTTTAATCTCATTTTCTTTAGTTTACATATTTTATTTTTGCTTAATATTTTTATACATATCATATTTATACATGTATATAGCGTACATGAATATATAACATGTATATACATGAATATATAATATATTTATATTAAATAGAAATAGATTGAATTAGATTAATAAATTTGAATTTATTCTTATTTATTGAAATAGAGTGCAAAAATTTTTTGCACGTGAGTAATTTGTAAGATTTTTTAATCTGATTTTCTTTAGTTTATATATATTTTATTTTTGCTTAATATATTTATACATAGCATATTTATAGCATATTAGTTAGATTGTGCAAGTCGGATTGAAAAATCAGCAGTAAGCATGCTTTTTTTTCCAAGAAGAAAGACTTTTTTTTAATTATAAACTCGGATTATAACATCTCGGATTATTACAACATTTTTAATAATAACATCGGAATGAAAAACAGCTAATATTCTGTAAAAATTTCTAATATTTTAACAAGGTTATGAACCTTTTTCTTATTGGAACTGTTCAATTATTTACCGTCAACTTTTGACGGGTACTATCTAGTATATATATAATTATATATATATATATATATATACATATATATATGTGTGTGTGTGTGTGTGTGTGTGTAAGTAAGTAAGTAAATTTTAAATTTTCGCATTTATTAAAAAAATCACAATTTTACTTTCTTGGTTAGGTAAGTATCAAAATTCTTAGTTAAAAGCTAACATTGTAGTAGCCTGCATTCTTCTCCTTAAATCTTTAGCAAAAAGTAATAAGCAAATTTCGAGAGTGATATCTCATTTAAAGACCATGTATGCTCTTAGTTAAGCAATTATGTTAATAAATTATTACTTTTATTACCTAATTTCGCTTAAAAAGCCGTTTATCACCGAGTTTTTCCCCGAAAAGTAGTAAAAAAAAATAATTTTCGCATTTATTCGCTCATATCGGGAAATTTTGCATTTATTCACATCTATTTCGTAAGTACGAAAATTACGTATCCCCAGTTATATGCATGGCGTCAATTGGTATCACAGGTCTTCTATACCAATGTTAAGGGAAATTTTTCGCATATGAAGGTAGGCGTTTAATTAATATGCCTGTAAGATTTAAACATTAATTTTTTCCACAGTTAATTTTTGAAAGGGTATTAAATTACTGAAATCTACCGCTGCGATATTAAAATAGTTTTTTTTTTTGTTTTGAAAAAATGAAATTATATATATAATAGCCGTTGTCTCTGTATAACACTTCCGGGCTGTACTCATCTTTCAATTGAAGCTCTCGGTAAACAAACAGCTGGTTAGGCTTAATTTCAATTTCAGATGTGGATCATAATTTTTTCTTACCTAAAAACTAATATCTTCTCCATCAAATCGTTTGTTCAGCCTATTTTTCTATAAAACATTCAGAACTAAAAAAAATTGGATGCTTTTAGCTGTATATTTAACAGTTTTTAAAAATCTGTTTACTTTTGCGATGAATTCTGAAAGTAAACAAACTTGAATGTGAATGAATCAAGTAGCTCAAGTATTCATATCGCGTAGTGATCTGTAAAAAACTGGATGGCAGTCTACTACTCCAATCGCATGAAAAACTAAATAAATAAAAAATAATGAAAGGGTTTGCTTTTACAAGGCGTGGATTAAATGCAATATTGTTAGATAATTCGGGATATTTTTTAACTTTCATATACTTTTTTCCATTATGACGTCATTATTAGTATTATGACGTCAAAATGACGGGTTACCTTCTAGTTGAAATAAAAAGTCTTTTGAAAAATATTCGCATTTCATTTAAAGATCAATTTTCAAATGCAGAAAACACATTTCAAAAATTTTCATTTGTTAATCTGTGATTAGGAAAATACTAGAAGGAAAATGCCTACGGTGATTGAAGATTTGCAATGTCAACTGATGAAAAAGATGGCACATGAAATACATAGGTTCTCGGAGAAATGAACTCATGACCTGACTAACAGTAACTTCCTTACTTGGTCGGTGTCTAAATAGTAATTATTCTGTCAGAGAGATGTAGTTAAAATTAGATTACAAGTACGGATGATAATCTCATTTTAGCTTGACTAAATTAACAAGTGGCCTTAATCTATCTTTGAAGGGTATAAAAATTTGAATTTTCATTTATCCAGTCCGAGAACAATGTTTGTTAAATTGACTCACTCTTTAAAAGTTACGTTTATAACTCTAAGAAATATGTAACGATTAAACAGAATAAAACAACTTGCCATGGGTTATCCGGTGGGAAAAAATAGAAGTTTTGTATAGCCATTACACGATAAATTATCATGGTTTTATAAAGAAAAGCTTTTATACAGTTCAATAGAGAAAAAAAAAACAATTTTATCACTTCCTATAGCGTGATATGTTTTCCCTTTCAAACATTTGCAAAGTTTCAGCTGTAATTAGATTTCCTCCCGATTCTTTAACAAATATCTTCTTTTAATTTTTTTTTTAAAGCAGAAACCAAAATTCCTGCAACTTTTGTTTCAGTGGATATAATTATTTTAATTACTACGAAGCAACTCAAACTCCATTAATAAGTCATGGAAACAAAAGTTGTTCATTAATATGTAATTATTCAAACAAAACACCGGACTTATTTGCAACACATAAAGCTTTTTAAAATATCAAACGAAGATAAATTCTAAATGGAACTGATAAGTTCCATAACGAGGGACACTGTTTTTCAAAATGATGCTCTGTGGAATGCCGGGAGAAAGCGGGTATATTCGACACGTATTTACCTCCCCCAACTCTTTGGAATGAGTTACTCTTGAAATCGATGTGAAATGAAAATGGCTCTTTTATAATGAAAATAGATCGAGCTTTTCGACTCTACTTTTGGTTTCACTTTAAAGAGTGTTGCTTGAGAACAGGACCTGATACATAGGGAGGATTTTCTTCCAAAATGTACCAAAATATAGAAAAATTGTAGACTTTTATGTCGGAAAAAATTTTTTACTTTAAACTGTCTTGATGAATTTTTATTTGGAGTAAAAATTTTGAAAATATTTTTCACGATGCAAAATATACTATGAATTATATATTTTTTGCCCTTCAAAATTATTAAAAATTTTGTAAACGAAATTCCTATAGATCCTAAAGAGTCATTATTTTGAAACCTTTTCAGTGTATAAAACAGAAAAATTTTGCAAATACAGCTGTTGATTAAAGAAATATATGCTGGGAAACATGCTTTATATAAATAAATATATATATATATATATATATATATATATATATATATATATATATATATATAAAATAAAAAGTAGCCAAAATAATATTAATGTAAACTTTTCAGATATTAACATTAAATTAAATTCTCATAGCAATTTTACTTTTGACTTATACAACAAAAGATCAGACTATGATTTTAATATTGTTAAATTTCAAAATTACCTAACCTGTTACATAAATCTGTTTTTAATAACATTATTGTAAATCAGTTAGTACGTATAAATAGGCTTTGTTCTAAAGACAAGAATAGGAATAAACATATTTTAGACTTGATAGCTGTGCTAACGCGTAATTATTACCCCGATAGTCTTTCCAAGCACATAATTGGTTGTTTTTGATTTAATGAATAGTATGTTCTGTTGCAATTAATACGTAAATCATAACTTAAATTAGAGTGATTAACTACTAAAAATAAAATAAATAAATAAAATTATAACCTTAAGTAAAAATAAAATAATAATAAAATACTCTTAGTAATAATAATAATAAAATTATTTAATTTAGGTTTAATTGTCCTAAAACACAGTCTCCATAGTAGGTCAGTTTCTGTGTTTCCATTTGCTCCTTGGTTGCAAGTATTGTGACGTCAGTCATCTTGCGGTTACCTATTCTTAACTTCCATTCTGTCTAGCGCCAGGCTTGGTGTTCTATGGATAAGTAACTCTTTATTCAATTCTACAGTTTCTCATGGATTGTACGGTGTCTAAGCATGTTTATTGTTTAGATCATACTTATCAGAAACAATCCATTGGTTTTTAGACAGTATCGACACCGCTGATGAAGAGATGCTGTCAAAAACCTCTTTCATTCTTATCTTTTCATGTATTTAGTTCTTGGCTGCAAGTAGTTTTAGTGCTCATACTGGTTTTTCTCTATCAACTTTGTCTTATATATATATATATATATATATATATATATATATATATATATAACACCCCCTTAATAATGGCCGTTCATACAACGGCGGTATGAACGTCTCCGTTTGTAAAGAGGGAATCAGAAAAATGAGCCCCGTAAGCTAAAGGTGAAATCCTAATCGTAGCCAGAATATTTGTGACCATGTGGTAAAGCGTCTACTTCATAGCAAAGCGCTGCCGAATGCAATCGGGGTTGGGTATTTCTGTAGGGAAAAGACTTTGCGCGAATGGAAATAAACGTCTGGTGCTAAGTGGTTAATTGCTCATCCCTCCCTTTCAAATTGCTTTCTGGTTCTGTAAAATTCTTTGATGACTTTCCTCGTACGATTCCTCGTGATCAGCAAATGCATGTCATTAAAAAAAAAAAAAAAAAAAAAAAAAAAAAAAAAAAAAAAAAAAAAAAAAAAAAACTAAAATCCCGGCAACCCTTTCTCGGAGAGAAAGTGGCGGGAATATCCTTTGATGGGTCAGCGACATGTCGGCAAAAGTGACCACAAAAGAAAATTGCATTTCGGTGATGCGAAGGCGTGGGAGGGGTGTACGACTATTACCTGCAGACCACAGTGGTCGGGGGAAAAATAAGAAAACGATTCTTCGAAAAAAAAATATCGTTATCGTCTCCGGCATCTCCCTCGTTACTCCTATTTATGTATTCATATTTCGCATGCTCTGACGTCAGGTAAGAACAATCCGATTCCTGCAAACCATCCCTTCGAGGTATAATGGGTCAGGGAACGGCGTCTGCAACGAGTCGTCTGCAAAGACTTGCGTTTCTTTCGAGTTACTCACCTTTAATCACAATGAACTGGCATTATTGCTCTCAACTCTCTATTAACCGGAGATGAATTATTCGGTTTCCGGATATACCGCGATTTGGCGTTATGCAGAGAATGTAACAGCGATCATTCTGCACCCTCCCTCCCTCCCCCCCCCCCTTCCCATTATCTCAGTCATCAATTTTTATTTCACATGAAACACGACCTGATGCATAGGCTGAATAAATTATGATTCAATAATATTGGAGCAATGCAATTATTTATTAGGGAGTCACGTTGTATAGAACAGCGTACGAAATAAAATTAAGAAAAAAGTTTAAATTCTGTATCTTAAGGCCGCGGTTTTCCAACCTGGGAGCGCGGACTATTGCCAGGGGAGGCGCCAAAACTTTTTTAATAAAAAATCAGTGTTCATACCATAATATCTATATATATATAAAACAGTTCCGTAACTGACTCATTCACTGATTGACATACAACGCACAGACCAAACCGCTGGACTATAAAGGGCTGAAATTTCGCATGGCGATTCTTCTCTATAGGTAGGGGTGCACTAAGAGAGATTTTTGAAAAAATTCTTCTTAGATTTTTTAAAATTAAATTTTTGAGCTGTTTTTGTAACTCTTTTTTAAGTTTGCATTTAAAATAAGAATTTGAGGGTTATAAAATTATATCACGAGAAGGATCATAAAAAATTCCTTTAAACTGAAATCTTTTTCGAACCTTTACCTCGATTTTTCTGATTTTTGGTGAATTTTTAAAGATTAATTTTTAGAATTTAATTATTAAATGCTGATCACGTGATTTCTTTTTCTGCTACTTTAAATAAATTTATCGTCACGTGCTAAGAGAGATTTTTGAAAAATTCTTCTTAGATTTTTTAAAATTAAATTTTTGAGCTGTTTTTGTAACTTTTTTTAAGTTTGCATTTAAAATAAGAATTGTTTTAAAAATAATAATTTTGCATTTAAAATAAGAATTGTTTGTTTGTTCTCTCAACTAAATAGACAAAAAAATATTTTTTTTCTTTCTAATGCAGCAGACGATTAGACATTATCTAAAAAAAAATAAATATCCCTTACGATTTTTTTTATAAAATATATTTTTTACATTAACTGCATACATTGATCGTCGCATTTATTATAAATATATATATTTATTTTTTTTGGCATTAATTGCATACATTGGCCGTTGTATTTAATTTTGAATGTACTCCGTAGCGAAGCGCGGGTTTTCAGCTAGTCTATAAATATACGAATAAACCATGATACCTAGAAATAAACGAATTTGAGTTGACACCATCGTAATGAAAAATTGATAGAACTGTCATGCGATAGCTCACCAAAACAAAAGTTTCAAAATGAAATCATAATTCAATTTTGGATGAATCTAGTGGAGAGTATGCAAGTGCCTCTACCGTTTGTACGTCTTATTTATGCGAAACCGGCTTTTCGGCACTGGCTGCAATGAAAACCACATATCGAACCAGGTTCATAGTCGAAAAAGACTTACGAGTGACACTCTCGACAATGCCCCCTAGATTTGATAAACTTCGCGTCAATAAACAACAACAACCCTCGCATTAAATTTTGATGCGTTAGATGTAGTTTCATTAGTAATCTATATATATATAAAACAGTTCCGTAACTGACTCATTCATTCACTGACTGACTGACTGACTGACATACAAAGCACAGACCAAACCGCTGGACCTAAAGGGCTGAAATTTTGCATGGCGATTTCTTCTCATAGTGTAGGGGTGCACTAAGAAAGATTTTTCAAAATTCTTCTTCGATTTTTTTTAAATTAAATTTTTAAGCTGTTTTTTAAACTTTTTTTACGTTTGCATTTAAAATAATACATTGAGGGTTATAAAATTTATATCACGAGAAAAATCATAAAATTCCTTCAAATGAAAATTTTTTCGAATTTTTACCTCCATTTCCTGATTTTTGGTGAATTTTTAAAGATTAATTTTTAGAATTTAATTTATTAAATGCTGATCACTTGATTTCTTTTTCTGGTACTTTCAATAAATTTATCGTCACGTGAGTAACAACTAAATAGACAAAAAAAATATTTTTTCTCTTTCTAATGCAGCAGACGATTGGATATTATCCCAAAAAAATGCATATCCCTTTCGATTTTTTTTATAAATATATATATTTAGATAGATATATATTTTACATCAATTGTATACACTGATCATCGCATTTATTATAAATATATATATTTATTTTTTGGCATAAATTGCATACGTTGACCGTTGTATTTAATTTGAATGTACTCCGTAGCGAAGCGCGGGTTTTCAGCTAGTTTAATATAAAAATAAATATGCATGTTCGTATTGTTATAGCAAAATCTTGTTAATTCTGATAATTGTAGTTTTCATTTTTTTGTAATAAAGTTATTATTATTTAAAGTGTGTCTATATTATTATACCTATTAAAAGATAGGGACGCGCGGAAAAATATTTTTTTTTAGGGAGGTGTGGAATTTTTAATTTTTTTTTTAGGGAGGTGTGGAAAAATTTTTGTTTTTTTTTAGGGAGGTGTGGAAAAATTTTTGTTTTTTTTTTA
>OU015497.1:33432949-33447766 GCA_907164885.2 Dolomedes plantarius
TCCGATCCAAAATCGAAAGATTTTTTTTTTCTTGTTTAGAAAAATAAAAGAGTATGATTGAAACTCAAAATTCTGGAAATATTTCCTTGGCCCAGGCGTTGAAAAAGTGATAATTGTAAGTAGTAGAAGAATATCAGAAGAAATATGTTTTTTTTTTTTTTCTAAAGATCACACAGTTTTTATTATTTTGTTGTTACTGCCCTGATTCCGAAACGATGAAATTTGAAGATATTTTTGAAAAAGACAAAAGAATGCTGAAGAAATAAATGAGAGATATTCTAGGGCGAATTCTTCATTTTCAGCAGTTAATATTTTGTCAGTTATTGATAGACAACGCTCGATATATTTGCATCGTCTACTATCCATATGTAATTTTTAAAAAAATTCATTTCCGTATTGTCTCGGATGAAAGTTTAGATACAGAAAAACTGAGTTACATATTGCCAATGCATTCGTGCTATTCGTAAATCTAGATTAGGGATAAATATTTCCTTATTAAGTAATTATATAGTCTGTGCTAACGAAGAGGTGCTTTTGAAGACAGTACAGGGTAAGTCAAATGAATGCCCCATTTTCATAGGTGTACTACGTAAAATGCAATCAATGTATTCATTTAAATACAGGGTGTTCCCAAAATTCGTCCGACAAATTCAGAGGGGTGATAGTAAGCATCAAGACGTGCAATAATCACATAGGAATGTATGACTGGAAATACAAACCTGACACTGGAGGGTGCGGGTTACTTAATCGGACCGTACACTGTTACAACCACCACTAGACGCTGGAAATATCGCATTTTTTCTGGAGGAGGTAGAAAACTCAAAAGCAAACAGATTCACATTAGAAATGTAGGACGGGAAACGTTAAATCGGTCAGCTAGATTGATAAACAAAATGCAGAAATTTGGCTTTTATTTTGTGTTTCATTTTTCATTGCGTATAACAAAAAGAGCGCCATTAGCGACATTGGTGAGGAGTACATTCAAAACTTTTGTATATATTGCTCTTCATGTATGTATATTTTGAATGAATACATTGATTACATTTTGCGTAGTAAACCTACGAAATTGGGGTATTCGTTAGACTTACCCTGTATATTACAGTCGATTTGCCCAAGTTTCAAAAATACTCGATCATTTCACTATCTTTTCTACGCCTCAGCATCTAACAGAGCTACATTACTGAATTAATGAGGTTTTTCTGAAAATGAAATATTTTACCGTGAACAAGAGATTTCGCTTTCGGCCGACAGGCGGCCGCAATGAAATTTGAACTGAACACACACAGTTTTTTTTTTCATTAATTTAATAATTTACCCACAATGAAGATTATTATAACTACCTATAAATCGGTAACACTGACCCATTTTAATAAAACCTGAATTTGCTCTCTCTGTTACTCGTTATAAACGTTCCTACTCAATATCTGAGATAAATAATCTCTAGTGTTATTCCACGTTCTGTCGGTATCGTTGAACGTTTGTTCTGACAAAATCCAAGAAAGCTCACTTACCAAGCTAAAGGATAAAAAAGAATGTATATTGCAGATTTATTTCTGATGACACTGAAAATATATTGATAAAAAAAAAATTCAGGATATACTCCGTTTGAAGATGAATATTAGATCGGCTTAACAACGGATATCGCAGATCTTCTCGTATCCGCATACATTCAGCCCTTAGATCTAATTAGTATGTGAATTGTGTGAAGTAAAAATTTAACATATTTGTACTTGCATCCATAAAGAGAGATATGTTTCACTAAGATTTTGTATTACATCTTACCTGACAAATTAAAAACTTATTTAAGTGTTGTAAATTGCAATTTGTCAGTTACGAAAATTTTTGACTTTATACCTTTGAAATGTTCCATACGTATTTCTAATTATCATGCTCATTTTAAATTTATACTATATGGTGTAAATAGTTTGAAGTATATGTTGGTACATAAAGTAATATAAGTGAAAAGCCTGAGGTAGCCTATCGGCTTTCGGTACTAAGGGTGATCGGATCGAATCCCGACAAGTGCCGTTAAATACCTTCGTGTCTATGCCGGATATGGGCACTTTAAATCCGTAGACCGGAATGTCCCTCCATGAGGTCAGTGGGGGGGGGGGGAGGTACGATCCCCCAGATGTCGCCACTGGGGGTGCTCGGTCAAAATTGTCGTGGCACCTAGCCAAGGTCGACTCCGACCCTTGTGTTGCTATTATAAACCGGAGCCGCACTACTTAGCCCGAAGCCTTGTACGGACCTTGTCTGGAACTTCCGTTCAGGGGGCATTAGGACAACAACAACATATATGTGTCATTGGTGCAAAAATTTACCCGCAGTATATTGGTATTTGAATGAAATAAGGGTCATTTATATGAAAAAATTCTTTGTAACGCAGTAAATATTGCTAGTTTGATTCTATGGAACAGAGAGTATCTTAAGATTCTCATAACTGACAAATATTTCCATGTATTGAGACCAATTTTTATCAGATTAATTGAGTTTGTTACTAGTAACATAAGAAAGTTTCAAAAGAATTGATTTAAAATTGCTTTGAAAGTCCATCGTTACAGTAATCTTATACTAATAAAAAGAAGTGTTTCTCTGTCTGTGTGCGGCCTCCAGACGAATCTATGGCACTTAGAGCCAGGAAATTTAGCCACAGGTAGTGCGACGATGAGTACATGCCCCTCAAAGCCGAATTTAAATTTTATTCTAGAAAAAAAATTATTAATTTTTTATGCAATATTTTGGTTCAATTTGCGCTAAGGGTGAGAAGTTTCCCTTCCCTCCACCCCCTCCGCGTATGGGCGAAAAATTCTTTCTCTTCGAGAAGTTACCTTCCCCTCCCCGCGTATGGGTGAAGAAATGGTTCTTTATCGTCCGGAACTGGTTGAAAATAAAAAAGTGACCTCAGGAAAAGAATTAATTAAAAAACAGGATTTTATATCCCTTATTTAAAACAAAAAAGTTTGAAATACCTTTATTCGTTGTTTTTTAGTGTTTCCATTCTCTGGCGATGATTGCTGAAGGGAGCGGGTCCCTTAGTATAAAATACATTGATATTTAATATAACTGATACCTAAGCGGATGTGATGAATAATTATAGCATTAATTGGAAAGTCACAATAATGAAAAATTAGAATCCTCTGTGGTAAATTTACGATACAAGTACGTAAGATTATATAAAACTGCTGCATAAATATTTTCATAAACTGATGCAAAAAGGAAATTATTCATCACACATTATTAAGCTTATTTCTTAAATTTTATTAAATTATCAATTCTGTATCTAGATGTATTCTATCATGACGATGCATAGTAGCTTTACCAGAGTAATTTTTCCTATTACATGCGCATGCATATTATCGCTATACAGTCGAACCCCGTTATAACGAACTTCAAGGGACCAAAGGTTTTATCCGGTGGTTGGCTATATCCGAACCGTTAAGAAAAATGTTAGAGTTCACAAAATGTATAACTCATTAGTTGAAATGTGTATTCAATAATGATGTATTAAAAAATGATAAAATCTATTAAAAATGATAATGAATTAAATCGATTAAAATCGATTACATTAAACTGACACAATATTAATTAAATTACGTACTATATAAAAATGACGGGACCAAAATTTTCGTTCGTTATATCCGTGAGTTCGTTTATACCGGGTTCACTATAACGGGCTATAATTCCCAGATATAAACAATAAAATGACTCTGCATGATTATAAAAAGAATTGTAATGAATACACATATCTAGTCATCTCGGTGAAAGAATGCTGTTAACAACAGCATTAATATTAATGAAATCTTCCTCAAATTGCACGTGTGTTACATATAACACGCCAAAGTTAGTAATAACCTTAACATTTCCCGGAGTTTCTCCAGACGCAATTCAATTACTAACGCAAGAACTTTAATTATTCGGTTTTTCCCGATACTCCCCGAAACTTTTCAAAACTTATTTACCCCCGCATCTCAACGAGGAATAAATCAAAAATGAAGAATCCCCAACAAACGCGAAACCCATTTATACCTGTAGCGAGAAATACAGAAAGCCCTTCTCTCGAGTATGTCTGTGTAATACCAGCGCATAGACCCATAAATCTTAGTTTATTTACTTATTCAGGACAGTTGTTTTTGCCGCATTCTCTAAACAAGGTTAGGGACGCAGAAATTTATTTACTCCCGCCTTCCTCTTCCGAAGTATCCGCGAGATAATAACTTGGGTTCTCTGGGAGAGGGTTTATAAACTCCCGCATGCGTTATGGTTCGTAAAAATAATTAGATTGCACGCAGCTTTTCGGCAGAACAGTTCTGCGCAGTTAGTCTCGGGTATGTAAGTAATTAGGATACGTGTGGTGTTTTAAAAAGGGATGGGTCTAGATCGATTAAACGGGGGAGCTGGTATGAAGGGAATAGTTAGTGGATGGACTAATATTTTAACGTAGGATTACGTTCCTCCAAAACGGTCTTCCGGAAAACAGAATTTCAGATGTCTTGCGTCGCGAGTTATAATTTTGGCAGAGCGCCAAACCCAGTCTATATCGCTTTGGCGAGCAGTAAACAGTTAAACAGAAAAGTACCAAAGTGCGTCAAAATTTTGACTGACTGACTGACTGACACACACACACACACACACATATATATATATATATATATATATATATATATATATATATATATATATTATATATTATATATTATATATATATACATATATATATACATATATATATATATATATATGTATATATATATATACATACATACGGGCGCAGTGGCCCGGTTGGCAAAGGCGTCGAGCCAGTGATCTGAGGGTTGCAGGTTCGAGACCAGTCGCTGACAAAATCCCCCGCCTTGTTCACTAATGGTGGCCGGGGCACGTAAAATAGGGCGTGGCTGCAATACCCTCCAAGTTCTCGATTTACCTCTGGGAGTGCTGGTCAGGTGGTCTGGTCAAGCCACTTGACTCGGTCAAAATTCGGGGACCATCAATCGGGTGCAGTGTGGACCCACCCCCTGTGGTGCACCCGGGGCTACGCATGCGGCGAAGTGTCCACGCTTCCGGCTCCCCGGAGAAGAGCCTAGGCTAAGTCTCCCAGCCATTAGAAATATATATATGATATATATAATATTATATATATATATATATAGATATATATACACTGACATATATATATAGATACATATATACATAACACAAACATACATACATACATACTAAGTGTAAGCAACTATAAGTAATCTACGTTAATAACCGGCGTAATTTCGTTAGAAAGAGACTACCAGAAAAAAAATTTTACATGCTTTTTTATACTTTTTTACTCTTCTCTATTCGTTGTTGTTAGTCAGAGAAAGAAAGAATGATTATGAAAAAGTATAGATGAGAGTAAGACTGCTGTGAACCCTATTTGATTCGCCCACCGCAATGTTAACCTATGGAGAAAATATGTCTACTATTTACAGCTACATAAATGCCGATTATCCAATAAAAATGGCATTTTCAGATAGCCTGAACTCTTCTGCACCTTGCAACAGGATTCATTTTATAAATTTCGTCGAACAAACGAATTTAGGAGCGTTTAAAACACACATACCATATTTTTTTTTACGAATAATTTAAATTTAAAAATATTATTTGCATTTTTTTAATAAAACAAAATATGCCACAAGATGTAAAATTTCTTTCTCTGTTACGGAGTACATTTAACCCTCAAACGGTAGAATGGATCCAAGGGTGTGTTTTCACCCTCCTGTACTTTCCCCTTCCATTGCAAGAGTTCAAGTTGATAAGGAACCCTACCAGATAGATCTACTAGACCACACTACTAGATATAGGAATAAGTAAATGCGAGTATCTTAGTTGAAGAACATTATTCATGAACTCTAGTCATTTTTCAAATATTTTAATTTCGATATTTAATTTTTATTTCGATTTTGAAGGCCAAAAAATGTCAGTATTTATCTTTTTTATATGTTCTGTGCTCGAAAAGTTGGCTTCACTAACTTCTAATACACTAGGTAGACCTAAATTACATATAGACCTAATATGTACGACATTCTATGTAAATGCCAAAGGGATTTCTTGTTTAGCAAAATGGACAATTCGTTCGTCATTTTCCTACAACAAAGGTTTTTATTCATGTAAATATTATCATTAAATGTTATTGTACAACAAAAATGCTTATTGTGTACTTATTCTACCAAAAAACCTCATTAAAATTCGTCTCAAACCACTCTACCGTTTGAGCGTTTAAAATTATATATATATACAAATCATCAATCCTTGGACACATTTTCTCCATAGGTTAACATGGAGGTGAGCGAATCCAATAGGGTTAGTACACAGCAGCCTTAAGTGGGGACGATAATAAATCGTATTAAATAGTAGTCTCCATGAGGTGACTCCTCATGGAAACCATTTTTAATACTATTTCATCGAATACCGAATAAAATCGAATATATATAATATATCGATATATCGGTCATCCAGTGGCTAAGTGGTTAAGGCATCAGCCTGCCGCACCGGGGGCACGGGTTCGATTCCCGCATAAGACTTGGTTGTATTCTGAGGAACTCGTCAGCCTTCCGCCTGAAAAAGGATCCCCGTCTAAAAAAGGGAGCTGCAACCCTTCGTCTATTGCTGGTATCATCGTTTGTTAATAAAATTTCTTTTGTGTTGTGTGATTTATGTTTCTATTTCCTTGTATTCATAAGTATGTAAGGTATACACAAGATTCGATTCACAAGAATCGAACTTTTGAGTGAATTAAAGAAGCTGCTTTAGATATGCTAATTTCGGCATACGCGCTTAGTATAAATACCACGCAGCGTCATTAATAAGAAAGGGGAGGTTGTTAAGGTTGAAAGGTGTTATCCTGCGCTAGTGCTTAGCGGGCCAGAAGTTTACATGGCAGTACTGCTGGTTTGACTTACTGTTCGTGAGTATAAAAATATATTGTTCTTGAAAGCTGTGTTTATACATTCCGTACAAGTAGTACGCATGCTTATTGCTGTAAAAGCCAATTATATGTGCAACGAATTCAATAAACATTATTTCATGTATAAACTGTGTTTGCTTCAAATTCAAATAGAGTGCCACTTCAAATTATATACACCCAAGTCTGGGTAGAAGTGAGCATAGAAACTCTATAAGTACATCGGACTGGGGTGTGACGTATAGAAGTCCAACCTTTCTTGAGGCAATGGCACCCCCTCTTCAGCGGATAGTGCTTCTATCCGCAGACACGACAACAAACAAACAAACATCGATATATCGAATTGAAAGGCACTTACCAGATTAGTCGTATTCCATGAAATTTAAAATTCTTCTAGAATTTTCTTTTATATTATCTTACAGATAAGGGTACATTTGTTGACCAAAAATATTACAAAATGGGAAGAAATTAAAATAATAAAACTCTTTGCCGCTAAACTGTGTTATATCCAGTTATTAATTTCTGTAAACGGGTGAGAGAATTCCGCAAATAATATTCATAAACATAACCCGATCAATGTATTTTAAAAGCTCTTACAACAGACTGCACGTGTGTGTGTGTGGGGGGGGGGGGCAACTGGTGTATTATGTAAACACTAAAACACCACAATTCAAAAAATCACGATGAAACAAATTTTACTCTTCAAAATGTCAGTAGCTAAAAGTTAAATAGATATTACGACTTATAAGAAGAAAAAAAAAATTCCATTACCCATAAAAGAATGAATCGAAAAAAGGTCTCACATCAGTGATCTATAAAACGTGAGAGGAGTTAAGTTTTCGGTGCCTTAAAAAAAAAACCAAGCTGAAAATGGAGTAGTGAATTTGATCATTTATTTCACGAAATTTTTGTGCCAAGATATAAACTCGTAAGAGCTTGATCCCTTCATCAATCATCGATCATCTTTCATCATTCACTCCAACACACAGATTAATGCCAAGGATTCTACGGTTCTAACCTCATACTTTATGCAGAGAAAAACTATATTTTAAAAAAAAAATCTGTTTGCCTCGATTTATGTTTAATCGCCATCTTTATATAGTTTTTATTCGCCGTTTTATAACAGACACGAGAAGTTTTAAAAATGAGTAAAAATCGTTACGAAAGTTCAAGTTTCCTCTTTTTATGTGGGAGAGAGGTGAAGAGGTAATAGAGAAGGTGAATAGACATCTTTCTACCCCAAGAAGTCCAAAACAGACCGATATAAATGCTTTCATTTGTTCATCTTCTGTAGAAGATTTCACTACCGCAAACTGAATAAACCATTATACAGAGTGTCCGGGCTAAAGGTATACAAAAGTCATGACTTAATTTTACGGAATTACCCATTAGAATTTAAAAAATTTTATTTAAATAGAAAATAACATCTCATCAGTTTTTAATATCAATCATAGACTTCGATCATCTATATATATAAACAGTTCCGTAACTGACTGACTCCTGACTCACTGACATACAACAACACAGACCAAACCGCTGACCTAAAGGCTGAAATGTTGCATGCTGATTTTTTTTTATGGTGTAGGGGTGCACAAAGAAAAATTTTTGAAAAATTCTTCTTAGGTTTTTTTAAAATTAAATTTTTAAACTGTTTTTGAAACTTTCTTTTAAGTTTGCATTTAAAATAATAATTTGAGGGTTATAAAATTTATATCGGGAGAAATATCATAAAAATTCCTTTAAAATGAAATCTTTTTCGAACCTTTACCTCGACTTTCTGATTTTTGGTGAATTTTTAAAGATTAATTTGTAGAATTTAATTTATTAAATGCCGATCACGTGATTTCTTTTTCTGGTACTTTAAATAAATTTATCGTCACATGCATAACAACTAAATAGACAAAAAAAATATTTTTTTCTCTTTTTATGCAGCAGACGATTGGATATTATCCAAAAAAAATAAATATCCCTTATGATTTTTTATAATAAATAAATAATATAATATAATATATATATATATATATATATATTATATATAATATATATAATATATATATATATTACATCAATTGTATATTGATCGTCGTATTTGATTATAAATATATATATTTATTTTTTTTGGCATTAATTGCATACATTGACCGTTGTATTTAATTTGAATGTACTCCTTAGCGAAGTGCGGGTTTTCAGCTAGTAGTATCATAGATTTCGATGTGTGCACCTTTTGTAGCACGACAAACGTCTAAATGGTAATCCAGTTCTCTCCAAGTGTTTCCTAGCATATCAGGAGTTATTACACGAATTGCTTGAATGATACGCTTCTTCAACTCATCCAAAGTTTCAATTTTTTTGTTTATACACAACAGATTTAATGAATCCCTAAGCAAAAAAGTCTAATATACATATACGTAAATTTAGACGGGCATATTATCCGTGTTGAAAATCATAGCTTCTCGTTAAAATAGTTTCCTTCAGTTCCTTGGGAAGATTAGAAAATGTCTTTCATAATTTTCAAAATCATTCACTTCGACTACATCGCCGTCTAACTAGTACTTTTGTATATTGCGTATTCGGCATGTTTAAACTTGTTCAGAAGTTCTTAATGGTAACTTTGAAATTATGTTTTCTCCCATCACAATTTCTGCATTTTGATGAATAACATCATATTTATTCATCGCCCAAAAAAACACCGGAGAACTACTATTTCACCCAGTGTGAAATTTGGCGACTGCCTATCGTGCCAACGACACGGTGCAAACGTCTGTTTTCTACAAGTGTAATTGCGCGTAATCCGAATAAGTAATCAGGCACGTTCTGCAAATATTGTCGCAGGATTGCAGAGAAAGCGGAACCTAAAACAATCCGAGAGAGCAGCAAATGAAATATTGCGTCACACCATGCTCTTCGGATGCGGATGTTTGGTATGTAAATTTGTAGATCGTCTCCCTTTTCAATGTTAGTCTTTCCACCGTCTGGCTGCCGGTAGTAAGAAGAAATTAACCGCTGCAAGTAAACTTTACATTCCAAAGAACGCTCTAATATTTTTCTCTCTTTTATTGTAATGTAACGAGTAAAAATGCGATATCAAAGAGCAATGCAAAATGGAGAATAAGGTGTAAATAAGCCTGATCTGTTATTTTATCCGTTTATTAGAGGCTGTGTCATCCCTCTCCCTCAGTAAGTGCCTCTCAACTCATGATAACTCTACGAGCAAAGAAATTCTATGTTGCCACAATCTGCTGAAAAACTCCCATTTTAGAGTAACTGCTTTAAACGGAGTAACGGAACTTAAAACCTCGTCTCCCAACACACCTCCAATAAACGATCGACACCAAGTGCTTTGTCTGTCACTCATAACCCTTGAGGCTGTAGGTAGTTTAGAACTCAAGCAATCTTAATAGACTGATTGGATCCTGTTGTGTATTCACAAACATAGCATTGCACACAACTTGATATATTGCGTCTGATTTTGCCGAGGAACAAAATTTTTTTTTTTAAACTTAGGCTCGATTTAAGCAACCAGGGTAAGTTTTTAAACGCCGTGAGGCGCATACTGATTGAGTTTTTATTTTCTATTATAAATAATAAATTAATATACTTTAAAATTCAATAAAATATTTTATGTTATAAATTTGTTTTTGTTACTATAATAATTATTATTATCAATTATATTTTTTAACTCATTTACTGTTTTCGTCATCTCTCTCGGTGTTGGTGTTTTTTCAGTTGCTGGTTCCTTGGATAAAAGTATTGTAAGTTTTTGTGCAGTAATTTTTATAATTAAAGTCGATTCCGGTTAATTGGACCGACGATTAATCTGACCAGCCGCTTATTCGGACCGAATACCGTCTTGTAACATAAGGCATGTTCGTGTAATCGAACTAGCCGGTTATTAGGACCAAAAGGATCGCGTCCCGATGTGGTCCGATTAACCGGAATCGACTGTAATTTATTTTCAATGTCACTATGCATTCGCTTGTCGTGTTTTTTACCACCGTAAATATTTTCAAAGCTTATGCCTCTTTTTTTATTTACTGTGAGTTAGATGTATCAGCTGCCCACTTCACGATTACATTGACTAATGACACAAAGTCATTTGTTCCTTCATTACTCATCAGTAACTTTCTTGACTTGTAAACACATTATTTTGAACTTGATTCCGACTTGCGTCCGCCTAAACATCATTTACTTCAAGTTTAAAAAGGTGTAATTACATATAATTAACGAGCATAATGTCAACAGTAGATTTTTCTAATTGATTTATGTTGAATTAATAGACTATCACTCGTATTGGTTTGTTTTTTTCTTTTTAAGTTGACACGATTGATTAAACAAGACCAACGTGCATTTTCCCGTATAATTTTTTTTTTTTTTTTTTTTTTTGCTCGAAATCGTCTGGCGGTTCTTCCTTGAAATTTCTTTCTGTCTTATCATGTGGTTGCTTATCTCTTTATGGTGGTAATGAGGGTTTTTGTCTTCGCAATTAACCGCTGAATCACAAGATCGGTATCTACCTAGTTTAATCTCTCTCTGCTCTGAAATTACCTGAGTTTTGGGCTTTGACGGGAAACTCAATTTAATCCCAGTCTGAATTTATTCCGTGGGTACGATCAAGGCTCTGCTTGGTATTTCTAATGCTTTACAGTTTCGGTTAAGTTTAAGAAGACAACAGTTCTGGATATGGGACAGAGTCTAAAGGCGACGACTGCCTTGCATCGTAACGTAATGTAATGCTCGTGGCGAGCATTACATTACAAGTGTACCCAGTGTACAAGTGTACGAGTGTATGTTTCTTCGTGAATGCTCTACCTCAGTGGTTCCCAACTTTGGGTAGGCGTACCAGTGCCGGTACGCGGACAAGCAGCTACCGGTACGCGAATGATTTTAAAATTTAAAACGAAAATCTATTAAAAATCTGTATTACAATTATTATGTATTATCTATATTACATCTGTATTATTTATCTATTAAAAAAGAAAAGAGATGACTATAATAACTAATAATCCATACGTTTTAATATTTTAGTCAATTGATAACAATGGAATTTCTTATCCATTGTTTGTGTTGTAATACTTTATTGGGATTTACCGAATCTCAAAAGATGCCGTCTACACCTGAATGTGTTATCTATGACCACCCCATAAAAATTTGGCACTCGCCTGCGAATTTTAACTGTGTCTGAGAAGTTTCTTGCCAAGCAGTGAAATTTTTAATGCCATTTGCGACCACATATTTATTTGAAAAAGGATTTTCTGCAATGACTGAGATGAAAACCAAATATAGAGCTTTGCTGGACATTGAATCGGATCTTCGCCTTTAACTGACAAACATTGAGCCCGATATTACTATTATAGTTAATAATAAACAGGCCCAACCTTCTCACTAATTATATATTTTTTAAAGTGATTATTATATTTTATGTATATGTTTAGCAATAAAAATATATCCCAAGTTACTTGTCTTTATTACAAATGTTCTCCATTGCATTTTATTCACCATTTCAAAATTTTTGGTCTACCTGTACGTCATCAAATTGTTTACAACGTACAGGTACGGTACTATAAAAAGGTTGGAAACCCCTGTTCTACCTTAATAAGCGCTCCACTTCAGTCGATTCAGTGTAAACTACACTGACTTCTATTGTAGCGATCAAAGGGATCCCGCGAAAAAACGACCGTCTAGTGGAGCACGATTGCTCGACTTGACTCGTCGCTCGTTTTCAGGCACTTATTACGGAATGCTCGTGTTACATTATATTACAATGTTGGGCGCGGTGGCTCAGTTGGCAAGAGCAGAACATCCCTGGTAAGATGGAGAGATCTGAACATCCGTGGTTCGATACTCGTCGCTGCAAATCCACCGCCGTGTTCACTAATGGTGTTCGCGGCACGCAAAATAGGTCGTGGCTGCAGTGTCCTTCAAGTTCTCAGATTTACCTCTGGAGGTGCGGGGTCGAGTGTTCCGGTCTCGTCACCTTGACTCGGTTCAAAATTACGGGACCGGTCATTTAGCCAAGTCGGACTCCGACCCTTGTGGTGCTAATTCAAAAGAGGAGCCGCCCCTTTCAGCCCAATAGCCAATTAGGACGTGGTGAATGGAACCTCTAACCAGGGGACATTCGCAACAACGACATTACAATGTTACGTTAGAAATCAGTCGCCACATTAACGCTCAGTGGCGTATTCACATAGAATCTGTCGGCGTCCGCGTCAAAGATTCCGTTCGAGCTGATTGGTTAAATAGGTTGTAGCGTACTGGAAAGATGAGGTTATTTTTCCAAAGAACCCACAAGCGCTTGGAACACAGCTGCGTGTTTTCAAGGAATGTGTTGTTCGGTTCCACCAGTTTCGGAACACGTGGGGAGATTAAAAACCGTTTTTCCTCACAGATGCAGCCACTAAAGCTGTCATCTTGACGTTCTGCAATGTAGTAAAGTTCGGCGACTAAAAAGAGCTGTCAGCCGATAATCTGCCGCCTCCTCCACCCCTTCTGAAAATCCAGACATTGAAGGGAGACGCTGTATAAAATCCGAGCGGGAGAGACGTGTTTTTGCTAGGCTCCTGTGTTGTTGGGCCGAGAATGGGCCCTGGAGCGTGTATTTGTGAATCTGCACGTAAATTAAGTGATTATGTCGGAAGTGTTTAACGTTTAATTCTTTTTGTAAATAAATCTACTTGTTATGTTTTTGTTTTAAAAAATTGAGTTTCCCTTTTAATTAGAACTCTGTCTTTCTTTGGTATGGATCAATAGTTGTGAAATTTCTTCAAAATGCCTCAGAGAGTTTGTCAGCCTTACAGTGACGCCACAAGGTCAATGATCGGCATATGATTGGTCAAAAATTTTAACGCCGGCGCTGACGGATTCTATGTGGACATGCCGTAATTCTTCTGTTCGAGCCGAAAACATTTTCCCGAAACCATATCATATGCCCAACAGTTGAGCACGTTCAAGTGAGATTTAAAAAATTCTCCTCCTGGAAGAAGATCCAGACTAGTTCATTAAAACCCGAACCACGTTCATTTAATTCTGCTATAAAAGTTCGTAAGAGAGGAAGGAAGCGATTAAAAAAAAAAAAAAAAAAAAATTGGAAAGAAAGCGAACGTGAAACGAAGCTTGACTGATTACGCAGCATTGTATCAAATTAGCTGAATATCACCATACAAGTGAGATGAAAGTGGATTTTCCCTTAGAACAGCGCCGAAATGAGATTTGGTGAAGCTGCTCCTCACGTGTTATGAATATTACTTTAGTTACGTGCTACACACAGAGGAAGAAAAAAATATATGTATAAATAAAATAATATAAAAACAGTGAGCGAAAATTAAAGAAGTAATAACTGACTTTTTGTGACCTAAGCCAGATGCTCTAACTGCCGGGAATCGTCCTTGCACTTCGCGAAAGAAGATACGAAATTACGAAACTATATACGGATAAGTACGAAATTAGCCAAGAATTTCCCTTATTTGACCCACGTAATGTGAAAGTATTTTTCACGGAACGTAGTTTCCAATGTGAGTCAAAATTTTCAACTTCCAATGTTCGATTTCGTATCCATATCTCGACTGCAGAAGGTTCCAGTAAAAAATATAAACAAATCTATATATTTAAGTTGCTAAGCCGACATTTTGGGCAGTCCGTGAGATAAAACTACTGCATCGATTTACTTCATTTTGATCTTAAACGACAGATTGTAATCTGTAGATTTGTCAAATTTGGTTTTTGTAACCGCAATTTCTACTAACTAGCGATAATTTACAATTAAATATTGATTTCTGCGCTTGCTCAGTGGCATGTTTAAATCTGGCTTTAGAAACTCACTGTTTCTGCGCATGCTCAGTGACTTGTTTTAATGATTAAACACGTTTATTCCGAGAAGTCTCTCT
>OU015497.1:33448266-33460766 GCA_907164885.2 Dolomedes plantarius
ATAACTCATGCATTTGAAAAGAAAAAAAAAATCATGTCGAAAGGAGTGTAAAACTTTGTACTCCGGACCTCACTACCGCCATAAATTACTTGATTAAAAAGATGAAGAAACATTGAAAAATAAACCCCCAAAAAATTTTAATAAAGATCAATTTTCTCGCTTAAATATAATGAACCCCGATTATCCAGGCCAATTATGCATAAATCTCTTCAACTGGAAGACAATGATAATCCGAAAATGGACCTGACAGTATAGTATTAAAAATATTCAACGGTCTTGAGAATGATATATATACATATAGAGATCTAACAGGGTAATAGGGTGTAAATAAAAAATATATAAAAAACTTAAGTAAATATTTAGGCTTATATATATATATATATATATATATATATATATATATATATAAGACACAGTTGAAAGTGAAAAACCAGTATATGCTCAGAACCACAAGAGCCAGGAACTAAAAACATGAAAGATAAGTGAAAAATAGATTTTAGACAACATCTTGTCATCAGGTGCCGATACTGTCTAAAAACCAATGGATTGTTTCTAATAAGTATGATCTGAGCAATAAACATACTTAGACATCGTACAATCCATAAGAAACAGAAGAAGTGATAATCAGTGGCTTTATCATTGAACACCAAACTCGGCGCCAGACAAAGTGAAAGTTAAGTTAAGGAGATCGCAAGAAGACTGACGTCACAATATATAGATATATATAAACTCATGGCACAACGTCCGCTGCGGACCAAGGCCGGCGGTGCCTCATCTCGGCTTTCTTGACCGTGGGATATGATATTTAAATGTATATATATATAATATATATATATATTTATTTAAGTTTGTTTACGAGTCACATAGCCCTCTTTGAACTTTTCCTCTTTTATATATTTTCTCATGCATGGATAATCAGGAGTTCGGATCATGTGTTCAATATTTAACTTTTTGAAAGGAAAAACATCATTATTTTGGCTACAATCCTTTATTTCGTTTACAAACCTCTATACGATTATTCCTATGATAACCCTGAGCAGGATGTTCTAAACGACCGTCAAGTGCGGTGGGATAACTACAATAATTTCCCTCTACACGCATTTTAAATGCAAAAGAAACCGACTGCTAAACCCTATTAACTATTCCGGCAGCGATGTCCAGTACGAATCCAAAAAAAAACACCCTCGGCCCCCTTTTCCTTCACTCTGCCGACCTTTGACCCGAGCCGCACTCTGCCATTATCGCATCCATAGTTTATCTCCCAGCTCTCCTCTTTTTTCTAGAAGTTTCTTTGTCTTAGCTGCTAGAGCTTCCAAGAACGGCTCTTCTTTGAAACTGATAAATCTAGACCTTCTATTGAACCTGACAAATCTTTTTCCCTTCATCCCACCCCTGTCGATGTTGTTCTCTCCCTTAAGATCTATGGCTTCCCCTCCCATCCACCCCAAAAAAGATGGAGCTCCCTACATTCCCCCGCATCTGTCCATCACGAGCACTGACCACTGGCGACCGGCCCGCGGACAATACCTTTTCCCCCCTCTCTCGTCCTTTCCCTTTCCCAATTTGCTGCATTCCTTCTGTTTTACCTTGAGAGCGAATGTTGAGCCCCGTCGGCGGGCCGAAGACCCGAGGAACCTTGATGCATGATGTCCATAATATTTTTAAGAGCGCCGGCACAAAGGAATACAAACAGGTTTCCTCCGCACAAAGGAAAAAAGGCCTATCCGGGGAGAGAGTGGAGAGGTTTTTCCTTGCTTTAAAAAAAAAAAAAAAAAAAAAAAAAAAAAACTGGTCCCGGGGTTTAATTGGCGTCTGGAGTTACGTTCGAATTGGATTTAAAAACGAGGCGAAAGCAACCTTGAGGGAATGGAAATATTTTTGTGCGGCCCCACTGCATTGCATTAACCTCATAACACTGCGCTCTTTAAATTTTGTCTTGGATGGTATAAAAATAAGCTAATAAGGTTGGGAGGGTCGATAAATCATAGACGAGCTCGCCCTGGGAGTATCCTGCAAGAGTTTCAAGCACCCTGCTTGCCCTCTCGTAGGAAAATATCGTGGAATGGCCGATTCGAAGATGGAATGGCCCAAAAAAAGTTTTCAGACATGAGAATATAATCGACGTCCGATTCTTCCGTCCAGGACCACCTGCGTCCAGGTTGGATATTAGCCACCCCTTATATGCTGAGTGTAAAGCTTATTCAGTGCCGAAAAAGGCAATTTTTTTCGTGCTAGGCCATGGGTGCTTGGAAATAAGCATATTGAACTAGTTTTTCAGCGAAAGATAAATTCACAAGAATTAGTGATGTTTTCTAACGCTAGGAAGTTTAAGCATCTTGGCGTCATGAAAGGAAAATAAACTATCTCGAAACCCATGGCAATGAAACGCTTGAAAACTAGTACTTACACAGAATGAGTTTCCATCCAAAAAGGCAACTGAAACAACATGGCCGAATAAACCACACACCACAAGGTTCGGAGTCCGACTTGGCTCGATGCCACCTCAATTTGAACTAGCAGCCCCCGGGAACAACATCTGGGGGGGATTCGTACCTCGTCCCACCCTCTCTGACCTCATAGAAGGACTTTCTGGTCTACGGATTTAAGTACCCATATCGGACCTGGACACGACGATACTAATGGCGCTTGTCGGTATTAGAACCGTGCATCCCCGGCTCTATACGTGGTTTGAAATTGTTCATTGCGTTATGGATAATTTTTTTCTTATTATTTTCATAGAATCAAATATGGAACCCCAACCCATCGTGTAGTGGTTAGCGTCGGGATCGTTCACAAAGTGGACTCGGGTTGCCTTGACGTTTCAATATTGTCTCTTCATAGAGACCAGCGTAGATTCAATTCTACTGGTGTTTCTATATAAAGTAGCCAAGGAAATTACGGATCTCCTCGGGACAAAGTGCCACCGCATTGGAAAAACAAAAATGAAAAAAGAAGTTATTTGATTTCTATATAGTAACGGTGTGAAGGATTGCCTGAACTCTTTCTTTATTGATTTTCTTTCAAAATCCGGTGCAATCGTGGGCAATTGAATTCTAATATCAATACTATGTATCAGAGCTCAAAAACTAATTTTATTGCGGGACCCCAAAATTTTACATTCAGTATCCCAAAAATTCCCAGAAATGTGTACACTCACATGCATAAATACATATACACAAATATACAGTCCCATATCTATATATATAAAACAGTTCCGTAACTGACTCACTGACTCACTGACATACAACGCACAGACCAAACCGCTGGACCTAAAAGGCTGACTTTGCATGGCGATTCTTCTTATGGTGTAGGACGTGCACTAAGAAAGATTTTTGAAAAATTCTTCTTAGAATTTTTAAAATTAAATTTTTAAGCTGTTTTTGTGTTTTAAGTTTGCAATTAAAATAATAATTTGAGGGTTATAAAATTTATATCGAGGAGAAAGATCATCCGGGTTTCAGGTAGTACACACATATATTTAGAGAGGACAGACAGCTTTGTATTATGATGCAGGAGAATCCCGTACGGTATTTACTTTGTCTATAATATTGTTCGCCGAAAAATCGATCGAAAATAATTCATTTTCCTTCAAACAGAAGATGCCACATGAGGGAAAAATTTATAAATATGTTACACACATTATAGCTTCTCCAACTGAACTCGGAATTCTTCGAGATGCTAATAGTGTCGTGTCTCGGAGTCTAGCGTGTCTGTTGCGAGTCCGGCGTCTTTTGAAAACAAAATATTTCATGCTCGCGTACGTAATAAATGCATGTATGCACGACGTTCATTCTCTTGTTTCCATTCTTCGTTTCGCGGGGTTCCATAAGTTTGGGGTATCTGAATGTTAGATTGGTTTAGTTCCAGGAACAAGCTTCATTTTTATGCCACCAGCGGAATCAGGGAAAGCTTCTCGCTTTGATAGCTGGATACCGGATTGTTTCGCTTGCTTTTTTTTTTTTTTTTAGAAATAGCGAAGGATAAGATTGGCATGTGTCGTACGAAAACTGATTACGTTGGGTAGCACCCCCAGAAATTGAGCATGAGACTTCATTTCAGATGGGGTGGGATAACATATCAGAAGCGTATAATCATGCTACGTCATATTCGAATGAAGTTCAGATAGTTAAATTATGTTATTTAAGGCTGGCCCAAATGAAATTGAGACAGTTCTTTTAGCAGCAATGGTTTGGTTTACAGCGCTGCGGTCAACTTTTTGCTACACGACGGCTAATTAGACCGGGACCTACAGTTTAAAGCCGATTCCGAACGGCTACAAACATCCATGCCCACATTGGGGCCCGAACTCACAGGATCTGAACCGAATGCAAGCACCCTAGCCATTCGGCCATCCCCTAGCATGGGGCAATGGTAAAATGTGTGTGTGGCTAATGTCCCTGGGGGATGATAACATGACACCCCAGTCCGGTGTAAATATGAATATAAGACATAGAAACAGACAAATGACACAATCACAGAAGAATTTTATTGACAGACGATGACACCGGCGATGGACGATGGGTTGCAGCTCCCCTTTCTAGACGGGGTTCCAATTGCAGGCGGAAGACTGACCGGTTCCCCAGAATACAGCCAAGTCTTATGCGGGAATCGAAACCACACCCCCGGCGTGGCAGGCTGATGCCTTATCCACTTAGCCACTGGGCGACAATGGTAAAATAATCAGAGCTTTGAGTTTGCGCTAGTAGATGGCATTGTATGTTACGAAACAAAGCTGCTATCGTCAGAAACTGTCAGTGTGCTGTTTGAACGTGTTTAAGCAAGGCGACTACGTACGGTCGTAACGTGGATTCATCCAAACAAGCCAAGCAAGCGGTTATTCAAATTTTAACGGTAGAAGGTGTTAGTAAAGCCGAAATTTATCGTCGTATGAGGGATGTGAATGGGCATGACTGTTTGACTCAGTGTAGAGTGTTCAGATGGTTTTGGGAAATTCGTTAAATACGTGAGAGCACGGGATATACTGAGACCTGCTCAAGTGAATTTGGCCATCACAACGAAAGCGATTGCTGCCGTGGACAGGATTTGCCGTGCGCTTCCGCTGGGATGTCCTCGACCATGTCCCTAGAGCCCAAGCCTGTCGTGCTGCGACTACCACATCTTCGGCCCACTGAAAAGGGCTTTCAAAGGCCACCGGTTTACTAATGATGCGTATTAAGACAAGTTCTGCAGACAACCACGGACATTCTTCGATTAGGATATCCAAATTCTAGTAATCGCTAGGACACCGACTTGACTTCGCTAGGACTTGCCAATTAAGACAAGTTCTGCAGACAATCACGGACATTCTTCTCTTAGGGTATCCAAAATCTATTAATCGCTAGGACACCGACTTGACTTCGCTAGGACTTGCCAATCAAGACAAGTTCTGCAGACAATCACGGACATTCTTCTCTTAGGGTATCCAAATTCTAGTAATCGCTAGGACACCGACTTGACTTCGCTAGGACTTGCCAATCAAGACAAGTTCTGCAGACAATCACGGACATTCTTCGCTTAGGATATCCAAATTCTAGTAATCGCTAGGACACCGACTTGACTTCGCTAGGACTTGCCCAAAGACATGTTCGGCAGACAATCACGGACATTCTTCTCTTAGGGTATCCAAAATCTAGTATTCGCTAGGACACTTGCTTGAACCGACAAGGCGACTGTTTGTAGCAGATATGTAGCTCATGTATCACTATTACTACGTGTCTGCTCCTATACTCCAACCAATAAACCATTACATAAAAAAGCAAAAAGTTTCACTTTCATTTAGGTCACCCTTTTATAATGCCAAAGCACTTTATTTTAATGAATAGTCATTTAACATTTTCTTTAATGCCTGTGGAACAGAATAGAGCAAGTCAACAGATTTAACGTACGTCTGTCAAGTTCGCAGTTTTAATGTTATCATTTCATATTTTACGTTTCATTTTTAAAAAGTGTGCAATCGTTTAAAGGAGAAGGAAAAAAAGTATTTCAGTCGTTAGTCTGTCAACAAACTTGAAGAATGGGATGGAATGAACTACTCGTTGGTCTCTCTAACTTATGCCAACTGGTTTATTTCAAGGTCAATACTACTGAATAATTGCATTTAAGCAACTCTCTAATAACTAGCCAGTTCATGCCCGTAAGGTTAAATGAAATCAAACTGCCTTCAAGTGATAAGATTTATCGCTGGTTATAGGTGTATTTGAACGAATTATAGATGATGTTTCAACGTTAGTTAGTTAGAAAAATAGAATGCTATGCACTACAATTCGTGAATAGTTCTATTATTTGTTCTGGATGACTGCACTTTGTCAGTCCCCGGGAAAAGAAAAATACAGAGAGAAAATATAGAATTATTTTTCCTACAGCATGCCTATCGACTGCTGACATGCTGAAAGGCCATAACGAGGGCTAAACTTAGGTCCATGCTTGCCGAGTACCATAGGCGTAGCATGTTTCTAACTTTATTTATTTATTTATTTATTTATTTTTTTTTTTGTTTTGGGGGGGGGGGCTCGAATTGAATTCAGTTAGGGCCCTCCTCCGCACAATGACTGCCTGGCGGGGTCCTTAAAATATGAAATCTTATGATTTTTTAAAAATTGAATAGCAATAGAATTGATGTTTGAATAGTATTCAAAAGTTATACAATGATAAAAATAAATATAATATAAATAAAATGAGAAAAAAAATGTAGCCTCGAATATTTGTTATGGATCATATTGTTAAAAACTATGTTAAGGCTAAAGACATATCGGAATATTCCGCTTCACAGTTTGAAAAAGCGGGAAATAACCAACTTCCTTAAAAGTTTTCTACAATTTTCCGATTTTAACTGAACTTCTATTAACGTTTTAATTTATTTTAAGTTTAGTTGGAGAGCCACGCACGCCCCCCCCCCCTCCCTGACGCTATTCTGAGTACCCTGGAGAAGCAAATCTTTGCAAAAGAAACCGCTCTTATTATGGTGTGTTCCAAGCGTTTTTTGAGCCAAGGTGTTTTGCCCCTTCAGTCGAGTCGGATGAAGCGTGAAGTATTCATGAATTTCACATGTTGAAACAAGAAAGAAAAAATAAACCCTGACTGGTCAACAACTAAATATAAGTAAATACCCCTCTCCCAATTTTTTAATAAAATATTTTAACTGTCCTGTAGTCTTAAACACTCAAACAAACTCTGATTATCAAAATACTGCGAAACGAAAATCCAAACCTCGCTTGTGTTTACATTAAAATAAGGTAAAGATTATATTTTGTTAATACGAGGAACAGTAATTACAAAACTCTATCAAAGGCATAGCTAATGTGTCCATAGCTAATGTGTCCATATCATTTGTCTTGCAACCGTCATAGCCTATACATACTTGTACTAGAGAAATTGCAATGTCGAGTGATTAGCGAACGGGGTTTGGGCAAAATATTACCTTAGCAGAAAAGTTTTATAATAATGAATTGAAGAGACTAACGTTTAATATCTGATATTGTAGGAGAAAGGAATAGCTTAAATAGAGTAGCGGATCATCGCACAGGCGCAAGAATCGCGCGCTTGGGGTCTCCAAAAGTTAGCAGCTTGAAAGAGACATATAATCTGCAAATTTTTTTATCAAACTAGCCGCTAAACTTTTTTTACTAAACGACCAGCATGGCCGCTTTTAGTTTTATATTTTCTTTTTCAAAACAACTCAACTGAAAGTAACATAACTAAGGAATGTTACAATTACCTGTCATCATAAATATACATTGTTAAGGGGTATTCTCCATAAAGCTGATTATAAAACATCGTGATTTATACATTGTTAAGGGGTATTCTCCATAAAGCTGATTATAAAACATCGTGATTAAAAAATATGAATTTTGATTACTTCAGAACAGAGTTAAAGATAAGACTGAGAAACCCAACACCAATGATTTTAAAAATTACATCCCACTCCCTATGAGCTGTTTTTCAAAATTAAGATATCTACACTTTATTATTATATGAAATAATAAATTGTTGGGGAACAATTTTTTCCTAATAAATTGTTGAGAAAATTTCTTCACTTATAAAATGGAGTAAAAATTCAGAAGTACTGAAATAGGTGTAGAAAATTAACTATCTCTGGCTATCGGTTGCTGTGCCGGCGACGGTTAAGCCTAACCTCGCGATCATTTATGCTCTCTCTTAATGAATTATTTCTTCTTCACTTTCTTTCTTGAGACTGTTGCCAATTTTCACTTGATCGTGCAGCTCGCTTTCGAGCATTCCTGATTTCAATGCGTAAATCCATGTTGACACGCGGTTGCCAATTGCAGACGGCCGCTAATGTTTAGGCCGTCCGCACACGGAGCAACTCAAAAGAAACTGATAACCGACTCCAATCACAAACCAGACCGTGATGAGTCGTAACCTATGTAATTGAATGGAGCCACGCACACGGCGTAACTGGTTACAAACCCGTCAGCAACGCGTTTGTAATCAGTCGCAGGCAACTCAACGTGTCGAGTCGCTAGCAACTTCAGTCGCCAGTTTCTCTCGCGTTGTGCGTGTTATTACACAATCTATGTTACAGCCGCTCTTTTGGCAAGCTGCCAAATGACGTACACGAGTCACGTGACTTCTGCCTAGCGATGAAATGGAATTCTAACGTTTCTTGTTGTATGGAATATGTGCGCCCATATATACAGTCCATTTTTAAACGATTGATCAAAGACAATCTATTGTGACGATTTTTTAAAATAAATTAATTTCTGATAATAATTTAACTAAAAATAATGCCCGGGATAATGATGTTCTTCCTTCCATGACAGGTCGCACACTATTGATTTGAATCACTTTTGAGTCGAACCGTGTGCGGAGCCGCATCACTAACGAGTTTGCAACCGATATGCAATTTCAGTCGCTAACCAGTTCAGTTTCCTTTGAGTCGCTCCGTGTGCGGACGGCCTTACATTTGGCAGTTGCAGCCGTTGCCATTCGGAGTGTAGAAATGTCGTCGATTTTTGTGCCGCATACCTACGCTTTATATATATATATATATATATATATATATATATATATATATATATATATATATATATATATATATATATATATATATATATATATATAATATATATATATATATATATATATTTAGATATAGATAGATAGATAGATAATAAATTGATTTGATACCATTAATTAGTAATAAGATCAAAGCGGCCTCAAATCTAGGTTGCGCTTGCCCTCCCATCCCCACCCCCAAGTGCTTGATACGCCACTTCTTAAATATGACAGTTATTATACTGTGCATTTACACCCGCATGAACATGTTACATACCAGATACTCTCCCTCATTTTCCATTAAAAAACCCCTGCATTCAGTGACTTAGATAAAAATCGGGTCCCGAAATATGCAGTCTGCCTCTGAGGGGGTTTACATACAGGGCAAATTACAGCTTTCTTATTGAAAGTTCCAGAAGCGAAATGGGAAAAAAAAAAGTCTCATTTATAGTGGTACACTTAAGGGAATTATATGCGTCCCTGCGAGAAACCAACTCAGGTAGAGGTCCGTATAACTCAGGCGATTGTATGGCTATCGCCGTAGGTAAATTTTTCTTTGAACTGAAGGGCCTAGAAAACAAGTGCACAGACAGGGGTATGAAATAAAACCGTCGGCGGTGGATTTATGTGTATTTCTTTGGCCTCCCTGCGGTTCATTTTTTTTTTTTTTTTTTTTTCCTGAGGGGGGAGCTCGGTCCTCTATTGTAGAATTTTTTCCAAGAATTCTAGAATGGGTACATCGGGGGAATAAAGAACTCAAACACCTGTATGTCTGAGGAGGCCGAAGAAAAGAACGATCACCTATTTTTCACCTGTTTTCGGAACGACCGGAAGGCATAGGTTTGGGATCTTTGAGCTATAAAAGGAATACTCGAGTATAGAACATAAAGAGAGAATACAAGATGAAAGCTGGATTTATTATATCCTTATTAGGAGACGAACCCTACTGTCAATATCACGCATTTATCTCCGAGCAAAAGTTTAAACAGGGATTTAGTCTATTTATCTTCAGTTGCACAGTGGATATGCGAGTTACGAAGCATTACGTGTAGTGACAACGGATGTGTTTCCAAAATATATGTGTATGCTCTAAAGCACTTAGATCTCCATACAATATATCAACTATCATAAGGACATTGCTGTTTTTTGTCAATATAAACGATGACCAGCTTATATTGAAACCCAGTATGCAATCTGCAGTTTTTTTATACATGACATAGGATGGGGGAATGATTATAATTTTATATATATATATATATATACTAGATGAATACCCGTGCTTCGCTGCGGAGTACTTTGAAATTAAATACAACGGTCAATGCATGCAATTAATGCAAAAGAAATTTATATATTTATAAAAAAATAGCAAAGGATATTTTTGATAGACAAAATAATGTAGAAGAAAATATTAAAATTAAATACAACGGTCAATGTATGCAATTAATTTGTATGTTTAATATCCATAAAACATGCTAATTTGAATTAGATTCTTAAAAAATTTCCATCTCAATTAGTCTAGTGGTTAAATTTTATCTTTCCCCGAATTTTAATATCGGTTTTTGTCAATTTATTTCGTTGTTATGCACGTGACGCAAAATTAATTTCAAGTATCACAAAAAGAAAAGAAATCTCGTGATCGGCATTTAATAAATTAAATTCTAAAAATTAATCTTTGAAAATTCACCAAAAATCAGAAAATGGAATTAAAGATTTGAAAAAGATTTCATTTTAAAGGAATTTTTATGATCTTTCTCGTGATATAAATTTTATAACCCTCAGATTATTATTTTAAATGCAAACTTTAAAAAATATTACAAAAATAGATTAAAAATTAAAATTTAAAAAATCTAAGAAGAATTTTTCAAAAATCTTTCTTAGTGCACCTCTACACTATAAGAAGAATCGCCATGCAAAATTTCAACCCTTTAAGGTACAGCGGTTTGGTCTGTGCGTTGTATGTCAGTCGGTCAGTCAGTCAATCAGTCAGTTACGGAACTGCTTTATATATATAGATACATTGTCTTCGTTTGAGTGTAAAAACAAGAAGTTTACTCGGTACCGGTTAATAATGCGTTAAAATAAATTAAAGAATATGGTAAAATAATTCTAAATTAGCCATTATAGCAGCAGTGCAGCCGCTCTTTAACTCAGTGATATGCTAAACGTAGGAACAACCAGGTATCTCAAAAAATCTACAAATAAAACTTTCTAAAAATTTCAATTTTGATAATAAAATTAAAAGTAGTTCATTGCTAGTATTTTTTGCCATCAGAGAACGGAAAATGTTTACTCTTCCACCATTGTAAATTATATTAGTAGCATCAAAATAATAAATAAATAAAAGCATCGATCAATGTTGGCTGACTGAAATAGTCCTCTTACTGTACATTTTTTTTTCTCGGAAAAACGCATGGTACGCTAACTTTTAGAACTCTAAAAGCATCCTTGCAAACCCATTCGACAGAGAGAATCTGTTCAAAAACTCTCAAAGTTTTTATTCAATAAAACCATACGTATGGATTTTCCCCATCTTTTAAGGATATCAAGATGGCCTACAAAATATCGATTTCAGGTATTTTCAAATTTTGGAATACCTTGAAATGTGTTTTCTTTCGAAAGATATATTTTAAACTAGACCTGAAAAAAAAAAGAATGATGTTTGATGTTTCAAAAAAAAAATTTTTTTTTTTCCTCCTCCGGCAAGAAATAGTATTTGAAGGGAATTTCTTTAAACCTTGCAAGTTATATTACATGACTTGTTTCATAATCCTGAAATTTTATGATTGTCTGAAACGTAAACTTAAGGTTTCACTTGATGTATTGTGTTTCCCTACCAAAATTGAATCAGGATAAACATAAACAGTTTAAAAAAGATTTAAATAAATCTTTATTTCAGCAACGGCGAGGAACAGACTGATAAATAAACAAATATCTCTTTCGAATCTGGGACATATAAAAAAGAGAATTTTGTAATCAAATGTTAAGTAACAATGTTAAGTACTAACAGCAGTATTAAATGTTAAGTACTGGATCAGATGGGGATAATCTAGCTTCTTCGATTCCTTTCCATCATGCATCGATATCAAAAATCGAACGTTACAGAATAGGAAAAGACGTTAATATAAACCAGCCTAAATTTCTCAGATAATCTGAAGCTCCAAATTTTTATTTATTTATTTATTTGTATATTTCTTTACAGTAATACTTGCATATTGAGAATATTTAGAAATAAAATCAGACGGTTTTAACGTAGGATTACGTTCCTCCATAAGGGTACTCCGGAAAGCAAAATTTCAGACGATGAAACCGTCCGTCGTCGCGAGTTATAATTTTGACAGTGCGCCAAACCCAGTCTGTATCGCTTGGGCAAGCAGTAATCATATAAACAGAAAAGTACCAAAATGCGTCAAAATTTTGACATACATATATATATATATATATATATATATATACATACGTACATATATATAGATCAGGGGTTTCCA
>OU015497.1:33465766-33575766 GCA_907164885.2 Dolomedes plantarius
CGTATCTGTGGTTTCTGTGTCTGCGTTGGGAGTCTTTGCGGGAAAATGCTCGGTTTGTCATCATGTGTATCGGCGACGTAATCCACTCTGGCCTGTTATTTGTTCCTCCACGTCGCCTATATTTCATATATATATCCTGCTTAAGTCAGAATTTAAGTGGGAAAAGAACGATTACCTTAAATTTAAAGGGGGCTTGGGAATTAAATTATATTTGTGGCGTAATTCGCCTCTAATTGTTCGTATTTCAAGACGCGAATTGGGAAAGGGAAATTCCCCTTTTCATTATGTAATCTTGGCGCGCCTGTGGGTTTTGCGTTCGAGGAGGAAAATGATGTAATTCTCCGTGAAAGATGTCTGGTTTGGGCTCTGCGCATGTGCAGGGAGAGATGACTCGCGGAGATGCCGGCGAATTTTTTGTCAGAACGCGGGATTTAATCGTTGCCGGTGGACGTGTGTCAGATGGGTCCACAATTTGAAAATGGCGAGCGCTCAAATATGCGCTACTTCGATCAGTGGTTGCTGGAAGGAGAAATAAATTGACTTGATTTCGTTGGAACTATGTTTGTTTATTGGATTTAGACCACTTACCACTCGCCACCAGTATTAACATGATGACTGCAAATTAATGTGAGGACAGGCAAACCACACGCCTGTCATATATATATATATATACATACATATATACATATATATATATATATATATATATATATATATATATATATATATATATATATATATATATATATATATATACTTACTTTCCTCCGCTCCCTTAATATAATACCCAGGGACGTAGATTTAGGAGATTCAGAAGGGCCCGGGCCCTCCGCGATATTAATGTAATTCATAAGTATCAGCCAAATATGGCCCTTAATAAAGTTTTTCTGAGAGACTGTACCCCTATCCGAAAGTTGGTTTGTTTTTTTTTGGGGGGAGAAGGTATTTTTACTACATCTTATAACAGAAACATTACTTTAGCCAGTTTTAGTTATTTCACGTGTTTAAAATTTAAAAATGAATAGAATTTTAATTTCATTGTTGTTAAATTTTTAAAAATTTGACTTTAAAATGACTGAAAATTAAAAATTTATCTAAAATGTGTCGCGCAGAAAAATTTGAGAAAAAAACTACCGGAAAATAATTGATTGTATAAATCAATTGGCTTTCTGGTTTGAACGGAAAAAATATACATTATTTGAGTATACGCTGTTGCAAGCGAGAGAAAACTTTTTTCCTTTTTTTTCCCCGTGACACTTTCAAGAAATATTGCTGATTTACGAAGCCTTGATATGCAGTGTGCTTCATGAAAAATTATAGGGTTTTTTATGCTATTTATAACAGAAAAAAAATAAGAGATAGGAATAAGAAGATTTGCTTATATACTGTCCGAAAAGTATTTTTATAAGTAATACTACATACATAACTACAATTTTTTCGTTTAATTTTTCACAGAAAATAAAAATTACTCAAATAAACTAACACCGTCAAAATATTTTGTTTGTTATTCTGGAAGTATACTTCTCTAGTAATCACTTCATAATACATTTTGTAAGCCATCTTTCTTTTAAATAATACTTGAAGTACACAAACAAAACGCGAGGAAACAAATTGCTCGCCTCTTAATTTTAAACACTTTCAGCTGTCAGTTTCAACTTTCATCGTCTAACAAAAGAGCTCTTTAGAAGTTACATCGTCGCATATCTCACGGCGAACTGACCTAAAAGCTTAGAGCAAATAAAACGAATCAGAAACCCGCTATTACACGATGCTTACGAAAAGGGTTATTCTCTCGTTCTTTATTTACGCCCATTTGCATATGTTTTTCGAGTTAATAAGCTGCGCACGGACATCCTGCTGAAAAGCGTCTCGCGATTCGAGATCAAGTCCAAGGAGGCCGCCAAGTGCTTGGCGGAGAGAACACACGCATTTTGCATCTTCTTCGAGAATAAAAAGAAAATATATACAAAGACAACAAACTGATGGTTTCTCTTTCCTTTATCGTATCTTCTCAACCGATCATTATTACAAAGACTAGTTTATATTCACCGGAAAAAAAAAATAAAGTAAACAAATTAAAATCCTTTGTTCAATTTTTTTTAGGGTATTATTATTCTTTTTCTAATCTGCCGTTCAGAGGAAACTTATTTTTGAAGGAAAAAAAAAAATGTGGCATTGTAACCAAGCTGTGGGAAGAAAAGCGAGAAGAAATCGTTTGCAATCATGGAGGAAATGAGAAATCGAGCTTGACTGATCATTTCGGTGAATCGAGAAAGCTTTCTTTACCATTTTTCAATAAAATTGGAGCAGTAAATGATTTTTAAATTATTCTGCCATTTGTTTTCTTTTGATGTCGTTTTCTGTTTTTGAAGGAAGGAATGGAACTTCTACATCCATTTTTACAGCTGAAACTGGAATTCGCTGTCAGATATGCAGATGTAATTTGCACCAGTAACATAAATTTTCCTTCGAAAACTAAAATTGTATTGTTATAAAATTTGACTTTTATACAGGTCGAGATTTAAACAACTACACACAAATCAAATAAAAAAGAGTTAAAAATGACTTTTAACAGACGATTATAAAAAAAATTTTATACATTCACCGGCGGCTCCTTATTGGAAAACCTGTGTGCTCTAATGGCACTTATGCTGGGTGTAATGAAAAGTTATGTGTTGATTTTTTATTTAAGATGAAATTACAAGTATTTGATGTGAGTATATCGTTACAATAAATATATATGCCTTATAATACGGAAGGTAACCGCCTTTTCCGCCATTATTTACGCCACAACTCCTTATAGTTTTAATAATTTTCTAAAATATTGCATATACTTAATGTTGTAGGATGGATATATATATATATATATATATATATATATATTTTTTTTTTTTTTTTCAGGAGTGTGTCTGCCCAGAGCCGCTATTAGAAAAATTAGAGGGAATGTTGAAGACAAGGTCTGCATATTCTCATTTTAAACAGAGTAGAATTCTATTAGCAAATATGTAGTAGTACTGCTTTACTATTTGAGCTTTAACTGTCTGTAGTAAGCGTATCTACAAGGAGAGGGTTTATAAGCGGTGTGACATTTTACCGTGATGTCATGTCACTGCTAGCATCAGGAAGTTATTGCGTAATCTCATGTCGCAACAATGAATCGACTTTGTTGTGCTTCAAAGCCACACCAAAAGTTTATTGCCTTTAGGCTTTTATAGGCCAGCATAACAGGCTTCTACCGGCTCAATAATTTTTTTCTATAAATACAGTCGAACCTCCATATATCGAAGTAGCAAAATGCCGGAAAAAAATTCGATATATAGAAATTTCGATATATAGAATTAATCTTAGTGTTATCATAATTCTCCTAAAACATTAAAATTAAAGCTAATTTTCGTATACGAAACTTCATTTCTAATTTATATGCGAATCACATTAAATGAAAGTTAATAACTAAAAAATGAATTAATGTGAAAGATTTATTGAGTACTATATACCTTTAAAAAAAACAATAATCCAGACAGTAGTTACAGTGATCACAGTTACATTCTTTAAAAAAAAAAACTACGAATATTTTGCCGAACAGCCAGTTTTTCGGAAAGTTCATCGAAGAAATGCTAGCATTTATTCAGTCCATTAAAAACTTCAGAAGGGACATTTTACACGAATTGAAGTCCACGAAGTATTGTTTCAAACACCAAAAAAATGGGAGATTTTATTCTGAAGTGGAATAAAATCTCCCAATATGTCGTGAAAAAAATTCGATTTATAGAGATTTTTTCGATGTATAGAAACTGTTTTTCTATGTAATGAACATGGAGATTTGCTAAGAGTTCGATAAATGGAAAATTTCGATATAGGGAAGTTCGATATATGGAGGTTCGTCTGTATTTCGAAACGCTTCGATCGTGTCGTATGGATTTTTTACCCGAGGATTACTTACCAATACAGCTAATTAAACAAACGCATTTAATTCAGCCTAAATATTCTCCACTATTCATCCACACAATCACATTTGTCCACGAAAGCGCGTTATATTTAGCATTTTGAAAAAAAAACTCTTCGGAAAGATTTACAGCTGCATATTCCGTAAGTGGAATGTTATGATAGAGTAATTTTTCCCCCCCGGCGAACAGAAAACTGTGCGCGCTATAAATATTTCTCTCCATTTCTGTATTAAAACGACCTCTGTTTCTCATTTTGACAGATTGTGCCTAAAGTTAGATCCCATTTATGAAATTTTTTTTTTCCCCTCCGACATTGCATGCTGTTCGTTACATTCGCTTTGGCGTGATTTTTAATATAACAGGCAATTTTTGCGGGCCTATTTATTCTAAAACCAAAGTGTTTCCCTGGGAAATGAGCGTTTGTATTCCACAGAGCTGAAGCCTTCATCCAACTCTGCTCATATTCATATTAGTAATTTTCTGATGCATCTTAAAATAATTAGGCTTAAAATAACACGGAGAGGCAAGGGCTGCTGACGTAGCGGTTGGCAAAAAAAAAACATAAACGCGACTAGAAGGTGCGCCCATAAAGTATACGGACATTTTTTTATAAATAAGAAAAATATTACTCACCTTCAAATAAATTTATCTCCTTCAAAATAATCGTCAAAGGAGTCTATACAATTTTTCCAATGTTTCTTCAAGTCATCGAAACGCTGTTTATAGGCGTTGGAACTAACTGTTCGTAAAATACGCGTTACATTTGATTTAATATCCGAGACGTTTTCAAATCTCCGTCCTTTCATGGCCATCTTAAGCTCCGGAAATAGTATAAAACCAGCTGGCGATAAGTCTGGAGAATAGGGTGGGTGATTTATCACTGTAATTGAAAGCTTAGCAAGATATTGTTGTACAAAAATTGCTGTATATGGGGCCTAGCATTATCGTGTAAAAGAAACCATTGCCCAGAATCAAACAGTTCCTTCCTAACTCACCTTATCCTGTTTCTTAATCGAAAAAAGCACCTCCTTGTGAAAATGCGGATTAATTGTTAGATTTTCAGGAACAAATTCGTGGTGAATTGCCTTTGTAATCAATAATTCGTGCCTTTGTAATCAATAAATGCAATCAGCATCCCCTTTGATTTTGACATCCGTAAATTTTTTTGTATGGGAGAAGACGGTCCGTTCTACTGTGCACTTTGTCTTTTTGTTTCTGGGTCGTATTGTAGACACCAGGTCTCATCTCCTGCTATGATGCACTTTAAGAAATTGTTGACCTGTTGCGCAGTAGTCAACAAATCTTCACAGCAAGCTTTTCTGTCTTCTTTTTACTGTTCTGTCAAAATCCGAGGCACAAATCGAGAACAAACTTTTTTCATTTTCAGATTTTCAATTAAAATTAATCTACAGCTTTCTTTGCTTATCCCAAGCATGTCCGAAAGTTGTTGAGTTCTTACACTCTATCAGCTTTTACCAAAGAACGAATTTTCTCCACTTTTTCCTCATTCTTTGCAGTTGAAGGGCGCCCTGTCTTTGGTTCAACTTCAATGCTTTCTAGCCTACATTTAAAGCGTTTGTACCACTCATACACTTGTGTTCTTGATAACGATGCATCACTATATACTGTTCGAATCATCTCCTAAGTTTCGGTAGCAGATTTGCCTAATTTGTAACAAAATTTAATGTTACAACGTTGTTCCATTCCGAAGCAAATTTTTTTGTACAATGCCTTCTCAGTAATTGAAAATTACTACGGCGTTTTGATACGCAAACGACTAAATAACCAGTTTAAACTGGCTTTAACAAGAGTTGAGATGTCACTCTTTCTCACATTCCAAGCGCTCTGATTGGTTCATTGGTTGTTAATTGCCATTTGTCTGTTTGCTAAGGAATAATTCCCCCTTTTGTATTCGTCCTTTTCAGAATTCAGACTTACATTTACTGAGTGTGAAAATTATGCTACGTGGTAATTTTTTTTATTACGGTACTTTTTCATTAAAAAAAAAAACATCGAGCACAAAACATCGATGTTAAAAAAACATCGGCTTCAATAAATCGATGTTTTGAAAACATCGACATCGATGTAGCATCCCTAATATGCAGTGACGAGCAGCGAACCAGGGATGTTCAGATCACTGGCCCGCTGCTCTAGCCAACTGGGCCATCTCGCCCTAGTACAATCCTTCACTTAATGATTATGCCGGCACTGCTGTTAGAGCGATATTATCTTTAAACTACTTTTCTCTGGTAACTTTCATTGGGTTTGCGGTCATATTAGTTTTCAGTCTCAACGCATGGATAATTTACACAGCTTAATCAAATATTCGTGTCAATAGTACTGTCCGACCACACTACGAAGAACCACGGTTGGCATAGTGCCAAGACGATTCTATTCACGCTGTAGGTAAGGCTGCTGAGGAAGGAGGGGGAAAAGTCTCGTATTCTCTCGACATTCTTTAGAATCGGTTACTAACTGCGCTTGCTTGCTTTTTCCTCGTCTGTTATTTTGATTATTATATTAAAATTAATGGATCCTTTACCCAACACAACTACTCGGAATAAGCCGTTCCATAGTGATTGTAAAAGTATAAAACACAATGTAATTAAATTGTGTGATAAAGAAGCACTAGAAGGAAATGTTATTGTTCCACTTTCGAATCCCTAAAGAGAGCTAGTGAAATGACCGGGATATCAATGTCCAGAGTAAAAAGAATAAGCAGAGAAGCAAAGGGTGAAGAAAGTCCAAAATTTGAATCTCCGAGGAAACGTCAGAAAAAAAGAACTACCGAAAACGTAGCTTTAGATAATTTTGATTTTGATGTAATCCAAAAATATCCACTCCTATAACACTCCTATTTTTTAAATAGATTTGCTTCTTTCTTTTTATTATTTTGAAATTATTATTCACATATTCGATCAAAAATAAAGTTTTAAAAAATAACTTTAAATTTGCGAACAAAAAGCAGTTTGAAATACATTCCGTATTTCATAAACAAACACATCCGAAAATATGACGTTTTCCCCTATTTTCAAAGTAGACTAGCTTTTCTCGCGCATGCGTAACAGCTTCCAGGGACCATGGTTCCGTGGTCGGACAGTAGGAATCTTACGTTAACCCATCCAAATTACACCTCTCATCTTATATTAATAGCTAGAGGTTGCAAATTGAACAAAGCTCACTATAATGTTAGAAAAATGTGCACACGTAACAAGCAATTTGGCATTCGTTCACGCTGACAATTTGTTTATTCTGTTACAGACAGATGTCATTATCTATATGCATAAAACAGTTCAGTGACTGACTTACTGACTGACTTACTGACTGACAGATAACACACAGACCAAACCGCTGGACCTTAAGGTCTGAAATTTTGCATGGCGATTCTTCTCATAGTGTAGGGGTGCACTAAGAAAGATTTTTGAGAAATTCTTCTTATATTTTTTAAATCAAATTTTTAAGCTGTGTTTGTAACTTTTTTTCAAGTATGCACTTAAAATAATAATTTGAGGGTTATAAAATTTATATCAGGAGAGATATCATAAAAATTCCTTTAAAATGAAATCTTTTTCGAATCTTTACCTCCGTTTTCTGATTTTTGGTGAATTTTTAAAGATTAATTTTTTGAATTTAATTTATTAACTGCTGATCACGGGGTGTCTTTTCTTTTTGTGATACTTTAAGTTAATTTTGCGTCACGTGCATAACAGCGAAATAAATTGACAAAAAAAATATTGAAATACGGTAAAAGACAAAATTTAACCACTAGACTCATTGAGATGGAAGTTTTTTAAGAATTTAATTCAAAATACCATGTTTTATGGATATTAAACATACAAATTAATTGCATAGATTGACCGTTGTATTTAATTTGAATATTTTCTTCTACATTATTTTGTCTATTAAAATATCCATTACGATTTATATATATATATATATGTTACCGCGAAAGACAGAAATTGGAGAATGTCAACACATACCAAATACGTCGGTGAAAGACCGAATATTTGGTTATATTCTTATACTTTCGGACCATCACCGGTGTATGTCGACAAGCACAGGTATACTCTGGTGGATGTCGAAACGAGAAACCTCTAAAAACTACTTTAAATGCTGCCAAGAAATCTTTAAAAGCTCTGAAGAAAAGTACTCCAGAATATTTTCTGAAGTGATTTCTGCTAATACTAAGTGCACTACACCTTTGGATTACAGACAATTAAAACGTTTTGGCGTTTTCAAAATTAATGATGAAGAGAAGTTAATTGTACCTTTAAAACCAGGAGAAACAAATATACCGCATTATGTTACCAATGATGAATTGTTCAGTATACTATCTGAAACTCAGCTGTTGTTACAATAAATAAGATTGTATAACGTCAGTCACATAATTAAGTTTATTATTGATGTTATTTTCTTTTCTCATTTAGAATGTACTGTTCTTTTTTAAGTTCAACAGTTTATTTATATGTGCTGTTACTTAAGCTTTCTCCTATTTTGACATATATCATAATATGTTTTAATAATAAAGTATGATTTAAAAACGTAACAAAAATGCTTTAATTCAACATTCACCATCAGTGCATGGTGAATGTCGACATTTGCCGGTGTAAGTGAGAAATAAGGATATTTAGCAAATATTGCGGACATACACCAAGCGACTATGTGAATGTTGACATTCACCGGAGAATGTCGACATTCCCCAGATTTCGGTCTTTTACAGTAACATATATATATATATATATATATATATATATATATATATATATATATATATATATATACAGTCGAACCTCCATATATCGAACTTCCACATATCGAAATTTTCTATATATCGAACTCTTAGCAAATCTCCACGTTCATTACATAGAAAAATTGTTTCTATATATCGAAAAAATCTCTATATATCGAAATTTTTTCAAGACAAATTGGGAGCTTTTATTCCACTTTAGAACAAAATCTCTCAATTTTTGGCATTTGAAACAATATGTCATGGACTTCAATTCGCGGAAAATGTCCCTGATTTAGTTTTAAGTGGACTGAATAAATAAAAAATGTAACTGTGATCATTGTAACCACTGTCTGGATTATTGTTTTTTAAAGGTATGTAGTACTCAATAAATCTTTTATATTAATTCATTTTTTAGTTATTAACTTTCATTTAATGGGATTCGCATATAAATTAGAAATGGAGTTTCGTATACGAAAATTAGCTTTAATTTTAATGTTTTAGGAGAATTATGATAAAACTAAGATCAATTCTATATATCGAAATTTCTATATATCGAAATTTTTTCCGGTATTTTGCTACTTCGATATATGGAGGTTCGACTGTATATATATATATATATATATATATATATATATATATATATATAAATTGGCATTAATTGCATACATTGACCATTGTATTTAATTTGAATGTACTCGGTAGCGAAGCACGGGTATTCCAGCTAGTTTAACTTTAAAACTTTTATTTTCCAATTTTCTTCACTTTTTATGAAAGACTATATATATAATATGAAAAGTGTTCCATGTATTTTTATATCGTCTTCAAGATTTTGTACCACCATCCAGGATATACAATAGTCATTTCCGCTGTGGGCTGGTTGAGACTGCTTTTTGTCAGTCACCAAATAAAAATTTGGAGAAATCTCGAATTTTTTTTTAAACTAGCGCCCTCATCGGCCTTGCTGAGGAGCTCATAACAATGGCGAAATCTAGGTCCGTGACTTCTAGGAACAGTGGAGATGTGTATCTCTGTATATAGCACATTGTGTAAAACACTTATTTTAACGCAGGATTACGTTCCTCCATAACGGTCCTCCGGAAAGCAAAATTTCAAACGCTAAAACTGTCCGTCCGTACCTCGTGAGTTATAATTTTGGCAGCGTGCCAAACCCAGTCTGTATCGCTTGGACAAGCAGTAAACAGTTAAACAGAAAAGTACCAAAATGCGTCAAAATTTTGACATACATATATGTATATATATATAGCACATACGTACATATATATAGATACATATATACATAACACATACATACATACATACAAAAGAGGTAAGCAACGATAGGTAATAACCCGCGTTAATAACCCGCGATAATTTCGTTAGAAGAGACTACCTGAAATTTTTATTTTTAAAATATTATTTCGTTAAAAAGGTAGAGAGAAAAAAAAGAGAGAGTATTTATTTATGTCAAACTTAAAGAAACTTAAGATGTATTTAGCGGGGAACCCCTGTAACAAAAGTACCCAGAATAAATAAATAAAGAATACAAAATTACAACACTCCAAGTATGAAAAAGTACTCCCACAGCAAAGAGACTTTTAAAAATAGAAAAACGGGGATGTTCCCCTTTCATTCAAGTGCCTCAAACTCAGTTATTAACATCTAAAAAAACTGTATATAAACATTTAAAACACAAACAGGAGATATATATTTAAAGGATTTGTGGTATTTTCCACTAAACGCGCGTGGAACGTAAAATGCAAGTGTGAAGAGTAAAATATGGCACCATAAATTAGCCATAGAACGATTATGACTCCGAATACGCTATCTTACGTCAAAATGTTTCAAGAATTCCAATTTTGTCTTTGTAGAGAAAAACACAGTGTTAAAAAGATAATTTTCTTTAATTTATGTACTTCAACACTATGTAAAATTAACTAGAAACGTTAATTCTTTTTGCAGTTCTATCAGGCAAGATTTTTCTCGCAAATAGATAATTAACTATTTTGAAATATTTTAATTACATGGTTTTGCAATAATAAACAGTGCTCCAACAATAAAAATTGAAATAAATTATTTAAAAGTACTTAGCGAAGAAAAGGCTCTAAAAAATCTTAATAATATAAATTTTAATAATAATAATCGAATAAAATGTGTTTTACTTAATCTATTTAATAAATTTTATCGATTACATCCTATCATACATCCTACGGCATGTGTATATATTAGGTGAGAATTGATTTAAGCTCGGAAAAAATGAAGCTACAAGCGTCATTAAACTATATAAAGTTTCTCTGCTTTCTTGAAATTTTTCCTTTTGGACGTTGAATTACGTTCCTCCATAACGGTCCTCCGGAAAGCAAAATTTCAGACGCTAAAACCGTCCGTCCGTACCTCGCGAGTTATAATTTTGGTAGCGTGCCAAGCCCAGTCTGTATCACTTCGACATGCAGTAAACAGTTAAACAGAAAAGTACCAAAATGCGTCAAAATTTTGACATACGTACATATATACATAACACATGCATACATATATACATAGAAAAGAGGTAAGCAACGATAAGTAATCCTACGTTAATAACCCGCGGTAGTTTAGTTAGAAGAGACTACCTGAAATCTTTTTTTTTTTTTTTGTTAACAAGTCTAAAGTGGACACTGATATCGTAAATACAGTAACCACCGCTTATAGTGATCAGTGGTTATAAGAATCAACCGTTTATAAGAATCAATATCGCAAAAACAAAAACAAATGTATTATTTACATGTTAAAATTTTCGCTTTAAAGAATCAATCCACCGGTTTTAAGAATCAGTTCACACTCTTCGCTTTCCTTTCATTTTTCCAAAATAGCCCCTTAAACCCTCAAAAGGCACGAAGTTCTTTCTTTATTTTTTTAAAGAAAGAGTGATAAGATGGGATGGAATACAGTCGTAAAATGCATCCCTTTCTTTGTTAGACATAACATAATAGTTTTCCCTTAAACGCTTTAGCTAAATACTGTCCTATTAGCTTGATCCAGGGGCATCCTACCCGTCCGGATCCAATTTCACTTTTCTCCACCGACAAACAAAGACAGGGACTCTTATTTTTCCCACCTCCCGCATCCTGGTTGCGGCTTCCTGGACCCTGAAACACATAAATTTTCGGCGAAGTGTCTACAATAACTTAAGAAAACCTGACATTATTAGATTCAGCATGTTATCAAACCGTGAAACGTAAGCTAGAAGGTGAATCTTGGTCTGAGACTATTGGTATTGAAAGATGTATAAACAGCCTCCTGAAAACTTCGTTACGTCAAGCTATCATAGAATGCACCTTTCCTGTAGTTGAAATTTAAATTAAAGAGTAAATTAAATAGTATTTTATGGTAAATTTCTAATATATGTATATATAGGTGTGTGTGTTCCTGTCCAAAACCTAAATTTCGGCTATAAGAATCAACCGCTTATAAGAATCAAAAACAGTAATAACAAACGTGATTCTTATAAGCGGAAATCACTGTATTTTAATGCTCATTACGGGCTATTATATACTGCTATATCTCGGCATATTTCAAAGAATGAAAAAGAACGAAAATGCTTTCCAGAGAAAAGCATTTCGTCTTAAGACATCCTTGTTGCAGATCCACGAATGAATGAAAACCATAGATTATTTTCAGCAAATATTTCTTAGGAAGCCCCAGAATTCCACATTGAATATGGCCACTGTTATAAGAGAAAGATTTGATGGCGCACTGTAAATATTTCCTTTCTTTACGTCAAAAAGAGCCCCGTTTTTGTTCTTGATGGATTGAGGTTAAGTTTGGATCCCCTGCTTTCAAATTATTTTTTTGTTCCTCCACAGTCTCAGTGCGTTTTATTACTATTTTTTTTTTTTTTTCAGTCTGTAATATCCTAAGGAAAACATGATTTGTTTATGGCGTGGGACGTAAAATGCTTCTGAAAATCACCCTGGATTTTTTTCTTTTTTTTTTTTTTCTAAAAAAAAAGGGAGAAAAAAAATCTTCGATATTAAATCAGAATCGTTTGCAAACGATAGGCAGAAAAATCGAGACTTCCTCCTCGGAAAATAGGAACACAATAGAATTGTAATTTATGATCTAGTAAATGTTTTCATAGAACGGTGTTTTATGCATTTTTCTTGGAGGTAGTTGATGCACCCGGAAGCTTCTGGAAAGAAAAAAAAAGTGGAATTGAATAAAGCATTTCAAGTTTCTTTCCCAAGTGCGTTCGTCGTACAACTTAGAAGTCATTTGTCATGTGACAAAAAGCTTGGAGATTAAAACGAAATACAGTTATTTATAAGGAAGTGATTTTTGTCATTTAAAAGCCCCTCCGTCTGCGTCAAACTATTTCTGACATCAAAATACGTTTGCTGATTGACTTTTTCATTCGCTCTCAGACCATACTCAGCTGTAACTAGTGTGCATGCAGCACAATTCAAGTCTTGACAACCAAATATGTCTTTTGTTGATTGATAGTGTCTAACGAATTTCTATGTAGAAAATGACATCCATAACTTTGGCAGAATTTTTAAGAAAGCTGTTTATCGTTTTACAACAATGGATACGATTGTTTGGACTCCGCTTCCATTTTTTTTTTTTTTTTTTATTAAACTGCATTTGACTATGAACTTCACAATGTCTTACAGAAATGTCCGATCACTTTTGTAAGACAAGCTTTCCTTAAAGATACTTTCCTTGTCATTTAACAGGACGAAAACTCAAAAACTGATTTCTTGTAACAACCAAAGTATTTTGTTGTGAAGAACTTTTGAAATCGCAACTATATTGTGAAATAAAAAATATTAATGAGATGAAGTAGAACAACAGGCCAGTTTTAATGAAATTGAAAAAAAAAGGTCAACACCAAGCACTTCAAAAATTCAAATGACCGGGGAAATTTTAAGCTGTTTTTCCAACATTGGCAAAACAGAGGACTTTCTTTTCTAACAGCCCACATCTTACTGGTAAATTAGAAGCTCTAACTTCCTCATGTCATTGAACAAAAGAATTCCACAGCTAATCTATTTATATACTATTTATTTATTTTAATGAACTCTACAGTTACTATAAAGTCGTATTATCGCAACTTTGTAATGATAATAAGATAAACAAAAAATTTCAGGTAGTCTCTTCTAACGAAACTATCGCGGGTTATTAACGTATGATTACTTATCGTTGCTTACCTCTTTTGTATGTGTATGTATATATATATATATATATATATATATATATATATATATATATATATATATATATATATATATATATATATAGATAGATAGATAGATAGATAGATAGATAGATAGAGATAGATAGGTAGATATGCATTTAAAAATTTTGACGCATTTTGGTACTTTTCTGTTTAACTGTTTACTGCTTGCCCAAGCGATATAGACTGGGTTTGGCACGCTTCCAAAATTATAACTCGCGACGCAGGACATCAGAAATTTTGCCCTCCGGAGGACCGTTATCTCAGCGCTCCCCCGCCTCCTTGATGGCCACTGCATGATGTGCGTGCGTGCGTGCGTGTTTATATATTTATAGTGAAACTTCTCTATGGTGGCCAGTCATGGTTCCGCAAAAAAGTGGTCGTTTTGAGGGGTGGCCGTTGTAAAGAGCTTTCTTCCATAACATTGGCTCCATGGAGTAGTTAATCAGTTCTGATCAAAACAGGGTCGTTTAGACGGGTGGCCGTCGAATAGGGGTGGCCGGCTAGCGAAGTTTCTCCCCCCCCCCTCTCTCTCTCTATATGTGTGTGTGTGTGTGTACGTACGGATGTATGCATGTATTTATTTATATAATGATGGTATTAAAAATGGCCATGAACTTTAATTTGAATGTGTTCAAGGGCGAAGGCTTTCTTGATAGAAAGACAGAGATGAAAAATTCTTTTTTATGTTTATGAAGTTCAGCCGAGGCATTCCTAAGACAAACTCGAACTTTTATGCGTAAATATCATAAACGTGATGCTCCACGCCTTTGAATCCAGCCGATTAATAGGCGCGATAAAGTACGAAAGCAGTCAAAGTTCTTTCAGAGTAATATTCACGGGCGGCATCTTAACTTTCACCGTGACCTATTCGTCCTTGGCCGTGGAGGAGAAGAAAGCGCGGTGCTTGACCAGTTCCGAAAGGTTTTGACCTTCATATACTAGCATCTGACCCGTTTTTCCGCACCCTTTTCACGAACAATAGAATGGCGGACCACGTGCAAGTATGTGTTTGGGATCAATGCCACCGGTTGTTGCGCAATTCTGCAGACGATTTAGTTTTTGTTTCTTTCCTGAAATCGTTTTGTGGATCCTTTGTTCCGTCAGGATCCGAGAGTTGAATTTCTCTCAGGTTGTGTTGTTATTGTTGTTGTAGGTATTGCATCTTGTTAAATAACACGATCTGAACAAATTGAGTTGAACGCGAAGTGCGTCTAGTCTTGAGACTTTTTTTTTTGTTATTTCTTACAACAAATTTTTTAAGACTCGTTAAAATCATTTAACCAAATAGGATCGAGTTACAAATAATAAACTTTTTTTCTAATTATGCGGATTAAATCAGAATTACTATTTTTTTAAAATTACTATTTTTATTTAGAAAGTTTAAATGCATTACTATTTTAGTTAAACTTTTCCGTTAAAAAAATAACTTACCTTTACTCGATGAAGTCCTAATTGATATGTAAAAGATCTTTGTTTCGCATTATAATAACGAAGAACTAAGTTTACAGTCATTTAACTGGGATGTTTTATGGTGGATGACTTTAACGATGAAATATGCCTCGAAATATATTGATATCCCTGGAATCGATTGACCTCCGTTATTTTCTTTTGTTCTATTGTTCTGTTGTTGTTTAACAAAACAAAACAGAAATATACATTTGCGTTTGAATGCAAATGTATATTTTTGAACTCAGTTTTTGTCATTCAAAATAGATCTTCAAATGCAATGCGCATATTTTTTTAAAATCTTTTTATTTCAGATTTTTTTTAAATAAAGGATAGTCTAAAAAAGGGCAGATTTGCTAAAATAGTTAATTTGAGTCATTCAATGATTGTTAATTCACACAAACATAATACAACACAGCAGAGAATTCGAAGTAAAAGGAAAACTTCGGAGATCATGAAAATGGATCCATGACATCACACTATTGTTGTCAGAAATGTTTAACAAATCGATGTCTGAATGATCCCAAATCTGCAGAAATATATGAATCATAATATCTGATGAAACATAGGATATAAGATGGGTAATCTGATCTGTTTGATACTATCGTCGGGGAGTAAGAAAACAAATTACAAAACCCTAGGGAAAATGAGAAATTTGCGCTGTAGAATAAGGTTAGATGAAAAGATTTAACGAAGTCCGGAACCCAAATTTCTAGAAGAAATTTATATATATATATATATATACAAGGTGCGCCCATAAAGTAACCGGACAATTTTTTATAAGTAAGAAAAATATTACTCACCTTCAAATAAATTTATCTCCTTCAAAATAATCGCCAAAGGAGGCTATACAATTTTTCCAACGTTTCTCCAAGTCATCTAAACACTGTTTACAGGCGTTGGAAATCACCGTTCTCAAAATACGCGTAACATTTGATTTAATATCCGAGACGTTTTCAAATCTCTGTCCTTTCATGGATTTTGCATTTTTTGATTACAAAGGACTTATTCACCGCGAATTTGTTCCTGAAAATCAAACAATTAATCAGTATTTTTACAAGGAGGTGCTTTTTCGATTAAGAAACAGTATAAGGCGAGTTACGAAGGAACTGTTTGATTCTGGGCAATGGTTTCTTTTACACGATAATGCTAGGCCCCCATACAGCAATTTCTGTACAACAATATCTTGCTAAGCATTCAATTACAGTGATAAATCACCCACCATATTCTCCCGACTTATCGCCAACTGATTTTTTCCTTTTTCCGAAGCTTAAGATGGCCATGAAAGGACAGAGATTTGAAAACGTCTCGGATATTAAATCAAATGTTATGCGTATTTTGCGGACGGTTAGTTCCAACGCCCATAAACAGTGTTTCGATGACTTGAAGAAACGTTGGAAAAATTGTATAGACTCCGTTAGCGATTATTTTGAAGGAGATAAATTTATTTGAAGGTGAGTATATATTTCTTATTTATAAAAAAAATTGTCCGGTTACTTTATGGACGCACCTTGTATATCTTGGTGCAACAGGGACACCCGCCCAGGGCCCCCTAAGGGGGGGGGCCAAAATGCTGCATTTATTTTTTCCCCAAACCTAATTAAGGGGCCCAAATGCAAATTCTTGCCCAGAGCACAGGAATGGCTAGTTACGACACGGTGTGTACGTATATATATATATATAAATTATAGGCCTTTCAGAAATAAAAATCACAAACCCCATGCTTAATGTTGTGCAATCTATGTGTATTCTACTGTATTTTAAGCCTATTTACATCCGAAAGGAATTTGTCATCTTTAAAAAGATACATATACACACACAAAATATATATACATCCCCCCCCCCCCCCAAAAAAAAAAAAAAAAAAAAAATTCTTGCAAGGAATCTCTATAAAATTTTTGTATAGCGTTCCTCTCTTCTATTTTCACTAAGCTGTCTCATAAGTTTTGGATTTAGGGTTGAAATTCTGAAATCATTCTTCCTACGCGAAAATACACATGAAGAAAAAAAAATGATTTGTTAGCCCTTTAAAGCGATTAAAAATTTGACACCTGTATTTTCTCAACATTTTTAATATTTTTACGGGTATGCAGATCTCACCAAATGTGACTCGCCATTTATGTTTTAATTGGGGCATGGAGATCATTCCTTGCACACATACCAGAAACTGGTGAAATCCAGTGGCGTAGCGAGGGGGGTCTATTATGCCCCGGACGCCAAATGATCCAATTCTAATTCTATTTATTATATTACTATGATTTTTCGAGGGGGGAGCCTGAAATGTATCGTGCCCCGGGTGCAAGTTATGCTCGCTACACCACTGTCGAAATCCCTCGCAGAAGAGTTAAGGCAATCACTGAAATCAGTGATTGCCTTAACTCTTCTGCGAGGTGCTCCAATAATGTAATTTTTTGCTGTTGTTTATTTTTTTAAGACACTTTTCCTCTGCCAACCTGTGGATCCGATTATTTTTGGTAATACAATGTATCTCCAAAATGGCATTAATTACATTTTATTATTATTATTATTTATTACAGTTACAAAATAATTTTCAGAAATACGAAATTTCGGAAACAGATTCTGGCAGGGGTGCTGAGAGTCAAAAAATTCTTAACGGGCTCCTAGGTCTTGCGCTTGGGCAGCGAACAATCCTAGCCCTACCCAACCAACACCCCCTATATCGGATATAGGGGGTGTTGCCCCAACACACACCTTTCGGTTTCGGGTGTCCTGAACCTCAGCTTCCAAAAGTTGATTCCTAGACACAAGACTGTGCTTATATGTCCAGGGAACCACAATGAAAAAAACAATTAAAGAAGAAAACATTTGCTCCGATTCAATTTTTACATGGAAATGTCAAATTTAAGACGCGGTGTCTAATTTTATTAATTTCAGTATTCCGTAGTTATCATCTAATGATAGTTTCTTTAGTCATACTTACTATTATCACATGAGAAAGTACGGCCTTCACCTCAAGAAGTCATTTAATACTCAAACAATATAAATACATGCAGCTTCTGGAAAGTTTCTTCAAATTCTTCATCAAAATTAATATAAGGCACACCAAGTATAAAAAAGTTAAAAATAGCGTATAAATAAATGTGCAATGGACTTAACGGTTAATTATAAAGGAAGAGGTGCCTCACACATTACATACAATTTAGAAGATAAATTGTTGCCACACAGGAAGTTACAGATGTCTGATTAAGAACGACGAAACCAATCGACCACCAGAATCTTCGTTTACGGATTTTAATGTCCAATAACGAGACAAACTAGATCATCCAAAACGATCTGCAGACCGGTAGGCTCTGCACCTAAGAAGTTTCTAGAAATAAAGAATAACTTATGAAAAGGGAAAACAGCTGTATTTGATTAGCATTGAGTGCAGGAGGCTATACTACGATTTCCCCTCTCAGTCAGCCAGCCTAATTACAGGTCGCACGCAGGATTCGTCTGTTCGCACATTATCTGCTGGATGGCTATTGTTGTTCGAAGCGCAGTGATCTGCGAGTGGAGCATTCCTGTTATTCTAGAAAGCGGCGCGCATCTGAAATCAAATGCTTCCGAGAAAAAGGTTGCGTTCGTAAGGCTATTGAATTATACAATTTCATTTTTACGAAACAGAATGAAATATGATGATTCGGGTTTAGGATAGCTGTGGGTTCATGTTTCTCCCAGAAGCTTTTACCCGACTTTCATCAACGTCTTTAGGATATTCATTTTATAGCTATTTATAACTACTGGTGTTCGATTTTTTACCCCTCTAGAGCAGTGATTCTCAACCTTTTTTTTTTTTTTTTTTTTTTTTTTTTGTCGAGGGCACACTTTTAACGATTTCAAAATTTGGCGGCACACAAAGAAAAAGATAAGTTTAAAAGTTGTTTACTTAAAGACTGTAAAACTGTTGTTTTTACAGTTAAAATATGGCATTTAACTGTAAAAACAACAGTTTTCTTTTACAGTGTACTTTTCTTTAATTTAAACAAACTTTACTCGTAATAAAAAAAGCATTATAATTTTTACTATATACATTTTTATAATTTGGCGGCACACTTTAAGAATTTGGCGGCACAGTGGTTGAGAATCACTGCTCTAGAGGTTGCCTTTACTTGAATTCCTAATAAATACAAGGCAGTGACGCAACCAGAATCCCTATCTAAAAGGGAGAGTCCCGTCCCATTTTTAAACAAGAATTTTAGTTCCTAAACATGAGGAGGGGGAGATAGAAAATTAACAGCTATGACCTTTATTTTTTTCTATTTATTTTAAGTCACATGACGGGGAATATCTTAAATACCTCATGTGGTTGGACCGCTGCATATCAGAGGCTTAACTCTTATTTTATGGGCCAACGGATCTTGTCCTTTTAAACGTAATAAAGCAAGTTATAATAATTAACGCAGTTTTTAGATATTAGAGCTCAGGGATTAAACGATTAATTAAGAATATGAAAAAAAAAAATCTGACTGAATGACCCTTCATTCATGTAGTTCTTTTAACATTTTCCTTACGGGGTGGGATAGCATGTATCCCAAGAATATATATACAGTCGAACCTCCATATATCGAACTTCCCTATATCGAAATTTTCTATATATCGAACTCTTAGCAAATCTCCCTGTTCATTACATAGAAAAACTGTTTCTATATATCGAAAAAATCTCTATATATCGAAATTTTTTTCACGACATATTGGGAGATTTTATTCCACTTTAGAATAAAATCTCCCAATTTTTGGCGTTTGAAACAATACTTCGTGGACCCCTGATAAAGTTTTTAATGGACTGAATAAATGCGAGCATTTCTTTGATGAACTTTCCGCAAAACTGGCTGTTTAGCAAGATATTCGTAGTTTTTTTTTTAAGAGAATGTAACTGTGAACACTGTAACCACTGTCTGGATTACTGTTTTTTTAAAGGTATATAGTACTCAATAAATCTTTCATATTAATTCATTTTTTAGTTAACTTTCATTTAATGTGATTCGCATAAAAATTGGAATTGGAGATTCGTATACGAAAATTAGCTTTAATTTTAATATTTTAGGAGAATTAAGATAAAACTAAGATCAATTCTATATATCAAAATTTCTATCTATCGAATTTTTTTCCGTCATTTTGCTACTTCGATATATGGAGGTTCGACTGTATATATATATATACACACATACATATACACATACATATACACACACACATATATATATATATATATATATATATATATATACCCGAAAATGGGCCCCGTAAACTAAAGGTTAACTTATAATCCCTCTTTTAACTAGTTAATTTTAAGTAAAGACAACAGCTGAAGTAGGAAAAAAAAAAAAGATTTCGTGCGTACCATGATAAAAATTGTACTTTCAAGAATAAATTAAAAGAATTTGTAAAACATATCAGTTCAGACTCGGTAAGCATACACTGTTGAGAAAACATCAATGGTTAAATATTTAGAAAATGGAAAACAGCAAATAGAAATTTTATAGCCATATTTATTTAAATATCAATGTTATTCTCTCTTTAAATTTGCAAAGTAGAGAATTAAGAAAGTTTAAGCATGAGCTCCAATACATATATATGTTTGTGAATGGGTTTGGTTTGGAGCGCTACGGTCAACTTTTTGTGATACAAGAGTTAATTAGACCTGGGCCTACTCTTTAAAGCCGATTCCTAACGGTTACAAACACCCATGCCAACAGTGAGACTCGAACCTACAAGATCTGAACGGAATGCCAGCGCCCTAGCCATTTGGCCATCCCCTGACTGTGTATCTGTAAAACATCCTTTTATCTAAACGCTTTTACTATTATTATAATCAATATCTGCTTTGCTTCTTTCTGTTTAACTTATCAACTCTTTACTCATACACGTAACATATATGTGCGTAATGTCTTAAGTATCCTCTATTGTTATACTACCCCCTATGTGGGCGAGATGGATCTCTTTGACAAATAATTGCCTGAATATTTCGGCGACCTGTCATTTGCAAATTGATGTTACTCGTGCTAAAACATTCCTTCCAACCCTGCACAAAACACGAGATGAATAATCATTTATTGTTGTTATCTGTTTTCCCCACTGTCTGACCGATATATTGCCCCTTGTATCTGAACTGTTTTTACATCTCCGTGAAAAATAAATGTCTCTGTTTCTTCAACTCTAATGACTCATTATTTTTTCATCGACTGACTCACTCGTGAACATCAGAAATTTATATATATGTAATATAAAAATAATTTTTATATTAATTATCTGACTTGTCTATATTCCTATAAAACATAATTTATTCCATTTCTAATGATGATATAATAGCTCTTAAAATTTGCAGTAGTTAATCCCTTCGTTCCCCTATAGACAGAGAAATATCCTGATAGACTTAGAACAGCCTCTGTCTAGGGAGACTGAACCGATAAGAATCATCGGACACGCCCTAGTCCATGACGTAGCATAGCGTCATAGGGATTATTGCTTACACCAAGTCTTCTGTATGTTCCCGATATAAAATGTGAAAACGGCATGAAGCCGGGCTCTTCTTTATAATGATTGTACATAGAATATGTCACACGGTCTACCTCCCTCCCTATGGGGAACTCCATATGAACAACAATAAAACTATTTTAAATCATTCGACTGTTTACTGCGTCCCAAGAATTCTTTTATAGCTGTTCCAACGATGCCTATTGCTATGATATTACAAGCCGCCAGGACAATAAAGGGGGCTAGACAAAACGATAAAATTTTGTGGGACGCAGGCGAGGGCTAAAGTTTATGAGTGGAGCAGGGCTCCTCCGCCGTTCTTGGAGGAATGTGTTGTGTCTACCCGCGAACTTCCCTGTTAAACCGAAACGGAAGCTGGAATACAGATGGAGGATGACAGACAGCGTTTTAAGAGGTGTTAGTTCCGATGCAGTATTCCTACGGCCACTGCGACATCAATAATGTTTTTGCGTGTGAATACACTTGTTTTGAAAAGGACCAACCTTCTGTTCGAACTGGATCCCAAAGCCTGGATACTTTCCTATTTGAGTGCTACCTGTGGATTAATCAAAGAACAGTGCGAGTCCAATGCTTCCAGGATTAAAATACACGAAAGTGAACAATCTAAGCCGATTTTTTTTTCGTTTCGTGCATGACGATTCCAGTGAAATATGAACAAAAACTGTACATAAGGAGTAAATTTTTTTTTATTATTTTTTTTTCGTTCAAGGAAGTGGTGAATCATTACGTGAGTAATTTTTCTTTCTTTATTAAGTCATAAATAAATGTGGATAGGAATTTTTTTTTTAATTGAATAATGAATAATTTTAACAAATGGTTTATATCTCAACATGCTGTAGTTTTATAATGGTTTATAACTGAATCTGCTTTCTGTGTAAATATTTTGGAATTTGTATATTAATATTGTAACCATGTTACTTAGGGATATTGACGTAATTTGTAAAGCTTTGAAGAAGCAAAAAGCTTCAACGGTCAAGTTATTAGATAAACTCGTTTTTCAAAATGGAAACACGAGATTAGATCGTAATAGAGTTTTAAATTTTTGTGGCTTTAAATATGAAGTTGGAGATAAAGAGTTTTTAGCTAAAGTGAATGAAATTTCAGAACAGTTTAAGTTAGCGGAATTGATTAAGATTTGCGATATTTTAAATATTTCTGGAGAAGGTGAAAAAGAGGAAATTACTAAACATATTATTTCGTGCTTATCTAATTTCGAATTTCTTAAAAATTCGATAATTGCAGAGGACATTTCGGAAGACGAAATTAGTCTCGAAACAGAACATGCTGAATTTCAGTCCGGATCCACAAATAAAGTCAATAATGAAAATAGTACTCAAACCGAAACAGGTGGGGTACAACTTACAGATATTACCGCAAATACTACTCAAACCGAAAACCTTATAAGTAATAACGAAAATGATACCCAAACCGAAACGTTTGGAGTCAAAATGAAAAATAATACAAGTAGAGAACATGAAATCAAAAGCAGTAATGACGAGGAAAACAGTTATTCTAAAATCGAAAATGTCGATAAAAATTCAAAATTGTCAAACATGGGAGAAACAAAAATTATGGTAAACTTCTCTGACATTGAGGCAGTGATTCCTCTCTTTAAGGGAGAAAAACATGAAAATATCGTACAATGGTTTGAAACTTTTGAAAATCATGCTGCATTATTCTCCTTATCTGAGTTTCATAAATTTTTATTCGCAAAACGTTGTCTTAGGGGGAACGCACTTCTGTTCATTCGTAGTGAAACTTCAGTCAATTCTTTTGACAAACTAAAGAAATTATTAATTGAAGAGTTTAAAGTAACATATAATTCGGCGGAAATACATAACATCCTACAAAAACGTAAAATAAAATATAATGAGTCAATGCAAGAATATTTTTAACCATGAAACAAATTGCTAATCAAAGTAATATAGACGAAGGTGCTTTAATCACTTACGTCATTAACGGGATTAATGACACTACACAGAACAAAGCCATTTTATATGGATGTGAGAATTTAGTTGAGTTTAAAAATAAATTGAAAATTTACGAACAAATTCGCAAAGACATGGACAAAGTAAAAGTACCGTTCCATCGGGTACCCTATACGAATGGAAAGACAGAAAAACTGAAACCGGAAATCCGTTGTTTTATTTGTCAACAGCTAGGACACAAATCTTTCCAATGTAGTAAGGACAAGAAAATTGCACCACGAATGTATAATAATTCAAAACCAGCAAAGGCTCAAACAACGCATGCGGTGCAAGAGATGCCCCCCAACCCCTGTAAGTTTTGCGCAAGCATAGGGATCATGAATTCTTATCATTGGGGATTCTCTTGCATCAATAGACCATCTACGTCTGAATTTGCAGCGCCTAAGCCACAACCCGAAAAGTGACAATTAATAGTATCCGGATACACAAAAAACAAAACGTACGTACATAATAAAAGAAAAACAAATAATGAAAATAACTCGAGTTCAAATAATAAGATATGGTTAAATATTGATACGGGATCTTCGCTGAATATAATTCCAAGTAAAATTGTTGAAAAATTGAATGTTCCCATTAGAGAAAATAAAGTGATAAACGTGAAACAAACAAAAGGGCTAATACAGCTTCACAAAACATGCAATCTCTACCTTAAAATTGGTAATATTGTTAAATCGGCAGAGTTTTTCATACTTGACACCGATTTACCATATGCCCTCTTGGGTTTAAAGAGTTGTGTTGATTTTCGTTTGGTAATTAATTGTGCGAACCAAATTGTTGAGCAGGATGGGAGAAAACTGATCACTTTCTCTAGTTCTGAATGCAGCGATTTGTCTTTGCATATCATGCCCGAAAATCATGTTGAGCTACATGTTAGTAACGTTAAAGATAAAAAGGAAGTAAAGAAAAAGAATAAAAATGAAAACGTTTTAACATTTTCGAATGTTTCCGAGATGGATTCTGGTAATGGGTGCACACATTATCAGAGTACAGTCGAGGAAAAAACGAAAATGAGTGAAAATGTAGGAAGTTCCGAAATAAAAGAACTTTTAGAGGAATATGAAGATATATTTGCGAAAAATAAATATGACGTGGGATCAGTAAGAATAGAACCCCAAAGAGTGATATTGACTTCCGATTTGCCAGTTTCGTTACGCGCATATAAAACTTCACCAAAACAACAAGAAGAAATTGATACTCAAATTGAAGAGTTATTAAAAGCCAATATCATAAAAGAAAGTTCGTCTCCATTTTCGGCACCAGTAACACTTGTTTATAAAAAAGATGAAAACAAAAAGAATAGGTTATGTATTGATTTCAGGAAATTAAATCAGGTGACGAAGTCGGATGCCGAACCATTACCTCTGGTCGAGACATTGATTGATAAACTAGCTCAAAGTACATATTTTTCAAAATTGGACATGGCCTCAGGTTACTGGCATATCCCTATTCACCCAGATGACACAGAAAAACTCGCTTTTGCAACCCATAATGGATTATATGAATGGCTACGTTTACCTTTTGGTTGGCGCAATGCACCCAGCATTTTTCAGAGAACAATTCGTAGAATTTTAACTAAATACAAAATTACATTTGCTGCAAATTATTTTGATGATATTTTAATTTTTTCAGATAGCTATTCTAATCATATTGAACACATTCAACAAATTTTTGATATATGCAGACAGGAAAACTTAAAACTAAAATTTTCTAAATGTTCCTTTTTACAAAAACAAATTCAATTTTTAGGATATGAAATTACCAATGGGATTGTCACTCCGGATAACACCAACATTGAGGTTATTAAAAAGCTAAAACCACCCAATAATGTAAAATCTTTACAAAGATTTCTCGGTTCAATTAATGTGTATCATAAATTTATTGACAAATATGCCACTATTAGACAGCCACTAAATAACTTGTTAAAAAAAAATACACATTGGCAATGGACTGAGAAATGCCAAGAAGCGTTTGAAATGTTAAAAAGAACTTTAATTTGTAAACCTGTGTTGAAAATTTTTAATCCAAAAGCTGAATGTCATATTTATGTTGATGCCAGTCATACTGGTGTAGGAGCGGTTTTAAAACAAACAGATGCTTCTGGTGTCCTATACCCTGTCGCGTTTCACTCCCGCTCATTAAAAGATTATGAAAAAAATTATTGTATTACTGAGCTGGAATGTCTCGCTATAGTGGATTCTTTAAATAAGTTTCATCATTATCTTTTCGGACAAAAATTTACCATACATACGGACCATGCGGCTTTAGTTTGGCTCAAAAATGTTAAAAACTTAAAAGGAAGATTGTTCCGCTGGTCTTTGCAGTTAAGTATGTATGAATATGATATTAAATATACAAAGGGCACCACAAACATCGAAGCAGACATGCTCTCTCGTGATGTACCAGATAACAATGTACACAATGATGTTATTGTAAGCAATGTTGAAACTCAGGTATCACATCTCTTGCAGTTGAGTGAAATTACCGAGGCTCAAAAAAATGACAATTTAACTGGAAAGTTTGTCGAAATTAACAATGTTTTATGCCTTCGTAAAAAAGGGTTTACAAAGATTGTAGTACCTTTTTCTTTAAGACTGAAATTACTCAAAATTGCTCATGAAAAATTTGGCCATCCTGGTATTCAAAAAACAATTAATTTGCTCACCCCTGTTTATTATTGGCAAAATATAACTTCTGATATTAGTAATTTTATTAAACACTGTCATACATGTCAAGTAAATAAAAAACCTCGACAAAAAAGATTTGGACTTTTGCAATCAATGCCTCCGGTTGACAAGTCATTTGACTTGATTGCAATTGATAGTGTGGGTGGCCTTAACCATTACAATTCAACTAAAAAATACCTGACGTTAATTATTGACCATCACACTCGATTTATATGGGCTTTTGCTTCAAAATCAATTACAACAGAAACTTACACTAACTTCCTAAACCAAATTTTTCAAATTCAAGTGCCAAAGAGTATCTTAAGTGATAGAAATCCAGCTTTCACATCTTCTCATTTTAAAAAATTTCTTAAGCATTATAACGTTAAACAACTATTGACTACAGCACACAGACCAGAAACGAATGGCAAAGTGGAGAGATTAGGCCAAACAATAATCACACGTTTAAAATGTAAAATTAATGAATCATCTACAAAAGTTCCATGGCCTAAATTACTAAAGGAAGTAACTCACGAATACAACTTGACCCCCATTCCGTTACTAAATTTCCACCAGCCTATTTAATGTATGGCACAATTCCATATACAAATCCGTTAAAGGAAAGTATTTATCCTCCTGTTGAAGAGGCGAGAAAAATAGCAGTTCAGAGAACAAAACATTACCATGAAAGGAATAAAATACATTACGATGCTAGATTTGTGGATATACAATTTACACCTAATGAGTCAGTCATTTATGAAGAATTTAAATACCCTAATACTAGGAAACTGTCTCCAGTTTTCAGTGGTCCTTATAAAATCCTTAGCAAAATTTCTGACGTTAATTATGAAATTAATAAGAAAAATACCCACTCTCAAGAATCTTCAGAAGTTGTGCATGTTTCGAAGTTACGAAAATACCATGCACCAGAAAAATTAAAACTGAGTCATGAATAATGTAAATAAAGTATGTATGTTTGTATATTATTACAGGGTTGTATTTTTTTTTTTACGTATTGTTGTATTGCAATTTTTTTTCAGTATTATGATAGTGCATTTGTATTCAGTTTTATTTGGCTCAGCAGTGAAAGGACAATAATTTCTCTGCAAAAGACTGTATAAGCCAAAAAACAAAACAACCATGGTTGTCACCACTTGTTACCACATGTTTTTTCTTCAAGACGTCTTATATTTTTATATTGTATTGTGCTTTTTGTAATATACGTTGCGATTTTTATGTTGAACTTGCAAAGAATATTGAAATTGGAGAGAATATTATGCAAAGATTGTTGTTAAAAATTTTATAAGTGAGCATTCAGAGATTTGAATGTTAGTTTTGTACACAGAAGAGTTGGTGGATAGGTTCAGTTTTAAATTGTCAGAATAGGTAAATTAATTTTTCTTTTTGTTTGGCATGGGGAATTTCTTTTTCTTTGAGGGGGGGATGTAATATAAAAATAATTTTTATATTAATTATCTGACTTGTCTATATTCCTATAAAACATAATTTATTCCATTTCTAATGATGATATAATAGCTCTTAAAATTTGCAGTAGTTAATCCCTTCGTTCCCCTATAGACAGAGAAATATCCTGATAGACTTAGAACAGCCTCTGTCTAGGGAGACTGAACCGATAAGAATCATCGGACACGCCCTAGTCCATGACGTAGCATAGCGTCATAGGGATTATTGCTTACACCAAGTCTTCTGTATGTTCCCGATATAAAATGTGAAAACGGCATGAAGCCGGGCTCTTCTTTATAATGATTGTACATAGAATATGTCACACGGTCTACCTCCCTCCCTATGGGGAACTCCATATGAACAACAATAAAACTATTTTAAATCATTCGACTGTTTACTGCGTCCCAAGAATTCTTTTATAGCTGTTCCAACGATGCCTATTGCTATGATATTACATATATGCTCGGATCTCCAGACGCAGCCACAGACGTGTGCGTGCGTATGTCTCAGTTTAAGCACAAATATAAAGAATTATAGAAATGAATTAGGTTCATGTTTGGTTTAGAGCGCTACGGTCATTTTTTGCTACACGAGGGCTAATTAGACCGGGACCTACTGCTTAAAGCCGACTCCAAACGGCTACAAACGTCTATGCTAAGAGAGGGATTCGAACCCACAGACTCTGGTACCGAAAGCCAGCGCCCTAGCCATTCGGCCATCATCCGGCTGAATTAAGTTCATGAGCATGCGAGGGAAAAAAAAAACATTCATTAACTCATATATCGTAAGTAGTGGCCACTACAAGAGTAAATGAAACAAAAGTAGGAAGGTTTTGAAGGGATATTACATTAGAAACATCTTTATCAAACTCTATACTATTGTTCATTAGAAAATTAAAATGGAGAAAAAAATTATTTACAAAACTGACCGCCATAAGAGAGCAAGGATATGAAATTGTTGCCATTGAAGTTTGTTATCAGTAAGCTTAGTGATGGTAAATTAAGCAAAATGGTACCAGAGTGTGCTGCCATTCCGTAACAAACAACAAGAAAAAAGCTGTGGTAGGTGAAATCACCAACACGAGAATAAAAAGATGTGATAATGAAATAAACAGGAGTGGTAACTGAAAAGAGTTGTTAAAAAGAGTGATATTAGCGTTGGCAATTCCAGGCTTCCCAGTTTCTCTGTTATAGATTAACAACACACTTTAGATATACACATTCCGTACAAGCCGAGTCAAACTCTCCAATAGTTCAGTCTGTCCCTCAATTTTGGTACGAGCAGAAATCTCTAGGAGGGAGTTTCATCACCACACCCTACAGTGCGTCAACAGATGCGAATTAAGTCCTTTCACTTACAACCCCTTTCCCTCCGATAGCATATGTTTGTTCAAAATATTTACAAATATATGTATGTCAAAAATGTCAGACACGACTGTCAATCTCAGGATGGAAGTACAAATGGACGAACACAACTTCTTCAGACTACATTGTAAATACATACAACATTGTAACCAATATCGAGTTTTTTTTAAAGGAAAAAAAAAAGCGTAAGACATTTTCTAGTAACAATGTTCCAAGTTAAATAGATAATTTGAGTTTTTCCGATTCCTGGTGATGCACATAAAAGCTGATGATGTGCAGTCTCCACAAGCTCTTCGGAAGTACAAGGCATCAAATACGCATGCTACATTTGTATGTACAATGAACTTCAGTTTCGACGTATTATCTGTCAATAGGAAGGAAACCATTATGACATAAAAGTATGAGATGACGAGGTTATCATAAATTAGGGATTTGATTATTCTAGCTACATACCAAGTGTGATTATATTTCTACGAAGAGTTATGCGCTTTATTTTAGTTCCCAAACTAAACAATGCAGACATCCCCAAACAAAATGGTTAACTTGTTAAAATCTTAAATTTAATTTTCTTTCTTGCATCAGTATGCCTATCCAGTAACAGCTTTGCAGAAATTTGACAAGCCTGTTAAACGTCTTGAGAGATGTTTGAGGTAAATGACCACTTGGGCAGAGCCCTGAGGAGGGTGTGGTCTCGTCTACGAGAAGATTAAGTAACAAAATATTACAAAATAATTCTGCAACTACGTCGTCTGCAAATCATCGTCGGACAGATACGCATGTAAAAGGCCCCGCCATTTTCTCAATGCCGCACGATCTGCGGTATCTCTTACTCGGCTAGGAAAGAGAACAGGTGGTACATCATTTAAAACGAAAATATATGCTTCAGAATTTCTGTTTTGTAAAACAAGAAACATGTAATACACGTACGCACACTCAGTACATCATAAAAACTCAGGTTTGAAAAACAAATAAATAACTTTCAAGTAAACTTTATTACACAAAAGTTTTCTTCGTTTAATAAACGTCCAATTCTAAATAGAAATGTCCTTAAAGTTTTTTTTTCTTTTTCGATGTCAGCAACTTGAGTTCTTCCACATAAGTGATGTCTATAGCTCATTACCACACCATAAAGCTAATGCCTGACGGTTATTTTCATATTAGTGGCCGGATGAGTACTTCCAGGAACGATTACATCTAAAAATGCCAGAAGTGTTTTAACCTGTAAACTTCACCCTCAAGCGCACCTTCATCATGTTGGAGCCAATGCACGAAATTGAATTATGCATGGATAGTGTTAAATGATGACGGATACGCACTATCTTAAATGAATATTTTAACGCTCGTGACGCATAAAAACGTGCAAGTTGACAAACGCCACGCCATTTTATGAAGCCTATCAAGATTACCCTAATGTTAAGAGAGAACCAGAAGACATTCAATCCAGAAGGAAAGGTTTACAGAAATCCAAGATCAGATTCTGGTTGTGCTTACTACTTTCTGAAGATCAGAGCAGATTTTGCTTCGACCACCATTACAGTTATCCTTTATCATATAAATTACAGTTCGTTATTTCAATATATTACATTTAAACATTATTTACAGAATTTCATCATAGGAAATATTCTAGGCTTGTTGGTATACGTTAATATAGTCCTGAATGTTATGCTTTTAACGCAAGTACACTGTACAGCACGCCTGATAAATATACAGCCCGCGAAGCTTTTTGTGAAGACGCATATTATGAATCTTAAGAAATATTGAATATTAGTTTTACTTATAATATTACGAAAGGTATATATAAGCAATGAATATTAATATTTAATTTTTTCAATTATTTTTCGCTTTCCCATTTGTACTGTTTTCTTGCGACCCGAAGCAGCTTTTCATAAAGTATCATGGACCTTCTCACATCTTTAGTTGTGCAGGCCTGCTGTACAATAACATATTAACTTAACTGTAGTCCACGCATTTTCAACCGAAATTGCCTACATAGATCTTGAGTGTCTCCGCTTTAGGGAAGGAAAAAAAAAATCTTTAACTTAAGACTTTTACAGGTTTGAAGCGATTTCCAGATTTAAGGTGGCTGCCTACGTTCGGAGCCAATTTTTTTAAAAAATAAATTTAAGGATTTTTTGACCTTTTATGGTAAAATAGCACTTGAAAATTAAAAAATCAACAGAAACTTACCTAAAAATATACTTTTTTATAAATTGGTCAATTTGAAGTAATTTTTAATGAAATTGATCTAAAACGCCTATCACTCTGCCCAAAATTCTAATGCTATTATTTAAATTTCCTTCTCACACATACATGATACATGTAACACTTATCTTCAAAATGACCTACAATCTAAGAGAAATTTTAAAATGCAAAAATAATACAGACAATTTTATGTTCCATATGAAAATTTTCCCAGATTAGTCATTTCTTTCCTTATAAAAAAAAAACTATTAATTAAACAGCAATTATTATACGTCATTTCATTAACAATAGCATCTAAAGTATTTGCTGAAAATTTTATCAAATTATATGCATTATTATGCGAGATATCATGATAACAGTAGAGATTTGTGCTAAAAAACATAATTCTGAGAAAAACGCATTTAAAGTTGTTTGCCGCTTCAGTTTTGTAGTAGACGATGTTTTTGAAAATAGCTATAACTCTGCTTCTAATTGATGTAGAATAAAAATAAAAAAGATTTTGAAAAGAGAAAAGATTGAATTACACAATTCTTGCCAGTGACGCACCCAGGGGACCCTGCCCCCCCCCCCCTAAAGAAGTAGAAATATTGATTTTGCATTATAAATATTTTTATTCGTTCACCTCGCCCCCCCCCCCCCCCAAAAAAAAAAAAAAAAAAAATTCTGGGTGCGCCACTTATTCTTGCCAAAAATAAAATTACCAAAATAGTCAAAAAATGACATTATGTCATAGGCAGTCACCACCAATTCCAGATTAAGATAAAATGCAATTGAGGATGAACGGTTGAAGGTTTGTAATGGAAGATCTTAAAAATTCAATGAGAATGTTTTACTTTTAACGAAGTACATTGTGTTGAGTACATATTGGTTAACCTTACCTAAGGTCGCGCATTTTAAAACCACCACAATTTCATACGAAGATCTTGAATTGAGCATAATCAATAACAATATTAGAATTAAAACGCAATAGCCTCAAGTTTTCCCTGGCTTAAGCATAATCCCTGGTGAAATAGTTCATTCTAAGCAAGACTAAACCATTTAACTATACAATTATTCATTAGCCTTTGCGCACAGGTAATCAATAATTTTATTCAAACTTTCTGACACTTTGAAAAAGAAAGTCTTCTTAAGACTTTGCAATACGATGATGATTACAGACGTAACGACTTATGATTCATTCTAACCCATTTGTTGTCGATTTGTTGCATTATAGCTGAAATGACCGAAGACTGCTACTCACTAATTCGCACAGTATTTCCGATTCGTGCAGTTTCACTCTTTTTCAACAAAAACATTTGAAATGAGAAAATTTACTAGTGTTGAAGCAGAACAATCCCGAGCTATTTTCTGTGGTTAATCAACTACGTTGAGACTTGAAAGCCAGCCAAATCGCAGAAGAGGGGTGAACACATTCTGTTCACAGTACTGCGCCAATTGTAGAGAACGTCCCGAATACAACCTCGTGTCAACGCACGATCATTTCCTGGCACAGTCAGAACAGAAATTATTGCGGGAGGCTACTCGCTAAAACTCACTTATATCCATTAAGGGTATTATATACATACCCAGTACTTCCCAAATTTTACACTTCCTATAACACATTTGATACTTCACTTTAATTTTGCAGATTCAAACGTTATATTTGCTTTGGTATTAAACCTTCAGAAAATACCATATATTCAACCTTTAATGCTCCTAATAATCGATCTCTTCATTCAGCAAGTTCTTGTGTGTTTACAACTTTCCTAATACATAAATAAAACCAGAGCAGGGTGACATCCTATTTCCCCCCAAAATTGGATGTATTATTCCTATTAATAAAATTCTCTGCATTGAACATTTTTTTTTATGGCAGTAAATTACAGATCGGTACAAAGCCCGTACACTCGATAACAAAAAGTACGCGGGTAAATTAAGTGAATCAATTATTTTTCAACTAAAGCTGTTGGGAACTCGCCGACTTGATCAACTATGTATGTTATTTAAAATGTAAATAAAAAATTTAAGTGACCCCATGATATCAGGCGGATTAAGAGCAAGAATTTAATACATCTTTTGAAATCTAAGTTCATTTTGACATAGTGATATAAAAGTGCAAATGCGCAAGTATATATGGGACATCAATCTAAAAATACGCAATCGACATGAGATATTCATAGCCAAACACAGGTAAGAACGATTTATTAAAAGATATTTTTAAATGACGAAGTTTATCCTGACTTGCCATGAACCGAAGGCCCCATGTATTTCCTACAGTTCGCAAAAACGGACCCCGTGTCAACAATAAAAAGAAAAATTAAGGCAGTGACAGATTATTCTGTGTTAGCTTACAGACGATTAACCTTTAGCTTACGGGGCCCATTTTCCAGATTGCCTCTTTAGAACGGGAAATTTCATACCCCTTTGTAAGAACAATTAAGGGGGTTATACACAAACACCATATATATATATATATATATATATATATATATATATATATATATATACACACATACATATATTCATACTTAGACCCGTATTCTTAGGATACATGCTATCCCACCCCGTAAGGAAAAGGTTAACAAGTTATATCATTTCTAGCCTGAGTTCAGTGAAGTGGAAAAATTTTAAGTGTTCCCTTCAAAGTAAAAGTTCTTGGGTAGCTTAAGATAAAATGACCAAATGTCTACAATTTTTAAAGAATTTAATACTTAGGTAACATTCCACTTAAAAGAACGATGAATTATATTATAGGATCGATGCTTGGGAATAATCTGTTGCTCCGTAATTTAGAGCTATCAATTAGGTCAGACTAGCTGAACTACTACTGAAGAATACTCCCGTGTCTTCCCGCTATTTAAAATCCCGAAGTCCAGAGGTCATTCCTTTCTCCCGCGGGATGAAGAGAAACCAACACAGACAACTGTCAGATCATGTCATATAGGAATAAAGTATTTATTGATATTAATGATACATTTTATTTTATAAACTAGTTTTGTAACAATGCTGTTTCCGTTCTTAGGCTTGTTATTGCTAAAATGTGGTATGTCTAGTTAAAGTGCAAAAATACTAATTAAGACATCTTAAAATATTTAGTATTTTTAATTGAAAGAGTTTTAAGATATTGAAATACAATTCATAAAAACTGGCATTACTATATATAAATGGTCGATATTGGATTTTACTCAAAACACTGTATACTCTTTGGCAAAATATATATATATATTTATATAAAATATATCCCAAATAACTAAATAACGTGAACCAAACCACATCTTACATTATAAACTTTTCATTTAACTTTTATTACTATTGAAACACTTTGAAAATGTCAAAAATAAGGACATTTCTTGAATCCAGTAACCATCGACAAAATTTTTGAACTGAAAGGGTGGCTTCAGTATAAATTAATTGAAAGACGCCACTGCTTTGGGGCCGAAATCACAACTCACAATGATGATCACTGAATGCAAAAATATCCCATAAACATAAAATCAGTAGCAAATATGAAAAAAGAAATAAAATGTAACATTTAAGTACGTAAATCACACACGCATGCAGACTTCACTCGCGAGCAGGCTCGTGGTTGAAGCAGCGTTAATTCCAGAAAATCCAAAATAGATTTGTTCACAATATATTTAAAAACTTGAATAATAAAATATATATGCAGGGAATTAATTATTTTCAGAGCATGGAACCTTGGTACGTAATGAAAAACGTGTGGATGTTGATTCTGACACACTACAAACCAGTTTAGTACAGAAACACATTACAACCCTCTTGGTATGTATGAACACTTTTGAGCAGATAAGAGAGTCGTGCCAAATGAAACACTTATTTTCAAATACAAGCGTAGAGACTTTCACAACCATCGGTAACCATCACATAGATTTTCTTTAAAAATTTTTTTTAGTCCTAGCCCATAATATGCACGAACCTCAGGTAAGAGGGAGATGTGACCGTGCTTTCCTCCGCTCTACATAAATTTAATATTGTTGCTATTTCATTCAAACGAAGATAAGTCATGTAGAAATCCGCAGATTCATGATAAATATTCGCTTTAGAACAGTTTCAAGTGGCACATGTTGAAACATTGTCCAATTACACCGGAGTGTCTTTTGTGAGATTATAAACTATGGCAGTGTCTCCAAAAATTGTGGCTCTTTTTGACAATTGCTTTTGATGCTTAATAAAGTATATATATATCTGATATGTCCTCTCATTCCACAATAAATGCATTCCCCATGTTTGGCAAATGTTTTCTCCCCACATGAAGGGAACACCGATGAATGAGGGAATGCAATTTTTATTTAAACTGCCAATTGCAATAAATTGCTTAGAATAGGGCACACATTGAAAGTGATGGTTACAGATGATTTTAGTCATTTATCCCTACAATAAAACTTCAGATCTTTCAGAATACATAGTAACATTCATACAGATAAAAATTTACTTTGTAGATGGTTCTTATTATGCAACACATTTAAAATGGTGATGTGCGAGTGGCAAAAGCGTATAAAAAGAACAACATTCATTTTTTTTTGTATTTATACAATATCTGAAGGATTAAAAAATCTGCAGCACCTTAAAATTGCTTGTCAGTACATTTGCTATACACAACCATTATATTTTATGATATCTAAAATTCAATAAGCTCCAGAGTAAACTTTCTATAATAAAACTCAGGTACAATATATAATTTATGATTAAATTCATCTTCAAATTAAATAATTTTAATAACATCTCTATTTTACAATTTGCTCCCATTCAATATATAATTTACACAATTTTAAACCTTGGCATCATAAAATATCTATAATTTTTTCTGTGTATATAGAATGCCTTAATATAAATTAATACATAATCAACATTTATGGATTCCTGTAATAAAATCAATAATACAATAACATAAAAAATTAAGCATTTAAATAAAAGTATAACCTGATAAAAAAACTATTTTTATAAAACAGAAATAGAGTAATATCTATAAATACATAGAGGAACAAACAAAAATAAATGTCATTATCAAGTATTTTATCACAGCACATACTTAAATACTGTTATTATACATAATTAATATGAGCTACTATTTACAAAGCCATAAGTTAAATCCCTCTATAGAATTGTCAACAGCCAATTTATAATCTCAGTTTGGCATCAATTTTCCAGTAAAATATTGGTATCTTCAATAATCATTTAATGCTGATATTAAAGAATCAACAACATATAGACTGACCTTCTGTGAAAAGAAAAAAAGATTTGACACTGGGTTGCAATATCCATCACAGAAAATAAATTACTATTATTTGGCAAGAGTACATCCCAAGATCAACAAAATATCTCAATAAATAATTTTAACTGTATTAAAAGAGTACAAAACTCGTAAAATTAATTACCCTGTCAAATGCATATTTTCGTACAAAAGCAAGCCCAGGCTGTTTTTTTTTCCTTTCACAGAAAGTTATGATTTCAATCTCCAAAAGAAACTGGATGTTGTACCTATCAATGATAATCTCCACTTTATACATAATTTTGATTCACTTTGTATATCAAAGATTGAATAAAGTAAATGCACTCAGAAAACGACTTCCAATGTTTTGACACTCGCACATCTTTGCTATATATAACATTAAAAACACATAAAAATCAGAAGCATTCTACATCGAGACTAATATACAAGGAAAATAAACCATACATTAGCTAGACAACTAATGGCATATACACAGAGCATGTCCCTGATTAAGGCAACATTATATTAGCACTGTTTACAAATAGTAGCAATACTGATATTGTAAAATTGTGAGCAGTTACGAACTTGGGAGTGCCTTTCCAACTTACTTTGCACTAACAACATTGGCATATCCTCCAGATCTATGCATTCCATTTGCAAGCACAAATATGCCATTGAGAGCAAAAATTCAAACCACAGAAACATTGCAGAAACTATCTTCCTTAAATGCACCAAGTTATGCAGATTCATTTTTTGTAAGTTAGAAATTGCATATAAGTAAGGAGCTCTAGAAAAAGAAGCTCCTAAAAATTCGTCTACATATATTTATTGCGCACAGGGATACAACACAGCATTTAACAATAATCACAAAGCACTGTTACTTTAATATATATATTTATATTTTTCTTCTTTCAAGAATAGTTAAAGCTACTCAAAGTAACATAACAAATCAGTTAAAATAAGTGAAAAAAAAATTTCTCTTAACAAAAAAAATATGCAAAAACGCAACATAAAAGTCTGGAAGACTACAATGAAAATATAACTCTCTGTAACATTTTACGTTGCACTAAACATTACTGCAGAAAAATAGACAAATATAAGTTCTTAGTCAAATATAATAACAGCCTCTGTTGGCTCTAAAATAAACAATGCTATAATTAAAACATTTTGCTACATATACAGAAACCACATAAATATATTAAAATAGGAAAACTAAACAATATTAAAAATAGCAATTACTAACCTCTTTTGTGCAAGTTGTTGTTTCCTTGGCTGCACAGGAAGTTTAAATGTCACAAATCACAAGACTTACATATGCAGCAGCAAGGAGGGGGTGATAACTGACTATAAAATTCGTAAAGATAAAATATTCCCGAAACAGAAGCTTCGGGGACTCTAGATATTCATTTCAAATGGCAACCAAATTATGTATGTGCAAATATTACATTCACATGACACAATTAAAACTACATAGTTTAAAAAGTTCATATGTGGAATATACACCTGAATAAGTAGCTTCACTTTATAGTCCTTAAATACAAATTAGACATCAAAGAATATAATCTTTATTATATTTACTATAATACTCCGTCTTATATAATTCAAGATTGTGATGCAGCAAAATACGCAGCTCTTACGTCTACTTATATAAGTTAACACCACTCATTTTTAGAATGGATATATGGAATTAAATGATGGGGCATTGGTTAGTGACTATGGGCATGGAGACACATACACAAAAAGTGATATAAAAACAAATTTAAAAAAAGATGAGAATGCAAAACTGGCTCTGGTATTGGATTACCAGGTCTTGATATATTCTGAAGCTGCCAAAGATAAGGTCTTTAGTTATAGATGCGTATGGCTTGGGTAGGACGCTGGCGACAAACTGGACACTCAGCTGAGTCTTCCTTCTCACAGATGCGATTGGCACATTCTAAGCAAAATAAGTTATGGCCACAGGGAACAAGAGCTGCCACAACAGTACTCTCAAAGCAAACAACACAGTCACGCTTATTCAGCTTCTTACCAGGGGCCAGATTTTCAACAGGACTGCTCGATGAGCTACTTGTGCATTTGTTGGCAGCGGCAGGAAAGACCGAAGTCAGACTGGCTGGAGCAGTGCTGCTTGTTATGCTGCTCCCCAACGGAGAAAAAGAAGATATTGTGTTCCCTAAACTCAGACTGCCTAAGTTGCCAAGAATATCGCCAACTTCAGGAACAGTCAATGGGTCACTGCGGATCCTACGAGCTGGAGGATGATCCCCTATTATGAGATCGGTAAGAGCTCCACTGATGCTGTTGCTTCGCTGAGATATATCAGACAAGCCATTGCTGCTGTCGCTTATTGATGTTGAGCCAAACAAAGATGCAGCACTGTCTGTCAGAGTCGAAGTTCCAAAATCGGGCCAAGAAGAACCACTTGCAGACGCATTGGGTGCTTCATAAGTAGGAGAATCCCCTAATCCTTCATCAGAATCATAGAACCCAAACCCACTGGAAAAATTAAAGAAATTATTGAAAATGTCATTTTGTTTCGTGCTCCGGCTTGATAATGGAAAATTAAAAGCACTATCCCCAGTTTGGAGATCCAAAAGATTATTGCTATCACGAGTAAATGGGCATATGAAATTACTGCTCATATCATTTTTAAAAAGAGAGCTGTTTATGGCATTCAGATTATTTGTTAGAGATTCCATGTTACCATTGAACTCATCATCCATGCCATCAACTGTTCCCCCAGTTCGCATGGCTATGTGAGCTTCTATTTCTTTTCGTGCACTTTCAACGTTATCAGGAAGTCCTGTAACTTCAAATATTGGTTCCTTATCTCTACTTGGTGTCACTATGTATGTATTGGTTTGTTGCTGAATTCTCTTGATTGTTGCACCTTTAGGTCCCACTACCAGTCCCACAACACGATATGGAACTCTGACTTGGATTGTCGTCTGGCCTGGAATGTTAGAATTTGGGCCTGGTATGACGGAACCATTTAAATTGTTTTTTCTTTGAGCCCTTATCTGACTGAAATGTTCAGCAGCTGAAAGAATTTCACGTTTTGCAGAATTCACATCTTCTTTCCTCCCAGTAACCACAAATACTGGTTCTTCTCCTCTCACAGGTGTCTTTATATAAGTGTTGGTCTTTGCTCTTAGTGCTTTAATTTTGCAACCTATAGAGAAAAAAATTAACATTAAGCCATAATTCATTTAAACAGATAACATTTGTTAATTACTACAATTTGAAATTATTTTAGTTCAAACATCTTAACCTGAAAGGTACCACAAATTTAACCCTTCAATACTCGTGTGGGGGACATGTCCCTCACCAACATTAATCTTCTCTAATGGTGGTCATTGAAAGGTTGGAAGTCTCCCCTTTTTCTTTTACCTTCAAATGAGCCTTCCTTTTTGTCCCCTCCCTTTTCACTTAGTTAGTCTGTTTTTTATTGTAGCGCGTCAAAGTTCACTGGTTAACACCTGTCCCCACGCGACCATCTACATTAACATTTGAAGGTGATTTTATTTTTAATTCTCCATAATATTTAGATTTTAGATCTTTTTATTTATGATTAAAAAAATAATGAGAGTGAATGCCAAATAGTTTCTTTAGATGAAACTTTTTAATCACATTTTTGAATGTAATATAAAAAAGTTGTGAATGCCAGAACCAGGCAGGAAAACATTTTACTTTTTCCAGAACCAAATGGCATAGCAGCAAAACTTTTTTCTCCAGAAAAAATATTAATTTGTTTATTGACATACAAGTCTATAAAATAATAGCAGACTGCACAAATATTTACATTGATTCTATCAAATGTAAATTTGTAATGGATTGCGATGGCAGAAATACCAACGAGATAGAGGTCAAGGCCATAGTTGGTCTTCTTTTGATAGGCACTTAAAGTTGTAGGACAAATATCAATAAGTTATGGGATAAGTCGAAAGGTAATGGGTTAGAATCATGTTACCTAACAATGACCAAAAACAGGTTTGCATTTCTTCTCAGGTACCTTCATTTTGATGACATTCGGGATAGGGCATCTCAACGAGAATTTGATAAATTTGCTCCCATAACAAATTAATTTGAAATAGTGTACCTCAAGAAGAAAAGAAGGTGCCAGAGGACGCTGTTCAGTGACACACAGGAATTAATCTTTTTTTAGGGGGGGGGGGGTTGAACAGATAAAAATATTTATAATGCAAATTCAATATTCATAATGTAATTTCTATTTCTTTGGGGGTGGGGCAGGGCCCCTTCACCCACCCCCTGGGTGTGCCACTAACACTGTTACTCTTGTGGACCACAGAGAGACAGAACAACACGAAAAGGTGTGATAAATGCAGAAAGTGGATATGTAATGACCATTTGAAAAATGTATATGCAGAATGTTCTAATTATTTTATTTGAATGTATGATTTATTTGTAATAAAGAATATTTATCTTTCTAAAATTTAATTGTGTTTTATTTGTATTATATACTCCTAAAAACTACAGAAATAATTTGGTTACAAAAAAGTTTAATACATATGGAAATAACACTGACATAAAAGTGGGTGACACTTTCCCCCACACGACCGTTCATGTTACAGATGACATGCGAGTATTGGAGGGTTAATAGGTTTTAATGAAACATCTTTCAAAAAATAAAATAGTTTTTATACACTTGCGAAGGCCTCGCAAAGCAACTTTTAATAACCTGTTAAAATCAAGTTACAATAGCATATCAATGCAATCTCTGTTCAATACTTGACAACTCTCATATCATATTTATATAAATAGTAATAACTTTGTTTAGAAATAAAACTTAATAAATAATGTCTAAGGCCTCTCCTACAGACTATCAAAATATAAAGATATAGACTACCAATATACATTAAAAGTATCAAAGTAAATTTACATTTTAAAAGTGATTACTTTTCTTTAGGAAAATACTGAAACATATGATATAACACAACATGCTCATTGTACAACTTTTTGGGGGAGGTAATTTTGACATTGGTACATAGGGATTTATTTTTAAATGACTTTTTTATATTATTGTTTGTGATTACAAAGTTTGGATAAAAATTAAAAAAATCGGATCCCTGCGTCCCAATAACTGAAAAATCTTATCAAAGGTTAATGCTTACCTTACTCCTAGCCCAAGACAAACATTTAAAAAAAATTATTTCAAGGTGATCTCTTTTAACGTAGGATTACTTATCGTTGCGTACCTTTTCGTATGTCTATATGTATCTATATATATATATATGTACGTTATGTATGTATACTTATTTGTATGTCAAAATTTGACGCATTTTGGTACTTTTCTGTTTAACTGTTTACTGCTTGTCCAAGCGATACAAACTGAGTTTGGCGCGCTGCCAAACTCGCGAGGTACGGAACGACGGTTTTAGAAAATGAAATTTTACTTTCATTTTCTAAAACCGTTGAAGGCCGTTATGGAGGAACGTAATCCAACGTTAACAAACTATGCAACACAATAAAGAAATTACCGCCCCGCCCGTGTGAAAACAAATCCACATCTGTAACTATTAACTAATTATTCTCACTTTCGCCGAGGTAGCATGAAGTTTAAAAAATGGGTATTTTGTCCGTACGTTCGCAATTTTAGCAATGCCAATCAGAAGGAAGGTTGGTTGGTTAGTCATGATCACTACACTCAGCTTTCGCAACTAAAAGGTTAATATGACGGAGACCTACGGTTTTAAACATATTCCGAACGGCTACAATCATCGATGTCAATGGGCACACAAGCTCTGGACAATGCCGGCGCTAATCAAAGAAAGGAGGGAAAATTTAAAGCAATTTGTTCTAAGCCGGGCTAATATCTGCGTGTAGAATATAATTTTGATAGATTTCACCTCGTTCGATTCAATCTAAGTCATGCAACACTCGATTGTTTTCAGACACAAAAACAATCATAATTGTTCTGGTAACCATTCTCTGCATTCTTGTTAATTTTCGCACGAAACGAAGCTCCAAACCCCGCCGCGGCTCAGTACGTAGCGAACTGGCGCCCGTGGTACGATACCTTTTTGGCGCCCCCCCCCTCAAAATATACATAGTAATATATATAGAATTAATTATTTTGGGACCATTTGGGGCCCCTCTGCGAGAGGCGCCCGGCGCATGATAGACCCCCCTTGACCCCTCTCGCTACGCCACTGCCGCGGCTCTACGCAATAAAAATGTCAAAGCAGGCTCTAAAAGAGAACTTCAAAGCCTTAACTGCTGTTTAACAGAATCACTATTGCTATATTCAAACATGCTGCATGTTCTACGTTGGCAAGCAAATGTTTGTACACAAGAAATGCATTTGTTATTTTTTTTTTATGAATGTCAAGGTTATAACATCTTACGATTCGTAGACAACGTAACAAGATAAGAAACGAAACACACGATCATCCCACAGGCATTAAATTTCTAGTTATTTTAAATATGTATTTAGCTTACTTGTGAGTGAAATAAACTTATTCTTTTATCAAAGTAATGAGCTTTATAAAACATTCGGTAAAACTACACCACTACTTTACGATACGTTACTATTCTCGAAAATATTCCTGTATGCGTTCAAAGAGCCTACAACAACGACGGAGTTGATAACGTTGTGCTGCCACACATGTACTTATTCATTAAAAACATGGAAATAATTTATATGTATATTTATAAGGTATATAATTTATATGTATAGCTAACGGCTTCGGCTACATCGTACAAAGGGAAATAGTTTAATAACTAAAATTTAAGCTGTTTTACTGTTTCAGTATCTCAAATGGCCAGGATAACGAAATGCTATGAAATTGTTTTATTATGGAATTCTTACAATTCAGTTTTTTTAAAATTAGCTTTCGCGAAAGCGAGGGTAATTTTTCTGACCGAGTCCTACTTTCTAAACAGGATTGAGATTCGTAAAAAACATCGGTGGCTAAAAAATAGTGGCATTAGAACCCACATTTTGATACTGTCCGTTGGCACCATAACCATTCGACCTTTGTTCGGCGAAGGAAAATTTTTCAACGCCCTTCAGAAAATCGATAAAAACCAAGGTAAATATTATCTAAAATGACACATTACTATTTCAATAGAAAGAGACTGTCATAAAAATATAATTGCTACTAGGATGTTAATTACTGCCAAAACAAAATATTGCAACCCAGCGAATATAAACGCTTGGGGGTATATAAAATTAAATTATTTTGATATGCTAGTCCTTAATCCCTGACACATACAATAACTTTGGTGCAGGAAACATTCAGTTTCTTAAACTAAAACACATTTCTGAATGAAAACGTTTTACGACTGTAGACAAAATTTTAACGTTTAAGATTACTTAATTTTCCCAAACAAAAATAGAAGAGAGAATGCTCTGTTTTTGGCTTCCGGAGGCACAACTTCGTCCATTTCAAAGCAGTGGCGAGTCGTAGGCCCCTACAGAAAATCAAAACTGAGGCCACATGTCCGTTGTGTACAATATAGAAGACAGCCTGAGATTTTTAGATTAAATATTTTGTGTGATAATTAACAGTTCATTTTCCTCTACGCGGTATTTTTCTGCAGTATAATCAAATATCACATTTCACCGCAGCAATTTTATTTAATTGAAATCTCCTGTTTGTTCTCGTCCGCGGACCACCACTTTCAGAAGATCTGATCCAGGGGGACGGTCTCAGCACGAAAAGCTATCGACTCTAATAATTCGCGCGCGATGTTTAAGCAAATAAAAAGCACGGATAAAAGCTAAAATTTTTCAATCTCAGATACAAAAGCATAAACATTCGTGCATTGCTATCCTTAATTCTAACGCACATAGTGCGATAACCACAGTATTTCCAGACAAAAAGGAGAGAGTTGTATTTTAGAACGTCATCGCATGAACACTAACGATTTAAAAGTCGATAAAAATTTAAAATACAGAATTTACTTACACGACTGCTAATAACCAGAACAAATCATGTCAATAAGGTTATCGGAAACTGATATTTCGTAGAAAAATACAGATTACGTGAAACAGAACGAGTTCAACAAAAAACGTGAAACAAAAAAATTTCAGCACATTTTTGCCAGAAAAATTTATTAATGCAAATAGACGACGTATGCAATAATTCGGCGTATCAACGAGATAAAAATATTGTTATAGAAATGGATTGAACTCTGAATAAATGAGACTATTATTTTTATCCACGGGTTTCTTCAAATTTGGAAGGAATGTTTCTAGTTAAGAGCCTGCGAATTTCTAGTTACAGAGTTTAAAGGGGCCAATCTTATTTAGACTTGTTCATGTGAGCAGTCATCTTGCTACTCAAACGACAATACTGGCTGTACGTTACAGTTAAAAGCCGATTTAAGGACAAAACCCAGAGCAACAGCGTAACTAGAAGTCAGACTAGATGGGAATTACAAAATTCGTTCCACTGTTTTCTTTTAGCACGAGTATAACATCTGCTTATAAATCTAACAAAAAGTTTTATTTGTGTGGGGGAAGAAAAATTGGTCAAAAATCTTACACCGCGATACCTAGAAGCCTGATCAGGATGGCTGCATTCCGAAGATTCGAAGCAAATAAATGTTACGAATTACAATTATTGGTTTGTTTTAAACTATTTTTAATTTTAAAAATTTCTCACTGAATGCATAAATTTGTCTTTGTTATCCGCGGCCTGTGTCCGGCAACTGTGTTAAACTACTGTTAACCAACATGAATTCTTTTTCTCATTTTCAGACAGTTCCATGCCTGCAACAGCAAGCAGTTTATTACTTAAATATGAATTAACTACACGCCCTAAATATTTTCTTTTTCAGTAGATTTAACTTCTCGTACCTGACGAGAACAAAGGAGTAACTAAAAGTCTACCGTTAGAGGGCGTACCATCTAAGGGATGCTTCCAATCGCTTCAAGGTTCATCGTGACTTGACAAAGGAAGAGCACATTGTAAATTTCAATCGAGTAATTTTAGTTATATAAATATATATATTACCAAAAAAATTATATTTCAGTATATTCTCTATGCTACAAATACCAGAAGAATATATTTTTTACCATATTAAAAACATTTTTATGTACACTTGGTAGGACATTGAGTATTTTCTACAGATCTGATTTTTTCTTACGCAATTTTAGATGGAAAAAGCGAATAATCTCGCTAATACTTCAAAAACAACACGATTTATCAAATTTTGAACAGATTTCAAAATCCAGAAATTCAACCCACGTTTATTAAATGCATACATCTTAACAATATATTAACAGAATATTTAATAGATAAGAAATAATGATTTAAACCTTTAAAGTTATGAAATAAAAAAGCTAAAGACTATATTAACTATTTTTTACCGATCAATTCATTTAACCAAACAATATCGACCAAGAAATCGTGAAGCAATGTAACAATAAGAGCCTTTCAGGAAAATCAATTTTATGCATCGCAAGACTGATACTAATTTTGACAGCGCTAACAAATATGACGACTCACTGAATCTTACATTTCCGTTTCAACTTACTCCCTAAAGGCAAAACAGAATTAAGACTATACTTAGATAGAGTGCATTTACTTTTTTACTTAATGGCTTAAGCGTTTTCTCAGAGGAAGTACTTTTTTAAATTTGAAATGGACGAGTGACTTTCGACAGTTACAGCGGAAATAACGTTACGTGAATACATGTTATTTCTAATCATAACTTCGAACATAAAATTGAAAAGATAATCCTTTAAATTCCAAGCGAAAACGAAGTAACACTCGATATGAGAAATTTCCGCAATTAAAATGTGCAATCACGATAAATTTTAAACTTCAAAATCATTACCACACTATCATTTAAAACTTTTTATCGGAGTTGACATTGATTAATGAGCTTGTCAAATTACTATACTTATTCTAGTAACTATTTATTACCGACACAATGCCTGGTCCGATTTACTAATTCAGTTACTTAAAAATACTTTTCATACAGTATGAAACAAAAAATTTACAAAATAAAGTTCACTTTTTTATTTAAAATAAATAAACTAATGCTATCCTCTCGGCAATTCATAATGTTATACGTTTGACATCCGTCCTAGCACTTATCTTCCACGAGCTAACGAAGTACTGGCACATTTGACACTTATGTTTCAAACTCACAATATTAAATCATGTTTCAAACCTCAGTCATTACTATAAATTTTATCACAGTATAACTACCCATCCCTCCAGCATATTTCTGAATAAAATGTCTTAAATATACCGATAAAATTAATGGACTAGATACAAATTATTTAATAGTAGACTGAAAAACTAATTATTCGCCAAATATAAAAAAAAATCACGGCAGAAACAATAACAAAAATAAGATATAACTTCAACCAAAACGACAGAATTTATTACATCAAAACTGTTTAATTCTATCCGCTGTGATAAAAACCTACATATTAATGTGAAATATATAAAATCGTCCACTTATTTAACAAGGAGAAAACTAAATGAAGATATTTCAAAATTAATAAAAGAAATCTAGAAAACTAAGATCTCAGTACAATTATTAATTGAGTATGGAATTGCATAATAAATTTTGAACACTTACTCGTACACATTAACACCGAAATAAAGCATAATAGCTTTTAACATTTATACGTTAGTTTATCGGTCCTGCTTAAGTTTAACTGATAAATAGTTCAAACAAAAAGAGAGGGAATTAAATTAAAATTTTATCAATCCCGTGAAATGCGAACAATTATCAATAAAATATTTGCCCTAAAAATTCAAAAATAAATCCTCTCATGAATTTTCGCCGAGACCGCTCGCCCTCAGCAGGGAGCTGGAGCAGTCAACGCGGGAGCATTCTACCGGATGTCAACCTAAACAAAGGAAATTCGGACTAGGCTCGAGAAACAAAGAAAACGTTAAAGAAAATTAATGATAATCTTACCTTGTCTTCCCACTATTTCTGCAACATGTTCAGAACTTGGGACGGGTACACATTCCGTCGTATTTTGGCTTTTTTTACCTCTAGGTTCTCCATCAAAAGAATTCACTAGAGGTTCATTTTCGTTGTTCATTCCTCCTCCCGAAAACATATGCAAATCATACGCTAAATCCATCAATCTGTGTTGGTCAATGGACCCGCTCCTTCCATCCATGTCGCTAAAAAGACTAGCAGGCATCACAGGATAAGTATAAAACAGAAAGCGGTATAAAAATAAAATTACTAAAATCTCTTATATGTGTAGTACTTAAAACGCACAGCTAGCTACTCGCACCATCGAAATCAAGCGCCGCACTAGAAGCACAGCGCCAAAATGTTCTGTGTCGAAAATATCCCCTACAGCCCGGGCTGTACGAAATGCGTGCGTCAGCCCGCTACGTCAGTCACGTGATCACACACTGCGTGCGCATTGGAGGATAGCCAAAGAAGGGCGTGTCTCAGACACCGCAAAGCAAATGGCGTCCATTGATTGACAGCATTTTACAGCTCGGGTTGCATAAGAATGGAACTGGGAAGAAGGGAAGACGTTGGGATAGCAAGAGGGAGAAACAAATCGAGTTCTCCCGCGATATGAATGAGTAATCAATTGTAATGCAAGCTTTGAGTTCAATATGGATCAACTATAAGAGACCTAAACATTCTTTTTGATTTTCGAATAAGAAAGTCGAGGTTTTGCAGGTTTTATAAAAGGAGAAAGAGGCTTTAGCATACAAACGCAGACATAATTGGTTTTATGTAATGAATGAGTAAAACGTCATAAATATTGCTTAAAACCTCACTCCTGTTTTAAATCACAAAAGTGTCATTATTTACGACATTCGATTTCGTGGGCACCGTTGTCATTGTAGCTGTTGTAAATTATTAAATTTTAAGTGCCCAATATTGTCATAGTCGACCAAAACAGAAAAATCGATAATTTACTCAAGGTCAAGGGAATAGACTTTCGAAGATGTGTAAAGAAAATCCCTAGCGCCAAACTTTTAGTCTAAAATTTCCTTTACAGCGTCTAGGGATTTTATAATTCCTAGTGTGTTTTAACACTATAAAACGTGGAGGACTTAGTGATTATTTTTTAAATTTGTTATAAAGTTGTGTATTTATGAACTTCCTTAAGTCGTAAGGCATTTGAGAATGCACTAATTTTGGCTTTCTAAAATTTTAGGAATACCAAAATTAAAGTAAGGTATCTTAATAATCTAGCAGAACTCCATATTCTTTATAACTTTTACACAGATTCAAAAGAGGGAATATCGACTTATCGAAAGTGTTATAATGACAAAGTGTATGAGATAGAATTAGTCGTAACTATATTAAAGGCAAAACGAAAGTATCTCTCAGATCGTATATGAATTCTTAATCACAATAATTAACTATGATCAAGATGAAAGGGTACGAATGTTAGATTCTTGCTTTATGAAATTATGAATGAAATTAAGAGCGACTTGAGTATGGAACATATATGCTACTTGGCAAAAAAGCCTTCAGTGGCGAAAAAATATATTGTTAGGACCAAATTTTAAAACTTAGTTTAAATTCATTATTTATACGCAACCTTCAAGGATTTTTTTTGTTGTTGTTGTTTCAGTTTCATCTAGTAGTGTTAGTTTATCATAACAATTCTGGATTTCGCACACTTTGATTCTGAAAGTGTGCTACTCTATAAGCTCTTATGGCTACATACATGTAACCCCTTTCGCTGCAATCGTGTTTTCAGAGGTATTCATGAGTCAGGTTTGGCTCTTTCATAACTCATGAGATTATTTTAGTAATCGGCATTTTCTCAAGCACAATCTCCATCAAAATAGCTAAAGATGCCCTTTGATTTATTAAATACTATTGTATTTGTATTTAATTTTTCTAATTCTTCAATATAAGTGGGGAGTAATACGAATCTAAATCATTACAAATCTAATCATGCTATGATGCTTGTGATTAGATTTTTTTTTAAAATCATTCAACTTTATTAAACCAACATTCGATAAAAACAGGGTTTAAAAAGTTGAACAATGCCTATATTTTGCATAAATCGCAAAATAACTAAACTCAAAAGTTTCATTTCAAGACATACTAATTATTTTATCCCCAGAGATAATACTCTGTTTTTAGAAGGAAATAACTGATGCCATGAACCCAAATTTTATTTTAATCTATGTGTTAGGTCCCTCTCTGTTCATGGCCTTAAAAAGTATGAAATGTGGAAGACAATCGTGTAATGCAGATTAAAGAATATTAAACTTTACAAAAAAAAAATTAAAAATGAATAAGTAAAAATATATAAACCAAAATGGGTTTTCCAATTTCCATTTATTATCATCGTTTTCATAATCGAGATAAAGCCTCCTTTGATGAATTCCAGGTTTTTCAAACCAAATAAACAGCTATCCTTATATCTAGACAAAATATTGACACTAAGAATTTTTTTTCAAGTAGCGACGAACGGGAGTTGTTGATCTGCAAGGCTGGTTGCAGTGCAGAATCCTACGATCTTCTACCCCTACAAGAATTTTCAAGGGCTTTTTAGCCATCCAGCAACTGCTTTTTTATCAGACACGAATTTCGAAGGGGGAGGGGGTAGTAATGCTGCTGAAAAACAACAGCGGAGAGTTGAACGACCCACTGGAAAAACAAGCAAGTTCTCTGGGAGCTGTCGCTAGATTCCCCCCTCCCCCTTTTCAAACTACAGTAAGGGAATATAGAATTCTTTGGGATCCGAGAAAAATATTCTGGAGCCCTAGCACTTCTTTCTCACTTCTACCGAGATACATTCTCTCGTAACCTTGACCCTTTTGGAAGCAGGTTCCACTGTGGACTTTGTCCGCCCCCCTTTACTTGAATACGACCCCTCTACCAACAGGAAGTAGAAAAACTTCTTAATAGGTTGGGCTGGGGGTAAAAGGAAGCTCTTCCCCTCCTAGAAAAATTCGGTTCCTGGAATCGCTGGGACAAAGAGTTAAAGCTTTTCCCCTGAGAACCAACTAAGAAAGCCCTTTGCTTGAGGGGTTCTGGAGATGGAATTCGAAGGGAGGTACGAGGAAGCTAGCAACAAAGAGAAATAGCTATTATAGACGTTCTTGTGAATCGAAAACCGTTGAGGATGTCGCACTGTTTTTGACACAAATCTTCACACTTTTATCTCCCCGGTGGATAAACAATAAAGAGGTGTAGAACCTTAGACAAAATATTTGACAGGATTTTGTGTGTTCTTTAAAAGAAAAAAGGGCTTTCTTTATCGTTCGGTTGCAGACAGTTTGTACTAGAAGTATTTCACCCGTTTGCTTTTACATTACACCCTACCGTAATAACCAAATTCACATTCTTTCCCCCATTTTAACATTTTACTTTGTAAGGAAATGCCTGCTCTTGACATTCAGTTTCATCTAAAAAAGTTGCAATTGATAATTTTAAATAGGAAATACGTGTAAAAAGTACTAAATATTCTGAAATAATTTATAATTTTATACTCAGAAATAGTTTAATATTTAAAACCTGAAAGGAGCTGAACTCCTAGAAGATGGATAAATAGTACCACATCTGCATGACTACTCTACGTATATAAAAATAAATACTCCTAATACGTCGCATTGAATTTATTAACTCAAGAAGTGTTCTCGGAATGCTTTATGAAAATATGTTGATTACTTGACTAACGAAACAGAAAGGTTACAATAACAAATATTACGCTATTGAACCCAAAATCACATAATGAAAACAAAATTTGCCAAGAAAGTATGTTTCCAACTTCAAACAAATTTTAAAGACAAGAAATGCGAAATACCATTCCAAATTAGGAATGGTATTTCGCTTTTCTTGTACCATTTCCTAATTTGGGAAACAAAAAAAATACGTTATTCTGCTCTGTACACATTCCTAAAAAATAGGCTTTTTGATCATAAAAATTTTAACAATTTGATGTATCGGGCTCATATATCATGTTAAATAGTTTTATTCCAATTATCTATTAGTTTCTTTATCTGTAAATCATTTTATGCTTTTAATTTTTCAAAATTGTATAACTATACAAACCAATTAATACGCAATTTTTTTTTTTTTTGTAATGCGGAGGACTTTGACAGATAGACATTCGCCTGTTGTTATACACCGCAGTTTTGGGAGCACCATATAGGCGGCCCAGCATTACCCCCTATGAAGGGACGACACAAACGGAGGTATTTTAGCGGTGCGCGCAGGTATTCGATCCGAGCACCCTCAGTACCGAAAGCCAGCGTGCTTACCGCATGGCCACCTCTGCCCAATACGCAAAAATCGTACCACAGTTGTATAAGTTTGTTTTATAATTTTATAAAATATGTTATATAATAACAAGAGGTGCCATAAGAAATAACTACCCAAGCTGGCGTGCCAATATTAGAGAGAGAAGCTGAGATCCCTGGACTACATAATTTATACAGAAACAAACTAAATATCAGGTTTTCAGATTTTGTGCGTTTTATCACGCAAGAGCTTAATGTAGTTATGAACTTATCTTACCGAGTTTGAATATAGGTGCGTAAGGCAGTGTTGTAATCAGGGGCGAAATCCATAATCTCTCAGTCAAGGAAAATATGTTGTGAGGCTACAGCAAGAGGTTTCCTGAAATATAAATAAATATATAAACTCATAATTTATTTAATGAATTTTTGTACAATGAGCTTTTTATCTAAAAATTTAGAGCTTTATATGTGGTTAAAAAAGATGCATGATCTACAAGAATAAACTTTTTTTATAAGATAAAAGATTTCGCTAATGACAAACTGTCATTGAGGATAAGTATATCATTCTACAACCCAGTACATAAAATTTGAAAGTGAAAAAAAAAATAAAAACGGTTATTTGTTCTAACCAAAATAATCAGTTGTGTTTGTAAACATTCAGAAAACATAGATGTAGCGCTGAAAAACTTCAAGACGCGGGAGATATCCGTATTCGAAATGACTTTGTTAATTGCTTCCAGAATATTTTCACTAACAGGTTTCACTGTGGTATGTGCTGAAGCATGCTGGTATATAGCAAATGCATGTAGATTTATATTTATTATCATGAGTAATTACCAACGCCTCTGATACACAAACATCTACGTATGTCTAAAAAAGTCTTGTAGAGTTTGAAATTTAAGGAAAAGGAATGTATCAAAACATTCAGAGTGTTGTTTACGTACTATATAAACGATATTTTTTTAAAGTTCACGTCAGTCGACGTTTTATTAAACACTGATGTTAACATTAAATATGGGCTTTTCCAAAATACGCATTTAGCTCGATCCGTATTTAGAATAAAATAGACATGTGTATATATATATATATATATATATATATATATATATATATATATATATATATATATATATATACATACATACATATATGTACATATATATATATACATATATATACATATATATATACTTATATATATATATATATACATACACACACAGTGCCGTAACTAGGCAGGGGCAACAGGGGTACTCGCCCAGGGCCCACTTAGAAGGGGGGGGCCCAAAATGATGTATTTGTTATATTATTTTCCCGAACGTCATTAAGGGACCTAAATGCAAATTTTTGCCCAGGGCACAGGAATGGCTAGTTGCGGCACTGTATTATATATAGGTGCCTTAATGACGTTTGGGAAAATAATATAACAAATACATCATTTTGGGCCCACTTGGAAGGGGGGGCGTACTATATAAGGGGGGACGTATCATTAAGACTGAAACTTACCCTGTTGCCTCTTCCTAGTTACTGCACTGTGTATATATATAATTCTTATTAAAAAATTGACAGTTCCGGAAGCTAATTAAATACCCTTTAGGATAATCAGTTAATATGCCATTATAGAATAATTTCTCAGAAAAGAGGTATTTAAAATACCGAAAAATCTTGAGTATAATACGTACTTTTTTTCACAAAATTTATTCATTTTAGTCCGCAAAAAATGAAGTTGCGCATTATACTCGTGTACAAAAAAAATGTAGTTTTGAACATTGAATAAACAACAAACAATAGATGAGCTGTATTCTAGTGAAAGTGATTAAGACTGAAAATGTCGCTGTATTGTTTGTTCTGAATTAAAAATTTAAGTTTTTTTTTTTTTTTACCGAATTTGATGTTTTCTTTTATTTTATTACAAATTTTATTTATGTTAATAAATATTTGTTCAATTTTTAAATAAAATATTGAAAAGTTATGGCTGCGTATTATAGTCGAATTTTAATTTTTTCCGAAAATGTCGCGCAAAATCAAGCATGCGTATTATACACATGTGCGTAAGATATTACGGTAAAGCAGTCCACTGCACCTGCTTGAAATTCTTAAGAAATGCAAGATCAATTTTCCCGCAGAAACCTGTCAATCCTAGCAAGCAAGGAGGCGTGTTTCAAATAAAGCTCCCTTCCGTCCGTTCCTGAGTTTACCCACGCTACAAATACAATACACCTCTGCACATCCTTCCGGACAACCTTCAAGTTTCTCAAATGGTCATCTATTCTGTAGCACTTGGGATTTCAGAAAACCCAATACCCGTGAGCACACAATTTATTCCGGTTTTCATCGGAACAAAGGAAGGCAAGGATTTGTCACCTTTCTCATTTGTCACGGATGAAACACCTGTAGTAACCACACATGGCTACCATTAACACAGATCCGGTTGATAGTTTATCGTCTAACGTTGAAAATGTGTTCCATATTAAATGCATACTCAAAAGAGGAAATTTAACTATAAACAGTGTTTAATTTACGATAGGAAAATCGATGTGAATAATGGCATAATTCTTACATAGGTTGACATTAAAAAAACCGCAACCTCCAGACCAAAAGAGAGCCGGATTTTCAAAAATTCCGGATATTTTAATGGTTATCAATGCTGCATATATTTAACAGAAAACGATTACGTGCTCAGTCCTTTAAAGAAAATTCAACAATAAATGAAACGCAAATGAAATCTTCGTCAAATAAATAAAAGAGTTCTACGGAATTTTTGTTCAACTGTTTGTTCAACAATATGTTCGTCAAATAAATAAAAGAGTTCTACGGAATTTTTGTTCAACTGAATAAAATAGTTATCCGAAATCGCGTTCCAAAATCCATGCCGGAAAACTGAAGGAAACGGATTATGGGTGGCCGGATTTTTTAATGTCAACCTGCATTAGAAAATGAGGCACATCGGTTACTAACTCAAAATAAAAATGTCAGGTAGTAACGTTTAAACGAAAAACGAAATTACAGCGGGTTTTCAAGGGACCGATTGAAATGAACGATAAATGCGGGAAAACGATAGATGCGGAAACATAACAAAGCAATATGATCTTTGGGACTGGATAAAATGAACGACACATACGGAAAAACGATGGATCCGAAAACGATCGATCGAGATTCCACTGTATATATGTATAAATATATATATATACATATATGTATGTCAAAATTTTGACGTATCTTGGTACTTTTCTGTTTAACTTGTCCAAGCGATAGACTGGGTTTGGCATGCAGCCAAAATTATAACTGGCGAGGACGGACGGACGGTTTTGGAGTCTGAAATTTTCCTTTCCGGAGGACCGTTATGGAGAAACGTAATCCCACGCTAAAACAAAAAAAAATTCAGGTAGTCTCTTCTAACGAAACTACCGCAAGTTATTAAAGTCGGATTACTATTATTTTTTTTTTGATGCATTATGGTACTTTTCTGTTTAACTGTTTACTGCTACTGGGTTTGGCGCGCTGCCAAAATTATACGGACTCTGAATTTTTTTCTTTCCGGAGGACCGTTATTGAGGAACGTAATCACACGTTAAAAATCTGAAGGCAGGAGGGGGTTGGAAGACATAACGTAAAGCAAGTTTTTATTAGTCTGAATATGAAACGTAATTTGTCTTTCTTGATTTGGGTCTGATAAAGACAAAAATGTGTGTGATGTACACAATTTATCTCAAGATCACGTACACATTAACTTTCATTACTCCATGATTTCCATTTTTAAAGAAACAAAAATTTTAAAGAACTTTTTAAGGGCCTTCGTTAGAAGTTTTAATGATCTGTTTTTTCATCGTCTGGACAAAAAGTAACGTTCAATTAATGTACTAATTTAGTGCCTTCATAACAATTTATCTGATAAGAATGAATATGATGAGCATCTTATTTTGGGGGAAAATGCTAATAACGGAAAACATTAAATATAAGATATTTCAAAGTCAGTTGGACTTAAAATACGAAATGCCAGGTGATTGCCGAATGGTTAGGGCGCTGACATTCGGTTCAGATCCTGTGGGTTCGAGTCCCGCTGTTGCCATGGATGTTTGCAGCCGTTCGGAATCGGCTTTAAACTGTAGGTCCCGGTCTAATTAGCCCTCGTGTAGCAAAAAATGGACCGTAGCTCTACAAACTAAATCAAATCAAACTACGAAATGGGACTCAATACAAAATTGAGAAACACGATATAATCAGCCCCATATAAGAAAATTGACTATGACTGTGCTCCTAGACAATGTATCAAGAAATTCATATTAAATAGCTATTGATACGGTTGTTAAAATTGAAATACCGCTATCTCTGTCGTTCCGTTGCTCTCTGGGGGTAGACGCTGCCCGTGGGCCAGCTTGTTTTAAAACTATTCAGCGTTACAAACAACCGCACATATACACAAACATACGTAATATTTATTGAATTTCCAAGACATTCCGCTCATAATATGCAATCTACGACCTGTTTGCTGATAGGAACACGAATGAGGTTGATAAAATTGAGTGATTTTTGACTATGAAGAATCATTCCAAGCTGCAAGTTATTGGTAGAAAAATCCTAAACAAACTCATTAACTGAATCAACCACTTCCTATTTACTGAGCAGGGAACGATACAGTTAATATTCACAAACCGCATCAGATGATCCATCACAAGAACAAACCATTTCCTATTTACCACCAGTGCTCCCTTTAATTTAAAGAAATAAACACAGCTCCTAGAAATCAGTATTTACTTTAACCGTTATTTAAGCCATGTTTGTCGCTGATAAAAGCTTGTTAAATGTACACAAACTGCAAGATGCAAGCAGTACCGGTGGGGAAAGTACGCAAGTACAGACACGTGATGTAAAAGAGGGGGGGGGGTAAAAATCTTGGACAAAAAATTAAAAAATTGATGGACGTTATCAAAAATTTGCAAAACAAATTTATACATATTCTGAGTATTTATCTTCCTATATCTACTGCTTTGTGGTTTAGCAAATTTAAACTGAATACTGGCATGTTTTTAAGGTCTGTCGTAAAACAAAATATTTGTCTAATATTTCAGTGATTTCGATTGCACACAAATGGCTAAAAATGCAAATTATAGTAATCTATGAATTTCCAAAAATGAAAGCAAGAAAAGATCAGCTAGGAAATTATTCTTGTATGTAATAAAACTGTTGAGTTCAAGTGTTGAACATTTTCAGTGTTTCCCACTTTTAATTATATATAAACAACAGTTATAAAACAGAACACATAAAGTGCTTAATTGTCTAACATGTAAAACTGTTAAAAAAGCGCTTACATTTCGTTCTTTCTCCAAATTAATTTTTTTAAGCTTTGAGAACTAATGAAACGGGATGAAATTTTTAAAAATGTCTTTCAAAAAATTTTAGAATAGGTATTAAACTTACTATTCCTCAAATGAAAAGGCATAAATTTAACTAAAAACGGATTCAAAATTTGCTAAGTCGCCTGCCATTTTGTTAGAATGCACATTTATGAATGCTGCGGATTTATCTGAATATCCCCAATAAAAATATTGTAAAAAAGTTTTGTAATTAAATTAAACGATATAAATAACTACGTTTATACGCTTTAATGGTTACAATTCCTCTAATTAAAGGTTTTTGAAGAAACTTGTATTAAAATAGACTGAAATTAATAAATTGAGGACGAAGTTGCTTGCATTATTACAATTCTCTTAATTAAATCATTTAATAGAAATTCATAATGAACTCAGAATAAATAAATTGCTGACTTGTTTGTAGTGTAAAATTTCAAACTATATGCATTTACAATATTTCATTATCCAAAGTAAACAATTTTCAGGTATTTGAACGAAAACAAATTCGAATTTTTAAAAAAAATCCTGTTAGGTTGTCTTCCACAAACAAGTTTCGATTACGCACATTCCCAAACCAGATGCTTTTGAAACACTTACATAAAACGGAATAAGTAAATTGCTACATCCTTTATCCCTAAAACTTCAAAATGCTCCTTTAGATCCAATTTTCCAAAATGGAGGTTTTTCAAGCGAATGAACTGAAATCAGTTTTAAGACTACAGCTGGGTAGTCTACTATTAATATATGCATTTATTTATTATATTCTGCTTTCTCAGAGTTAAAATATTTTTTTTTTTTTACTTTGAATCTAAATAAATAAATTGCTGGGTTGTTAGACGTTGAAAAATGCAAGAATATGCAGTTATAGGGTTGTTTCCAAAGTGAAACGTTTTAAAAAAGCATCTAGTTAAATAACACTGAATGGATATATATTGAGTTTACTCACGTTTCTATAAGAAGTATCTGTTGACGATTAGCAAATGTTCACTAGGATCCGAAGAAGGTACTGTGGAATAACTGTGGTAAAGGCTGAAATGAAACAGAACATACAAATAAATTTTGCGATTGTCTTATAAGGTGTCAGAATATGCACCTATTCACAAGTTCCCCAAATTTTAAGACATTAGATGTAGATAATAAAAATGCAATAAATAATTCAGAATATGCAATCTTAGTTTTACAATTTCCCCAAATCAAAATTTTAAAATAATTCATAAAAATGAAATAAACAAACTGCTAGTTTTACATTTACAGTCAAAATACGCATTTACAGTGTAAAAGCTGAATGAAATTTTCTCTATAAATTAGAACATTAAAAACATAATACGTTCATCTTTCGTATTAAATTATAGAATTAGTTTTCACTTATACTATAACTAATACGATGGAAAAGGGACTTTTTGGTAGTGGCTAAAATAAAACAATATATAAATAAATTTTTGGATTGCTTATTAAGGTGTCAGAGTATGCACTTATCCACAAGTCCTCAAAATTTTAAGAAATTAGATGTAGAAAATAAAATTCAGAATATGCAAAATTAGTTTTACAATTCCCCGAATTAAATAAATCCATAATAACATAAATTGGAACGAAAGAACTGTTGGGGTTCCGTTTATAGTTAGAACACGCACTTAAATGTAAAAGCGGAATTAAATTTTCAGTAAAATAGAACTTAAAAATATATAAGTTAATTAGTTTATTTTTATATCTCCTTGTCTCTTTATTAATATAGATTAAATTGAAGAATTAGTTTTCACTAATACTATTACTTCAGCCTAGTAAAATATATTTAAGGCCTTTTACAAATTCATAATGACATAAATTGGAATGAATGAACTGTTTGGGTTCCATTTACAGTTAGAACACGCAGTAACAGTATAAAAGCGGAACAAAATTTTCAGTAAAATAGAACTTAAAAAATATATAAGTTAATTATAGTTTATTTTTATACTAAATTGAAGAATTCGTTTTCACTTACACTATTAAATTTAACCAAGTAAAATAGATTTAAGGGCTTTTACAAATTCATAATGACATAAATTGGAATGAATTAACTGTTTGGGTTCCATTTACAGTTAGAACACGCAGTAACAGTATAAAAGCGGAACAAAATTTTCAGTAAAATAGAACTTAAAAAATATATAAGTTAATTATAGTTTATTTTTATATTAAACTGAAGAATTAGTTTTCACTAATACCAGTACTTCAGCCAAGTAAAATATATTTAAGGGCTTTTACAAATTCATAATGACATAAATTGGAATGAATGAACTGTTTGGGTTCCATTTACAGTTAGAACACGCAGTAACAGTATAAAAGCGGAACCAAATTTTCAGTAAAATAGAACTTAAAAAATATAATATATAAGTTAATTATAGTATATTTTTATACTAAATTGAAGAATTCATTTTCACTTATATTATTAAATTTAACCAAGTAAAATATATTTAAGGCTTATACTAAGATATATTATACCAGAATGAATAAACTAAGTTAACGCACGTGTCTATCTCGTATCTCCGCTGGCTAGTAATTGTCCACTCTTCTCTGCAAGGACGAGATGAAAAAAAAATAAGAGAACTTTCCGGGGAGGGCAGTGGAAAATGAGGTAGGTAGAGCTAAAGAGGGAACGTCATGAAATCCGAGATCTGGGGATGGGGAATTGGAAAGAAAGAAATGCCCATACTACTACTCCTTTTCCAGGAAAAGGCTTCGGGGATAACGAGATACCGGATAACCGGGCACCCCGGGGCACGATTACCCTCGGAGTAAAAGAGGGGGGTCGGGGAAAGAATGGCCCATTCCCATTTCGGTTCCAATCAAGGCATTGAATGGAACAACTGGAGGAGAAGATGTTTTTCCAATTTAAAAGAAATTCCACCCTGGCCATCCGGGGTGGTAGTCTTTTCTTTTTTTTTGTCTGCCATAATCTTTCAGTTAAAACAATAAGGGCGAATGTGAATGTAAGGAAATCCCTGGCAAGGGGCAGACGTGTAGTTAAAGTCTCATATTCTTGGGAAGGAAAAGTTAAAAAAAAATAATAAATCCAATTCATTGCTAAATAATATTAAAAAGAAACCCGAGCTTAGTTAACCCTTCAGCGGGCGCGCCTGTGTACAGAGTGCAACATTTTCGTAATTTTGAATGGTTTGTTTTTACAAGTAAGGTTTGAATGCTCTAAGCCAGTGGTTCCCAACCTTTTTCAGCTGGCGACCCACCTTTCCTTATCGGAATACCTCCACGGTCCATCGGTCCATGGTGGAGTAAAAAACCTTATTTGTATCGTATCCCTTCCTTATGTATATATAATTTATCATCAAATATTGCAAATATATATATATATATATATATATATATATATATATATATATATATATATATATGCATGCTTTTTTGAAGATACAGATTGATTATTGATAAACAATTTGTGTTCTGATTTGAAAATGGTTGACAAAATATAAGCACTTTGTGGCAGAACAGTTCTTTATTTAACAATAGATATATGTTTGCAATATATGCAACAAGTGGTTTCATACTCACTAACAAGTATTCCTAGGTGAAGAACTGCAATTATAAAAGTACACAAAGACCATTTTAATAGTTTTAGGATCGAGTAGCGACCCACCGGTTGGGAAACGCTGTTCTAAGCAGTTTCTATTTATAGCTACACCCTTTCTAATGCAGGTCTGATTTTCTGACCCGTGTGTTCCTTTCCATTTATTGTTATAAGTCATGATTTAACCGTGATAAACCAGCAAATATACTGAATTGCAATACGACAAAATTATGAGTTCATGTACTACATTAAATGTGCAGCTATTACACAGTATTCCGCATATCACGAACATGGACAATCTCATTGTGTTTTGGGTTTTGGGACATAATAGGAATCAATTTGCAAGTTGTCCTTAGATTCAATAAACTGGACAGTTTTGAAATAAGGCGATTGTGTCTGCATTCTTTGGCCTTTAATTATAAATATATCTCAATATTATCAACATTTTAAATCTTATTATAAAACGCAGAATTATTATTTTCAATTTTAAAATAAAAAGTTTATTGTAAAAGGAATAATCAAGGTTGAAAGAGACGTTGCACATTGTGCCACGCGCGGCTGCTGGTGTTCCAAAAATTGGCACGCCCGCTGAAGGGATTATAGTCCAAAATTACTCTAGGAAGTCTAGAAATAAATTCTTAATATTCCAAAATAACACCATTATGTTTCATTCACTATGAGATAATTGAATGTCCCGGGTAGCATTTTGTAACGTAGGATTACGTCCCTCAATAACGGTCCACCTAAAAGAAAAAATTCCGAGTCCGTCGCGAGTTATAATTTTGGGAGCGCGCCAAACTCAGTAGCAGTAAACAGTTAAAACAGAAAAGTTTAAAAAAAAAAAAAATTTTTTTTTTTAAAATGTAAGCAACGATAAGTAATCCTACGTTAATAACCCGCGGTAGTTTCGTTAGAAGAGACTACCTGAAATATTTTTTTTAATTACTTTGCAGCTATTTTTTCTTCTCAGAACAGAAATAATTCCCAACCTGCTTCTGTAACAAACTCTTTTTACTTTTAATAATATATTATTACTATTGACAAGGTATCTGCATGGGGTAAAACTTTGGATGAAGTTTAGCCCAGCTGTTAAAACAATAACGGTAGTGTACCGATCATTCGTTTCAGTCGTTATATCTCACCCGCAGTCCGTAACTCCTTCTTGTATCATATCTTAATTCCTTCGAGAATTTTAGCCCTAACAGATATTAAAGGTATTAACTGTTGTAGTGTATAACTTTTAATAATATTGGGGGAAAAAAAAAACCAGACATGACTTTTCCTTTTATTTTGACCGCAGCGCTTTAAAATCCTGTTGAAACTGTGTATAAAGAGTAAAAAGAGAAATAGTTCACAACTTGAGTCTGTAACAAACTCCTTTTTGATTTTTAATCGCCATGTATTACGTAAAGCGAGACGAGACATATTTCATAAATGTACATATTTTCTTATTTTTTGGGAGAGGTATTTACCCTCTTACTATGTTAATTGGCGCTTTCCATGCTAATATTACGAACATTAAATTGCCCCGGGTTCGGGGAAAAGCCGTGTCTTTCAATTTTGATTAGGAACTTAATTACTTCACCTGTCAAAAGACTGGACGACCTTGATATTCCAAAGATGGATTGCATTTTTATTATTGCTATCACTACTCGCTGAGAGTACATTTAATCTTTCGGATCACAAAGAATACGACCTCTGAATCATTCCGGTCGAACCATTCAAGAATTTCCATTAAAAGATGCTCTAAAAAGACTATTGATCCTCTATCTTTTTATCGATTTCTGAGCAAGTTGTTTTAAAACATGCTATCAGATTTCTATACTGCTTTGAGAACTCATCTAATTGTAGGTTAGTATTTTACTTGTCGTTTTCTTATATATTTTTATATATATTTTTATATATTCATATTCTTGCCTTCAAATTTATCACGGAGTGTTTGATTTGGCGTCAACTTTAAATATGCGAAGTTCTTTCCCCCTCCACTCTATTTCCGAAGTGAGAATTCAGTTCTCACGGATAGCATTTGAAAATGGTCGAGGTCATTTGTTTACAGTGAGATGTTATTAAGTACATAGGATGGACATGAAGTGAATGAGATAGCCCTTGCTATAATTTTTATCCTTTTCATGCAACAGTACAGGAGATTTTATTGCCAGTATAATTACAGATGTTTTGTTCCGACAGACTATATAAAAAAATTCTTTAACTGCGATGGATTGTAAGAAGGATCGCGAAATTCGAGAACTCATTCTTTAAGCCTAATGTCAGAATGTAGATGACCAGGCAATTAACGTGGGATAATAATAAGCTGTAATTATTACAGAAGAGTAGCAAACATTAAGCACCCCAACGGTTTATCAATAGGGGCGTATCAGTTGCAAACATAGGATTAGTAACTATTTGACAACAAATCGTAAAGCAAGAAAAAATCTAGTTGCCATTCGCTCGGCAAGGCAACTGTTACTGCACAATGAAAAATTGATTGATAGCACTACGGTCATTTTTTGCTACACGAGGGTTAATCAAACCGGGACCTACTGCTTAAAGCCGATTCCAAACGGATACAAACACCCATGCCAACAATGGGACTCAAACCCACAGGTTCTGACACCAAATGTCAGTACACAGCCATTCGGCCATCGTTCGACTCGCCTTCCCAACAAATATACACATATGAACAAATGCGTACATGTATAGACACTCATAAAGAAACGTGTACATGCATACACACTAAATAAATGCATACTTGCATACATATTCAAAAAGGTACTTCGTTAACATGCAATTTTTTTTTTCATAATGCGGCAGGCAGTTATTCTAAAGGCCAGCTAGCCCAGAAATCCGCTCGAATTTGAGAAGGAAAATCGTAACCTATATATGATCGTGCAGAGCTCTCTTAGTTGCGTTTTTCTTTAGAGACTACGAATCGACAATCATATCTGTACATCACTCACAGAGAAACCTTTAGGTGACGGAGAATCGAGTTCGCAGTCACTTGTGTGACCCCAAAGTGACTACTTTACGTTTAGCATGCACCACTATCATAGTTGCAGCCTCAGTTGCGCTTCATACAAGGCATTGAAAAGACAACAAAGTGAGGCTTTTCCAATATCACAAAAAAATACCCTATAACTCCGAGAACTCAACGGACATCGCAAATTTTTAACGTAGGATTACGTTCCTCCATAACGGTCCTGCAGAAGGGAAAATTTCAGACTCTAAAACTGTCCGTCCGCCCGTCCTCGCGAGTTATAATTTTGGCAGCGCTCCAAACCCAGTCTATCGCTTGGACAAGTTAAACAGAAAAGTACCAAGATGCGTCAAAATTTTGACTGACATATATGTATATATATACATACGTATATATACATATATACATATATGTATATATATACATACGTACATATATGTATATATATATGTATATATATACATACGTACATATATATAGATACATATATACATACAAAAGAGGTAAGCAACGATAAGTAAACGTATGTTAATAACCCGCGGTAGTTTCGTTAGAAGAGACTAACTGAAATTATTTTTTGAAAACTTTGTACATAAGATGTCTCTTTCAGATAGAGAAAAAAATTGAGTATATTTGACGATTGAAAACTTCTGACTGTCAGAGCGACTCTGACATTTGAAGAGATTGTAACTCGCTTTATAAAAAAAACCTCGATTGTTTATTCCACCATCTAAACATCATATCATATTATCAGAATCTTCCTTTTTTAGTTTATGTGTAATAAACATCCAAATAATTAGAAAAAAGTCAAATAAGTTAGTTTGTGAAAAATTTGTTTGTATTGCAAGATTTAATTGCTAGCATTGCATTAGTTTCATTAACAATATGATAAAACTGTGCTGAAAGAAAAAGAAGGAAAAAAATCCTTTTTTTTTGTTGTTAAAATGGGAAATTTCTCGTTTGTATCAACAACTTAGAGATAATAAAAGAGAAATACATGGACTTTCTTTTTGCCAACAGTATATATCAGGAATGTCCGATAAATCGATCACGCCCCACGCAGTCCCCCCCCCCCCCCCCCCCCCCCGACACATAAATTTTATGTTTTCAATTGTCACGCTCTGTCTTCCGTGTACAGTAGATTCGCGATTTTAGGAAACCGTAACAACAACAGAAATTTTCGTGATGGGTATAGTACATAAAAGACTGAAAAACATAATTTGTAATAATCATTACTGACGACAATATAAATAATTTCGCTACTTTCCGTTCATTTTGATATACAATTTCGTTAATTTCGGTTTTACAGTGGATTTATTCTAGTCCTGCATTTTCGGGAATCTAGCGCCCTCTCCAATTCTAAATTATTAAAATTCCTTTATTAAAATTCCTTATTAAAAATTCCTTTGGGAAAGTGCAACTCCGGGAAGTCTATCGGGAATCATAGTTATACTTTCTCGGGCTTCGAAGAATTTGTCGGCGTTCAAAACTGTTTCCGTTTTCTCCTCCAATAAGGATTTGTGCATTCTGAATATCTTTGAAAGCGGTTTTCTATCAAAACCAATTCATACTCCAATTAAGAAAGTAACCGAAATATGAACTGAAGTTATGAAATTTAAAATTACAAATTGTTTTATACAATAATAAGATTGGAAATAAATAAAAATCTCCAGGAAATAATAAATGCGTGTTGTAGAGCAATTTTCTCGTAAATTTACATTTGAAGGTCCCAAGTTAAGTTTAATCAGTTATGGGGTAAATATAACTTATAAATTTGTTTCTTAGCAGAGGGTCTAGAGCAGAGGTTCCCAACCTTTTTCCTACCTCGACCCCTATTAAAAGAATGATTTTCTTCATCGACCCCCACACATTTTTCTTTATAATATACATCATACAACATAATTATAATACTAATAATTCATAATTATAATACTAATAATTGCACATAAAAACACTTAAAGATAACAATTTGACTAAGAATAGGAACTAGAAATTAGAAAAAATTGTTCATTAGGTTTATGTTTTATTATTTTTGTACTATTTTCAATTTTAATTTCACAAATATAAACAAGATTTCGGAAGCACAGATTGTAATTGCACAAAAGTTCGATTTCAGTTAATGTGGTGGTTGTGCTTGATGCATTGATACATTTTTATTAATATTTGGCCTGAAATTTCTTATCATTGTATAGTCACAATAACTAACATAACGAATATAAACATATATTTAAACCTATTAAAACGGATATTATTATCTAATAATTACATTCCTAAAAAATTAAATTAAATTTTAAAACAGAAAAATTTATCATCGACCCCCAATAGACCCCTGGAATACTATAGACCCTTTTTAAACTTCCATCGAACCCAAGGGGTCCATCTGGACCCCGTTGGGAATCTCTGATCTAGAGTATGATTATTCACCTCCGATTAATATAAATGTGAATACGTGAAGTTCGCGTTTATATATACGCCATAATTCGAGCGCAGGTGGCCCAGTTGGCAAAGGCACCGAGCCAGTAACCATCAAGTTGCGGGTTCGATGACCGTCGGTGACAAATCCACCGACGTGTACGCTAATGGCGGCTGGTGCACGGGGGAAATCTGTCGTAGATGCAACGCCCTCCAAGTTCCCAAAATACCTCTGGGGTCAAGTGTTTCCGGTCTCGTCACTTGACTCGGTTCAAAATTATGGGACCTGTTCATAGGGGGCGATGCTGGTCCACCTAGGTGCTCCTATAATAAAGATATTAAAGAGGCCTGCATAACCGCGATGATAACAGGCGAATGTTTAAAGGAACAAAGGCCTCCGCATTGAAAAAAAATGCCATAATTATGTCCTTTATTAATAAAATTCTTAGAAACTTATTACAGTCTTTTATTTGCAGTCACCTTTGTTTTGTGATTTCTAACTGAATAATGAAACGATGTAAAGTTTCTGTAGCCTTTAATTTAAAAATATACTTCATTTCTGTACTCTTTAATATAAAATGGTGCAAGTAGCATCAAAGCCATTAGATAGCTTAGAAAAAGCTTTTGTTGATATTGACTTTGTTGCAACTGATCTTAGAAATCGCGAAGCAGAAGTAGAGTGTGTTTATAAATTTATGTATACATATTTATAAATCTAACCCAGAACTACTCCCGATAGAACGAGTATCAAATTTTAAAGCGGTTCATAGTAAATCTTCAATCCAAGTGTGTCGATTTTTCCTGACCGTATTTTTCTAATCAACACTGTCAAAAGCTTAATTTTTAATTGTTTTCTGTCATTGAAATAGGAACTTTAAATGCAATGCATATGTTTTTCAAAAATAATTTTTTATTTATTTATTACAAATGCCCAGAAGATTGGCTATGACGCCATTTGTTATCAGTAAAAGTCGAGACTGCTGGCCATTCATTTAAGGGGGCATCTTATAGGTGTCTGGCATTACCCCTTACAAGCCGGTCCCGTAATTTAGAACCAATTCAAGTGACAAGACCGGAACACTTGACCCCGCACCTCCAGGGGTAAATTTTAGAACTTGGAGGACATTGCAGCCACGACAGATCGTGCGTGCACCGGCCACCATTAGTGAACATGACGGTGGATTTTGTCAGCGACCGGCATCGAACCCACAACCCTCAAATCACTGGTTCGAAGCTTTTGACAACTGGGTAAAGAGCCCTCTTATATATATATATATATATATATATATTAGTGATGCGACATCGATAACAAAACATCGATGTTTTGAAACATCGATATTCAATATTAAAACATCGATGCTAATAAAACATTGTCCAAAAACCATCGATGTTTTTAAACATCGATGTTTTAGAACATCCATGTTTTAAAACTGATTTAGTAATCTCTAACATTAATGTTACCTCCGTTAGTCGTGGGGGGAGGGGGTGATTTAATTTTACTCTCTGATAGGGCAGACACAATTGACCAAAAACTTGGTTGCTTTGGGCTACATTGATGACTCAAAATTCTCGTTGTAAATACTGCCATGTTTTGCCTTCAAATGTCCACATAAATTCGTGGTATTGCCAGAAGTTTTGAGGGACTTAAGGCAAATATTGCATTTCGCCAATTTGTCAGAGGTTTTGTAAAAATATTTCCAAACGGTACTTTTGGGAGGCATCTTACTAATAATATTAACGTCAACTTACATAAAACCAGAACAAAACAAAAACTTAAATGGATGCACTCGTGTATATACTATTTGTAAAATAAAACCCCATGGAAGGTTCTGGAGTGTCAGGAACATTCCAAGCGCTCTGATTGGTTCATTGGTTATTAATTGCCATTTGTCTGTTTGCTAAGGAATCATTCCCCCTTTTGTATTCGTCCTTTTCAGAATTCAGACTTACATTTACTGAGTGTGAAAATTATGCTTCGTGGTAAATTTTTTAAATTACGGTACTTTTTCATTAAAAAAAAACATCGAGACAACGTAAAACATCGATGTTAAAAAAACATCGGCTTCAATAAATCGATATTTAAAACATCGACATCGATGTCGCATCCCTAATATATATATATATATATATATATATATATATATATATATATATATATATATATATAAATTCATATTTTTCAGAATACAAAAATTAATTTTGAAGCGGTTACCCTGAATAATTTTAAGCCCCTCGCAAAAATTTTAACATTAAAAAACTACGCGATCTTTATTAATTAACTTTCCTTTATTAACGCCTACCTTCATAAGCAAAAAATAGCATTCAAAAATAAGCATATGATAATTAGTGATTAGAAAAATAGCGAACGAAAAGTTTGACCCAACTTATCATTAGGTCGGAAGATTTGAAATGTCAGTTGAAGCACCCGCCTTGAAGTAGTTATCCCACGTATAAAATACTTTGTGAAGGGAAGAAGCGAGCAAGCATCTTTCGGCTGACCTTGATCAGGTCAGACCTGGAGCACTGAGATGATTCCCTTCCTCGTAGTTTGTGAGGGGTCGTATTTTGCCCCTCTCCGAGACGGGAGGGGTCACCCGTCGGGTCGAATACTACTCAGGTGGCGGGAAAAGGTGCTGCACCAGCTTGGCGATGAAAGCGCTCTCGCAAGATAATCCGGATCCTTTGTGCGATTGGCGACAGAAACGAAAGTGTAATGACGCCTGAGGGAAGCTGTATCACGTATGGGAAATTTAATTAATGCTTATATTACTCGACTGTTTTGATTAATTTTTTCATATCTTTAAAGAGCGCCTGATATCTAATTTTAAATGACTGTCGAATGCTACTTTTGTTGGCGTTTATTTTCAGATAGAGAACTAATTGATTGACGCAAAATGTATCGAAAACAGGAAAATTTACTTCTCAAAAGTAATTATTTATTGATCACCTTTGTGGAAGTTCGCAAAAAGTACAATTGCTTTTTGGAAATTAAAAATTCACAGTTTTAGCTATTTTTTTAAAAAATACTAAACAAAAAATATGTATAATGACTTTTTAGATTATTTTACAAGCTCTGGACAAAAATCAGATTTAATATAAATAGTTAAGCCAAGTTCTGAACAAATACATATTGCAGTTTTAGTGAAATTTATTACTATTGATATTGAATTTTATTGATATCGCACCGTAATGAGATAGACCATTTTAAAGAAATAAGTTTTAGAGATGTGAAACAATAACTTATTTCTGAACAGATCTTTGCAGAATGTTTCCATACAACGGAAGTGGGTTTAGTGTTTTTATATTTTTCCTCTTACGAACCTAATAAATTATAATAAAAAGGAAATCATTTAGCAGTAAATTATTTTTCCTTTATTAGATGAAAACTACAGGGGTGTATTCGTAGCTTTTTATATTAATATATAAGTCAAATCCTTCCACAAACAAACTTTAAATCAAATGCTACTACATTTCAACATGCCTAACTTTAATATATTTCTTTTATAAAAATAATACTTAATATATTTCTTTTATAAAAATGAATAATGAGAGTGTCATATCAGTTTCTTCCACGAATGAAGTATCACTGACACTAAAGAAAAATTTATTCAAAATTTGTGCACAACAATTTGTAACTTCAAAAATTACTATTCGAAGATATTAATCACAGCTCAAGTTTTTTTTTTAGTGAAAGTATAAATAAGTACAACTATATTACATCTCCATGAAACTTACATCTAAGAAGAAAACCAACCGAAGTTTCGGTTACATTTTTCAATATTCCCCGCAAATTTTGAACCTAAATAAATTACTTATTAATTAAACAGAGAAATTCATTAGTTACATTTAATTCAATAATTATTACGCCAATTTCTTATATACTTTTAAAAAGTATTTAATTTTTCGTAGCATAAAGATATGCATCTGAAATAGATTTACTCAACTTTACTTAAAACTACGTTTCATCGACTGTAAATCTTCACTTCGTGTCCCCCCAAAGCGAAATCTCACGTGTCCCCAAGTTCACCACCAATTGCGGAATGATTTAGCTGTAAGGGGGAAAGATACCCTAGCAAAAATTTTGATTAGTCAGAACATGTATGATATTTGTTTAAGAATTTTACTCTTATTTAAAATAATACTGCCAATTCAACCTTAAACTGGATAATTACTCTAGTTTAAACCAATAACTCCCAAAAATGCTTCAAGATAATGTTGAGGAAAGCTCGTTAAATATATAACGAGAAAAAAAATACATACAGTGGCTCCCAAAAGTGTTCGTACACTTACGATTTTCAATGAAATAGGGGTCTATCCATTGATTAAAATGAATATTTTAGAATGGGTATTTAATAATAAGATCTATAATCTATTCTTAACAAAACTACATGAAATATTTTGAAAACATAGTAAAACTTTATTTTTAAGAAACCAATAATCCAAAAGTACAAAAACTTTATCTCACAAAAGTCATCGTACACTTTTGTGTACGATGACTTTTGTGATACATATTATGTATCATTCACATATTATGTTTTCTAATATGTGACTTTTATGTAAAAAATCTCTACATATTAGAAAATATTCTAATTTTTCGTTAAATTAATATTTAGTAGGATATCCTTTAGCATCCACAACAGCTTTTAAACGTCTGGGAATAGATTGCTTTAGTTCTTTTGTAATTTTTGCATCAATGTTCATCCATTCTTCCATCATAATTGTTTTTAGTTCGCTTTTCGTGTGAATGTCGTGTTTTCGTACTCGAACCTCCAGGGTTCGAGTACGAACCCCCTATTGGGTTTAAATCTGGCGATTGAGGTGGTGTTTTCAAAACTTGTGGGCAATTATAGAGATACCAGATGCGAACGTTGAGAGCCGTGTGCTTAGGATCGTTATCTTGATAAAAAACAAAGTTGTTTCCAATACCCAAATTTTGAGCTGATAATTTTAAATTGTCTCTTAAAATATTTATAAAAATAGCATGATTCATTATGCCATCAATAAATACCAAATTTTCTAGTCCTGATGCCGACATGCACCCCCACACAAGGATACCTCCACCGGCATGCTTAACTGTTCCTACTAAGTTCTTGGGATTAAGTTCCTCATTTTTTTCTTCTCCATACAATTATACGCTCATCAGCACCAAAAATGTTCATCGGCAAATAAGACATTATTCCAATAGGTTTGGGGCTTATTTATCATTGATAGTGCGAAGGGAAGCCTAAACTTTCTGTTTTTCTCACTCACAAAAATGTTTTCTATGGGCAGAACGCCCATGTAATCCAGCCGTTCTGAGAACTCGTCAAAATATTTCAAGTGAAATTGAGGTAGAAAATGTTTCATTGAATTCTGCAAAAACTTTTACAGCACTCAAACGTGAATTTTTCACAAATTTTCTAATTATAAATCTCTGATCACGTTTTGTTAAGTTTGCCGGACGGCCTTTTCTTACCTTGTTTTCGATCCAATTTTCTTCTTTAAAGCGTTTTTTCATATACTGCACAGTAGAATGGGATAAATTAAGTAATTTAGCAATATTCCGAACTGATTTACCACTACTATGATGAAAAATAATCAATTTTTGAATGCTGTTTATTGTTTCTTTACGACTGCGAGCCATTTTTAAATAATAAATAGAATATTACGGAGTAGGCAAGCAAAAATTAAAGCCAAACGATATTTTAAATGCCACCACAATTCAAAAATAAAAATAAAGTGCCAGACTATAATTTTAATTATGAATTTATCCGAAAATATTTCAGTGTACGATGACTTTTGGGAGATAAAGTTTTTGTTACTTTTTGATTACTGGTTTCTTAAAAATAAAGTTTTACTATGTTTTCAAAACATGTCATGTAGTTTTGTTAAGAATAGATTATAGATCTTACTATTAAATTCCCATTCTGAAATATTCATTTTAATTAATGGATAGACCCCTATTTCATTGAAATTCGTAAGTGTACGAACACTTTTGGGAGCCACTGTACATATTATATATATATATATATATATATATATATATATATATATATATATATATATATATATATGGCTTCATAATTTAAAATCAGTTAGATTCCACTATTAGCATATCAAGTTACAAGAAATTTCACACATTTCTGCAAACCTCATATCTCTGAAAATGGTCATTCATCAGAATTCTTTCATTCAGCGTTGCATGTTGGGACTTGTAAACAAATTTACCTCTTTCAACTTTTCTCGAATTCCATACCCCTCCTCCCTTTCTTCCACTGTATGGTTCTCTTAGCATTGCCATCAGGTTAAGACCGGATTCGAATACTGGTCGCAAATATATGTTCCTGTGCTGTTCTATTATGGGGAGGACGGTTGGTAGATATACAGAGGCTGTTCACACATTTTTTTAGACGATGTATATTGTATTCACAAAACTAAATTACATAAAATGCTTGTGTTTTAAATGTTCTATTTGACATCCCTTATTCTGAACTATCTTTCGACACCGCAATTTCCAGGATAATAATGCCTTTTGAAGTGTCAGAAGAGGTATTCTATCCCATTCCTCCTGAACAGCTTTCCAGAGTCCTGTAAGGGTTTTGGGACGACGTTTGGATAATACAGATTTTAAAAGTCCGAAAGCACAAAAATCCATAGGTGATACACCGGGAGATTTAGTAGGGATATCAGTGAAGGGTATGGCCTTGATACCAGTTTTTTGTTCAATTTCTTTTAGGAAATTTACAGTGGATTTTGATGTGTGACTGCTAGCTTTGTCCTGATGGAGTCTCGCAGATTGATGGCACTGTGGGTAAAGCGATCGTATTTCATTCAGAAAAATTGGCGATAAAATATGTTCCTGATAGTATTTGGAGTTAATCTTGACATTTTTTTTCCACTCTCTATTTTTAACTTGCCATTATAAAAAAAACCAGCAACAATCATGAATCCCTTAGAAAAACTTTCTTTCGATTCTTTGAACCATGCACTTAAATTTTTTTCTCCCCTTTTATGATAATAAATGGCTCTTTTTTTGTTGCAATCATTTAAATACACCCATGATTCATCTATTGTGACAATTTTTTTCCATTTTTCTTTGGATAAGTGTTTCTGATATAGAATTCTGCAGCGTGTCCTGCGTTCAGCGATATGATTTGGAAGAAGACGATGCACATTGCGTTTTTTCGCTTTCTTAAGATTTAAATCAACGTTTATCATTTTGTTTACAGTGGACACCGAGCATTTTAATGATTTTGCAACTGTCCTTTGACTAGGGGGATTTTCTTTTAACATTAAACAACGTACCTTTGCAATAGTCAAAGATGTCCATTTTTTCCTTGGAAACTTGTTTGGAATTTTTGTCCCACTTGAGGCTCCAATTTGACGTTTTTCCCCTTTCTTGTTGACGATATTACCTATCGACGCTTTAGATATCACAAAACCATGACTCTCACATCGTTTTTGGATAACGGAGTATGCATATTTCTCTTCGGAAAGAGCATAAATGTAGCCTTCGAACCACTGCTTTGTTAAAAACGCCATTTTGAATAAAAACAAAACTTTCAAGCCGCAGACGATAATTTTGACTTTTAAAAACATAGTACAATTGCAATTATTTCTTTTGCAGCAAACGATTTTTTATTACCGCTTACCAAAATCGTCTAAAAAATGTGCGAACAGCCTCTGTAGTGTAATTATATATATTATAATGTATATGGTGTATATATTGGAAGAATAATCGCTCGTAGAAAAAAAAAGAAAAAATTTCCGTTAGTCTCTTCTAACGAAACTACCGCGGGTTATTGACGTAGGATTACTTATCGTTGCTTACCTCTTTTGTATGTATATATGTATGTGTTATGTATATATGTATCTATATATGTGTGTTTGTATATATATACATATATGCAATGTCAAAATTTTTGCGCATTTTGTTACTTTTCTGTTCAACTTTTACTGCTTGCCCGAGCAATACAGACTGGATATGGCGCGCTGCCAAAATTATAACTCGCCAGGACGGACGGACGGTTTTAGCGTCTGAAATTTTGCTTTCCGGAGGACCGTTATGGAGGAACGTAATCCTACGTTAAAACACGAACTCTGGCATTATTTCCTTAAAGAAATGTACAAATTGTTCATCAAGGCGTTATCAGGAAAACTGCATATCGATATATATATATATAGATAGAGAGATATGAGAAATGTTTCAAATTTTAGACGAATTGTTTAAGTTTTCTAGTTCTGAACAGGTAGTATACGAACATTCAGTTAGTAACACCTACATATTTGTTCATCATTCCTAATAAAATACCTTTCAAAAGATAAAAATATCGCGAGTGAAAACATCCTGTTACACCCGCAAAGAAATACCTTTCTTTAGGTATTGTTTTACACATTTCAGTTCTGGATTCATTGTTTTCCTTTGTCCGCGGAACAGGTTTGGCGAAAAATCCAGCGCCCTCTTTGCGACACGCTGGCAACCCTGCGGAACAAGTGAAACAGCTGCAAAATAAAAGTTCATTCAAGAGAATTTTCGCCATATCCGCCATGGGGCTCAAAATATCAAGAAAAGGAACATTTTTGTGACCCCTCAGGATATTTGTTCCACTTTCTTCGATGAGAATTTTTCCCTTTTCGTGTATCTGATGTCAGGTGCTTCTTTTTTAAATTTTTTTCCCCCGGTCTCTCTTATTTTTCTTGTCCTTTTTCACCGAACGGAAGTCGTCCGAAAAAACACCCTTTATTTTTTTTTCCTATTTTCGTTGGGTTTAAGTGTCACAACGAAGCGAATTATTAACGTACATTAAACGTTATACTCTAAAAATTGTTGAAAAATTTTTAATCTTTCATTGCAAAATTTATGAGATTTAAAATTTGTTTCTCAGATTGAACAGCTATGCCATTTTATTCAATAGCGAGATTAACTTAGAATACACAGAGCCTGACTAAGGCAGGGGCATACGGGGCAGTTGCCCCGGGCTCCTACATCAGAGGGGGCCCCCAAATCGAATAGAAAGTTTAGTATTAAGTATTAAGTTCTTCATTACTAAAGTAGTGAAGCAGAGGGGGGCCCCCAAAGAAGTTTTTGCCCCAGGCCCCAATTAGGCTAAGTCGGGCCCTGAGAATACACATTACAAGATACAAAGTTGCTTAAAACAATTATTTAAGCAACTCTTGGTACAAGATACTACGGACAAATTTGTTTAAACAACTTTAAAGCCTTGTATATTGTTTTAAACAATTTTATGTCTTGTACCCCTGCTAGTTGTTTTGAAAGAAGAATTCATATTTTCCTGATCAGACAGGTTAATACAGTGGACCTGTAGGTTTGTGCTCTTTAGAGGGAAAATTTCTTACTTTGATGGTTGGAACGTCTGGAAAACAGTTGTTTATACGGCATACGAGACTATTTAGTGTTGATTTGGGCCTTAATTTAAACGATGAATCGACATCTCGAATACATAAGTTACGTCTTTCATAGTTATTTATACACATGTCAGCTCTAGAGGTTTATTTATACAATATATGAAACTATCAAGTTTGATATGATATCAGTATGAAACTATCAAGATCTCAAATATAAAAGGGTATGCATTTCAGAGTTATTTCAACACAGTACTTTTCTACATATTTATTTCTTTAAAACACTATTTTAGAGTTCTTTGATCTTTAATATGAAAGATGGATAAACATCCCATAATGTAGATAAGTACGTATTTCATGTACTGAGTTTTTTATACGAATAGCTATTTATAGTTCTTTTGGTTTGAGTTGTTTGCGAAAGACGCGTTAGAATTACTACGTGAAAGCGATACAGAACAAGGCCCATGCAGAGAGCGGTCAAAATGACGGTAGTTTAGGCAGATGATCTTGTGTTACACAATTCAGTCTAGAATATATAAAAACAAACCGTAAACAGTCGGTTAGCGTGGGTAGATGAAGATGAACTCTGAACCGGAAATGCGGAGTGTTCTGAAGTTCTGATTTCTTTTTAACAATTTTCAAATTTTCATTTCAAGATCTTAAAACGTTTCACAGCGAATGTTTTCAGTTTCCGCGTTTATATAGATAAAACTTCTATCATAACAAAGACTAAAATTCAATATCTTTTAACTGCATCGAATGATAAACATCGGGTACAGAAACCTTTTATGAAAATAAAATATTTTTAAATAAATACTTGAAATAGAAAGATATTATACCATAAAAAATACCATTTATTATTCAAAATACAACTGCCTTGTTGCGCTGTTGTAGGGGTGGTTGTTTAACGTTACTTTTGGTGGTACATCAGTAGATATCGCAGATCTTGAATACGAATGTAAAGCTTTGGGGAATTTTCCTCTAAGAATTTTTCTAGTCTCAGATTAACAGAACAAATGCATATTTTGGAATTCTGTTTTCTTCCACCATTTCGAAATAGATCTTAAAAAGCGAATTTGGAAATAGATCTTTTTATGCGAATGTATTCTTCTTTTTTTTAAAATTTGAATTTAATATTTCTAATCACAGTTCAACAAATGCATATTTTTGAATTATTATTTTTCCCTCATTTAAAAATAGATCTCTCGTAAATTTGAAAATAAAATCGCTTGTTTCCCAAAAATCTTTTTATTTTATTACATTTTATTTATTTATTTTAGCTATTTTATTGTATCGGTAGGCAGTATTTAATGCCGCGTAAAAAAACTAACAAAGACCTTTATCAAAGGTATGCCATCCACCAACTCAAATTGACAATAGTTAGCGTACTCCTTTCCCCAAAAGGTTACCACGCACTAAAACTGAAATTGGCCGAATTCTAAAATCCGATTAATTTAACTCGAGACCTATTCAGACATCGAATGAAAATTGGCCCAATCTATGCCAATTACGGGCTAATAGGCTATGATCTTGAAAACAAGGAAATTGGAGCTTCTGCGGAATAAAACAACATCTCGGGGTATTCCTGCGACAGGGAACAATCAGCTGCTCCTGAGGATTAATACTTTGACCAGAGTGGTTGGATTAATCCCACCACTCTGATGAACACTCTCGCCTACAATCAAGATGTAAAGAAAAGCGCCTAATTCGAGTAAATATAGCTGTCATAGAAATGCTGCGAGCAATGAATTCAGTCAATCAGTGAGAATACATTGAAAGGGACATACCTAAAGATAAATATCGCAGAATTAACCAGTCAGAAATATTCCAAGTGGGTGAGTAATTTGTACCTAACCATAGTGATAAATTGATAAATACCCTATATCATGAATAACGGACCTATATGGCCCAAGGTGTCATGCTAAAGAATTTTCCTGGCACTCAGAAGGACCTTGAAATGGAATTAATAGGTTTCCGATACATTTATCTAAGGAATTATAAGCTTATCGATTTTGGAAATGATGTGAAAATCGAGGGTTATCGGACATAAATAACAAAAAGTCGGCAAATGAAATAGTGAGTACTTAGATTTCTAAACATGAAAATTTCATTTAGTACTAAGGACTACTTAGACTGTAATCGAAAGTTTTTTTTTTTCCAATATATATAAGCATGCGGATCTTAGTCTTCGAAAGTAAGCTTCATAAAACATAATTTCAGAAATAAATGGAACAACGTATCTAGTTCACTTAGCGACGAAATATGAGCCCGATATAAAATGTTTATCATCCGATATTTTTCAACAAAACTTCTATTAATAAATAATTCACATTAATTTTCTATTATTTATTTTTCGCAACTTCTTTTTAGTACAGTCGAACCCCGTTATAACGAACTTCAAGGGACCAAAGGTTTTGTTCGTTGTATCCGGCAGTTCGCTATATCCGAACCGTTAAGAAAAATGCAAGAGTTCACAAAAACTCATTAGTTGCAATGTGCATTCAATAACGATGTATTAAAAAAAATGATAAAATCTATTAAAAATGATCATTAGTGAATTAAATCGACTAAAATCGATTACATTAAACTGACACAATGCTAATTAAATTACGTACAATAGTAAAACGGCGGGACTAAAATTTTCGTTCGTTATATGCCGGGTTCGCTATAACGGGGTTCGACTGTATTACTCTATTACTTTTGCGTAAATTTTATTCTGTTAATAGCACTATACAAATTTGTTATAATTCATTTTAATCTTCTATCGAATGTTTGTCCTTCCTATTAATAAACGTCGGACGCTGAGGTTTTTTTTTTAAAATTTGCATAAGAAAAGGTTCGCCTTCCCTGCTCTATATCAAAGTAAATATTTCATAGAATGAATATATTAAAAACGCTCATTGGATAGGAATTGTACTACGGGTAGTTAAAAAAATTGTGCATTCGTATAAATATGTTTCAAATTGAACCAATTAGAAATTCTGCTGAGATTTTCTTTTTCTTTTGATAGGTGGGATGCGTTTGATTGAAATCCTCACCCTCTAAGTTAAGCTAACTTTTCGGTGGCAGAAATTCCACGGACAGTTAAAAATTGGAAACAGGCAGATCGGGGTTTTATTCAGCTTTGGTTTTAAAAATAAAACGAAATCTCAACCCCTATATATATATATATATATATATATATATATATATATATATATATATATATATATATATATATATATATATATATATTTCTTTTTCAGGAGACACACATACCACTGGCTGATCCAGAATCCCTTTCTAAGAGGGCTAATTTTTGAGGTAGGTTTAAGCGTTGCTGGTGGGAAGGAGGTTTGTGAAAATTAACAATGGAGGGTTTGGAATTACGCCGACAAACTCGGACATACGCATGCATACAACATAATCAAATCAAATCAATTTTATCGTTAGCTCTCATTTTCCGAATCTAAAAATTTTAAAGCAGAGACTTGGTCAGCTCGGAGCACTAACATCAAATTTTGCAGAGCGAGGGCTAAACGCTAAACTGACTGGGGCCAATATATTGGTGGCTCCAGGGGGGGGGGGGGAGGCAGTAGGGGCAATTGCCCCTCCCAAAAAGTCCAGCGTATTTTTTTTTCATAGCCTAAAATTATATAATCGTAGACCTAATCGTAGACCTTATCTATCTATCTCTCTCTATATATATATAACCCGAAGAGCCGACGTTGCCCCCCCCCCCCAAAAAAAAGAAAAAAAAACTCGGGACTGGAGCCGCCCCTGGCCTAATAACCGATTTCGAATGGTTATGGGAACCCATGCTTACCGCGTGATTCGAACCCGCAGAATCTGTCTTTGAAGGGAGCTATCGGCCGGCTTGTGAAGCAAAGAGATATAGGCTAAGTACAGGGTTTGCCCTTCTCGAATTTTTTGAAAGTTCATTCCCCATTTTCTTTGTTTTTCTCCGTTTTAGAAAGGATTTTGTTTTTAATAAGATGATACACTGCCAACATAATGCGAAACTGTCAATGGGGCATATTCAACGATCCTTGTAGTAAACTTGAACGTCTGACAATATGTAAGCTGGTCAAAATAATTTTTTTAATAATCATAAAGTCCAATTCCATTCCCAAATAGTACTTACAAAAAAATAAGTACTATTTTGGAGTGGAATCGGACTAAAATAATACTCAAAAAAAATTCCTGAAGAATAAAGAGAAAAATTAAAATTAAATTTTTTTTCTTTTAAAATTTTTCATTTTTCAAAAGGGAAATTATTTTTTTCTGCTTTAGGGTGAAATTTTGTTTGCTGTCCCTGTAAATAGTAATCACACCAAAACGAGAACAATACTAAAATTTGATATCAGCCAATCAACCAAACATTTAAACAGAAACTTTATCCACCGCAAAACTGAATACAAAGCAATATAGGCTTCTATCGATATCTTAACCCCCAGGAAATACTGGGGAAATAATTTTCCAGCACGCAGTGATCTGGTTCAATTAATTTTAATCACCTAGAAGAAATAAGAAGGTCCGATGTCAGGATGCCATATGCTATGCAGCTGTTTACCCAAGGGTGGTCATTCTAGGAGCACATATGGTCTTTCCAGTTTCCATGTTCTGAACCGTATGCACACATGTTAATGCGGAAGGTTATTCAGCTCAGCTCGCAAATAGGCATACACACCTGAAAACATTTAGTGTTCTGCTGTTAGGCTATTGACATTTAGGGATACTTTATAGACTTCCTGCAAGAAAAACCTCCAACCAAAGACGAAGATTTGCTGCAATTGAAAACACAAGAAAAGTTTTAACTGAAGCAATCAGTGGTGCAATAGCCGGGGGGGGGGGGGAACAAGTACAGGATTTGTGTTTACACCCCCCCTCAAAATCTCAAATTGTCCATCAAAAAAAAAAAAAAGAAAGATAATTGCAGTCAGCAGTATTACTTGTAATTTACAAAGTTCTGTTCCTCTGGAAGAGACGTATGACGTATTTCCTGTTTAAGAGAGTAAATAGAAAGTACCTAGCAATTGATAATTCTTTAGACAATATTCACTGGTGCAACCAATATCTGCGTCTAGGAGCAATAAGAATATTTATAATAGTATATAAATATTCTTATTGCTCGTTGTAGAGCTTTAATTCTATAACCTGTTTCTAATTGAAGTATTCTATTGTAATATGCTATGTTCATAAAAGATTTTTGTACCAAACATTTATCATTCGTGGTAGTTAAAGTGAGAGTTATTGACGGTTATGTTTCTTCGGAGAGAGGAATGTTTGGAGGAATATTATGTTGCAGCTTGAAATTATATAGTATATTGTATTTGTTTTTGGCGTACTAGTAGCGCCACCTGGTTGCTTCGCGGTTCGCGTGAAGCGTGTGTATAGTTAGTTGGTGTTGTACTCGTGAACGTGAATAAAGCCTGAAGCTTGAAATCTTGGTTAATATTTCTTGGATATATATTTCTTCAGGGTGATTTTCTACATATTACACTGAATGCCCTTTTTCCAAACGAGCTTCTTATATCTAGGATTGCTGACCTTAAACCCCAGACTCAATGTCTAGGCAAATACATGCATAAAACTGGCTAAAAAATGTCCCAGTGGCAAGATCTTGTCTCTAGCGATCACCACTGGATAGTTTGTTGCCCTTGGCTTGATGATGCTGGTCCAATATAAAAAGGGTGAAATAAAAGATTTCCCATGTTTACATCACAGACGTTATTTATTTCTTAAAAATTTGACCAAGACAAAAAAAGTATAGTGTTAGACAAAGTTCTGAACTTTTTCAGAAATAGCTTTTTCAATATTTAAAGCAGGATGTTAAAATTGGGCATTTTTAATAAATTTATTATTTAAAATGAAAAAAAAAGTATATAAATATATTTAATTAATGAAAAAGGGTTGTTGCCAAAAGGAAAATTTATTTATTAGTTTTTAGTCTGTGTGATAGATTTAATTATATATTTCTAAGGATTTTTAAAGCTATCTTCATCCATACTCGCATTGAGGCAATTTCTACATTTTTCAGTAACAATATCCAATACTAGATGGCACCACTAACAAATTGTTTCTCGCCTTCACAAAATTTCTTTTGTTTCTGCGTACTGAATATGGATCAAAGTCTATGTCCAGAAATATTAAAACCAGTGGCACATCCAGGTGGGGGGGGGGGGGGGTTGCAAGGGGCCCTTCCCCCCCAAAGAAATAGAAATTGCATTATGAATATTGATTTTGCTTTATAAATATTTTTATCCGTTCAGCTCGCCCCCACCCCACCCCAAGAAAAAATCTTCAATTTGCTGTTCCTCTCTTTCTTTTTACTTTCAAGTTTGTTCTTCACAATGTCATCTTTTTTTTGCTTTTTTAGGAGTTTTTCTTCTACTTTTAAATTTTTTTCTTGCAAAGCCAAATCTTCCAACCACCTCTTTTATGCATGTCTTTTTTCTATGTAAATATGACGCAAATCTTGGGTGAGTTGAAAGGAAAAAGAGAAAACATGTTAGAACTCTCACAAGCTTTAAAAGTATTAATTTCTCTAACAACATTTTATCTATAAAGGCCTATGTCTTGATTGACTTTATTTAAACTTATTAACATAACTTAAATAGTTCAGTTACTTAAGTTAGGTTAGTAGTAATTAATATAAGCATAAGTGGCTCAGTGAGGGGTAACTTTGCCATACCTGGACCCAGTTCCCCTGAAGGTATGGTCCAGTTGCCCCATATCACTAAATCTGATGGGGCAATTGGGTCATACCCCTCCAAAGACCTTTAACGTGCAGGATAGGTTAAAACACTACACAGAAGGCCCTGATTTTGCATTAGGCCCAGTAAGCCCGGGCCTAGGGGCCCTCGAATGTTAGGGGGCCCCCCAAAATTTTTATTTTAAAAGAAAAAATTTCCAATTCAATTTTTTTTATTTTACCTTTTTTAATAGCAATTTTTTATATATCCTTTCAAATTTGATAGGTTCATCATATGTATAATTATATGTATAGTTCATCATATGTATGTTACAGTGTATATAAGGGATTAAGTTTTTCTGGTTGCATTGTACTGGTGTTTTAATGATGAAGTTAATATGTTGTATTACTTTTTGTTATTTGTTAACGTTCTAGGCTTCTACTCTTCCAATAGCCAATTCTTGCTAAAATGGTACTTTCACAATGATTCGTGATTATTTTTTTTTTTTTTTGTGTGTGTGTCAATTTTGGAAATTTTACGCCCACATCAGTGTTAGGGGGGCCCCCATCCCGAGTTGTGCCTATAGCCAAGAATTTTCTAAATCGGGCCCTGCTACACAGAAGGCTATTTAGATATTAACTGAGCCAAAAATTCTTGCATTCAATTTTGAGAGATAAAAAATAGAGTTATAAAAAATTATTGAATTCACCCTTATAGAAAGATGTTTGATGATGACAAACACAAAAAACATTAGCAGCCATAAAACGTTCTTCAACCAAGCTGGAGACCAAAGGGCTGTTGTTTTGTTGACTTCTGCTTACCAGTGTTGCCATAACATAGTGGAATTGCCCCCTGATATGTTAAGGAAAAATCTGTGACGGGATGGTCCAGTTACCCCAACTTACCTTATATCGGCAAAATAGAAAAATCAGATACAGCGAACAACGTATATATCTCTTTAAGTATGCCAATTACAGTGATTTCCGCTTATAAGAATCACGTTTGTTATTACTGTTTTTGATTCTTATAAGCGGTTGATTCTTATAACCGAAACTTCCCTTTGGACAGGCACACATACACAAATATATACTTGTACCATATATATAAACACACAGGCACATATATACATAATTTACCATTAAATACTCTTTAATTTACGTTATTTATCACTTATTAAAATTATTTTTTATAATTTTAAAAATACTCAATTTCTAAACAAATACTATAACTAAATTTCTAGACCTATAAGTAACAACACATGGTTATAAAATCAACAAGAGGCAGCTTCTCTTTGACTACACTTTGGAAGAGCATCATATCTAATTAACAAGTTCTGTTTTTCAGAAAAACTAAGAGTTTTCCTTGTTTTTATCATATTTGAATTCGACTATCAAAAAGTTCTAACATTAACTGGCAATTTTGTTAGAAAACTAAAGTGAATACCAGCGACGTATGCTTATTACTCTTATGTTATGTCTAAAGGAATGTACTTTACGACTATTTTCCACCCCAAAGTTTTATCAATCTTTCTTTTCAAAAACTTAAGAAAGAATTTCGTACCTTTTGAGAGTTCAAGTGGCATTTTTTTTGAAAAATGAAAGGAAGGCGAAGATTGCAAACTGATTCTTATAACCGGTGGATTGATTCTTTAAAGCGGAAATTTTAACATGGAAATAATACATTTATTTTTGTTTTTGCGATATTGATTCTTATAAACGGTTGATTCTTATAACCACTGATCACTATAAGCGGTGGTTACTGTAGTTCATTCTGATAAAAAAATGCTTGGGAATTATTTCATGCTGCAATAATTAGCTCTTGCATCTCCAAAATGTTGACTGTAATGAAAATGCTTTCAGTTGATATGTTTTATCATTTGCCCGCATAAACGTAGCGTGCTTCTAACTTTTTTTTTTTTTTTTTTTTTTTTTTTCTTTTTTTTTTTGGGGGGGGGGGGTGGCGACACGAATTGAATTCCGTTAGGGACCTCCTCAGCGCATTGACTGCCAGACGGTACTTAAAATATGAAATATTATGATTTTTTTTTTAAAAACTGAATCACAATAGAATTGATGTTTGAGTAGTATTCAAAAGTTATACAATGAGAAAAATATAATGTAAATAAAATGAGAAAAAAAAATATCGAATTTTCGTTATGGATCATATCATTGCTAAAAACTATGTTAAGGCTAAAGACATATAATCGGAATCTTCAGTTTCATAGTTTGAAAAAGCGGAATAAAACCCAACTTTCTTCAAAGTTTTCAACAATTTTCCAATTTTAACAGAACTTCTCTTAACGTCTTAATTTATTTCAAGTTAAGTTGGGAGGGCACATTTTGGTCACAAAGTGATGTATGTGCTTGTGCATTTTCATCGCAATCGGGATGTATTAATTGCGACCTCACATCGGAGTTGTTTTCTTGTCAAAATTTTGACGCATTTTGGTACTTTTCTGTTTAACTGTTTACTGCTTGTCCAAGCGATACAGACTGGGTTTGGCGCACTGCCAAAATTATAACTCTCGATGACGGACGGTTTTAGAGTCTGAAATTTTGCTTTCCGGAGGACCATTATGGAGGAACGTAATCCTACGCAAAAAATGAATTAAATAAATAAAACCTTGCTATGTATTTAAAACTTCAAATCGAGCTTTTTTTTATTTTAGCTTTTTTTATATAAATAAAAAATAGTTTTTATTTATTTTTTAAGGGCGTCCGGGACACATTTAAAATTTTTTTTTTTATTTATTGAGTTAAAATTTTGATTTTTTTTTGTGATGGTCAACCATATAATTTATAAACAAAATCACATCATAAAATTTCTCAAAAAGTTTTTAAAAAATTTTAAAATTTAAAATTTTTAATAAAAGTGGGGTAATTTAAAATCTTTATAACTCGAAATATTATTTGTCGAATTTCAAAATTTTTTCATTTAATTAAACAGAAATATATAAGTTTTAATTTTGATGCAACATTTTTTGAAATATTAATTTTTAAAGAAATTAAAAATATTTAGATTAAAAATTACAAAAAAAAAATGATGTAACTTATTTTTAAAAAATCATATTTTGCAAAAGTAAATATTTTTTTTTCAAATTTTCTGAATCAAAATTAAAGTAAAATGGTTGAAAAAGACATGTTCCTAGTTTCAACCATTTATCTTTAACGGTTCTTGACGTATAACAATTTAAAGACGAGAAATGGGGAAAAAACCCATCTTGCAGAAAAACGCACTTACAGGTTTAAACAACGATTGGCTACTAGTATTAGAATATTGCAAAAAAAAAATACTAATTTATCCTGTTCTAATTAAGATAGAAACATAATTTAAACGTCATTTTAAGCGTAAAAGAACAAAAAAAAAATTTAATGCAATAAAAATTTTTTCGAAAATTCGAGCAATTTTGTGTCCTGGACCCCCTTAAATTTGAATTTAAGTAAAATTTTAATGTCGCTCCGGATGGGGCGAAATTATCCCATTTAGAGGCAAAGGGTTAAGATTTTGAGGGCGTGCAATCAGGTTCCATAGTTTCCTTGAATGCGTCCTGCTTATTTACGAAGAAAGCGTCAATTAGAATTTAAAAGAAACATCCTACATCCTTTGCCACTCCCTGATTCCACAGTAATTCGATATATTTGCTCTTCGCCCCACTGACCTCACCCACATCTACACCCGAGGGCACTGTGTCCCCCGTTTTCACTTCCTGCCACATAAAAAAAACAAACATTTTATCTCATCCCTGACCGCAAGGATTTGTTATCTAGACCCAATTTTAAGTTAATAGCCACTTCCGTGTTTCCGGTGATCACACTCGCTAAAGAGATGTTCCTCGAAGAAGGTCCAATTTACAAATCTCGACACAAAGGCCGTTTTAAGATAGCGGAATTTCGTGTGAATCCTGCGTAAAGCAATGCCAAATAGCTCCCGGGCTTCCGGTGAATCAATGGCGTAAATGTAAAACTTCTCAAACACTACACTAGAGTGAAGTTAGAAAAAGCTGCCAATATAAAGATACGAATAATCAACAATCTTTAACTGTGTATAAAGAATTGTTAGTCTATATATACAGTGGCTCCCAAAAGTGTTCGTACACTTACGATTTTCAATGAAATAGGGGTCTATCCATTGATTAAAATGAATATTTCAGAATGGGTATTTAATAATAAGATCTATAATCTATTCTTATCAAAACTACATGAAATATTTTGAAAATATAGTAAAACTTTATTTTTAAGAAACCAATAATCAAAAAGCAACAAAAACTTTATCTCACAAAAGTCATCGTACATTTGTAAAAAATCTCTACATATTAGTAAATATTCTAATTTTTCGTTAAATTAATATTTAGTAGGATATCCTTTAGCATCCACAACAGCTTTTAAACGTCTGGGAATAGATTGCTTTAGTTCTTTTATAATTTTTGCATCAATGTTCATCCATTTTTTCATCATAATTGTTTTTAGTTCGCTTTTCGTGTGAATGTCGCGTTTTCGTACTCGAACCTCCAGTTCTCTCCAAATATGTTCTATTGGGTTTAAATCTGGTGATTGAGGTGGTGTTTTCAAAACTTATGGACAATTATAGAGACACCAGATGCGAACGTTGAGAGCCGTGTGCTTAGGATCGTTATCTTGATAAAAAACAAAGTTGTTTCCAATACCCAAATTTTGAGCTGATAATTTTAAATTGTCTCTTAAAATATTTATAAAAACAGCATGATGCATTATGCCATCAATAAATACCAAATTTCCTAGTCCTGATGCTGACATGCACCCCCACACAAGGATACCTCCACCGGCATGCTTAACTGTTCCTACTAAGTTCTTGGGATTAAGTTCCTCATGTTTTTCTTCTCCATACAATTATACGCCCATTAGCACCAAAAAATGTTCATCGGCAAATAAGACATTATTCCAATAGGTTTGGGGCTTATTTATCATTGATAGTGCGAAGGGAAGCCTAAACTTTCAGTTTTTCTCACTCACAAAAAATTTTCTATGTGCAGAACGCCCATGTAATCCAGCTGCTCTGAGAACTCGTCAAAAAATTTCAGGTGAAATTGAAGTAGAAAATATTTCATTGAATTCTGCAGAAACTTTTACAGCACTCAAACGTGAATTTTTCACAAATTTTCTAATTATAAATCTTTGATCACGTTTTGTTAACTTTGCCGGACGGCCTTTTCTTACCTTGTTTTCGATCCAATTTTTTTCTTTAAAGTGTTTTTTCACATACTGCACAGTAGAATGGGATAAATTAAGTAATTTAGCAATATTCCGAACTGATTTACCACTACTATGATGTAAAATAATCAATTTTCGAATGCTGTTTGTTGTTTCTTTACGACTAAGAGCCATTTTTAAATAATAAATAGAATATTACGGAGTAGGCAAGCAAAAATTAAAGCCAAACGATATTTTAAATGCCACCACAATTCAAAAATAAAAATAAAGCGCCACACGGTAATTTTAATTATGAATTTATCCGAAAATATTTCAGCTGTAGGATAATTAGCCCTCGTGTAGCAAAAAATGACCGTAGAGCTGCCAACAATCCAACCACCATTTTGAAACAATTTTTCCCTTTAAATGTGTCTTTATGTAAATATCTTTATACGGGTAATAAATAGTTGAACAGTTTAAAATTTTGTTTGAAAAAATAATTAAAATTAAAAGCATGTTTAAATGTTCACAGATCTCTTGAATTAATAGCGCTGCTTGCACAATTTTGATTACTTTTGATCATAGGTTAGGTCTCTGAACAATTTTTCTTCCGTATTGAGAAAAAAAAAATATTTATAAAACTTCCAATCACTTTAAAAAATCAATTTTTTTTTCGGTGTAAGTTTTGCTTCAGAGAAAATATTTTCAGAATTTTTACTCTCATTCAAAGACCCTGAAGAACAGTTTAATGAAAACAGAACGGAAGGCGAAATTTCCTGGAGATACCTTGCGAGAAGTTTTAGATATTTTCTTTTAAAGATGGAAAACCGCAAAAAGTTTTATTCCGAAATAAATTAGCTCTGAGCGCAGGTGTACAACGTGATAACCCTAGAGAGTATTGTCCAAAGATGTTGGCAATGAAACATGCATCGCATAAACGTGCTGTTTGTTTCAGTTAATTCCAGAAGCTTTGTAATAAAGTATACTAGTTGGTCCGTGCGAACCTTTCGCATGCGATTAAAATACGATAAATGATTGTTAGCAATGAAGCATGCATCGCAGAAACGTGCAGTTTGTTTCAGTTAATTCCAGAAGCTTTGTAATAAAGTATACTAGTTGGTCCGTGCGAACCTTTCGCATGCGGTTAAAATACGATAAATTATTGTTGGCAATGAAGCATGCATCGCAGAAACGTGCAGTTTGTTTCAGTTAATTCCAGAAGCTTTGTAATAAAGTATACTAGTTGGTCCGTGTGAACCTTTCGCATGCGATTAAAATACGATAAATTATTGTTGGCAATGAAGCATGCATCGCAGAAACGTGCAGTTTGTTTCAGTTAATTCCAGAAGCTTTGTAATAAAGTATACTAGTTGGTCCGTGCGAACCTTTCGCATGCGATTAAAATACGATAAATTATTGTTGGCAATGAAGCATGCATCGCAGAAACGTGCAGTTTGTTTCAGTTAATTCCAGAAGCTTTGTAATAAAGTATACAGGTTGGTCCGTGCGAACCTTTCGCATGCGATTAAAATACGATAAATTATTGTTGGCAATGAAGCATGCATCGCAGAAACGTGCAGTTTGTTTCAGTTAATTCCAGAAGCTTTGTAATAAAGTATACTAGTTGTTCCGTGCGAACCTTTCGCATGCGGTTAAAATACGATAAATTATTGTTGGCAATGAAGCATGCATCGCAGAAACGTGCAGTTTGTTTCAGTTAATTCCAGAAGCTTTGTAATAAAGTATACTAGTTGGTCCGTGTGAACCTTTCGCATGCGATTAAAATACGATAAATTATTGTTGGCAATGAAGCATGCATCGCAGAAACGTGCAGTTTGTTTCAGTTAATTCCAGAAGCTTTGTAATAAAGTATACTAGTTGGTCCGTGTGAACCTTTCGCATGCGATTAAAACACGATAAATTATTGTTGGCAATGAAGCATGCATCGCAGAAACGTGCAGTTTGTTTCAGTTAATTCCAGAAGCTTTGTAATAAAGTATACTAGTTGGTCCGTGCGAACCTTTCGCATGCGGTTAAAATACGATAAATTATATAGCGAGGTTGGTGGTTTGTAGTAGGATGAAAGAAGAACCGGCTCATTTGTAGCAATTGTTTATTTGTCAAATAACAAAGGTGTGTAAGGATAATACAAAACCAATTACAAAACGCCTTTGGCCACAATATTGAATGTGAAGCATAAGACAAAACAGGGGAACATGAGATATATACACGTCAAAACATCTTTGTAGACAATATTAAAAGTTAAATATGACGCAAACTCGTGGGAAATGTGATATTTACATTACAAAACCTCTGTTCCGACTAGAGCAAATTGAACTCTCCTTCGAAATCACGTCACTTGTGACGCGAAGCTGTTCAGCGCGTATGCGCTAGTCATGTAACTTTTTCTCCTTTTTATGTGTAGCAGATTAGATCTAGATTTAGATGAGATAACATGCGCTTTAACCTTTTATTAAATTTTTTCTCAAATTTTTGCATAGATTTCTTTTTGGTGTGTTCTTATTGATTTAGATTTTAGATAAACTGACTAGATAGTGATTAAGTAATTTTACGACTGAACCACCGTACCTAGACCATAATTGGTGCTACTCGGCCGCGAATAGATTCGGATTATAAATAACCGTTGAAAACATTTTTGTGATTGATTAAAGAATACAATTGGAATACAATTTCGCCTTGACTCAACTCCTTAGATCAAGGTAAGGATTTCTGATTTATTAATATAAACTATTAGTTGAACTTGAACAACATTGACTATTGAATAAATAGTGATAATTCAGTTAGAAATATAAAAATGGATAAGCTATCTAAGCTTAAAAAGAATAGAGCTGTTAGACGTTCTGTTGTTACACAGTTCATTAATAAATTAGAAAGTGAATTTGATACATATGACATTAACTCATTGCAAGAACATTCAAATTATTTAGATGAGCTCTACAAAGAGCTAAAGGATTTTGATGATAAAGTTCAGAATGTTATTGACAATGAGAAAGATTTCGATTTAGAAGTAGAATCATCATTTGAATATTGTCAGAAAATCATGTTGTGGAATTCTAAAATTACCGCTCAGTTAAAAGCTCAAAACGAAACCAGAAGTTCTCAGTCAAATTTCACCCAACAGAATATTTCTGCACAAACCTCTCAGGTTATGTTAGATCACGATAACTCATTGGATAACTCGAATTCTGGAAATAGAAATATTAATTACTCGAAGTCGATTAAATTACCTAAGTTATCTATCGACAAATATTACGGAGATCAATGCACCTGGCTGGAATTCTGGAACCAATTCCAAAACTCCATTGATCAAAATAATGCTTTGACGGAAATAGATAAATTCTCATATTTAAAATCATTACTTGGAGGTGCAGCGGCCAATGTTGTTTGCGGCTTCGCACTTTCAGATGAGAATTATGAAAAAGCGAAAACGCTATTAAAGAACAGATTTGCGAAGTCAAATAATTTAATATCAGCTCACATATCTAGATTATTAAACCTTAATCCTGTGAAGGACTCTAACAATGTAACCGGACTGAGAAAATTGTATGATATTTATGAGGTACAGATCAGAAGTCTAGAATCGCTAAATGTTACTTCTGGTATGTACGGTCATTTATTACAACCCATACTTTTAAAATTGATACCTGAGGATCTTGCTTTAGATTTTAATAGAAGATGTTTAGATAAATCAGAAGACGGCGAATCCAACGTGTCAGAATTATTGAAATTCTTAAAAATTGAAACTGAGTGTCGCGAATCATCGATAATGCTTCGTAGTTCGAAGGGAGAAGGGGGGAGAGTGTTAAACTACAGCCAGACAAGCTCGGGAAGTGCTGACGTCAGGTCGAAGCAGTTTTCGAGAGATAGTCAAAACAATTTTCGCGATAAACAACATGATCGCTACCGAACGTCAGCGATAAATAGTTCTAAGGTACACGAATATATGTTGCCAATTAGTCAAACTTGCATTTACTGCAATGCGAAACATGATTCTGAGCGCTGTGAAAGTTTGAGTGTGAATAAAAAGAAAGATGTTTTGAGAAGACAGGCGCGTTGTTTTTTATGCCTGAAAGCACAACATAGAATTAAAGAGTGCAAAAAAAGAGAATTGTGCGATCTTTGTAATAGAAAACATAACAGATCCATCTGTTATCAACTCGAAAATAAATCAGACAGTAACACTGAAAATAAGGTTGTTGCAGCAATTTCTCACTACAAAATTGAATCGGAAAATACTAAACCAAGCGGAAATTCTCAGTGCAGTGTATTACTTCAAACATGCACAGCAATGATAAGGGAACGATGATAAAATAAACGATGATAAAATCGAACGATGATAAAATCGAACATGTTCGCTTGTTACTTGATAATGGCTCGATGAGGAGTTTTATAGCTCAAAATATTTCTCAGAAGTTGAAACTACGAGTTATTAGACAAGAAACTTTATCTGTGTACTCATTCGGGACCAACAAACCAACTGAAAAAACATATAATGTAGTGAAATTAAAACTTGAAAACAGAGAAGAACCTTCCTTATATATCGAAATAGAAGTGCTAGAAACGGAGCAAATATCCGCAACTAATATTCCTGCTCCAGAGATTAATTTGGTTAGAGCTAAAAAACAGATGAGGGGATTACAGCTTGCAGACTGCTATAATTACGGGAATAAGACCATTGAGATTTTAATCGGTGCTGATTATTATTTTAATGTAGTATCAGGAAGACTCAAACGTTTAGGTGATAAGCTTGTAGCCGCAGAAACAATTTTCGGATGGTGTCTTCAAGGTCGGATTGAATCAACTAACGAGTTACTGAGTATGAAGGTAGTTGTGGAAGAGAAACTTATCTCAGATCAGCTAAGACAGTTTTGGGAACTGGAGAATCTGGGCGTCGAAGCTGAAGACAAAGATAGTAGTAATTTCGACGAACAAATTATGAAAGACTTTGAGGCAGGTATATCCTACAATAACAAGAGATATAAGGTGCGACTTCCTTGGAAACCTGAGATGAAACAATTATTAGAAGATAATCGAGAAGTTGCTAATAAAAGATTTTCAAGACTACGATGTACGTTCCAGAATGATCCAATATTATTCACAGAATACAAGGCTGTTTTAGAAGACTATTTATATGAAAATATCATAGAGCCTGTTCCTGTTTTAGATGAAGCCAGAGAAGCCCCAACCTTCTACCTCCCACACAGGGCAGTGATTCGAACAGACAAAACCACGAGTAGATTAAGAGTGGTGTTTGACGCTTCTTCACATGGCAAAGGACAGGTATCCTTAAATGACTGTCTGCATACTGGACACAATTTGTTACCCGATCTTTTCCTTCTTTTAATTCGATTTAGACAACACCCTGTTGCGCTGACTGCGGACATTAAGCAGGCGTTCCTGCAAATAGAGATAGATGAAGAAGATCGAGACGTGGCCCGATTCCTTTGGGACGATGACCCCACTAAACCTAACGCAGTTCCAGAGCTCAAGGAGTTCAGACTCTGCAGAGTCTTGTTTGGGGTGAGTTCATCACCATTCCTCCTGGCTGCAACCATTAAGTATCACCTAAAGAGGTATGTAGAAAGCTTTCCTGAAATTTACAAAATTTTAAATACATCTTTGTATGTAGACGACTTGATCACTGGTGGAGAAAATGTAGAACAAGCCTATAATACGAGCATACAGAGTACTAAAATATTTGAGGATGCAAGCATGGTTCTACGTAAACGGCAGACCAATTCGTTAGAGTTACGTGAACTGTGGAAGAAAGTAGGGATAGATGTAAATGAATCCGTTGAGCCTAACACTCAAGCTTTGTTACCCCAAAGGGTGCTAGGAGTAGCTTGGAATGCCAACGATGATTTGTTTTATTTCGAAACAAAAAATTTAGAGAAATTCCTTTCAAAGCGAGTAAATACCAAACGATACCTTCTACAAGCAGTAGGTCGCATTTTTGATCCCGTGGGATTCCTCGGACCTTATATAGTTAGAATTAAGTGTCTAATCCAAGAGATTTGGTGTTTGGGACTGGACTGGGATGATTATCTCCCTCAGAATATAACCGTTGTTTGGGATGAATGGTGTAATGAGATCGAAAAGCTGAAGGATATCAGTATTCCTCGCTATTGTTTCGCTAATGCCCTTCCTAAGGAAATAAATGATATACAAGTACATTGTTTTTCAGACGCTTCGAAGAAAGCTTATTGCGTCGTCGTTTATCTACGCATAACACGCAGTGATGGAAGTATTTTTACTAGTTTTGTGGCGTCGAAGAGCAGAGTTGCTCCACTAAAAGCAATTTCGCTACCCCGTCTTGAATTAATGGGTGCTCTTCTTTCTGCTAGGTTATGTGATAAAATTTCAAAGGGCTTAGAATATTCATTTGAGCGTTATTTTTGGACAGATTCGTCTATAGCTTACTTTTGGATAAAGAATACGTCCGACAGGTTTAAACCATTTGTAAAAAACAGGGTACAAGAGATTCAGCAATATACCAATCCTAGTGAATGGTTCCACTGTCCTGGAAAGGACAACCCGTCAGATTTGATATCTAGAGGATTAACTGTCGCCGAATTAAAAGATAATAAATTATGGTGGAACGGACCTGAATGGTTGGTTCACGATAAGGAGAAATGGCCCAGATTTGAAGGATCAAAAAAGGGCTTAGACACCGAAAAACTTGAAATTCGAAAAGGAGCTTTAATGAATGCAACAGTAGTAGATAGTGTAACGACAAATGATTTCATTAACAAATGCTCTTCATTCAGCAAATTAGTTAGAGTCACCGCTTGGTGCTTAAGATTTTCTAAAAATTGTAGACTTGAACCTGAGTTAAGAAACAAAGCCTTTTTGAGTGCTTCCGAAATTCAAAATTCAACCAAGATATTGGTTAAATATGTTCAACGTTCCGAATTTCATTCCGAAATTAAATCTTTACAATCAAATCGCCAAATCCCAAACAATAGTAAAATTCTTTCATTAAACGTATTCCTAGACAAAGAAGGACTTTTGCGAGTTGGTGGACGATTAAGCAATTCGAAACTTTCAGAATTCCGGAAACACCAATTACTTTTACCCAAAGCTCACCACTTTACTGAATTATTGATAGATTACTACCACAAAAAATCTCTTCATTCGGGTACTCAAACAACCCTGTACCTTATTAGACAAATGTATTGGATACCTTCTGGACAGGATAGAATCAAACGAGTTATTAGTAAATGCATGACTTGTTTCCGAACAAGAAATCAAACCAAGAAGCAAATGATGGGTAACCTACCAAGAGAAAGAGTTATACCGTCTCGACCATTTAAAAAGATAGGACTGGATTTCGCTGGTCCAATACTTACTAAACCTAATTTGAGACGATCTAAAGTGACTATGAAATCATATATCGCAATATTTATTTGTTTCAGTACGAAAGCTGTTCATTTTGAAATCGTATCCGATTTAAGCACTGAAGCCTTTCTTGCAAGTCTTAGGCGATTTATCGCAAGACGATCAAGACCAACTACCATCTGGAGTGACAATGCTACAAATTTCAAGGGCGCTAAAAACATCTTAGATTCCTGGTTTAAAATATGCAAATCGGACTCTGTACAAAAATTCAGTGCCGAAGAAGGCATAGAGTGGAACTTTATACCACCTGCATCGCCACATTTTGGTGGATTATGGGAAGCTAATATAAAATCGATGAAGAAACACTTGGTGAAGACTGCGAAAACAAAGATTCTAAATTTTGAAGAGTTGTACACGCTCGTAACTCAAATAGAAGCCTGCCTAAATTCCCGCCCATTAACTCCTCTTTCTGCAGATCCAACAGATCTTCAAGCCTTGACTCCAGGACATTTCCTGATAGGTGCCTCCCTATTGCAGTTACCAGAAACTAATCATACTTCAGATAATCTGTCTTTATCTTCCAGATGGACCCTAATACAAGACCTAAGATCTACATTTTGGAACCGATGGACAAACGAATATCTTAGCCACCTGCAATCTCGAGCCAAATGGGCTACACAACAACCCAACCTAAAGGTAGGACAGTTAGTTTTAATGAAAGACCCAAGCAAAATTCCAATGGAATGGAATCTAGCACGCATCGAGCAAACGTTTACTGGTCAAGATGGACTAGTTAGAGTGGTGGACCTGAGAACGAGAAACGGGGTTTACCGCCGTGCCATCAACAGGGTCGTCCCACTCCCCTTTCCAGATGATGTTGGACCACCGTCCAACGGGGGCCGGGATGTTCCGACTAGAGCAAATTGAACTCTCCTTCGAAATCACGTCACTTGTGACGCGAAGCTGTTCAGCGCGCATGCGCTAGTCATGTAACTTTTTCTCCTTTTTATGTGTAGCAGATTAGATCTAGATTTAGATGAGATAACATGCGCTTTAACCTTTTATTAAATTTTTTCTCAAATTTTTGCATAGATTTCTTTTTGGTGTGTTCTTATTGATTTAGATTATAGATAAACTGACTAGATAGTGATTAAGTAATTTTACGACTGAACCACCGTACCTAGACCAACCTCTTTGTGCACACTATTTGACCATGTCATTTCGATGCATCCAGGGAAAGAACTCTAGGGCTAAAAGTCACTTTTTCATTTCGTTTTTTAAACAGACAATACAATGTGTCATTCTGAATTAACAATTCATCGAAAGCGGAGAACTTCATCTTTAAAATGGTACCTCATTTATCGATTTTGGTTGAGTATGAAGGGAGAGAAAGGGATCGTATCAAAAAATCACCTTCTAGAAATAATATGTAGGGTTTTTCCATGCAAAAAGAATAATGTACACCTACGCGGGTGTTGTCAATAAAGAAACTCATCAATGAAATCACAGAATCATAATAAAAGCAAACTATTTTTAAATTTAAAAGTTCAGTGCGATTGCTAATGGTAAAATAAAAAAAAAGCTAGCGCGTGCTATCTAAGGGAAGAAAAATTATTTATAATGTTTATACTTCGATTTTTAAACAAACAATAAGATGAGCAATTCTAAATTAACAATTCGCACGAAGCGGAAATCTTAATCTTTAAAATGGTACCTCAATTATCGATCTTGGTTAAGTATGAAGAGAGAAAAAGGGATAAAACAAACAAAAAAACTCCACCTTTTAGAAATAATATATATAGATTACAAGTCCTATAGCTCTATAAACAAAAGTTTGGTTTAGTTTGGTTTGGAGCGCTACGATCAACTTTTTGCTACACAAGGGATATAGCGAACCGTCGGATAAAGCGTACAAAACCTTTGGTCCCTTGAAGTTCGTTATAACGAGATTCGACTGTATTCTTTCTTCAGCCCCTATTCTTTCCTTCACAATAAAGGCATGCTCGTGTAAAGTAAGACCAGTCCAGTTCGGGGTGTCGCAATGAAGCGAAATCCATTGACACGAGCCCAACTCGTTCCTTAAACCCGTATCACACTGAAGAATTTGGTGAAACTTAAGCTTTTCGTCAAGCCTTTCTCCTCGCGGAGTGTCTGTGAAGGGTTGCTGGAGTTTGACAAACGGATTCGCAAACCGAAGCGGACGGGTTACCGTACCAATCCTGTTATCGACCATTAGGCTTTAGGCATAGCATACGAATTTCTTAGCGCATGTACTACGAATCGATTGCTCAGTCGGACATAACCTATTCAAATCATGGCTCCATCCAATTTTATGAGCATATCATCTAAAAAAACGATATGTGCTACAATAATTTGCCTTACAGCAGCATTAATTGCAAGAAGAAAAAAATCTGAAAGAAAAATTTGGACAAGGGAATGGTTAAGAAAAAGAAATAAACTAGGATGTTATGAGAATTTAATGAGGGAACTGGCACTTCAGGTAAGATATTTTCTTTCAAATTTTGCTAGAATTAATAAATTATTATAGAAATAATATTTATAGAATTATTATGCAGAATATTTGACCCTTCTTTAAGTCCCCTAAAAGAGGATTATTTCTTTTTCCCCCAACTGTTTGGTTTTAGTGAAATGTTTGAAAAGGTTGCTGTAATAACTTGCTCATAGAAATTTTCTATACATGAAATACAATTATGAAAAATTAAACATATCTTATTTTTTTAATACTAGGATACTGAAGGCTATAGAAGGTGGATTAGGATGGATACAGCATCTTTTGAGTATTTGCTTGAAAAAGTATCACCTTTGATACAAAAAAGAAATACACAAATGAGAGACAGTATTCCTCCTGGTGAACGTTTGGCACTCACTCTCAGATATTTAGCTACAGGTAAAGATATACACTTTTTATAAACATTGCTTTTTTTTAAATCTTAATATTGATATTAAAGACTAGTACAAGATTCTTTACTGACTAGTCTGATTCTTTACTGACAGTATTTATCTTTATTTTTCAGGTGAAACGCAGCAATCATTAAGTTTTCACTTTCGCATTGCTCAAAACACCATTTCTGGAATCTTGCCACTAGTATGCAAGGCAATTTTTACAGTTTTAAAAGATGATTATCTAAATTGCCCCAGTAATGAAACTGAATGGAAAGCATTAGCTGCTGACTTCAATAGAATGTGGAACCTGTTCCATGGCAAGAGCAAATGTGCAATTTACATTGAATTTAATTTTTAATAAATGTACCTTGTTCAAAGTTAAGATTGAAAATTTTTTTGTTCTGTATAACTTGTAAATAATAACTACACTGGTTTCAATTATGAAAACAGCATACGAAAACTTAGTCTCAAAAGAGGGGTTAGAACGACCATTATTATTTTATGTTAGAACATAACTTTGCCAAGTACCAAAATAATTTGATTTCTTTTTTCTGTACCCATATAAATTGGGTTACCCATATGGATCTGATCTTTTGTGGTACAAATGGAAAGATTAGTTTCTAGCAACATTCTTAGCACAAAAAAGTGTGAAATAAAAAAAATTCAGATAAATTACATTCAGATTTTAGTACAGCTCATATTCAAAATATTAGAATAATTACATTACATAAAATACTAACACAATATTAAAAAAATGGACATCTACGAAATAGTTAACTCCCAGATATATCAATAAATTTTGGAATAGTATCATAAATAAATAAATGGAAAATAATTTCTTATTACTTTTTCTCAGTTATTATAATTTTTTGAATCTGAGCTGTATGCTACTGCTATATATTTTTGAAATGCCAAAATACCTATAAATACCAGTTATATGCAACATACCAGCTATTTGTAAAATTAAATTATGGTCAATGAAATGAAACATGAAGTAAAAAATTTATTTAAAAAATTATTTATTATTATTAAAAAATTATTTATTATTCAAGTCTGCCATGCAATATTTATTGATAACACCTTGGATTTCAACTCTTGCCTTTTCTTTTAAGTTTACATCTTTTAAACTTTTAAATGTACATCTCAGATAATTAAAAAAGGCATCATCGACATTGTCTTCATCCTCATTTATAGATGCCATTAATTTCTTGACTTGCTCCAACGTGCTGGATATTTGCTTATCCACACTTTCCCCCCCTTTTTTTAGGGGTAATTAATGAAGTTTCCATCACTTTCCTTTTATTGGTCTGGGGGCTATTCATTACTGCATTTTCATTGACTGCAGTAACCGATTCTTGGGTAAATTCCCCAAATTCACTTTCTGTATCCTGTAAAAAATAGACATTAAAATGGAATATTGAAATGTAATAATAAATTAAAAAATGAGAGCTGTGATCAGGGTTCCAAAATATCGAAAATATCCGATATTTTGATATATATCCAATATTTTCAAAATTGTCAACTTATTGCTGATGATAAATATTTACAGATTTAATACAACTTAAACACCAATACATATTACACATTATATATAAACTAATATAAAACATTATTCTAATATAAAATAGTACTTAATTTTATATATATAATTATAAATAAAATATATTTTTTTTCTTTTTTTAAAGCACTCGTAACAAAATTTTAAGTTAAACATTTTTCTCTTTCAAAACACAAATTATAAAACTCTCAAATTTTAAGAATGTTTTATTTCTTTAACAAAACTTTAAACACAAAATGAAATTTATTTATTTTTGTTCAAAAATTTAAACAAAAATGTAAGTGTTATTATTGTTGTTATTCAGTTGCATGTAAACTGAATGTTTACTATCATAAGTGATCCATAAGTTCGTAAATTTAGCTTACCATAAATACTAGTGTCAGTACAGTAAATCAATGCAACCACAATACTTAAAATCTTAGCATTAAAAATATCTCTTGCATTATTGAACAATAATGATAAAGCAGGGTAGACTATTAATGGCTTTCAATACAATTAACTTTGTTAAATAAGAAGTTATTACTACATGATTAAAAATTCTGATTGATTGTTTTCCGAATACAGAAAAAAAAATTGTAACTTGTTTCAGTGCAATATCCTATGCACGAAGATTATTTCTGTTGACAAACATTGGCGAAGTTTGGCGATAAAAATGACAATTCATATGAATCCATATCAATGATCCGAAAAGTTCCGAAAGATCCACAATTAAATAGAATTATTTTGAAATTATATCAAACGTGGCAATACTATAAATAATTATTAAGTTGTTTCGGATAAGAAATGTATAAAAGACATGCAAAATCTTACTTACCGCTAGTAAAAGAAGATTGGTAATGAGGCCATTTTTCACTCATTATCTCCCCTATCTCTTTACAAGTCAACCGCTTTAACGTCCTTTTCTTGTAATAGTAATGACTGTGGTTCCACAGATTTCACGAATTGTAACTTCGTCGATGAAATAATTTAAAATTTCTTCTTTAGTCCACGGATCCGTGTTGGCGCCATATTTTATTCCTTGCTCGATCGCGAGTCACGTGAGCCAAAAACCTGCCTTGCTATTGGACAATTATGTGCAACACAAGCTTTTCGTGAAACTTTTCCCATGTAGAATGGGAAAAGTTGCAGTTAAAGATTCATAGAAAAACACTCTATCACACAGTATTTTAGTGCAACAGTTGCAGGTAAAACAGGTTTAGTGAAACAGTTGCGCTAAAAGCTTGTGCTAAATCTTTAGTGTGATACGGGCATTAGTTAACGAAAAATGTTTTTGTAAAAATCTATATTGTTTTCAAATGCTGTTCATTTACAAAAAAGATTGATTTTCCTCGAATTCCATGAAAAGTAGGGTCTCCACTCATGGTCTATTTCATACTCCCCCCCCCCCCCCCTTCTTATTCGACCCACTTCTTATTTGACTTTTTTGTGTGTGTCTGTGTAATCTAACGAAAGTTGGCCAGTCATAATCAAGGTCGTTGTTGGAGGTTCATCCTCGAATTTTTAAAAATTTCTTAGTGCATACTACACACAAATCCTCCAAATCCCCCTCCCTCAAGAAAAAAAGTCCTGGCTATGGTCCTGATTAAATTGCGGCCCGCCACTAGACAGGTGTTTTCGATTGCGGCCCTTGGACACTTGTAAGTTGGAAACCCCTGATCTATATATATATATATATATACAGTCGAACCTCCGTATATCGAAGTAGCAAATTGCCGGAAAAAAATTCGATATATAGAAATTTCGATATTTAGAATAGAGCTTAGTTTTAGCATAATTCTCCTAAAAAAAATGAAAACTAATTTTCGTATACGAAACTCCATTTCTAATTTATATGCGAATCCCATTAAATGAAAGTTAATAACTAAAAAGTGAATTGATATGAAAGATTTATTGAGTACTACATACCTTTAAAAAAACAATAATTCAGACAGTGGTTACAATGATCACAGTTACATTCTTTTTAAAAAATATCTTGCTGAACAGCCAGTTTTGCGGAAAGTTCAAAAAAAATGTTCGTATTTATTCAGTCCACTAAAAACTTCATCAGGGACATTTTCAGCGAATTGAAGTCCACGACATAATGTTTCAAATGCCAAAAATTGAGAGATTTTATTCTAAAGTGGAATAAAATCTCCCAATTTGTCTTGAAAAGAATTTCGATATATAGAGATATTTTCAATATATAGAAACAATTTTTCTATGTAATGAACATGGAGATTTGCTTAGAGTTCGATATATAGAAAATTTCGATATGTGGAAGTTCGATATATGGAGGTTCGACTGTATATATGTATACATATATATATATATATATATATATATATATATATATATATATATATATATATATACACACACACACACACACATATATATATATATATATATATATATATATATATATATATATATATATATATATATATATATATATATATATATATATATAAAAGAACTTGTCTGTTTGTTTGTCCGCTATAGAATCATAGACTGTTTCACTCACAGAGACCAAATTCTGCACAGTTAATGTTTAGGACCCGAGAAACTTAAATCAGCAAAAACGAAGTTTGGGTCTCAATTAGTTTTTTTAAAATTAATTTTTTAAGGATTTTTTGTGCCCGTAAGAGGTGCGAGGTACCCCCTGTGGATACAGGCGTTCAGTGAAATACGAACCTATCCTTCTTCCCCCTCGCGGGAGAAGAGGGGTGCGCGTGGGGGGGGGGGAGGAGAGATTCATGGTAATAACCTCTGGTCTTTCCTGACTAACTGACAGATAACGCACAGTCCAAACCGTTGGACATAAAGAGCTGAAATTTTGCATGGTGATTCTTCTATAGTGGAGTTTATAGTGGAGAGGTAAACTGAGAAAGATTTTTGAAAAATTCTTCTTCGATTTTTTAAAATTAAATTTTTAAGCTGTTTTTCTAATTTTTTTAAGTTTGCATTTAAAATGATAATCCGAGGGTTATAAAATTTATATCACGAGAAATATCATAAAAATTCCTTTAAAACGAAATCTTTTTCGAATCTTTACCTACCTCCCTTTTCTGATTTTTGGTGAATTTTTAAAGATTAATTTTTAGAATGCAATTTATGAAATGCTGATTACGTGGTTTCTTTTCTTTTTGTGATACTTTAAATTAATTTTGCGTTACGTGCATAACAAGGAAATAAATTGACAAAAGAAATATTAAAATACGGTAAAAGATAAAATTTAACCACTAGACTAACTGAGATGGGAGTTTTTTAAGAATTCACTTCAAATTAGTATATTTTAACACAACTTTCCCGGCTCTGCTTTTTGGCCTTTGTTATTTGCAGTTTTTCTCATCGCTTGAACCGATTTACAATTTGCCTTTTCTACGGTTTTTGGCCTTAGGAAAATTAAAAATCGAATTACAATTCGCTTTTTCAACGGTTTTTGGCCTTGGAAAAATTAAAAACCGATACGGTTTTTGGCCTGTCGACAATAAAAAACCGAATCACCAAAGTAAGGAAAATAGGCTTCATGTGAAATCGCGCCTTAATTTGAATAATTAAAGGGGATAATGCATCTTGCACTTTACCTCTTGGGTGATGTGGAAAAAAGTGCGTCTCTTGGGTGTTGTGGAAGAAACTGAGCTTTTAAGGGAAAAATAAATAATAAAGGCAAATGTAAATTATAAAACTTATTTCTAATTAAACAGTGGATCAAACAAATCTAATTAAATTTAATTAAACAGTATCTAACAAATATAATTTAGCAGTAAACTTATTCAATCCAAACGTGCGAATCACGCAACACTGTGTTATTAATTCTCAATAAAATCAGACGTATAATCAGACGAAGGTCCGCAAGCTCAAAGTTTCTTTCTTTCTTATTGTTTGTATATCATTTCAGTAGAAACGCACTAAGCGCAATTTGTCTAGCCAGATGAAAATGAAGAGCGGGGGGGTGCAGCCCAGTATTTTTTTGATGGAATGCATCAAATTTTTTATATCTATATATCTACCCGGGCATCGCCGGGCAATAATGCTAGTATATATATACATACACACACACACACACACACACATATATATATATATATATATATATATATATATATATATATATATATATATATATATATATATATATATATATATATGTATATATATATATATATTGTGATATCTTCAGACTCCGGGTAGCTAAAAATGTTCAGAGTCAGTCTACTAAATTAAAATACAGTTTTATTAAATTTTAGTCGGAAACTTTTTACACAGGTGTTGATCTATTACACTCTTTACACAGGTGTTGATCTACCTCTAGACATAGAGGGAACTGGCCTTCGTAATAACCAAATGATATCGATGATAAGATGCACGTACAGTCACAGCGGAACTAGAAGGTCGGTACACAGCCTCTAGAGCGTACAGCTCTGAAAATAGATAACGAAGCCTGTAGAGCAGGATGCTCTGAGATAGCTATACTTCAGGGTGAAGTATTCGTTGACGAGAGCTTCGAGCGGCTGCTCTGAAAATAAGTCAGGATCAAGTCGGTCGCTCCAGGACAACGTAGACGATAGGTGCTCTCTAGATGAGAGTCTCGACCAAGTCTGTCCAAAAACTGGATTTCTTCTGCGGCGTTGGCAACCGTGCTTCCGGTCACGTGACTACACAAGTTTTGGTTGGCTGGCACTATTTTGTGACATCATGTCCGTTGGCTGTGATTCGCCTGACCACGAGGCCATGTGTTCGGTTCCCATGATTCAGCTGATCTGAAAATCATTAGTTCACGTCGAAATAGTCATTAGTTTACGTCCTCCCAGGCCCGGCGGCTAGAAGCAACACCATTCTTGTGTGCAGACACCTTGACGCTGAAAGATAGAACTGTTCGCTGTTTACCTGCTGTGGGAGGTCCGGCTGTCTGGGTGATTTATTCGGAAGGGTCGTAACAGATTCTTACAACCCCTCCCTCCTTGAAGGAGATTTTGGCATAATGGCAAAATCTGAAAATCACTTTTAGACACAGCTCACCTGATACATCATTAGAGGCAATGCATTTAATTTACTACACCATTAATACATTTATTCTAATACATTATGATTACTAGGTTACCTAACACATTAATACACTAAGTTATTTACACAATTCATTAATTATTTTCACACTCTACATTAATTTATTTACAACATTACGCCTGACTTAAGGTTTCTATTCTGCCATGAAACGGCTTAGGCAATCGGCATGACCTATCAATTTACCAGATCTGTGGACAATTTGATAATTGAAAGGCTGTAAGGCAAGAGTCCATCTCATAAGCCTTTGGTTATTTCCCGCATTCGTCTTAAGAAAAAGAGCGGATTATGATCCGTCTCGATGGTGAATCTCTGCGGTCTCTTTTGTGCCAAATTTATAGCGATACCAATGTCGGATGCATCGGTTTGCAGGATAAATTCTTTGGCGAAGTCCGGGGCGTACAAAACAGGTTTCTCAGTTAGTTTCGTTTTCAACTCTTGAAACGCTGCATTGCACTCCTCCGACCATTGAACTTTCTCCCTAATTTTAAACTCCCTTCTCACTGACCCTTTATCATGATTAGTTTTCCTGTTAAGTTTAATCTCCCGTTTAGTTTCGGAAGCGATGTTCTGATAGTTCCGTAGCCTAATCATGAACTTGAAAACATAATCTGTAACCACATTAGTCTCCGGCGAATTCCTACACCATTTTCCTAAAAGTAGTGTTTCCGGCACCCTTAAATTCTTCCTAAATATCAGTTCGGCGATGCTAAAAACCATAAACATATGAGTCATGTTTCCAAGTGCAAACATGGCTGAGGGTAACCCTACCTTCCAATTCTCTTTTGCCTTAAGGCAGATAACTTTTAAGAGTCGTTCAATGGTGCGGTGAAAGCTCTCTACGGGGTTTCTTTGCAGATGAAACATTGAGTTCCGCGTCACCTTAATATGAACTTCCTCCAGAAACGTGGTCGTTAATTTGCTTGTGAATTCGGTAAAATTATCTAATTGCAATTCCTTCGGAAGCCCTATCCGACTGAAATTTTCTAATAGAGTATTAGTCACATGTTCTAAGTTTAAAGTACTCAAAGTTATGGCTTCCGGATACTTCCACAAAGCGTTTAAAATATACCGGTTTCTTTTTGGTGGGGTTTGCATACGACCAATGATCTCTACGTAAATTCCCGTGAAAACCTCCGTAATTTCTGAGACTAATTTTAGCGGGGCTTTCTTCCGTTCTCTCGATCTCTCTACTCTTTGACACAGGTCCCATGACCTAACATAGTCCTTACACTCTTTTATGCACTGGGGCCCAAAATAATACCTCACTAATTTGTATTTACTTTTTGACATTCCCATGAGCGATCCGATGCCATCATGGCATAAACTTAAAACTTTAGACTTCTTTGGTACAATCAATTTTTTTCTTTCCTCCCCTCTGTGATCTCGGGGTTTCTTAGGAAGTAATTCATTTTCTCCCACAATTTCCAGGGTTTCCTGTGGCTTACCTTTTTCCCAAATAGGTGTAAGTTTAGGGCAATTTTTTTGTTCTAAAACGAGAGTGTCGGCACTCTCTTCCACTAACACATTTTTAGTCTCGACGACTATTGGAAATTCAAGTTCTTTCAATTCATCCGGCGAATTTACCTCGGGTTCCTGCGACTCAGTTATTTGCTCGGCCGTTTCCCCGTTCTCTACTGTAATTCCCGTTTGAATTTTCTCCCGCATCCCTCGACTTTGGGTGACGACGGCATTTACGCTAGCTAGTTTTAATATTTGCGCCTCTATCAGCTCCTGAGTGGAATTTCCCAGCAAGTAGTGGTTCATTTCCACACTCTTACCTACCACGGCGGCCTTTGCTATCACCTGGCCGAATTCGGGGATCTCAAGGGTTACGCGAGCTAAAGGTAAACGTCTAAATTCATTTTCCAAGGGCTGTTTGAGCAAAACATTCTCTCCGGCGAAATCTCCGGGTTTAACTAATTTAACAGGGCACAAATCTACGCAACTCCCGCTATCACGCAATAATACGGTTTGGACCTGATTCACGCGAGCTTCGCTTAAGTAGGGCTTAAACGCAAGAGAAAAATCTTCCAACGTAACTAAGTTGTTTATGATTTCTCTGGATTTATTTAATTCTGGACAGTTCGGGCGGACATGTCCATTCTGACAACACTGAAAGCAGATGGGGCCACTTCGCTTCTCATACTCCCTGGTCCTCCAATCATTATTATTTTTATTAGCAGCGTTGCGCCACTCTTTCGTACCTAATTCTTCTACTCCCGTTTCCGTCGTGGAACTAAATTTCTCTGACTGCTTGGGGCGGTCTACCTTTTTCTTTTCGGGCGATTTAATTTGCGTCGGTTTCTTTACGAATCGGCGGGTCGATTCATACGCGTCTAGCTTATTTACTAAAGTTATAGGATCATTTAGTGTTCCCCATACATCTACGAAATGATCTTTAATTTCCGCTGGTACGCGTCGCTTTATTTGGTCGGCTACCATAAGTTCTTTGAGTGACTCAAAATCTTTAATTTCAATTCCATCCAACCATCCCTCTAAATAGCTCCTCAATTCAAATATTAAATCTTTCCACAAAGCACCGTTCTGCCGTTGATGGGTTTGGAACTTTGTACGGAAAGCTTCGGCACTGAGTCTAAACCTGTCTAGCAGTACCGACTTAACATATTCGTAATTATCATTTTTTTCTTCAGGTTCCCTGATGATTATTCCCGCTATTTCGCTCGGCAAAAGACTTAGTAACTCTGACACTAAATCACAATCATTAATTTGCAATTTCCTAGCTTGTCTCTCAAACAATTTTAAGAATAAAGCTATATCTATCTTTTCGGCATCATACCTCTGCATTACCGATTTAACATGCCTAGACGGGTTCCCGTTTTCTGAGTTCACGGAATTCACACTACTATTTTCCCCAATTAGAGTGATTTTAAGTTTTTCAAGCTCAAAAGCGCGTTCTGCTGCTTTCTCTTCAAGCTCAAAAGCGCGTTCTGCTGCTTTCTCTTCAAGCTCAAAAGCGCGTTCTGCTCTCTCGGCGTCTTTAATCTCCTGCAATTTTCTATCTTCTATAAGATTTACGAGAATATTTTTCGCGCTCTCTTCCTCGAAACCTTCACTTTCTGAAATTTTTCTTGCCAGGTCAATTATTCTATCTGATTCTCGAATTTCTACTTGCAGCTCCAAAGCCAAATTCTGCAAGTCAATTTTCTTGTATTTTGTTAAAAACGACATTTTGCCTCAATAACTATTTATCCACAACCTAACCTTACCGGAACCCTCGGAATTTTGACCTCAACACAACAAAAGAACTGGTTGTCCGCTTTTCTCACTCCTTTACAATAGAGCCCTCTCAATTCGGGGAATTCTAGTGCTACGTTCTTCCAAGAAAAAGGGGGGGGGGGGGTTACTCCGAAAGATTACAGTTTAACAGACTCGTTTGAAATCCTAACATGGCACATACAATTCAAAAATGTTTAAAATTTTTCAGACCAAATTTCACACACATAATAAATCAATGCTACTTCAATATAATCTTAAGCACTCTACACAAGTTCAATAACTGACTAAATTAATTTGCAATACACAGTTACTTAATTTCAATAATTGACTAAATTAGTTTGCAATACACAATTTCTTAATTTCAATAATTGACTAAATTAGTTTGCAATACACAATTTCTTAATTTCAATAATTGACTAAATTAGTTTGCAATACACAATTTCTTAATTTCAATAATTGACTAAATTAGTTTGCAAAACACAATTACTTAATTTCAATTTAGAATAAGTACTTAAATCAGATTATCCACAGTTCTAGTATTCATCTAACAAATATTTGTTCATTTACTTTCCTTTTAAAATTTTAAACACATTGCATACAATTCATTTTTACCTTATTCTTTTGCATAAACAATTCTAATACTTCATTAATTTACTTTTGACTCAATTAATTAATTTCTCACAGATAATTTACTTATTTCAATTCAATAGTTATTTCCCATGAAACATTAATTTACACATGTTAACATTTACACAGATTCTAATCAATTAATTTACTTTTAATTAATCAATCAATTACTTTTGCCTCTAATGAGAAAACAGGCTTACCTTGTCTAATTTTGAAGACTAGATTGTAGGCTCTCATTGAAGCTAGGCAGTCTTTCCAGGCTGGTTCTTGGGGGATTTCCTTATTTAATATGCAGCCCCAATACTTGATCGCTGCACAACTCCACTGTTGGTAGGCTGCTCGCTGCTATATACTGGTATCTGTGATGCACACACTTGGGACGGGACGTCCGCACAAAAAGTCCTAGATGGGCTTCCTACTCTAATTTCCTAATTCGAAGGGGTGGATTGCCAATTTTTAATTAATGGGACAATCCCAAACACGCTGCCACCAATTATTAGTAGACTGTGATATCTTCAGACTCCGGGTAGCTAAAAATGTTCAGAGTCAGTCTACTAAATTAAAATACAGTTTTATTAAATTTTAGTCGGAAACTTTTTACACAGGTGTTGATCTATTACACTCTTTACACAGGTGTTGATCTACCTCTAGACATAGAGGGAACTGGCCTTCGTAATAACCAAATGATATCGATGATAAGATGCACGTACAGTCACAGCGGAACTAGAAGGTCGGTACACAGCCTCTAGAGCGTACAGCTCTGAAAATAGATAACGAAGCCTGTAGAGCAGGATGCTCTGAGATAGCTATACTTCAGGGTGAAGTATTCGTTGACGAGAGCTTCGAGCGGCTGCTCTGAAAATAAGTCAGGATCAAGTCGGTCGCTCCAGGACAACGTAGACGATAGGTGCTCTCTAGATGAGAGTCTCGACCAAGTCTGTCCAAAAACTGGATTTCTTCTGCGGCGTTGGCAACCGTGCTTCCGGTCACGTGACTACACAAGTTTTGGTTGGCTGGCACTATTTTGTGACATCATGTCCGTTGGCTGTGATTCGCCTGACCACGAGGCCATGTGTTCGGTTCCCATGATTCAGCTGATCTGAAAATCATTAGTTCACGTCGAAATAGTCATTAGTTTACGTCCTCCCAGGCCCGGCGGCTAGAAGCAACACCATTCTTTGTGTGCAGACACCTTGACGCTGAAAGATAGAACTGTTCGCTGTTCACCTGCTGTGGGAGGTCCGGCTGTCTGGGTGATTTATTCGGAAGGGTCGTAACAGATTCTTACAATATATATATATATATATATATATATATATATATATATATATATATATATATATATATATATATACAGTCGAAACCCTTTAAGAAAAATGCTAGAGTTCACAAAATGTATAAATCATTAGTTGCAATGTGTATTCAATAATGATGTATTAAAAAATGATAAAATTTATTAAAAATGATCATTAATGAATTAAATCGACTAAAATCGATTACATTAAACTGACACAATACTAATTATATAACATAGAATAGGAAAACGGCGGGGACCAAAATTTTAGCTCGTTATATCCGTGAGTTCATTATATACCGGGTTCGCTATAACGGGGATCGACTGTATATATATATATATATGTGTGTGTGTGTGTGTGTGTGTGTCAGTCAGTCAAAATTTTGACGCATTTTGGTACTTTTCTGTTTAAATGTTTACTGCTTGCCCAAGCGATACAGTCTGGGTTTGGCTCGTTGCTAAAATTATAACTCGGGACGCAAGACATCTGAAATTTTGCTTTCCGGAGGACCGTTATGGAGGAACGTAATCCTATGTTAAAATAGATAACAGTCTGGGAGTGCAAGGTTTACTCACTGAAATCCGAAATCCACCAGGGAGTCGTTA